>JAZGLO010005573.1:150000-750000 GCA_036873155.1 Biomphalaria sudanica | reverse complement strand
AATATTAGCTTTGCTTTTTTTGTTAATATTTTTTATATGTTGCATGCATTACAAGTTTGGAAGCTTGACAGTTTTGTAGATTGAATCATTAATTTGCATGTCTGTGTGTACTAAAAGATGAAAAAGGAGTGAACATTCTTAGACAACGTTCATGGCTTTAAATTCCTTTAAATCCATTGTACCACCCACAATGCAATCTGTCAAGATAGTTGCTGTACCAAGTGGTCAATTTGTATGGCATATTTGTGTCTAGTTACTATTTGAGATATTTATAAATAGTTATTGTACAAGTCCTAGAATAAAACAAGTCAACTGCTTGTTTACCTACTAAATAAATAAATTGATGTGTTTTCCATTACCCAGTTTGAAACAAGGCTTATATTAAAAATCTCAGAAAACTTTGTTTTGTTTCCTTTGTTTTGTTACTGTATGTAGCTAAGAAGAAGTTTAAAGAGTAAGATATATTAATATCTTATCTTATCTAATACAGACGTTACTTCAAAAAAGATGATGATTACGTCCTACAATCCTTTCCCATTGCAGCATCTCATGGGACTTAAAGAGGCCAGTTCTTGATTAACATCCACAGTGACAGGTTAGGTATTTGTAGTCACCAGACGCTGCAGTATTTTCACCCCTTAACCTGGTGTGAACACCGTAAGGACCCCCTCCTTTATGCTTGCCCTCCATGTGGATCTATCTAATGCATCTATTTCACAACTGTCACAAAGTAGAAAGTCATTTCTCAGTGGACAAAACTTCAAGTTACATTACAGCATTAAAGGAGTTACCTGAATCAAACCAGAATTATATAAATCTTTAATGAATAATAACAATTAGGATAACTCATGGATTTCAAATCAGTCTTTGAGTAGAATTGCCATTATTTTTAAAATATTGGCTAAATTATATATATAAATATATATATATATATATATATATATATTATTTAAGCCCATTTTTAGAACATTCTCTGCACAATACCATCTGTAAGTAAACATGGACATTTACAAATCAAATATCATTCATTGAGGGTGTCACTTGACTAGCTACTTATCTGAACAAGTCAGGCTTTCATTAGACCTAAAGAGTAGAATGCTTTATACTCTGAAATAGAAACTCCAAGCTCTACTTGGATTTTAAACTCAAAATTCTACAAAACATCCAAATTGAGAGGGAGGGGAATCTTACATTTTATAGCGTTTTTATCACTTGCCTAACACTTTTTGTATAAAATCAAGTTGTTTTTTTTTAATTTTTTTTTTTGGAGTATTTGTCAAAACTGAAGTAAATAAAAGCCAAACACAATTTTTGTTTAGAAAATAATTTATTTGTACAAGGTTATCTGCGTAGCTGACTGATTCTAGACAGACTCTGTCAATGTTTTCATCTAAACTACTTAGTAACAGTTGAATACAAAGATATGTATCAGATTCATTCATTCCTAACCTACTGATAAGAGAATGTAAGGCATTTCTCAAGCGTTTTTTGTTATTATTCCAAATAATTTGTTCCTTCCCTTTTCACATATCACAAAGATATACCGGTATAAATGATCATTAAATAATTTTTCATGACATGTATATGAAAATTAACAGCCATTACCAGAATTTCATTCAAACACCTAAAAGCTGAGTATTTCCTGGAGTATCTGAAAATAGCTGGTGTAATGCATAGACTATTTGACTATAAAGTTAACATGAGAGGGTTATAAATAGATGAACTGTGTTTGACAAATTTTGATCCCTTGTGATCACAGCATTTCCAAGTCATATAGATCATTTTTCAAAGTAAACAACCTAAGCATTCACAACCAGTGGCAATGCTAATCACATAATTATCTTGAATAAAAAACAACAACAGTTTCCAGTGATATGTTTACATTTTAGCATCTAAAACAACAACAATGTATACGTTAGTGCTTCAAAGTTGAACAATTAACTTTCACTACCATTCATAACCAGAATCATTGTTCCATCAAAACACTGTTTAATAATTTGTAATAGAAGACAAACAAATATTTACAACAACAGAAGATGAAGTAATATTATATACAAAACCACATGGAAGAGTCAGAGGAGCTTCTTTACAGTAAATAATAAAATGATCTTCTAAGCATTACATGAATAAATCGCAAGTTTTTTTTTCTCTGAGCCAAAGCTGAATATGTTTTGTTTTTATCAACAATAAATAAAGTGAGGGGAAAAAAAAAGTTCTGAACATTATATTATGCAGTATGTCACTCACTCTACACTTAACAAGCTGTAAAAAAAAAAAATCCCTTTAGATTCCTTACCAAGAAGCCTGAACAAGACACTGGCTTCATAACAACACTATATAAAGAAAATTATATGGAGAGCTCCCTGATTTGGAAACCACTGCACACTTCATCTCATATACCAGTATTGGTCTAGTCATTTGAAAGCTCCAACATAATAATGAGTACAAGGACGAAGAAGAATTCACTTTAGAGTGTATAGCATTTCATTACCTGGGGCATGGTAATGTTTGAACTACCCATCTGATAACACCTACAACTGATATTCTAGTATAGGAGAGAGGAAATAAGGCTTTAAAAAAAAACTGGCCAATAAAAAGCAAGGATACAGAAAGAATTGAAATATACAGTAACTAATGAATACATAACATGTGCTCTAGGAACATTGACTTTAAATCTTATATAAACAACTTGGAATTGAACCAGAACTAGCAAGAGTCAGATCTCAACACATCAGAATGTATGTTCTAGATTCATTCATTGGATTGAACTCAAACATCTTCACCTATCTTTTCTAAACATTGTTTTAATACTCAATTCTGTTAGCTGTCTGTTAATGTAAAAACACAATCAACAATCAGGACAAATTTGAGAAATTTAGCCACTAAATAGTTTGATAACAAGAAATAGATGTTATTTACCAGTCATATTCACAAGTGCTAGAAAATGTTACTATCATGAAATGGAAACTTTAAGTCTGGGTATATACATACAGACTCAACCATTAACTTTTATAAGTAATACTATCAGAAGACAGTGGTGCTATCAGAAGAAAGTGAATCTGCACTGTCTAATTTCCAGTTACTGTCCTATAGCTGTAAAGCAAATAATTTTGATCTTAAATTGTTTAGATGCATGTTCAGGGTTCAGATAAATGTTAATTGTTCATATATATGTGACAATTTCTTTTGTAAAGTTCCAAAATATTTTGTAAATTAAAAAAAAGGAATCAAAATATTTATATATAAACTTTTGTTCAAAAGAATGCAACCATGGAAGACATGTTCACATAATACAAGAGTCAAATCATACACTTTTTTTTCTTTGTTATACAAAGTGAATTTAAAGTACAATAACATAACCAATATAAAACATTTGTCTGACATATTTCATAAAAACAGAAACACATGAGCGATTCTATATTTGTGTTTAAAAATATAATATGAACTTGTAAAAAAAAGGTATACAAACATAAAGAGAAAAAATAATCTAAAATTAAGTATGGTGCATAGGCAATCACAGCAGTATGTTTGTTTATACATCAACAGGAATATGACATAAAAAAAATTAAAATAAAATATTCTAGAACAAAACATTATTTTTAAAAACTAATTTGAAAGTGTTATCTAAGTTGCTTAAGAATCCTAGTTTTCAGTTTGGATTACAAACAATACCAGCCTAGTCTTGTAACATTATTTTAGAATGGTAAAACAAAATCAAAGTTGGCAACATTAATTATGGAGGGAAAAAAATATGCTGTAGTTCGGAGCTCTCAAGATTTACTGAATTACTAAGTCTCACTTGAGATTGTAAAGTGCCATTGTAATGTCAGTTTAGAGTCAGCAAACTCAAGGCGGTGATGGGAAGTCATATTGTCGCTTTGTCCTGCTGTTTCTTGACCCATTTAGTCTGGACTTAAAGACTTGGATTCTTCATACTGTCGTTTAATTTCTGCAATCTGATCCCCAGACCAGGTCTTTCTTCTAGCCGCTAAAAGACAAACAATATATTTTAAAAGAGACAAATACTTTATTTATAAAACATTTCTAAAAGAAATTTTGTACAAATTCAGAGACAATTTGTCAACTTAATATATGTGGCTCCTTCTGTCTCGGAAGAAAACAATCTTGAGAGGGGGCAGAATTTGGTGTGGCTAAACAAGAACATTCTTGAGCAGCAAAGTTTGCCACAGTTCATCTATGTGCATGCATTTATTTTAGGGCAGCTTTCCATTTCTTTCTATTGACTAAGGCCGCTTCAGCTTTATAGTAGCTCTATAAATGCAAAATCTTATGCAGCTAACCTCAAGTAACAGAAAAGCAAAATGTTTATAATTCAAGCAAATATTCTTGGATACTAGACATATGAATCTATTTGTTTTCAATATAATTTTTTTTAACGAGTTAAATAATATTATAAATAAAAGCTCTAGGGTTAAGCTGATATTTTTTCATACAGAAAATGTTTGATCTCAGTTCAGTAAACTCAAGGCTAAGTAACTAGCATAACATTATAAATACTCTAATGAGAGGTAGCCATCAATTGGTCAAGCATTTGGGTGCAATACATCTAGTCTCAAGATTAAATTTCTAAAGATGCTAAAAGCTTGGTTATGCTGTAAGATTTAAAAACTGACAAGTTTAGAAAAAACCCACAAAGATACATGCAGAGAATTAGCTGAGAAAATGTCACCAGAATATGAAGACATTCCCTGCTATCCCAATAAAATACACAATATACAGTTAACTCTGAATGCAGTACACTGCAAAAGTTGCCAGCATGTTTTTTAAAGCTTTTGAATGAATAGAGCTCTTCTGGTCTCAAAAACAAAGAAATGGAAAGACGCACCTAACTAATTCTGTTTAATCAATACCAGCCGGAAACAGATATTTATAGCTTGTTTTGTTTTTGTCTAAAACTGTTTCAAAGAAAGGTGCAGTGTATAAGAACAACATAAAGGCAGCCATAGAAACAGAGTGATTATTAGGCTTTTTTTTGTGTCCAAGTTATTATAGCATTTTTAAAACTTGAACCAAAAATAAAGTGTGAATGAATTAAGCATTGCAGTCAGAATTTATAGCTAAGACAAAGTGGTTCACCTGCTTGTTTCTTGGTCTGTAAGGTGACCTGACGAGCCAACTCCTGTTGCAAATTCATGTAGTGGGCCCTTTCATTTTTCTCTTTCTCTACCTTACTGTGAATATCCTCAGAGGGCAGCTTACTCAGATCCAGCTGGGACATGGACAGGACACTGCCAAACAAAAACACAACAGTTCTTTCTGTTATTCCACATTGTACAGCTATCATGCAGATGGATATAAAAGTAAGTTATGTTCCCCTTTCAAACCTTGCTATCTATAGGGCAGATAATGTTAAGGTCATTTCTTTAGCCATCTTTACTCAACCAAAGTCAGGTACCCATTAAAGCTGGGTGGACTCAGGGGTGCCCTAAAAATCCTGAAATTCAAAATCCCAGTCGTCATCAAGATTTCAACCCAGGATTCCAGGATCGGAAGACCACTTAGCAACCAAGTTCCCCTTTCAGACCATGTGATCAATAGCCCACAGTTAACAAGGGTGTCATGTGGCCAGCACAATGACCAGCTGCTTTACTTCTCCCCCAACTATGTCAGGTACGCATTACAGCTAGATAGTCTCCCAGTCTCTACTAGGATTCAAACTTCGACTCCCGATTCGTAAGCCAAGAGCTTTGCTACTCAGCCACAGCGCCTTCGCAGCAGGATATAGTGACACAAAAATGAATTCCAGAATTTAGAGGTTTTTAGCACATATCCTATAATAATGATAACTTACTTAGAGTTAGATCCACCCATAGCTTTTGGCACATAGGATAGCGAGCTCTCTCCACAACTTGGTCAAAGGTGATGATAATTTTAAAAACTATTTGCCATTCTAGATTCGTTCTTAAAGGAAGAAAAAAAGGTCCATGTACAAACCTTTGGGAGGTTAGAACCCTTTTAATTCGCTCAGCTTTCTCCAAACGTCTCAACCTGTCTTCTTCTGTCAAGTTCTCTGCATCAGCGTCTGGGTCATAGCGCTCCGGAATGAAAACTTTCTCAGGTTTAAAGAGCTGAGGAGAAACGTTTTGCAAGTCATCCATTAAGAACACTTTGTGAAGATGTAGGCCATAGCTGAATAGTAAACTGGTTTATAGCTGAGCTAAACAACCTGAGTTATTCAAACTTTTGCTCCCTTTAATAAAACATTAATATACACATTTAAATTTCAAATTTTTTTAATGAAACATAATTGAAAAACAAAATAAAATGTTAAAGAAGCGTCCTCTGAGAGCAAGATTGTCTTCCAATAACTTTTAATCATTTTAAAATCTCTCATATATATTATATAAAGATAAGATAAGATAAATTTATTGATCCAATCAAATGGAAATTCAGTTTGACTACAATTGACAATATTAAACACACTATATCTAGGTTAAAACTCTCAAATTATGACTAATATTTAGTCTAATATAAACATACAAATTGAGACGACATTCCTTTTAAGAATCAATAACAAGACATTGTCTTTGGATCTTATGACTAAGAAAGTTATTTTTTTTTGTTGTGGCTATGAAAATTCAGTTTAAAGTATTTATAAGTTAATCTACAAAATTAGAAAAGAAATACTCAATGTCTTATCTACAACTTTGCTCTCTATGGACTAAATGAATACATGCAAACAAAAACTCGAACAAAATCATGCTTAAAATATTCTTATGACTCGTAGTGTGTTGAATAATTTGTGATGTCTGGGAAAAATAATTATTTGGTGATGTAGGTCACAAAAGGAAAAAGATTTTTGTGTTCC
Organism: Biomphalaria sudanica; assembly: GCA_036873155.1. Taxonomy (NCBI): domain Eukaryota; kingdom Metazoa; phylum Mollusca; class Gastropoda; family Planorbidae; genus Biomphalaria; species Biomphalaria sudanica. The sequence continues at coordinate 743,171 of JAZGLO010005573.1, read as the reverse complement.
ATTATGGTAAATCTTGAAGCTCTCAGAACTTTAATAGTGTGTCACCAAAAGGTTGATTCTCTCTTGCGAAGTAAGTAAAGTACCCTCTTCAGACCTTGCAATGTATGGGGGAAGATGGTATCAAGGTTATCTGTTATGGCTGACAGTTAACTAGGCTGACAGTTAACTAGGCTGACAGTTAACTAGGCTGCCATGTGGCCAGCACAACGACCAACCACCTTTATTTTCCCCAACTATTGTCAGGTACCCATTAGAGTTGAGTGGACTCAAGGGCCTCCTAAAAATCCTGAAATTCAAAATACCAGTCTTCACTGAGATTGGTTTGGAAGCCAAGGGCTTTACCACTTGGCCAACATTCTTTTGCAAGGCTCCACGTTATTTTCTGTATTGGTCTCTGTGATTTTCAGTGCATGACATTGCATCATCAGGCATGTTTGATTCTTTTAGTCTTGGGATGACAGTGTCAAAAGTACTATTACCAGATATATTTCTTTTAAAAGTTTTAGGAAGGAAGCTTCAATAGCAGAGCTTTACCAGCATATGACTATGAACCTAAAGGTGTTTTTTAAACAAGTATGTAACTAGTATGTGCAAAATTCTATACAGTTTAGATTGTATTACAGTGTTTCTCTTGACTGTTTTAAGTTTTAGTATTGTAGTGTTTCTTCCTACTATGATGCTGTACTAGTAATACTTACTATTTCCCTATCTATCATGTCTGTGTCAATCTGGTCCATCTTGGTTTGTGAGCTTTTCACAATATCTGGGACATCATCAATCTGACATGGGGACAGGGTGGAGAGTTGGGGGGGGGGGGGGGGGGGAGGGAAGTAAGAGAGAGAGAGAGGAGAGCATGCAATGAAAGGAATAAAAGCTTATAACATAACTTTAAATAAATACTGGGAGACTTTTCAGTTAGAGAACAGAACAATGAACATAACCTTCAAGCCCAGGAAAGTGTTAATAAACTCAAGTACATAACTTCAATGTTTTAAAATAAATAGCATGAACTGATCCAAAATTATGAGTAGCTCGTGTTATGAAACTTAAATCAACAGCTTTATAATGTACAATAGTTACACATGCAAGTGTGAACAAGATTTTAGCTTATAAGGAGTAGTGAAAAAGAACATTTATTACGGGTATAATCCAAAAAGGCCATCTCCATTATTTCATTATACAAGTCCTGAATGCAACATTATTTATTATATAACACAATTGCAGCATTTTAGAAAGGATAATAATGTAATTGAGTTAAATTTTTGCGTTCAATCATCAATTATAATAATGAATCCAAAGATTAATGAGGAATGCAGTATTTCCCATGACTAAGCAGCCCCACCTGCGACCTACATATTTTACCACATTTAGTACAGGCATAACCATGTGGCAAAATCATCAATAATTAAGTTACAAAAAGAGAAAGCAAGCATAGTTCATCCAACTTTCCTTAGCTATGCATAGCGGACAGTAACACACACTACACAACGACTAGACATAGACACAATATAGGCCTACATAAAATACATATACCAAACATAGACCAGAATATGCACACTATTTTCTACACACAGACCCAATATAATCACATTTAAAAACAGCAAGACCTTTTCAGATTCAATGAATGCTATCAATAAAATGATTTATAAAACTGAAAAAAATCTGTTAATGACAGCATTGGTATCATCTGAAATGCTTGCAGTTATGAGATTAGGAAGAATTCCTATCAATTCAAACAAGCTTATTTAACTCAGCATTATTTATTTCCTAAACACTTATTCTTAAAATCTATGTCTTTTAAAGTTGATATTGTATTGCAGTTAGGAGTTAAAGATCTTGCAGCATAGCTTGTTAAATGTTAAGACTTATGAGATGTAAGCTTTTCAATCAACTAAGTGCCGTTGTTAAGACTTCTACAAACATTGATTTTTTTCAACTATTCTTGACTAACTTCTGGTAAATTTGAATAGTGACAAGCTTAAACTTTTATGCTAGGACCCCCCAAATGATAGTGACAAGGAAATTTCTCACCGATTCAGATAAATACTGATAAACTTGAGTACATGTTTTTAAACAAAGCTTACAGGCCATTGGGTTAGAAAGTTTAAAAGTGATCAAGGCAATAAAATTTCTAGTCTGTTTTAATGCTGGATATAGATCAAGATTACATCATCATGCAGAAAGAAAGGAAGTTGGAAGACAAAGGTGATCTCTCCACTGACTAATACGCTGGGATAGCACCCCTGTCAGAAGGTCTTACCCCACTCATTCTGTACACCTTGTAGAAGAGACAAACAAAAGAGTAGCTGTCAAACTTTGGAACCAGTACCAACACTAGGTAAGCAAATGTTATTTAACATAGTTTCCTTTGGCGGAAATGATGATAAAAAAAAAATGTTACCCCACCATCTCATTTTATAATAAAGCTTGTAAGTCCGAAGATTAATAAGGGATGCAGTATTTCCTGTGGCTATTTTGCCATTTCCTGGGCAAGCATAACCATTGTCCGAAGGTGGTTAAGCTGGGTAGGGCATGTATCCCGTATGGGGGCCGAATGAATGCCAAAAGCTGTCTTTTTTGGTGAGCTAAAAGGTGGTCGAAGTAACAGAGGTGCCCCACGGAAATGCTTTAAAGACCAGCTTAAGCGCCAACTAGCCTTAGCTGAAATAGAAGAGAACACCTAGTTGCATGCTGCTTCAGAGTAAGACAGCTGGAGGTCACTCACAAATTGAGACCAAAAGAAAATACGCTGCTGAGGACAGCTGCAGACAGCGAAAAGAAAATCTTAATCTTATAGTTTATCTTTTAAGAACATTTTGTTGTCTTCAAATATCTAATACAATCAAATCAAACAAAGTGATTAGGAAATAGTTCAGTCAATAGTGCTGACTTATGTAAGGTTAATTAAGTTACATTATCATTGAGTTTGACTATACTGAGCTAGAAATACAGTAATTCTAACAAAATAAATAACTTGCAATAATGATGATTATCGAATTAGTCCGACATTTATACTTGTCATAGTAATTTTTCAATGACCATTAATTAAGTGTTACCTGATGCATAGGACAAGTCACACACACAACTTACCAATCTACTCGTCATCAGATCTCCAGCAGCACTGTGCCGGGTTGGGTTCATCTCCAGCTTCAGGGGTTCACTGCTGGAGATGGTCATGTGACGGCCCCTGGGGCTCCTCTTAGCATTGAGCAGGCTGCTGTCCCACTCTGGAGGAGGCTTAGTCCAAGGTCTGGCAGTGTAAGCCCCAGATGTAGGCAAGCTAGACAGGCCTGATGGCCTCTGGATGTGAGCAGCAGAAGGATGGGGATCTGCAAACATTTTGCGATGGAATTATAACATTTGAATCAGTTGTTAATTGAATCTTACTTTCCCAACCGATGGGTCTATGGAAAAACTGAAGTGAGGTCAACCCTCCAGGTTAACAGCAAACAACGTGGTCAAATTATTTCTAAGCATTTTTCATTATTACATATTTTTATTAAACTTTAAATTAAGAAATAGATATTGCCCCAGAATTATTATTTTTGTTTTGAAAGTAAGCTTTAGTAATGTGAAAGTAAGTTTTAGTAATGTGAAAATAAGTTTTGGTAGTGTGAAAGTAAGTTTTAGTAATGTGAAAGTAAGTTTTAGTCATGGAAAGTAAGTTTTGGTAGAGTGAAAGTAAGTTTTGATCATGTGAAAGTAAGTTTTGATAGTTTATTTGTTATACAAGTATCAGACGCGCCTTCAGAAATGAAGATTCTTACGTCCTAGCACAGACCTCCTGCAAGCAGGCAGAAATGGCTGCGTTCAATCTGATCAAAGTACAAATGTAAGAAATAATTATTTTAAAAATCTACAATTATCTTTAATCTCCTTATTTCAAAATTATTTGGATCTCAACGATGATACAAAGGGACATAAGCATGATTTTTTTTCATTCAATACACAATTTTAAAACATTCTCTGATTGTAAGTTTAAGTCTAACTCAATTTTCATAAACTGAAAGTACAAATGCAAACACATTCAACAAAATTTACCAATCTTGAATAAAAATTCCGGTTTATACCAGGTTTTAACCTGAGATACTCCACCATGAATACTTTATATGCCCAGGTAACAGAGATGATGTAATCTACAGACAGACACTTTAAATGTCCTCTCAAAATGCTGCATAAGTAAAGTTTAAAAAAAAAAAGAGATTACCTTGTTCATCAGGGTAAGCTAGGTCATTTTGTTTTCTTTCTTTCTGTAACGTCAAGCTCCCACTTGAGTTGGATGAGACAGGAACATAAGACTTGTCAATGAACTGATCAGAGGGCTTCTGTTGCTGGCCCATGAAAGAGTTGGCAGGATAGTTCGTCTCCAGGGAGCTCATTAGCCCATTATTGTTTTTGTCCATTACCACTTGGCCGTCCTCTTTTGCGGGGCTGTTCAATGCCTCAATGCTGTGGTACGGCCTGGCAAAGTCAGACGACGCTGGAACATTGGGCTTGACAGATGAGAACTGAGGTTCACCCACAGCGTTGAGAGCCAGCTCACTGCGGAATGGCCTGGCTGACTTTTCCTGGTATGGTGTGAAAGGTTTAGGGGCCATGAGAATGAGGGAGGTTCTTCTGGACCCTGGTGCCGACTGGGTCTCGCTGGTTGTGGACACCGATAGCTTTGGAGTGTATTTAGGAAGGTTTTCATACAGTGGTTGGGCAGAGTCCCACTGAGTGAGGCTGGAATGTTTACCACTCGGATGTGATGCGATGCGTGCATGAATGATGGATGTATCCTTAGGAAAGAAATTAAAGTTGTATCATTACATGCAACATCATCAGATTAATAAAACTGATCACCAAATGTTACAAATTGTATAATAAACATATTGCGAAAATTTATTTATTTACCTCATTGTCAACATTGCTGACCTGGAGCTTGACTTCTGGAAAATAAGAAAGGAAAATCTTATACTGAGTTGATAAATACATAAATAAATTTTAGCTTTTATATAGCACTATTATCAGGCTTATAGCATTTGTGGACCAGTGGGGGTATCTGAAAGAAGGTTTTCTGTGCTGCCTTTAGGTGCTCAGTAAACACAACTCTGCTCGAGTTGGGTGCCGAACCTCGAGCCCCCCTTCACAGGTAGCCAAGCCAAGTTCAAGCGTAAATTAGCCACTTGACCATGCATCCCATATAAACATATACACATGAAATGTGATAAAATAATATTGCAAATTGACTTTGTTATCAAAGTTTGTTAATAAAAAAAGAGCTAAACTTATAGCTACTAGACAAAGTTTTTATTTAAAACAAAATATAAATTTACTCAGGGAATCCAACCAAATGAAACAAATTATTTTTTTTTCTCCTTTAAATTTAAGTACACTTACATTTGTTTAAAACATTGTACAATGTGAAAAGTTAGTGCAAACAAAAAATTGTAACTCTTGAACTTTAGGTGTGGAAGTGCATGTACATGTGACTGAGCTTTGGGAGTACTGACTGAACTTTGGGAATACTGACTGAGCTTGGGGACTACTGAATGAGCTTGGGGACTACTGAATGAGCTTTGGGAGTACTGACTGAACTTTGGGAGTACTGCTAATGAAAATGATACAAGCAATCTATTCCCAATTACTTGTAGGAAGTTTAAACCAATTATTGATGGCTTAATCTTTTAGTCTTAACAAAAACAAATGTAATGGTCTGGGAGGAAACAAAACCACAACATTTGTTTGTGTCAGTTTCAATCTGGCTAACAAATGGAACTGCCTTTTCCTGTCTCAAGTGTTCACTGCTATGCTGAAAGATGCCATTCGCAGTAAGAAAATATTAACTGACACCCTACTGTCAACTGAGCCACTTTTTGACAGGCATAAAGAACACACTTTTTTTTCAGCAGTTCTCTCATCCCAAGAGTAACAATAAAAGTCAAATACACAGTCCCACAAACAATACACAGTCCCACACACAATACAAAGTCCCACACAAAATACACAGTCCCACACACAATACACAGTCTCACACACAATACACAGTCCCACACACAATAAACAGTCCAAAACCCAATAGCAATTCTGGTCATTCCCTTACAATGCCAGATTATTTAACATACTTTACTAAACTATTACTCCACAGTCATTTTCATTTTGGGATCTTTGGGCGCCTCTGAGTCCACCCAGCTCTAAATGGGTACCTGACATTAGTTGGGGAAAAGTAAAGGCGGTTGGTCATTGTGCTGGCCACATGACACCCTCGTTAACAGAAACAGATGACCTTTACATCATCTGCCCTTTAGACCACAAGGTCTGAAAGGGGAACTTTATTTACTTTACATTTCTAAATAGTTTAAGTCTAAACATCATGATATTGTTATAGATATAATGGTAACACTGGAGTAACATTCATTTGATCCTTCTTAATGACAGGATAGGAACCTTGCATTGGTCATGATTGAGTTCACCAGAGTTATCTAGTTTAACTTCATCTAGTATTCAATCCTATAATATGTACTGCAACAGGTATTGCTGTTTTAGAGATGTGTCTAGACTTTGACAATTACTCAGTAGGGGTTTGAGTGTCTTGTATGGGAATATTTCAACTAACGCAAGTTCAGTAAGCTTAACACAAGAACAAGTGAAGAAGTTCAGGCTGTTCAACAATTTTAAGTAACCTTTACTACAGAATGGGTCCCAATCGAGTCTCTGTTGATAATTGATGTTGTTGTCTTGAAGACCTTATGCTAACTGAATAAACTCCTCTCCGTGACACCACTAAATGTGTTGTTCAAAGACCGTCTACTATAGTGCGTTGCTAAGCTAATTAAGTACATAATAGTGCGTTGCTAAGCTAATTAAGTACATAATAGTGTGTTGTTAAGCTAATTAAGTACATAATAGTGTGTTGCTAAGCTAATTGAGTACATAATAGTGCGTTGCTAAGCTAATTAAGTACATAATAGTGCGTTGCTAAGCTAATTAAGTACATAAAAGTGTGTTGCTAAGCTAATTAAGTACATAATAGTGTGTTGCTAAGCTAATTAAGTACATAATAGTGTGTTGCTAAGCTAATTGAGTACATAAAAGTACTCACCTTCCTCATCCTCTTCTTTCTTCAGTCTCTCTTTTCTCTGCTCCGATTGTCTCTTCACATCTCTCACTGTCAAACCCTTGGGCTTCTCCCGAGGAACCAGGCCTAGATATGACAAAGCAAACGGATCAACATGTAAAAAAAAAATGTTTTCACTAACAAACACAAAGGAAAAATAAAAAATCCATGTGAGAGAACAAAGTAAAGAAAACCAACCATAAAACTGCTTAGTGTTTTGATCAGCGTCTTCAATATCCCAGTCTTCTTGTGTTCCAGCATTCTACAAACAAATTTGAATAGAATGACAATTGGCTTTTAAAATTGAAGTATAGAGAAAAAGACTGAGAAAGGTTTAATAAAAAAGATACTGACCACAAGTCGACTGATTAAGAATGAAAAATATTTATCAGTATTCCTTAATCTTATATCAATTGGGACAAAATGTGAGGTAACTAAAATTAATTCATGTTACAATAACCATAATTTAAAGATAATCTTATCATATAAACTTCAGACATTCCTCCAAAGGACAAGATAACCACATCCTACACATTTGGTAATCTAGTCATGAATGTTAATTATAAATTAGAGACTTAAACTTTGCTAAGTCATTGGTTTTCCTGGCTGATTCATGCAACCCATTCCATTCTCTAATGGCACTAGGGAAGAAAGAGCACTCAAAGTCAATAACATATAGTGTTATGTTTTATTGAACCAATTCTAGTTTCTTACAAGAAGATGCAGAGAAATCTAATATAAAATAAGCAGATTTCAAAGCTAACAAAATCTCTATTGATAGGCAGCTCCCCTTTCGTTTCACATAACAATCTGTCCACTACATCTCCATGCGATGGTTCAAGGCAAGAGCAGATGTGTACAGAAAGATAAATCTTAAAGTACTGTCCTGCCAGCTTCGATACTTTCTGTGGCTACTTTTTGTGGGTCATTTTTACAAAAGTATCTACCTGTCTGTGGTGGTTAATGGAAGGCTTGTAGCTGTCGGGCGAAGCAACATCCACCACTGTAGCCAGGTCAATCTGTTGTCCACTGTCTATGTCTGTCTCGAGATAAGAGCCAACCTTTTTCTTGGACTCTTCCTTCTCTGAGGAAAAAAAACCAACAAATTTTGTTTCATCATTCAACTGAAGTGTAATGTTGTTGAAATAAAAAAAGTAGTTTCCCTTTCAGGCATTGCATTCTATATGGCAGATGATGTTAAGGTTATCTGTTTATTTGGCCACCAGTTAACAAGCAGAGAGTCATGTGTTCAGCACAACAACCAAATGCCTTTACTTTCCCCAATTTAAGTCACTGAACAGGCTTTGAGCATTAGAGTTAGGTGGACTCGGGGGCGCCCTAAAAATCCAGAAATTCAAAATCCCAGTGTTCACTGAGATATAAACCCACAACACCAGGTTCAGAAGCCAAGCACTTAACCACTCATCCATCACGTCCCCTAATAGTGTCAAAACGGACAAAGGAATTGAAACAGATAATATGAAAAGATGCAAATGCACAGAGTAAAAACTTGAGTTAAATGTCTTGATGCTTAATTGATTTATTGGAAATGGGATGTGATTACACTGACTTTTTTTTTCAATTAAAAACAAAAAATTCCATAATAGAGAACAGACACAACTCATAGAGAAGTTCATTGAAAGACTACACAGTGTCTAGATCTTTTTCACATTCCCTCGTCAACAAGTAGCACTGATAGAGTCGACAGAGTAAGCAACTTACAAGTTTTTGTACCATTTGGATAATAAACCGTTAACTTTAAACCATTTTATGCATCCCTCACCAACCAAAATGTACATCACATTTCAAGCTTCAAGGGGGATTTACAAGAACAGTTTTGAAAGTGTATTTCATTTATAAGTATAGTTATATATACAACACCAACAACCAATTTATGGAATCTTTACTTTGTTATGTTTTATCTTTTGATTTAAAATTTTGACAATTATGTGATATTGAGTAATATCATAAGACACGTATACTACCAGAAAACAAAAACAGCTACTTTCAACAGGATGAGTGACTCAGATTTAAATCCTGACTCTGCTGAGTTGTGTTTGCAGAGCACTTAAAGGCAGCATGGAAACCCTCTCTATGTACCTCTATGGGTCCACAAAAAAGATTGGACTGGAGTGCACTGAACAGGCTTTTAGCAAGAAAGATGCATTTTAGAAAAGTAATTCAATAAAATAATAATAATAAGGCATGTCTTCAAGTCCGCAGATTAATGAGGAATGCTGTGACCTACTTATTTTGCCACGCCCAGAGCAAGCATAACAAATAAAATAATAATAATATAATAGGATTCAATGTTGTTCTCACCTACTGCTGCGGCCAGCTGTGAGCTAGATGATGATCTCCTGATGGTTTTCATGGCTTGTGACAGGGAGGCCCCCTTTTGATTTAGTCCCTGCATCATTCCTTCCACTTTGGCCAGCTCTTTCTCCATCAGCATTTTGGTTCTCACATTCTCAGAGGCCTAAACATTGTTAAAGATTGTCCAAAGTTATTATTATTTTTTTAAATTTAATTTTAGTTCAAAATTAAAATTCTAGGGAGGGAATATTCTGAGTTCTGGAACATATTTGCATAGATATAAATCAAATGATCATCAGAGATAGAAAGTTTTTAAACTGTATTTTTATGCTTAGTAAATGTAACTAGTTTGTTCTTTTAGTTGTTTTTTTCCCCCTTTATTATAGAAACTGATTTTGATAAATTTTTCAATCATAAAAATAGAGAGGGTAAAATTTGTAACAATGGCAATGCAGGGCTAATTAAGACCTGTGAAAAAGTTTAAGCTGAGTGCTCAAATATGTTATGTTTTTAAATAATCTCTGTTAAGTCTTACCAAACATAAGGAGAAATAAATGTGCCGCTTTCTGAAGAAAACTATTGTGGTCATTTAAAATAAGATTATTTCAACTAACTCTTAAGTATAAATTACAATGATCCCGCAAACAATAACAGAAGAAATAGAAATAGTATATTTATTTAAGTAATTATGCACTATATTAATCTTAAGGCTTTAAAAACATTCCCCCTCATTTTCACACTACAAGATCAAATTTCAAAAACAAATCTGTGAAAAAAGTAAAGATCCACAAATTATTTCCCCTGAGGTTCTTTTAAAACCTGCAATTAGAGTAATGCCACCTAAGCTAAACTACAAAGTGGCGAGCCATCACTGATCAATTATCAAAAAAGTACTAACACATAGTAGCAGTGTTACACAGATGTTTTGAAAAGGTTAAAGAGCAGAAGTAGCTCAGACTAGGTTTTGAACCAAAGACTTCTTGCGGCAAATAATTTCATCAAATCAGTTAAATCTTCATTATTATTTTTCATTTTCAATCAGCATTTTTTTAAACTCAAAATAATATGGAAAGACAAAGGTGTAGCCCTTGACACCAAAAATCAGACTGATGCGTTCCCTGGTCATAGCCACATTCTTACATGATTGCGAGTCTTGGACGCTGACTGTAGAGCTAGAGAGGAGAATACTAGCAATGAAATTGAGGTGCTACAGAAGGATCCTAGGTATCACATTTAAAGATGCATCACAAACAAAGAGATTAGAGACAGGGTTATTACAGCGATTGGACTCCATGATGACCTGCTAACTATTGTAACAAAAACACAAACTCTATGGCCATATTACAAGGTCGACAGGGCTCGAAAATACCTTCCTTCAGGGAACAGTAGCAGGAAAAAGAAGATGAGGCAACACAAAGAAAGCAATAGGAAGACAATTTAAAAGAATGGATGGGCCTGCCATTGAAAGAGGTTCTATGCAAGGCATAAGACAGAGAGGAATGGAGAAAAATCTCGTATGGTGCCCTAACGGTCCAACAGACTAAGGGATAGGTGAAGGTGAGACTTGTTTCATGAAAAACTAGAACAATGCTGCAAAACTGGTCATTATTAGCAGGAAAGTTTCAGGCTGACAAAACTGATCAGAGAATGAAGTACACAAAGATAGACATAGACTAACCAGAGAAGGTGTGCTCTTGCTCCGAGTCAGTTCCCCATGAACCTTTGTACGCAGAAGTGCAACTTCCTGTTCGAGCTTATTGTTCTGTGCTGTTGTCTCCTCTAGTTCCTAGGTAGAATTTCAATCAAATTTACAATTTATTATTTAAAAGTATTATATAAAAGCATTAATTAATCTAATAATAATATATATAAGAAAAATTAATTTTAAAGACAAAACTTAAACTGAAATGTCTACATGCAAACAAAACAGAAATGCTGAGTTAAAATATACTGTCATAAAAAAATATATATATTATTGATTGTTTGGCCTAACCTTTGACGCTTCTGCTAACTGCTGAGTGACACGCGAAATTTCCTTTTCTAATGTTCTTTGTTGTTCTGTGAGTCGTCTCATCTCTCGAGGATCATTTCTATACTGGTCTTGCTGTTTAAGTGCATCACTCAAGGCTCTCTCCATTAGTTCCTTTGCGGTCAACAAATATTAGTATACGAGTCAGAACTATTGCTCAACAGCGAGATGCAATAATTGCTAGCTAATTTTTGTTATAATTTTTAATAAAATATTATTTCAGGTGTTAAATCTTTTGTTTCCACTAATGATGATGGAACTGTTGATTATTAAATGTTATTAACATTTGTAATTTCTATAAATCTAATTTAAAATTGATTTATCTTGCAAAACATGAAGATTTTATATCAATGAATGTGTTGTTTTTTGGGGGGGCAAGAATGAAGAGTTTAAAAATACAAATATGGAATTCAACTACCTATCTGGTTATTGATTAAGCAAAGCAAACTACTAATAAACAAGTCCTTTACAAAAGTATTTAAATAAAAAGGAAATCTATTGTTTTTTGTTTTTTTGCTTTTGTTTCTTTTATACTTTTTATCATCTCCTTAAAGGGGAGCCACAGAATAATTTCTTTAGCTTGAGTTGTTTTCATTTTTTTTTTTAAATATTTTTTTTACACAGTATTTAAGAAAAACAACCAACAAATTGTATTTTTAATGCAAAATCTATTTGACTTGGAGTTAACATTTTGTAAAATAATCATATAAAATTGTTACCTGCTATTAATCAAAGTCAAATTTATTTGCCTTTTTTTTCAAACTGTTTTTGTTTTTAATGTATTTAGTGTATGAGTTTCCCCAATAGTTTAAATTCCAAATTTAATATTTCCTAATATTGAAAAGATTATAAATGTTCAAACTTATCATTGTAGTACATCAGAAGTCCTTTAGTTCAAATGTGGAGAAAAGTTTTGTTGCCAAGGAGTTCAAGTCTAGAAATGATCTTTCTTAGCTGTAATAAAAGCTTGTGGCCCTGTCGACTGAAATTAAAAGGGTTTTTTTCTACTTACTTTATCTTCTTTATAACTTGAAACTTTGAAACTCTGCTCTTGAAGAAGACGATCCAAATCATTGAGACGATCAATTTTTTCCTGTGGAGAGAGAGTTTTTTGGTGTTTTTTTTTACTGAAAGTTATGCAACTAAACTACTTGAATGCTTTAAAAACATCAAGTCACTGACCTTTTAAATCTTCTTCAATGCTTTAAAAACATCAAGTCACTGACCTTTACATCTACTTCAACGCTTTAAAATCATCAAGTCACTGACCTTTAAATCTACTTCAATGCTTTAAAAACATGAAGTCACTGACCTTTAAATCTACTTCAATGCTTTAAAAACATCAAGCCACTGACCTTTAAATCTACTTCGATGCTTTAAAAACATCAAGCCACTGACCTCTAAATCTACTTCATCAGATGACAGCTCCTTCAGTTGAGCTTCCGTGTTCTGTATCAGTCTGTCTTCCTGATTTTTTCTGGAAAATTCCAGCATCTTTTTAGGAGGTTGGTATTGATCAGGTCTCAAGAGATGCTGTAATTTGTGAACAGAGAGGGAAATAATGACATTTCAATTTAATCTCTCTCCTTTTTTTTTCAAGCAACATTTCAACATGAACTTTTTAAAAAAATAGAATAATATCAGAAGAGGAAACATTGCTTTCTGTTAACAATATACTTTATAGATCATCTAGGCATATATAAATACAATAAAGAGTTACCTTAGAAAGTTTTAAAATATTACTATATTTTAACTGTGTTAACACCAAATGTATTGAAAAAATGCTAAGTACTTGGTGAATATATAAATCAACATTGACTATTTGTCATTGTAGCCAACTCTGTACTATTACCTTCCTGTACTGTGTGGCTAACATTAAGTTATCTCCCCCATACAGACTGCCCATAGTGACCATGTTGTCCAGCAGGTTGATGATAGGCTTGTACACCTCCAGCTGAAAACAAAGTTTGAAGTGTGTATTAGCTAAACACTAGGATGTAAATAAGTGAAGCTTCCTTTTCAGTCCATGCGGTTTACAGGGCAGATGATGTAAAGGTCATCTGTTTCTGTGGCACATGGTTAATGAGGGTGTCATGTGGCCAGCACAATGACCAACCGCCTTTCCTTTTTTCCGACTAATGTCAGGTGCCCATTAGCGCTGGGTGGACTCAGAGGCGCCCTAAAGATTCCAAAATTAAAAATCCCAGTCTACACCAGGATTCAAACCCTGGACTCTTTGGTTTGGGAGCCAAGCCCTTTACCGCTCAGCCACAGTGACTCATACTAGGATGTGGTGCAAAATAATATACAATTTAATAATAATATATTTTTTTTTACAAATATGCATTTCTGTTTGTTTTAAACATATACTTATTGGCTACATTACTTTTGGATTTTTAAAAATATTTTTCAATTAATTTGAATAAATTACATTACATGGTACATTGTTTCATTGTAACAATTTTTTTTTTGGCTTTGTTTTAGAAATTACTTAATTTCTTGTAGTTAAAACTGTAAACTTCCTATCTTTGAGAAAGGAAAATAAACATGTTGATGCTGGAAGAGTTGTGGTTGCTTCATTTAGGCCTACTGTTAGAATCAATGCTTTAGTTGAAATATTTATTCCATTGATCCATTTATTGTTACCAACTTCAACATCCTTGCCCCTAATACACTTGAATAAGCTATGGCTAACTTTTTACCCTCTCACAATGAATGTAGTGCTTGATAGTTTTATGATAGCTCTTTACAAACACATCAAATAACTGAAAAAGTTAGCAGCTATAACAATTGTACTTGCTAAACATACATTAAGAATTCAAACTGATTTCTGAAGAAAAATTTGTTAACTCACTTTATTCTCAATTTCTTCCATCTGGCCTTTGGCATTCAAAAAGTTTTGATGGTTGTCCATGAGCCTCCTGTCTTTGATTACACCAGTTTGGTTCACTCTGAAACAAGATTAAAACTTACAATAATAATAATAATAATAATCTTTATTATCCATAAGGAATTTATCTTACAATTGGTGCATAACACCAAACAAACCATTATAACTATAGAAAACCAAAGTATACATTCACACCAGACTCACTCTTAATTTATCAGATAGTTGATTTTTTTTAATGATTTGATTGACAGGGGACAAAAGAGGTTTTGTGTCTGTTTGTCTTTGCTATCGGTGTCTTGTATCTCTTTTATGGTGGTCAAATCACACAATCCTGACCCAAAGGGTGATTATTTATCTCTAAATTCTTTTAGCTTCCTTTTGAATGTTTTTCTAAAACCAGCTGCCCAAATGGGTTTTGTTTTTTGCCAACCTTTGGTTTGGAAACCTTTGGCACTGGTACAATTATGGACAACTTCCGCATAGATGATATATCCTGGTTGATGTTTTTGAAAATGTTGCAGACTTACTCTAATTCTAAATTTAAGAGCACTGATTGTGAAGACAATGAGACACTGGGATTTTATATCAGATTTTGTTGGCTAAGAATAGAAATATTTTTTTTGTGCCACGTCAGATCTTAGATAAGTTGATTTATGCTTTTAACATGACAAATGTACGTCAAAACATTAGTGAAAGAGTCCAAAGAAAAACATTAAGTTTGTATCAACATCTGAAAGACGTCTAAGACAAATAATGTTTAATGTTCTATGAAGTAGCTAACACTTACTGCCTCCTGTATTCCATTTCTAATGGTCTCCTCTGGTCAAGCTGAGTCTTGTACCAATCCCTCATCTTCTCCAGTGTTGCTTGATTTCGGCGTAGCTGTATCAGGAACAAGACTAGCTCATCATGCTGTGGAATAATTTTAAATGTAACACTACATTAGCAACAAAACTAAGAAGATTTAAGAGCTAAATTAGATAATGTTTTAACTTCTCACTACTACAGGAGTTCTGCTGTTAAGCCCTGTGTACTTATATAAAAGTACTTACAGTTTTTCCAATCAGGTCTCCAGCTGATATGCTCATTCTTAGCCTGGGTCCAGCCAAAGGATTTTTTTTGATGACTTTCTGAAGGTTAGTTTCCTGCAAAAGTGAAGTGAAAATATTTGGAAGTCACAATTTCATTTAATACTGGAAAAAATAAAACTGGAAGCAGATGGTTATATTTATTTGGCAAATCAGGACACGATGTGAATAAAGAAATTAGTTGAATTTAAGATTTGATATGTGAATGTATGAACCATTTTAAAAATGTTAATCAAATTTAAACAAATTGCTCTCTGTTAGGTTTGGAAAATAATAGGTGAGTGGACATTGAACTGGGCTCACAACGCCAAGAGTAGACTGGTAAACTCTGTATTCTCGTATTTAACAACATAAAATGACAATAGTTTCTTCCGGCCAGAACACCAAATCTCTCAAATTAAAGAGCTCTGCAGAGGACATTAAGGACTATAGACTTAAATAAAATAGTAAATCTATTTGATGTTTCTTGACAACAATAAAATGTCTACATGAGATAAGAACTTTTCTACAAAAAAAAAAAAAAAAACTTCTTTTAAAATAATTTGTCAGACAAATTGGTCTTTAAGTTTAGAACAAACTACCTACCAGCACTTCCCTGTCAGACATGTTTGGATCCTCTTTAACTGTATGTATCATTGGTGGCTGCCTTCTTGGGGGAGCTTCAAGACAAAAAACAACTGTTTTTTTAAGATTGTTTTTTTTTTTTTTTAAATGAATGTGTATTACAAATCTATATAACTTACATAACTTTCAATATTGAAATACAGATTAGATCTTTAAATATTGAAATACAGATAGATCAAGAAATTAACCAAGGAAATTTGTTTGAATTAAAAGTATAATTCTAATTGTTTTACAGTAGGTCTCTTACAGAATTAATATTCAGAACGGATATATTCAAAAGTGAAATTCTAAAATGAATCTGATGTGATCTTACAAGGCAGGCAGCTAGTGATAGCTAAATCTTAATCTTTCCACAGCACTAAATGAGAGGGATTTTAAAACAAAAAAAAAACAAAAAGGGTGATAAAACATATCCATTAGATCAAAGCTAACTTATAGGCAACTTTAAACATTGGACATTTCTACATTAACAAGCAAAAAAATAATAATAGTTTATACAATAATTAAACCACAAAATAATTAACCAAAATGTGAAACAGAAAAGAAATTAACATGCAAGGGGAAAAAAATCTATTATGCGCGAAACAATAATAAATTAACTATTGATGCAATAATTGGCACAGTCATTAAAGTCGAATCCCTAAGCAAAAGTAATCTATAACAATTAATGTATTTTTTTTGTGTATCTGAATAAGATTATGATTTGCATAGATTTCATCGCAAATCATGTTTCTTCAATTAATAAAATGAATCAATGATAAGGCCGTGACTGATGTCTTAACAACAATGGTCTATACATAGACACAGACCTATTTATAGCACGACAACACTGACAGCAGACAACAGCAACAACATTTCAATTCATCATGCAGTATATGAAGTTAAAGAAACAATGCAACAACAAAAAACTCACAACATTTGAAGTTATGAGAAATCAAAAGTAAATATAAAACAAGTCATCAAATAATTTTAAGAAAAAAAATCAATTTCCTACATTATGCTTAAATAAAATTGGATCTAATCAGATCATCAGTAAAAAACAAATAAAAAGGTAGCAAGAGGATAAAACCAGAAACATTCCTGTTTTAAGACTAAAACCCTAAACATTCGTGTTTTAAGACTAAAACCGCAAACATTCGTGTTTTAAGACTAAAACCTTAAACATTCATGCTTTAAGACTAAAACCCCAAACATTCGTGTTATCTTATCTTATATAATACAGACGTTACTTCAAAAAGGAAGATGATTACGTCCTATGCACATCTAAAACCCCAAACATTCGTGTTTTAAGACTAAAACCCTAAACATTCATGTTTAAAGACTAAAACCCCAAACATTCATGTTTTAAGACTAAAACCCTAAACATTCGTGTTTTAAGACTAAAACCCCAAACATTCATGTTTTAAGACTAGCAACTTCAACTTCCAATTTTGGATATTTATAGACTACCAAATTTTGACCAATTTTTTTTCCCTCCAACCCATGAAGAGACTGTAAACTAATAGTAGTAACTGAAAACAAAATAATAAATACCCATTTCCTTTCTTTAACTTCAGAAATTTGTGAAGAAATCAAATCTTATTTTACTGTTATTCACAATTAGTTCTTAACATAACCAAGTTTGCTAATATGTATATAAATGATGTTGAAACGTTTCTACATAAACATATAATTATCTTATAAATTACAGATGTAATTTATAATTCCCTCCTACGTGTATCCATGTGTCAACCTAGTCATGCATGTTTAACAGTGACTTAAACACTGCTATGTCATTGGTTTTCCAGGATGATTCAGATGGCGCATTAAATGCTCTAATTGTCCTATCATATAGAATAAGAAATTTGCCTCTTTGTGTCTTCCTGAGAATTTTATTAACTTTTTTTTTTGAAATTTGTAAATTATGGTTGCTACTTTACTTCTTAGTCTTCTCTGAATCGTTTCTAAATTTAGTGATTTTACTAACGGTGTTACTTTAATCATATGCAAATGTTTGATTGTTATAAATCTAGTGGCTGTATTTTGTGTCTCCTCTAGTTTCTTTGTTTTTTTTTGAGTTTAGGCGTCCAAAACATATAATATTGGCCTAACCAAAATTAAATAGTGTTTTAGTTTGATGATCTAGTTTGATGTGTAAAAAAATTCGAAACCCTAATGCCATAATGCTTTATTTAATTTTTAAATAATTTTATCAATATGTGGATTCCATGATAACTTTTCATTTGTTTTAACACCTAGAATTGTAAGTTTCTAGTCTGTTGCTGGTTTAACCGGACTGTATTTTACCTAAAAGCTAGATGCTTTTTGACATCACTGAAACTATATTATACATTAAAACAAAAAATACATTCAGGCAATAAGCTATTGTTTCCTAAAAAAAAACTCTAGCAGTTTTATTTTATTATTCATGATATTTAAAAAAAAAAGACACTGAAAAAAATTGTAAGATTAAAACCACCCGATGAGGCATGCAGTTAGCACAACAAAGTCAAAATCATATTAAAACACAATAACTATAAACATATGCTGAATGTCTTTAAAAAAAAATTAATTAATAAATACCCCATGCTTTTAGTGCAACAAACAAAAAAATCTTTAGCATTGACATGAACATTCCAAAAAGTGAAAATAAGACAAATAAAAAAATAAAGCAGTACGCTGTTAGTGAAAGATATACATGATAATTGCACAGTGACAACATTCAAACTCAGGAAAGATGCAGAAACAGATGAACTATACCTGTCAAGTGGGTTGAATATGGGCCATCCCTTGGCCATTCACTATTCTCTTGAGTTTTAGACCCCATTACGTTTTTCAATACATTGTTACTGTGAAGGCCGTTAGAGTAGGGACCAAACCAAGTGGACTGGTAGACATTGTGATGCTCAGTAAATGGACATGGCACTCGTTCATTCATGTGGTCAGTTATGTGACTATGTGTAGGTACTCTATTGTCAAAATGATCAAGAGTGTGTGAGAGTCCATTACTGTGTCTACTATATCTGTTATTTTTATGGTCTTCTCTGGCTAACTGACCATTCACTGCAGCATAGTTGTCTAATCTGTTTTCTGACCGCTCAGTTCTCAAACTATTATTCTCATGTCTGGTAAAATGACCATTTCTATTGTCATATTTGGCCATTTGATCTTCACTGACAGTTTTCTGGTCTTCAATATATTGTCTTCTGGCTTCTTTCAAATATTCATGCTTGGCCATCTCATCATTTAAATGATCATATCTTGCCATCGCTTCTTCAAAATGTTCATCTTTAGCTACTTGGTCATCAAGACATTCTTGTCTTGTCATCTGATCATCATAGCTAGCCCACTGATGTTCATGTCTGTCAATTTTATCTTCAATATATTCAGTAGCGTTCATATGCCGTGTATGTTCATACTTAGCCATTTGGTCTCTGAAATGGTAGTCACTGGCCAACCAACCAGCATGAACCTCAGCCCTTGCCAACTGGTGATGCACAGCTGATCCATTATTTAAATTATAATAGTCAACATCATCTGCATAATCATGAATATCTTGAGTCCGTGTCCCATAGTTGGCCATCTCTCTGGGAAACATGCCATGGCGCTCTGAGCTAAACGGTCGCATCCTCTGAAGAGAATCCAAACCAGAAACACTGCCAGATGGGGTCGATGGGGGCCTGAAGGCAGAGCCTCTCTGATACAAATCTTTTGGTTCATCTGGAATTCTGAAGTACATGCCCATCGGTGGAGAGATCTTCCCATAAGTGCTCAGCTCTTCTTGTGACCTGTGGGCTCTGTTTGTGGCTTCAAGGGCATCCAAGGATTCCATGGCTGGGGCAGGGTACAGTCTGCCGTTGACCATCAAGCCGTTGCCATGATATGGAAGGTCTTCTGTGTTTTGTTATATAAATATGTCATGATGATATGAGGTGAAAGAGCAACAGTAACAAAAACATCAACAATACAAATTCAACTCGAACAACAGTAGTAAAACAGTCCTTTGTAAATAATAACATACAATTAGAGTCATTCTGACATAACAATATACATATATGAACATACAAGATAATAGGCTAAGTGTTAAACATTCAGAAACAATTTAAGTACCGTATTTTTCGCCGTATAAGACGCACTGGGGGGGGGGGGGAGGAAAAGTTGGTGCGTCTTATACAGCGAAAAATACGGTACGTTCAGAATCTTTTTTTTCTAGATTTTCCTCCTTTAAAATTGGGTGCGTCTTATATGCCGGAGCGTCTTATACTGCAAAAAATACGGTATTTCAAAATGCTATGCTTCTCCCATTCACCTTTTTTTTTACATTATTAAATGCTTTAATTTATTTTATTAGCAATTTGGAACAAAACCATTATTTCCTAGTTAAAGCCACTGCTTGGTTTCTACTGTAGACTCTTTATTGCTTTAAGGAGCTATGATAAGATAGTAGAATAACTGTTTTGCTTTTCTTTATATTTAAAATTTTATTTCGATAGTTGGATACTTTTTAAAATTTAATTTGTAGTTGCTGGGTTTTTTTTTCATTTTAAACCCAGACGACTGGAGCAGACAGATAATTTTTATAAGATTGGATTAATAAAATATCATACATCTTGTTTATATTTAGAAATGTTAGTGGGAATGTTATTCAGTTCAGATTAATAATAATATAACAATAATAATAATCTTTATTGTCCATAAGGATGGATAAATTTCATTCCAGTGATGATGACTTAAAGTCTCACTAGTTTTTTCACCATAGCTGGTTAACAAATATATTTCAAAGAACAAATAGCACAACATATGTAATTGTCATGATAATATCTTCTGATAAAACCAATTTTCTTGCAATTATTAGAGAGATAATGTTGACTATATATAAACAAAAACATATGTGAGGAAGAAGAAAAACATTTCATTTTCAAAGACAAAAACAAAAAAAACTTGATTATTAAACATGACACAGCTTTGACATAATATGATAGTTAGTTGATTCATAGATACAAAGACGTGCAGACCACACAAAAAATGATATGAGACAAAATAGATTCATTGAGTTAAATAAATAGTTCAATTACGAAAAAAAAAAATACAACTGACGTTAAAGGATGTTCCATTGTAATTTTAAAATTAAAAAATTTGTTTAGAGAGAGTTTTTTTTAAAAGGATATGTTTAGAAGTAGTATATTACAAACATTTTCTATCAGTACACAGAAAAGTTCTTTTATAAAATTATTATTAATTTCTAAATATCTCAATATTCGATGTGCTCGGAAATTTAACTATGAAGAATAAAAAAAAACAAGTTATAAAGCAGGATTTTTACCTTTGTCAGGGGCCAGCCTCAGGCTGCTGACTCTTTCGTAAGCTAGGCGTAACTTCTGGGCCTCTGGATCCATCATGTTGCGAGACTGGGGGGATGCTGGACTATATCCTTGGTCCTCTGCTGTCGAAGGGTGGCTGGAGTGACTTGAACCAGATAACCTAGAGCTGGGCTGGTTACGAGACAGTGACGATGCTGCAGAGTTTGGCTGTGTGCCATGTTCCCATGGTAACGTGTTGGATAGCTGCTTTTCCTACAGAGAAAGGTAAAAAAACAACAAAGTTTAGAGGTAAGTAATCATTGATGTTATCAAGCGGCTGTTTTGTTTGTTTGACCTTTCAGATGTTCTTTCCAAAATTAACATTATTACTTTCTAGTCCAAACCTCCCACAGGGCAGTGGGGGATAGAAACAGGCAGGGTTCTAGCCTGGGACAACAGTCCGAAGCACAGTCCACATGACCTGGCAGCTATCCTGGGTAATATGTAGAGAAGTAAATGAGCAAAACTTATCTTCACCCTATAGTATTTGCCGTGTTTTCCTTGCAACATATAACACTACGACATGAATAAATGAACAAAGCACAAAACAGATACTCACCAGTTTAAATAGGATAACTTTAAATCCAGCAGGAATGATAAGTTTGAATCACAATATTAAAATCACATTAAATAGATTAGTCAAGTCAAACTAGTATTACACATTACACCAGCAGAATCAATCAAATAAACAAAATGAATCTTGACACTTATCTCCCTTTTCCTTTTTATACTATGTCACAATAACTGGTCTATCCTAGATATTTCAAAATATGGATGTTTCAGGTTATGTCACAACAAAGTGTCTACTCAAGTATGTGAAAGGTATATATGCAAAATGATGTAAAGTCAAAATGAATAACCATCAAACTTTAGTACCCCATGGTCAACTAGGTTTCCATCAAAGTGATTAGCACTAGAATTAAAACTACTTAAGTCTATAATTTAAACCTTGACTTTCTGATTTAAAACAATATAATGAAACAATTATCACTTGGTCACAATATAAAATCCAAAAATATATATAATTGAAAAACAAATGCAAGCTGATTATTTGGACAAGATGTTGAAATGACTCACCCTTGGGGTAGGGTACTGGAAATAAGCAGGCTCATGCATGCGCTGCATGTTCATCTTGGAAGAGGTCAAAAAGTCATTTTGGGTCACTGGGGTCTTAGTCTCTGCCAACTCTTCCACAATCTGCTGCCTCACAGCTGAAGGATAAGGAGGTCGCCCAGGAATAGGAGCCTGACCTAAATGCTGTTGCCCATCTGATGCAGATCTGTTTGGAAAGTTGACATACGTGTGCCCTCTTGTGCTGCTTTGTAGACTGTTATTGCTGCCATCTGGCTTCTGTTTAAGGTTGAGATGAAGGTCTGTTTGTTGGTGAGGCCGAGACAGTGACCCCTGAGATGTCTGTCGAGGATCTGCCTGACCTTGACCTGAGTTTCTTAAAGATGAGCTAAACCCTGGAGGTGGAGCACCAGAAGATGAACTGGAAGTATAAGACCTTCTGTCTTGGCCAGGTGGAAACTGTTGTCTTTGATCTCTGTTAAAAAAGTTAACAAAGCTCTCTTTTGATTCCAAATAATATTTATTGTATAACTAACACTTGCAAAATAAATGTTTTAAATATGGTATTCCTACAGCCCGAATGCATCAAAGTTTATTTATTTCAATGAAGACAAACATCCAAATAACATGTAGGTATTGATTTTTATAGCAAGTTCAAAATTTTAGAAATGGAAGAGATAAATTCATGGAATATAAAAACAGGTCATTATCACGTCCTTTGAAAGCCAATATAATAAATAATAGTTTGAATTAGACAAAAGTTGATATTTGTGTGTGCTTAACTCTTGACATCCATCATTAATTTTTAAAATTTCAAACATTAATATGAAAATAATTTTTGTTTTATAAAATTGCATGCATTCCTTTTTAATTCTATACTAATAATGTCATTTTCTAATAAAAAAACAAAAAAGTTATAAAAGTTTAATTGAAGCATTCTTTTCACTCCCAAAAGGAAAAAAAAATTAATTCTGTCCAAATGTGGAAAATATTCCGGAGTCAGAGAGTTAATTCTCAAAGATTAAAAATCTTAAGGAGAGGTAGCATTAAAATTTAACTTTTAAAAAATGAACATAAAATAAATATTACCTGGTGCCTCTCAGTGACCCACGAAGTGGATCGCCAGTTTGCTGAGATGAACCATGAGAATGTGGGGGGCTTGTGCTTGGAGATGACTTGTTCATATTACCATCACCCTCATTTCTTCGCTGCTGCCCACTAGTCATGCTTCGCCTCAAGTCTTGTGGCTGAGATGCTCTGGTTTGCTGCTGGGTCAACAGTCCTGGCCTGACCTGGATTCTCGAGTCGGGCTGCCTGAGAAAATTTTCATGTGATTTACTCCTGATGTTATATGTTTCTGGATGCTTTCCTTTGCTGTTATCAGGCAGTTCAACAAAGGAGCTGTGTTTCAACCTATCAGTGTCCATACTAGGAAACCCTTCATCCCACTTGTGAAGCATCTTCACTGGAGTGTCAATGTCTGAGTAAGAATCATCTTTCGGAGGCTGCTGGTAAACACCATTCCCCCACTGGCCCTGCCCATCACGGGAGCGTTGTCGCTCTGCTTGAATAGGGCTGTAAGAATTATGGCCATTACGGCTTGAGTCAGACTGTGCCAAGCTGTTTCTGGCAGAGTCTGGTGCAAACCCATCTCTCAGTGGCTGGTTCTGTTGACCAGGTGAAGGGCCACCAGAATTCCCTGAAGTCAGAGACTGATTGGGATTGAAAGACTGACTGTTGTAGTTAGGTCGAAAGTTCTGTGACCCATGAGATGAGTTTGACAGGGAATTCCGGTTAGAGCCATGTTGGTTAGGGCTGATGTTCTGCTTTTGGAATGAGTTGTCACGCATATTACCAAAGGGATCATTAGGGGCAATGAAAGGGCTTTCCGCTGGGTCTCCATATGCTGTGTAAGAGCTGCCACTGTTAGTATGTGGAAGGCTACTTGGTTTATTAAAACTCTTCATAGGATGTTGTCTTGCCATATAGCCAGAGTCTCTTTGGAAACTGAAGGAATACACAAATGTATTTATTAAGAAAATAAAAATTATGAAATAAGTAGAATACAACAGATGAAAATAAATTTCCATTAAGCAGTGACATAAATATATGTTTCAAAAATTATTCATTACAATTCATGTCATTCTTTTGTCTTATTAGATGTGAACAGAAAGTATATTTTGTATTACAATGTTGGAGTGGGACTTAACTGGGGATTAAATTTAAGACAACCTAAATGTTATAGCTATATATGGGATAAAATGAAAAATAGTGGTTGAGTGATAAATCCGCTTGGCTTTTGAATCAAGGGGTCCCAGTTTTAAATCCTGGTAAAGACCGGGATTTTTAATTTTGGGATCTTTAGGCCACAGAAACAGATAACCTTTATATTATTTCCCCATAGATCGCAAGGTCTGAAAGGGGAACTTTATTTTTTATTTTACTATAAAAAGTTTTGCTGTATCTATGATTTGAAAAGAAATCACAATGAACATTACTTAGGTAGAACATTTCTGTTAGGTGATATACTTTAATTGAAACAAAAGAACAAACAAAGGGGGGCTGATGACCATCTAAACATTATGAGATCAACAGAATTTAACAGTATTGATTTCAACCACTTGGTGAGAAATCTACAATAAATCTCCTAAAGCACTCACCCATTGCCATTCATCATGGCTGCCTGTCTCAGCAATGACATCCAAGCGTTACACTCGTTGGGATCCTCTGTGGCAAAGTACAAAGTTTTGGTGTTCTCGTGCTCAACCTGTTAAGCAAAAAACAGCTAGTAATAAAGAAAAATGTTTATTTAAAAAAAAAACAATACAAGTCTATAGCCTAAGATAAACTGAGATTACAAGAAGCTGGGGCCCTATAGCCTAGTGCCTCATAGCCTCCCCACAATACAGATCAATTGACCTTATCAAGTCTACAACAAATACATGCCAGCAATGTGATATGGGGTTCAGAATGCTGTCACCATAGTTCTGAGTTCAATCCTCACAAGCCATTCTTTTCATCTCTTTTTCAAGGGATATAATAATTTTCAATTCCAAATGAACAGCTGAAACTTACTAGCCAAAATTCAATTGCAGAGCTAAGGGTTCAGCTCAACATTTTAATAAATGAAAGTTCGTATTCTAAGCATAATTCTCATCACCATACTTATGGTCACTGGATACAGCAGAGAATGCAGAACTGTTGCATTGTTCCACCTATTTATGCCAGGTTCTCAGTTGATAGCATATTTTATGAAAAGTATCATTAATTCAGAGTTGAACAACCCTTATATATAAATATATTTTGTTTTTCTCACCCAATCAAATTGTTTGCAGCTAGACCTACAACTGACTAGTGTTAGCAGCTTCAAAAACCTCGGAGCTATTGTCTCAGATGAGGGAACGAAACCCGAACTATTTGCCCCGAATAGCACAGTCCACAGCAGCCCTTTCAAAGCTTCAAATAATATAGAAAGACAAAGGCTTAGCCCTCGGCACCAAAATCAGATTGATGCACTCAGTGGTCATGGAGTTGAGAGAGGTTCTAAACAAGGCAAAAAAAAAAGGGAGGAATAGAGAAAGACGGTCGACAAATCTTGCCTGGTGCCCCAATGGTCCAACAGACTAAGGGACAGGTAAAGGTAAAGGTAAAGAGCCTTGGACGCTGACTGCAGAGCTAGGCAGGAGGATCCTAGCAATGGAATTGAGATGCTACAGAAGGATCCTAGGTATCGCATTCAGAGACCGCATCTCAAACCAAGAGATTAGAGACAGGGTTACTGCAGCGATCGGACCCAATGATGACCTGCTAACTATTGTAAAAAAACGCAATGGCCTATTACAAAATCTTCGGTGCTAACAAAGACCTTCCTTCAGGGAACAGTATCAGGAAAAAGAAGAAGAGGCAGACAGAGAAAGCGATGGGAGGACAACATAAAAGAATTGACGGCCTGCCATTGATAGAGGCTCTAAACACATCAAAAGACAGGGAGGAATGGAGAAAGACAGTCAACAAGTCTTGTTTGGTGCTCCAACGGTCCAACAGACTAAGGGATAGATAAAGGTAAAAACGTAAAACTTTTCATAGATTCGCATAGAATCATTTTTCATTCAGAAATAATCATTTATGTTATAAGCGGTGTTTTTGGATCTAGACAGTGTCTGACATTATAAGACATTTTAACCACTACCACAACTAAATCAACTCTATAAATACCTAACCACCTAATAGAAATGTTTAATTTTAGAACAAAAGTTAGACTCTAAGAAAATAAGTTCTTATATATATATAAAAAAACAAACAAAGTCTGCCCCATTTTAAGATAACACAAAGTATACCTTGAAAACAAAATTTCTTTTGATGTTGTCAGTCTCTGTGCATGGGTTTATTCTGTAGCTAGGCAGGAGGACAGAGTTCAAAGTCACAGATTCATCTTCACCTGGCAAGGTTAAAAATGTAAATATGTAAAGAACAGGAGACAAGCTATGAATGTCAGTGTTTATTCCAATTTAAAAAAAGCATTGTTTTTCTCCAACAGAACATTGCAAAATGATTTTTTTTTTTAAATCCGGGAAAAAATCAAAGGTTTTGTTAGCAGTTTCAACTAAAGCAGTGATGCCAAACTTTCACCCTCTGGTGAGACCAGGGGGGAGGGGGGGGGGGTCAAATTTCTCACACACTTGTCAAATGCCACATTAACACACACAAACATGTCAAGTCCAATGGAACAATCAGTGCAGTGTAGGGCAGAAATTTTGTGTGTCATGAATATGGTGGTTTTTAAGTCACTGAAAATGTGTATGTACCTTGTGCATCTAAATATGCTTTCAAATAATGCTATTCTTTTTTTTCTCTCTTTTGACAAAATATTGAATCTGACCACTTTATTTAAAATAAACAATTGAGCAAAAAATAAATAAATAAATAAAGTTAAAGTTAATTATTGACATATTCATCTCAGTATAATGAAATCTTTTTTTTTTCCTTAAGTCTACACTCATAACAAGATAATGTAGAAACGTTTTCTTTGGCTAAGCAAATATTAGATCATAAATTGGTGTAGTACTGTAAAGTATTAAGGTTAGACTGTAATTAAAATGCAAAAGAAAATGACACAAGAAATTATCTATGTTGTAGTCAACATTTGAACTGCCAATGAGTGAAGCAAATCAATAGTCTTGTGATGGTCTTTAAATTAATAGACTATACTTGTAATGGTCAATAGTTAATAAAGTAAACACTAACCATAGATAAACACCAAAACCTTAAGGACATAAATGAGCTTTTCATAGAAATTTTACACAACCTAAGTTTAGATCAAATCATTAAAAAGCCAACTAGATTAAACAACACATTAGATCTCTTCTTAACCAACAGACCTGGATTAGTAGTTGATTATGATATTATCCCTGGTCTATCAGACCATGAGATCATAAAAATACACAGTCAGATAAAAGCAGTAGCCAATTCAAAACCCAAAAGAAAAAGAAAGAGTTTACAAAAAGTATATAAAAATTAAACACTTAACCCAAAAAGTAAGCAGACAGCTGCAGAGTGAATACATAAACAATGTAATATCTAAATAACAACAAAAACCTATGGTCATACATTAAGTCTAAGAAAATGGAAACAACAGGCATAGCGCCATTAAAAGATGAACATAACATAATACATAATGATAATGAAACTAAAGCAAACATCCTAAACAAATACTTTGCATCAGCATTCTCAGCCCCAAGAGACAAAGACATATTACTGAATTTGAACAAAGTAGACAACATAGAAGATATAGTAGTACAAGAAAATGGAATTCAAAAACTATTAGCCAACACCAAACCAAATAAAGCGTCTGGACCTGATGGTATTCCAGCTAGATTACTCAAAGAACTAAGCAATGAGCTAGCCCCAGTGTTCAAAATACTCTTTCAGGCTTCACTTAACCAGGGCAGAGTACCAAAGGACTGGAAAGAAGCTAATGTCACCCCCCTATTTAAAAAAGGAGAAAAATCTGACCCAGGAAACTACAGACCAGTTTCACATGTAAAATCCTAGAACACATAATATGTAGCAACATCATAAACCACTTAGACAAACAAAATGTCCTCACACCATACCAACATGGCTTTAGGAAATATAGATCATGTGAAACACGACTAATAGGACTAATTGATGATTTTTCTAAAGGTTTAGATAATAGTGAACAAATAGATGCTATCTTACTAGATTTTTCTAAGGCTTTTGACAAAGTTCACCACCATAGTTTGCTTAAAAAATTAAAATATTTTGGCATTAATGGTCCACTGCATCAGTGGATTAAAGATTTTCTGATAGGCAGAGAACAAACTGTAATAATAAATGGCTCTAAATCAACACCGATAACAGTAAACTCAGGTGTACCTCAAGGAACAGTCTTGGGTCCACTACTATTTTTAATTTACATAAATGATTTACCAAATTGCATTACTTCAGGAACAAAAGTCAGATTATTTGCAGACGATTGCATAATATATAGAACAATAAAAACAACACAAGTCACAGATATTTTACAAAGAGAATTAGATGAATTACAGAAATGGGAATCAAATTGGAGCATGTCTTTCCACCCAGAA
The DNA here is from genome assembly GCA_036873155.1 of Biomphalaria sudanica. Classification (NCBI taxonomy): domain Eukaryota; kingdom Metazoa; phylum Mollusca; class Gastropoda; family Planorbidae; genus Biomphalaria; species Biomphalaria sudanica. The sequence continues at coordinate 714,107 of JAZGLO010005573.1, read as the reverse complement.
AAATGTCAGTTGTTAAGAGTAACAAAAAAACTAAAACAAATTAATTCCACTTATCTTATTCATGGCAAACCAGTAACACAGACTAAAAACGCAAAATACCTAGGTGTTATAATAAATGAAAAACTGTCATGGAATCCACATATTGATGAAACTATAAAAAAATCAAACAAAGCATTAGGATTTATTAAAAGAAATTTCTATAAATCAAATAAGAACATAAAACTAAAATGTTATTTAACCTTGGTTAGGCCAACAATAGAATATGCATTCTCCATATGGGACCCCTCAACTCAAGAAAACATTAAGAAACTGGAACAGACACAAAATAGAGCAGTGAGATTCATAACAAATGAATGACACCTATAGTAAAATCACTAAATTTAGAAAGCCTTCAGGACAGAAGACTCAAAAGTAAAGTAGCAATTATACATAAAACGATGAACCATAATCTTCAAATACAAAATTTAATAAAATACTCTGAAAGACACAAAGATAAAGGCACATTCCTAGTCCCATATGCTAGGACAAATTTGTACAAATACTCCTTCTTCCCTAGTGCTATTAGAGCATGGAATGGGTTGCCTGAGCTAGCCAGGAAAACCAGTGTTGCATAGGACGTAATCATCTTCTTTTTTGAAGTAACGTCTGTATTATATAAGATAAGAAGATAAGATAAAGTAGATGGATTGAACTTAAAATTCTTGGCCCCACCTTTGTAGATAAACAGAGCGAAGTCAGCCAGCACGCACCATCTTCTCTTCCAACTCTTGGTGAGCCCACTGGTTTCCTGTTGTAGAAGTCGAGTCATGTGATCAATACAAATCAGGCTTAGGGTCAATGACATTGAGTACAAAGATAAATAGTTTTTCCCTTGGGGGTAAGTACTTTAAAAAAAAAAGTTTAATTTTAATTATAATTTAGTGTTAGAAGACCCCATCAAAATAATGAATTGCTGAGAAATTCTTGTCTAAAGGGACTGTTTTAATTTTCAACTAGCTCAAACTAAAGTCAGTATTACTATAACGCTATTATTAATGATCCTTCACTAGTGTAGAATAGGGAAGAGAATGGTAAGAAAAATTTTGTAAAAATTAAATGTCAGAAAGAAGAAAATATTTGTCATTAAATGGCACATGTTCCCATTATTATTATAGCTTTTATATAGCGCTACTTTCATGCTTATAGCATGCTCAGAGCACAATTTGTTGACAAGTTTGGGGGGGGGGTATCTAGGAGTTGGTTTTCCGTGCTGCCTTTGGGCGCTCAGTAAACACAACTCTGCCCGAGTCGGGTGTCGAACCTCGAGCCCCCTTCTAGGTAGCCAAGCCAAGCCAAGTTCTAGCGCACTCTGCCTCTCGACCACGCTTCCTACGCTTCCCTAACCCATCTAATAATAATGACAAGATTCTAACAACTAAAAGTAAACTAAAATGGGAAGCATAGTCGAGAGGCTAAGTACACTTTAACTTGGCTTGGCCCCCTATGAAGGGGGCCCGAGGTTCGACACCAACTCGGGCAGAGTTGTGTTTACTGAGCGCCTAAAGTCAGCACGGAAAAAAAACTTCTCCCAGATAACCCCCCCCCCCCAAACTTGTCCACAAATTGTGCTCTGAGCATGCTATAAGCATGAAAGTAGCGCTATATAAAAGCTATAATTATTAAATGATATTCAAAAAAGAAACATTCTTACCAAACGAAGTAACCATCCACTTTTGACAACTTCAGAGTTAGGGTTCCTCTTTGAGGATGGTGCTTTAACACTCCTAATAGTTCATTTAGGGAGAATACAGATCAATGTCCATTATAACTTATTCCTTCTTTTAAATTGGTGAATGCAAAGTAAGTTTTACAAATTTATTCAATAGAAAAAAAATTCAAATTCTGATGGTCTTATGAATGAAAAAAAATGTTGATATCAGAATATGTCAGAGTAACAGATGATAGAACCATTTATTAATGACTACATTAAATATTGATATTAACTTGTGTTACAAATACATTTATTTATCCATACTATTTTCTAAGTGTAAGAAACTAATTTACAAACATGAATTTAAAAAACAAAGAGACCACTTCATAAACTCAATAGAAAAAACACAAACTCAATAGAAAAAAAAACACAATGTCCAATGTATCAGTCTGCAGTGTTTGTCAACCTGTTTATTCTAGCTATACACTAAATAATGTGAAAAACATGTCAATTTTTCTATATTTGATTTATAAAGGAAAATATTTAAATTAGTATTTTTTAAATATTCAAAATTTAATATATTTGCTAAAAAATTTTAAAAATGATACTGATGTTTGGCAAAGATTTAATCGGATATAACAATACATACTTTTTTTTTTTACCAAATTTGTTTTGACCATTTTAAAGGTAAATAACATTGCTTCATGAAAGCTGATGAACTTGATAACTAGCATTTTCCAACTTATAATTCTATGGGATATCATTATAATTTGACCAATTTGCAAAGGACATAGCATAGACAGTTTGGTGTGCAATTGATGAAAAGAACAAGTCTGTTTGGTAAATGTGCTGTGCAGACAATATTTTGAAAACGGTTTAGAATACATTCAGCTAAATAAACTAGAATTATGCCAGCCAGTACACGGAATGAGCAGAAATATTTGCTTGTCAGGAAATTCCCAGATAATTAACAAAGCGTATGATGTAGGATTTAAAAAAAACAACAATTTGACATAAAATACAGTTCAACAATTAAGTCCTGTTGTCACAGCCTGATTTTTGTTGTAGGCGTGATGATGCGAATGTCGTGTGTTGTAGATACCTCTGGCAGATAATATAATATTCTTTGTCTTCTTAGTTAAATACTTTAACGTGCGCACTAGATTTGCTATTGCGTGAGAACACTAACATGCTGAACTCTTTGACCACAATATTTATAATAATTAATAGACTCACTTGTAGCAGACATGGTTTTTATTACACACAAATAATAAATCAAAAAGATATTGGCGACTTCAGCCATCACAAAATACATCCAAGAAAATAAGTCCTGAATACAAATCAATTCTAATAACTTCAATACTTGTACATTACTCTACTTGTCAATAATATACATAACACTCCTCTCTCTACAAGAGTCTAAAATCAACTGCGGTGTCCACACCTCGTGGTCAGCTTCCAACCAAACAAAATCTCGTGCGATTGCACGGAATCGTTCAGTGATTACTAGTCACCAAATGTTACAGGGGTTCTAAAACTGATGACACCTGTACTTGTGAAGACTTAACAAGATAGTTCAGACTAAATTATTTTTATTGAATCTGTAGCCTAATCAACATAATCCATCTTGTTTATGCACAAAAAGAAACTAAAAGCAATGAAAATACTCAAAACTTAATACACCATAAACTCATTGATAAGAGGCTAGATCAGATGCAAGAAATTAATAAGATCACCTAATAAAGAAAGAAAAAGTAAAGTTCCACTTTCAGACCTTAAGATCTATAGGGCAGATGACGTAAAGGTCATTTGTTTCTGTGACCAACAGTTAATGAGGGTGTCATGTGGCCAGCACAATGACCAACTGTCTTTACTTTTCCCCGACTAATGTCAGGTACCCATTAGAGCTGGGTGGACTCAGAGGCACCCTAAGATCCTGAAATTAAAAATTCTCAGTCTTCACCAGAATTCAAACCTGGAACCCCCAGTTCAGAAGCCAAGCGCTTTACTGCTCAGCCACAGCGCCTCCAGACCACCTAATGATAAAAATTTTAATTTAAGCAAAGAATAAACATCAAACACAACACAGGAGAAGTAAATAAATTGTGAGGGAAAACAGTTACCGAAGTTACGAATAGAAGAGTCAAAAAAGGAAATTGATATCCCAAAACTTACCAAAGCTCCAACTAGCAACATTGCAGCAGAAAAAAAAACCCAATGACAATAACTTTCTAAACGATCGCTTAAAAGTAATGAGACAAGCAGTCCAATGATCAGTTCAAGATGACTTGATTTAAATACTATAGTAGTAGAAAAGGACAGTAAAATGATGAATGACATGAATTAGCAATGGTGACAACAATTTTTGGATAACAATGCATCAGAGAGAAACCAGAAACACCAGACTGGCATACATTAGTGCAAGGAGGCAGGCCACAAAACTGCAGATTGAAAAAGTTATAGGCATGAAACAGTTGAGAAGAGAGCGATGTGCAAGGAAGGAACATGAGCAATCAAGATAAAAAGAACAGACGTCATCTTATACTAAATGTAAATGCTTGCTACCTTAATATCTTTTAAGCAAATTTCTTTTTTTCCCCCAATCTGCTAACAATATTTAACAATGAATACGAGGTTCTCTTCAAATAACATTTTAGCAGAAGAATAAATATCTTTTGGACAGTAAGAATATAATTGTAGTTGTTTTTTTTAACTTCACTTATTATCTTATCTTATATGATACAGACGTTACTTCAAAAAAGAAGATGATTACATCCTACGTGTCATGCATTTAGTCATGCATATTAACCCATGACCTAAATTCTGCCAAATCACTGGTTTTCCTGGCTAGCTCAAGCAACCCATTCCATTCTCTAATAGCGCTAGGAAAGAAGGAGCATTTGTACAAATTTGTCCTAGCGTATGGAATGAGAATGTGCCTTTATCTTTGTGTCTTTCTGAGTAATTTAATAAATTTTGTTTTTGTATTTGAAGATTATGGTTCAGTGTTTTATGTATGATTGCTACTTTACTTTTTAAGTCTTCTATCCTGAAGGCTTTCTAAATTGAGTGATTTTTCCAAAGGTGTTATGTCTTTGTCTCCTGGGGCTGAGAATGCTGATGTATTTGTTTAAGATGTTAGCTAAAACTATAAAATATTAAAACTATTATTCCTACAACTTTAACAAGTTACTCAAGAACTTTTACAAGCAACACTCTGAAAATAAAAAAAAAGCACACCCTGTTCTTATTTACTTAATGTGGGTCAATATTTTTACAAAGCTTTTATCAACCCATTCTGTCTGTCTGGGTTTTTTTTAAAGTATTGTTTTTACATTTCACTTGTTTTGTGTCAAGTCATTAAGACAAACACATAGTTGTATACATGAAACTTTTGTGTCTACTAGATCTACTTTGATTAGAAAGTACTGTTAAGCCATAAACCAAGCAGATGTAAAAATAAATATATAGAAGACAAATAGTAAGCCTATGAAGGGCAAAGAATACTATACAAAAAAGGTTGGTTTTAAAAAAAAAAGGGATCTAAACACAAAGAAGTTAAAAAGCTACAGAGACATAACCAAAAATAAAAAGGGATCTAAACATAAAGAAGTTAAAAAGCTACAGAGACATAACCAAAAATAAAAAGGGATCTAAACATAAAGAAGTTAAAAAGCTACAGAGACATAACCAAAAATAAAAAGGGATCTAAACACAAAGAAGTTAAAAAGCTACAGAGACATAACCAAAAATAAAAAGCTCTAAAAACAACTGTAAAAAAAAATTACAATATAATTATTTTCTGCTAGACTCTATAGTACTTTATAATGACTTTGAAATAAACTTACAAATACTTTGAAATGTCTTTGAAATAAACTTACAAATACTTTGAAATGATTTTGAAATAGATTTAAAATATTTAATAATGACCTGGAAATACAATCACAAATAATTTATTATAGCTTAGAAATAAAGTCACAAGTAATTTTTAGTATCTTTGTAAAAGACTTACACTTTACTTTATATAGATTTTGTAGTGGTTACTCATACTTTATAATTACTTTGAAATAGTCTAGCGAGTACTTTATGATGAATATTCCCATTTCCTTATTCTTAAAGATGGACAATTATTGCTCTTACTAAAGCCTACTACTGAATACTGTTATGGGCACATCCTAATATGAATGTGGAATGGTGTGAATGTATGTTGAAAGAAAAAGGGAAGCCACAATGGAGCAATAGACACCAAAAGTGTTTACAGTGTTCAGTTATTAAAATAAGATTAAATTATTTATAAAACTTTAAATTATTTACAAAACTATGATTTTGACGTCTGGTGTTTATGCCTTTAATGAAAGAGTCTCATCTGCTCGAAACAAATTTTTAAAAAATCAACTAAAAAAAAACACACTCTTCTTTTGACAACTAGTTTAATGAAACTGCCTGGGACTGTCATTTGATGGTCCCATGTTTGTTTACAAAAAAAAAACTAAAAAATCATGAATGTTGGCAACAGGGATATTCAAGCAGAAGAAGCTAATAAAATATTGAAATTTTCTCACCCAATAAAAACAAATTAAATGTTTACTAACTATTAAATTATGAAAGCATGAATTTATGGAGTCTATAAAGCTTATAGTTGAAAATCTTATTTTAAAAAAGGTGAAAATGTTTGTAATTTTATGGGTCATTTTCCAGGTCCTACCTTTGTTTGAAAGTCCCCCGCTTAAAATTGTCCTTTTCCTCAGTTCTGATACCTGGGCTAGTGGGACTGCTGGAAAGTGTAGACATACCAATGACACTAAATACTTAGATGTATTCAAAGTCAACACAGCTTATTGTTTTAGTTTGAGAGACTGATTTGATAAATTATTTTTCCCACACCAAGGCCTTGTAAAGGTTTATGGATCATTTGTGACTCAACAGAGTGTTGATGAATAGAAAGAGGAATTCCTTCACACACATTGTTCTTTTGATTGTAGTGCAAGGCATTCAGTGGATAACATAATGTCGCCAGTAAACTTTGATTGTGGAAGGTGTTTATTAGGGAATAGCAGAGATTTGATAGGATTGGTCAGTGAGATACAGCTAACCAAACTGCGAAACTAAGCTTGGCAAAGCAGTTGAATCCACTTTTAAGGTTTAGCTGGAGAGCTGGAGTAAACCGAATTACTCAGCATGGCCCAAAACATAGACCTCATGATTGAGCTAAGAATTCGGCCACAGCTTAGGAATGAGACAGTTGGCTATGCGTTGAGCACTTACATTTTCTAAAACACTTTTTTTTTTCAGCACATTACAAACATATAGAAATAATAGGTATCACAAACAGAAAAACATGCATTTGGTCATATTGACCAGTAGAGTGAAAGATGTTATCACAATGAAACATTCGGAGATTTCAAATAAGCTACATCACATAGACAAGCTCATGCAAGGTGAAGTCTTCATGCAGCTTCAAACAGCCAGTAATGTACAGGACCAGAGACTACAGGCACGCAGGCACCAACTCAGTGTCAGCGAGAGAGCAGATAACTTAAAATCATAAAGTGAAATTTTACCTAAGTTCGTTGTCTGAGGTGTATGGAGCGTTTCTGAAGCTTTCAGAGGGTCGCCCCAGAAGAGGGTGGTCAAAAGTCGTTAGCTGTCTGTTGTGACTGCAAGCAAAAAAAAACCCATTAAATTCTTAGCTATTTTTTTCATTTAAAAATGTTTTAAAAGCTAATAATATTTGATTATTCTATTAAGTTTTGTGACTGGGAGATTGTAATGAAGTGAGTTGTATTGTTGATGTTTACATAAATGTTCTTCAAACAAAGGAAAGACATAACAGCCTCTATGTTTATTAATACAACATATCTACAATATCTAGTTCCCAACTTTCTCTACAAATTCTAGCAAGCTAACTAAAACAAAATCAAGGCTTTACATACAATTTGGTCTACAAGTACATTTGCATATCCACCTGTTCAATCAGCAAAAAGGACAGGTACAAAACACATAAATTCTTCAGCACATAGAAAGGTTCCTATTCTTCACATTTCACAGTAACCCACGAATATCATATCAATGGATGAGAAATCTCTGTACCTAGCTGAACCATTATTAAGTTCCTGGGTTACTCTAAGTCTAATTAATATATATATTCTATGACAAGGCACACCACTCTCTCTTTTTGATATCAACACTTGTGCCTCTCATGTTTTCAGAGTCCTCACAGAGATGAACATATTAATAAGAGGCTTTCATTGATATAATTCAAAATCTTTCAGATAATTTTATTGGTCCAAAGAAATGAAAATTCAGCCTGACTACAATTATCAACCTCAGCATTAATACTATAACAATAACAATACACATGCAAATACAAACAAAACACACACACACAACAGCGCTTGATGAATACTCATTGAGTAATGTGATTTGGTCTTTGATCCTTTTATCTAGACCTCTTGTCCATTTGGCATAGACCACCAATAAGTTTCCTTCAGGCATCAAATGTGAATAATGTATTAATTATAAATTGCTTCAATACTTCTCTCTAAGTTTTGAACTAAAAACTTGAACAGAGTGAGACTTGCATTATTCTAAAGGTCTCAGTGTGGTGACCAGGCAGAGTGTGACAAACCCTATGTATGTGGGACAGTATGGAATGAAGCAAGTAGAGTTTTTTTCTTCTCCCCTTGGGGGAACAAGGGCTCAATAACTGTACACCAATTGATTAATGGAGTGATGATGTGCCAGACTAATTCAAAGGATGAAGTGTGGGAAAGAGAGGAACAGGAATAGAGGGAATGGGCAGAGTCAGACTGAGGGGAGAGGGTGAGGAGGGAGAGATTAAGAGAAAATAGAAAGAGAGAGAGAAAGGAGAGAGAAAATAGGTGAAAGTGTGAGGAGAGAGAGAGAGAGAGAGAGAGAGAGAGAGAGAGAGAGAGGAAAGTGTGTGGGGAGGGTGAAGAGAGCGAGGAAAGAGGACAGGAAACAAATGAGAGAAAGGAGATGAGAGAGAGGAGATGAGAGAGAGGAGATGAGAGAGAGGAGATGAGAGAGAGGAGATGAGAGAGAGGAGATGAGAGAGAGAGAGAGAAGAAAGAGGACAGAGGAAGAGAGAGATGAGATGGGGAGATCGGGAGAAAAGAGAGATGAGGGGAGAGAGAAAGGTGAGTGTGAGGAGAATGGAGAGACAGAAAGAGAGAGGAGAAAGGAGAGAGAAAGATGAAAAAGAGGGGAAAGATATATGAGCATGACACTTTCTCACTTATACTCAATGACAATATAGACAACAGAGCCTTTGAATAACCTCAAGGCTGCTTAATGTACAGGTGGCAAGAGTAGGTTTTTTTTTTATACAATCTCAATATGGTCAATATGGGAGAGCGTTTTAAAATTGCACAAACAATTGACTAACTGATGGCAGTGCCTCCCCTTCCTTCCAAAAGACAACTGCTTCATCGTCAAAAGTTATATCTATGGCAAAAGTAAATGACAGTCTGGGTTTGCAGTTGTTATAAAAGCTTAGTGACGTGTGTCTGCATTTTTGAGTCAGAGTAATGCAGAAATGCACAATGTTTATCAATTCCAAAATGAATCCAAGATCTAGTGAAATAAACCAAGTAGTGGAAGCACTGATGGTGTCGCTTTGGCTGGGCGAGGGTTAAGCTATGTAGATTGGGAGTTAATTGCTCTCTCGTTAATTACGAAGATGGCCCATTTTAGATCTCTAGAAATAATAGAAATTAATGACATTCAGATGTTGGTAGGTCCACATAAGTGTCCTGATGACTTTATATAAACTTAAGCGGTTCTACAACTGGCTTTACTACGACTGCCAGCGCCAGTGTTTGAGTTCATTCATAAGCTAACATTCAAACGATAGTAGGCTGTGTTATCTAAGTAAAAACTTCTGTTGGCGTTAGCCTTCAGAAAACCTCGTCATAGAAGTTGGCGGGGGGGGGGGGGGGGGGGGGGGAGTGTGGATGCAACAACAAACAAGTCAAGTTTACAACACGTGATGCACCGAGGCGCGTCACTTCTCTCTATTGTATATAGACATCTAGAATGTCTCCACAAGATACCCCATGAAGTAATGTCGCAGATTTGAAAATAAAACCTCTGCACTCTCTTGAAATGATAAAGATGTTCCTCTTTCAGGGCTTGCGATCTATGGGGAAGATAGTGTAAAGGCCATTTGTGGCCCACCGTTTAACGAGAGTGTTATTGGCCAGAACAACTTGTCCCCGACTAATGTCAGATATCCACTATAACGGCGCCCTAAATATCCTCGTTTTCACCGTGATTCGGTTCGGAAGGCAAGCGCTTTAACACCCAACCACAGCGACGCCCTCCCAAAATGATACAAAAGGTCAACTCCAAGAATATTTATTACAGGCACATAGCAAGGAAATGAGTCGCTCTAGTTAGGTCAGGGAAGTCAAGAAAAAGTCACAGGTAAGTGAAACATGTAACAACCGACCATAGGCAAACGTCATCAGCTCAAATGGTACCACAAACACACACAACTAATGACGCACTAACACACACACACACACACGACACAAACATACACTCCAATACATGGGCGTACGAAAAGAGGACAAAGAGGAGTACAGACTTACAGGGGCGTAGCAAGGAACTCGAGTCAAGCTCTTTATTAGGATGTCCGAGTAACAGGTTTTCTAGAATAACTGCTCGGGAAGGTATTGATATGTGGAATTACCGTATAGCTGATATGTGGAATTATTACATGTATTCTGTTATTAATGTTTTTAATTCTTGAGATATGTGCGATAATTGAGATATGTGTAATTACTGTGATCGTCAAGGTTCGGTGGCTGAGTGGTTAAACGCTTGGCTTCCGAACTTGGAGTCCTGGGTTCGAATCTCGATGAAGACTGGGATTTTGAATTTCGGGATTTTTAGTGCGCCCCCGAGTCCACCGAACTCTAATGAGTACCTGTCTTTAGTTGGGGAAAGTAAAGGCGGTTAGTCGTTGTGCTGGCCACATAACACCCTGCTCGTTCACCGTTGGCCAAAGAAACAGATGACCTTAACATCATCAGCCCTTATAGACCATAGGGTCTGAAATGGGGAACTTGACTTTTTTTTTTACTTACTGTGATCGCAATAAGTGTGATATGTGTAATTATTGTATTAATGATATGTACAATTTTTGTATGGATGACAACTGTAACTACTATGATGACGATATGTGTAATCAGTGTCATGATGATATTTGTTATTATTGTAACTAGTTGTAATTTTTGTATTGAGGAAACATTCGAGAATACGAGATTTAAACAAATCCTTATAAACGTCCTTGAATGTCCTCACTGTCATCATGACAAACCGTCCAGTTCCTAACGTCTCAGCCGTGGGGGGGGGGGGGGGGGGGGTCAACTAGAGATTGTTCATCAACGCCAGCTAGAGCTCCGGTTCTAAGGTTATTATTAAAAGATGAAGCTATCTTAACGTCTGGCTTGGCATCTTCATCTTCCCGGCCCAAGATCAGTCCGGTCTTTGATGGGCCGACAGCATTCATAGGCGCGCTTAGCCGTCTCCGCCGATGGACAAATGAACAACCTTAAACGTTACGAATTTAGAAATAACAAGCTTAACTCGACAGGGGTGTGGGGAGCAGGAGGATTGGAGGGAGCGCTTGAGAAAACAAAGATGTCGTCACACTTGGGAATGCTGTGACGGAAATTAGAGGACCGTTCAGATAGCAGCAGTAATAAGACGGGAATAAGGGAGCTAGATTTTGAAGGAAATTATGATAATGGCTTTTGATGGCATGTCTATGACCGTGAATGTGTACCTAGGATTGGCCTCTTGAGTCACACGAAAAGTTGCACAGGGAAAAGTCATGAAATGCCACATTACACATGTTATTGTTAGAATAGAGACTTCGTCTTCTGTGTTCTTATTACCACGTTGAAAGGCGAGTCCAATATGCTGAGATTAACTGTCCAGTAGTTTCCAGATCATGCAGATCTCCATAAAGTGCTCTTCTATAAGGGGTTGTATTACCACAGTTGTTATGGTGGCCTCTCGATGGAGAATGCTGCTTTAAAGAACGTGGTTGGTATTCTCTGGTGACACTCCACAAGGAAAAATTTTTACTAATCCCAATATTCAGCCTCCGGAATTATGTTGTTTGCATTTAGAAGGCGAAAAATCTACGTAGGTTGTGTCGGGATGGCTGGTAATTGGCAGCGTTTTTCTTGAAATTTGGATGAGAGCTTGTCCATTTTTACGGTTTATTCTACTACAAATATCTGTTTTTCCTTGAGAGGGGGTGGATTTTCGATAGAGCTTTCTATGTATGGATCTTAAGTCTATCATACTTATTTGTAAGGCGTATGTATGTATGTCTATCATACTTATGATGCTAGAACATTTTGGGCGTTTGCAAGTTCGGATGTTTCTTCAGAAATAAAGATTATTATTTCCTAGCCCAAACCTACGGCATGGGATAGCGGAGGTCAAGGTTCGAACCCTGACCATCCAGACGGGCAGTCTGGAGCGCATGACACACAGCTAACCAGTTTGATATTTTAAAGCGTTTAGTAGGCTAACATTAATCTGTATTTATTGCTCTCATCGTAAAGAGATCATTTGATCATATGCCAGTGCAGAACCAGTTCTTTTGGTTAGTGTAATGCACTTTTAAAAAAACAAAAAAACAAAACGGGACTAGATAAAAAGTCACTTTGTGTACATTGTTCAGATTCAAACGTCAACTTGTGTGTGCACGAGAGTGTATTTCATTTCTACTTTAACTAAAACGACACATACTAACATACTTTCAGTGAGGCACACTTTCTTGTTTAAAAAGCGATACACGCCTCTGTACAGCATTGATACTATACAATTCTATACACATCTCTATAGATTCAACCGACTCATTGTAATTACACATATATCAAAGCCTACCAAAAAAACACGGGCCACTTATAACCCCCATACACACACAAATCTCACACCTCCAGTATCCCACATTAGCAGTTATTAAAAAAAAAACGAGGAAGATGGGGCGGGGAGGCTCCCGCATTCCTGGCCTGTGTTTGCGTTATTCAACCGATTCGGTCATAACACTGACTTTGACCTGTTTGTTGGCATCTATTTTTAGTAACGGTTTATTACTTTTGCCTGCTTCAAATGATATGAACCATCCTACCAGTGGTTCTACAACTTCTTAAAGCCTAGCTACCCTCGCCGGGGCCTCGCCCTCTGGTGTTGCAGCGCAGTGTAGATCTATGTGGCGAGCATTGATAGTGTTGGTATACGTTTTCATGACTGAGTACAGGCGTTTCTTATGTGAACATGTGTTTAATGTGAAGGCTAAAAATCAAACAGAAAAATTAAAAAAGGAAACAAAACAAAGCATATTTAAGTGGAAGAACCGCAGAATTCATGGCACATATCTCAATACTGCATGATTAAGCTCCATTGTTATATAAAACAAATAAACTAGTTACCACTAACTGATTAAATAATTGGATAATTTGTTTTATTGATTAGTGTATTGTCCTCGACTATGAATAATTATGCACTATGTCAACTTGATCCGAGAACAGGAAGTGGGAGCAAAAAAGCGTGAAAACGTAATCTGGGGAATACTCTGTGGCATTTTACGTCTCGAGAGACGATCTTTTCCCTTTGCAACTTCTTGTGTGACTAAAGAGGCCAATCCTTGATACACAGCTGCGATCGCAGGTTGGGCATATATAATCACCAGGCGCCGTTGCATTTTCACCCTTCTTTCTGCTTCTGTTGTGTATGGCATCTGCAATCTTTGACCCTTCCTTTATGCTCTCTCTCCATGAGGATCTGTCCAGTGCCACCTCTTCCCAGTTGCCAGTGTCGATTTTGAAGAGCTTCATGTCGCGTTTGCATACATGCGTATAACGTAAAAGTGGGCGACCAGCGGCTCTCCTGCCTTCTATTAGATCGCCATACAGGATGTCCTGTGGAAGTCGACCTTCTGGCATTCTACGAAGGTGGCCAGGCCAGCCAAGGCGTCTGCTGCTGATAACAGAGCGAATGTCCTGGCACCCTGCTCTTTGTAACACTTCCTCATTGGTTATTTTATCTTGCCACCTTATTTTAAAGATCCGCCTTAGGCATCGGAGGTGGAAAACATTCAGCTTTTTTTCCTGCCATGAGTAGGTTGACCATGTTTCACTTCCGTACAGCAAGGTGCTCAACACACAGGTCCGGTAGACTAGGGCTTTAGTACTGTTAGTCAGCAATATGTTGTCCCAGATTCTTTTCTGCAGCCGTGACATGGTGGCCATTGTCTTTGCTATCCTGTTGTTTATGTCTTTATCCAGTAGAGTGTTGTTGGATATGATGGAGCCAAGGTAACAAAAGTGATCAACAATTTCTAGTAATTGGCCATTAATGCTTACTTGAGGTGCAGTGTTTGTGTTTTGGACAAGTATCTTAGTCTTGCTTTGACTGATGTTTAAGCCGAACTTCTGGCAAGCAGCAGATAATTTGTCAACCAGGCACTGTAGCTGAATATCAGAATCAGCCACAATAGCTGCATCATCAGCATACAGGAGTTCCCTGACGAGTAGCTTCCTAACCTTGGTTTTTGCCCGCAGCCTTGATACATTAAATAGTTTTCCAGAGGATCTTGTATGGAGAAACACACCTTCGTTTATGTCGTTGTACGCATAATGCAGTAGACAGGAAAAGGATATGCCAAACAGAGTAGGTGCGAGCACACATCCCTGCTTGACACCACTGCAAACCTCAAAAGGTGCTGATTGGGCTCCATTGAATTTAACAGTGCATTTAGTTTCCTCGTGAAAACACTCAATGAACTGCAGTAGTTTGGGAGGGCAACCTATTTTCCTCAGGAGTTTGAAAAGGCCACTTCTGCTGACCATGTCAAAAGCTTTAGTCAGATCAACAAAAACGATGTAAAGGGGTCTGTCTCTCTCTCTCTGAATTTCTCCTGCAGTAGTCGTAGAGAAGATATCATGTCTACAGTGGATCTACCACTCCTGAATCCACACTGAGACTCTGGGTAGACTCTAGAAGCTATCACTTGCAGCCTGGATAGTGCCACTCTAGCAAAGATCTTGCCCACTATACTGAGGAGAGAGATACCCCTGTAATTGTTGCAGTCACTCCGATCCCCTTTGTTCTTGTATATTGTGACTATAGTTGCGTCACGCATGTCCTGTGGGACATGACCTGTTTCCCAACAGCGGCAGAGGAGAATATAGAGTTCAGGGAGCAGGAGTGATTCGTTGACTTTCACTACTTCCACTGGGATACCATCACTCCCAGGAGATTTTCTATTTTTTATGCAGTTAATTGCTTCTTTAAGGTCACTGAGGCTCGGAAGATCATCTAGGCATTCCAGTACTGGAAGATCTGGTAGAGAAGCCAGGACGACATCGTCTACTGTGTTCTGTGTGGCATAGACTTCGTTCTAGCTGCTTGGTTTGATCTGTAATTTTTTCTCCTGATTTGGATAGAAGGGGGGCAGGCTTAGACACTGTTGGACCCAGGGCCGCTTTAATGTCATCAAATAGAGCTTTGCTATTTCCTGAGTGGAGACTGTCTTGGATTCTGTTGCAGGTATCCCTCCAAAAGTTGTTAGCACATTTTCTAGCCATTTGTTTCGCCTCTTTATTAGCACTTTTGAAGGCCTCCAAAGATCTTGGACTTGGCTTTGTCTTGAGAGCGAGGTGTGCAGATCGCTTTTTCTCGATGCAAGGTTCCATTTGTGCTAGATTCGCCTCAAACCAGTCTACATTTTTTGTGTTTTTGAGGCCCAAAGGCGGTGATTGCCGAACTGTAGATTACATCTCTTAATTTCTCCCATCTGATAGAGATGTCTTCTTCATCACTTAACGAGGGGATTGAACTGTTCAGGAGCTCGCCAAAGAGTGCACACTTCTCTGGTTCACCTACATGGTTGACGTTAATTCGCCTAGTTCTGGGTTGAGTGGAAGTATAAGCCTTCTTGAGAAGTAGTTTGATTTTGCTTAGCACTAGTGAATGGTCTGAGTTGCAGTCCGCACTATGGTATGAACGGGTGTGGATGACACTTTTCAGATCCATCCTTCGGGTGATGCAGAGGTCAAAAAACGTAATCTGGGGAATAACCCCACATATAAAGCCACATCCCAATTGTTCGATAGCAAAAAAAAATAATAATTAATTACCAATAATTAATTTAATAATTTGTTAATTTTAACATCGATTCATGTTTTGCTAAGTACAACAAATAATTATAACGTTTCAATGTGATCCGTGGGAGAAATTAAGTGCAAAAAAATTGTACCAGAGTAAGTTCATATAATATAAGCTTTGTAAATAAAACAACAACCCATGCGGCTGATATCACAGACAATGTCCAGTATGACGGTCGCCAACTTGCTGAGTAGGGGGGAAGCAACTAAACCAAAATAGTATCCTGATATCTGGCTAACATTTGATATTTAGAAGAAAAAAAAATAGTATTGTATGTACAAGAACCGCCTCCTGGTATTTGTATGTTGGGTCCCGGCTCGTTTAGTTTAGTCAATCTCAAGATCATAGAGCACACCTTGCTTTGAGAACCTCCGATGTACATTTAAAAAGCTAACCATAAGCTAGAAATGGTAACATACAAACTAAGTAGTATGGTCACGCACTGGTGATTGTGTGCAGGCAGTGCAGATACCGTAGACATTTAAACTAGGACTAAGTTTTTTGAGGGGGAAGGGTAGAGACCAACACCCACCTTACGCCCCTCAGGGGCCGTGAAAGTCAAAGAAATGCAACCCTGCGAGGCAATGAAGCACGACCGATGTCAACATAAAAAAAAAAGGACCTAAAGAAAACGGCACTTGATTGATTGACTTTTTGATGTGTGTCGATAATGGGTCAAGCCTAACTCCCACTTAAGCTCGCCTTCAGACGACACAATATTCATGCACGCAGTCTTTCGACAATAACCTTTGCCGCGATTCTTAAAGAGGCCTGGTTAACCCTTAATTTAAAGGTAACTACACACAATATAAACCTATGATAGTAGTGGGCGTATTTCCGAATAGATTTCCACTCGTTCATTCCTGGATAGAATTCAATTAATTCATTAAGTGTCAGGTTTTATCAGCTACACGCTAATTGGTTTGAGTTAAAACAAATATTCATAGATTATAGAGAATCGAACTATATACCTATGATACAGGGGCTGCGTAGCCACGGGAAATACTGCATTCCTCATTAATCTTCGGGGTTCGAAGACCAGCCTTATTAGTATTATCTATGATACAATGATCAAACAGTCGTTGTTAGGTTATAACAAATATTCCTAAATTATAGAGTATCCAACTGTATACCTATCATACGGCTCATGAAACAGGGACATAAAAGAAACGGTTTGGGAGAAGAATCATAAAAAGAACAGTGAGAATGACTCCCATAGTATGGCATGTGCACTATGTACTACTGCTCTCCTATTCTGTCTCTCAAAGGACCATAGCACGTTTTTGAGAAATGTATCCTAGATTATCTAATCTTTAATTGAAGAAGACGAAAAAAAAATCTAAATGACCATCCGCGGACAATGGTCATGCCTGCGCTGGGTGTGGCAAAATATGTAGGCCACAGCTGGGGCTGCGTAGCCACGGGAAATACTGCATTCCTCGTTAATCTTCAGACTCGAAGACCAGCCTTATTATTATTATCATCATTAATTAAACTAGAAAAGAGTCCTTGTAATTACAACAAATTTCCGTAAGGATCAACAAGGTTACAAAGACAGTTTGTGTGGAAACACAAACTTAAAATCGGCCCCCGAAGTGGTCCACCCAGGCAGGCTTCAATATTTTCAGAAAGAACATCCAAATGAAATTATATCAAAGACAAATGAGAGATAAGAATGGAGAAAGAAGGTTGAAAGATCTTGTGTAGTGCCCCAATGGTGCTGCAGATCAAAGGATAGGTGCAAGTGAATGCAAAGTTAGATGTGAACCTGGCCTAATTAGTTCCCCTTTCAGACCTTGTGGTCTATAGGGCAGATGATGTAAAGTTTATCTGTTTTTGTGGCCTACGGTTAACGAGGGTGTCATGTAGCCAGCACAACGACCAACCGCCTTTACTTTTCCCCAACTAATGTCAGGTACCCATTAGAGCTGGGTAGACTCAGAGGCGCCCAAGGATTCGGAAGTTGAAAATCCCAGTCATCACCAGGATTCGAACCCGGGAACCTCGGTTCGGAAGCTAAGCGCTTTACCGAGCCTCTCCTGGTCATTACATAATGTAATTGTTTTGAAAAAGCATAATTTTTTTAAATTATTATTTTTTTTTTTATTCGGGCAATGAGATATTTGTAAATAAGGAAACCTATGAAGTTTATAAGATTACTATTCGTTTTAAATTAGGTCTAACTTATAATGCATACTAATTAGCTTTTTCTCTTTAAAAAAACTGCTTGCATATAATTTTCAAAATTAGATTTTTCGCTTTCAGGAAGAAAAAAAAAGTAGCCGTTGCATCAGAACTTTGAATGGTCTAAAATATTGTGATGTCGGATTTTCAATATCTTTTCTAGTTTACGAGATCTAAACGGGACGGACAGACAGACATTTCGCACAAAACTAATAGCGTCTTTTCCCCTTTCGGAGGCCGCTAATAAAAGTGGTCTTAAACTGTAGGCTACGTATTCCTACATTTAAAAAAAAGCAATTAGATATAGATAGTCGTATAATGACAAATGCATAAAAAGATTATTACTATTTCTCTACACACAGTTCCTGATTTCGATTGAAAATCTTTGTTATGAATGTTTGAATGAATGATTAACTGCGTAGTTATCTGCTGTTGGTGTGCGCGTTACTTTATGTTTACTACAGACTGATAGCCATTGTACTCACTCGATATAATATATAGTCCCATCATTTGTGACGTCTTGTTCCCAGCCTTTTGGGAGATCTGTGGAATAAAAAAAAGTGTAGCACGAGTTAGCCAGGTTGGGCATGCACACATTAGAGATATATAGGCTTGTAATGTGAGAGATTTTTAGACAATTCAGTATGAAAGATTTAGTGTAACAGTTTGATAGGTCCTAATTTGTCTAGAGCTGCAGTATCTTATCAGACAACCTGTACTATAATCAGAGAAAGCCATGTAACATTTTCATAACGAGATTAAATAATAACCCGGCTTCTTATAGTGTAGAAAGTATATGAACTTGTTGGACATAATTTGAAGAACAAGTTTATGCTTTAAGAGATTCAAATGCATTCGTTTTGGATTTCATGAATAATGAATACTTCGGTCAAAATAGCATCATAAACAAATGACGCTAGCATACAAATGACAGTCATTGAGGCTCGAACTTGGGACTATCACAAGATGTGCCATCTGTTAAAAAAACTTGAAAGTGTTTTGACTTTCTATTTACCCTTAATGACTACCACATTCTTTTGCGAGCGGTTAGACACATTCACTACTTTGAAACCGTGAGGTCAACTTTCTACCTGGGTAGAGAGTGGGGCCAGTTTAATGCAATCCCAACTTGAGAAAGTAAAAAAAAAAAGAAAAAAAAAGGAAAAAAGTAAAAGTTCCCCTTTCAGACGATGCTGTCTATAGGGCAGATAATGATAGGCCATCTGTTTCTACGTACAAAGGTTAACGAGCAGGGTGTCATGTGGCCGGCACAAAGACCTTTACTTTCCCCAACCAAAGTCAGGTACCCTTTAGAGTTGGGTGAACTCATGGGCGCCCTAAAAATCCCGAAATACGAAATCCCCAGTTTTCACCGAGATTCGAACCCAGGACCCCAGGTTCGTAAGTCAAGCGTTTAACCACTCTGCCACAGCGCCCTCCTGCCAAACTTGACCCAACACTATATTTATTATAGAGAGTGACCAGCTTAATAGCCAACATTATTAATTAGTACTCCCACTCAGTGCTTCATTTATTAACGTGACGATCTCAGTCCTCAACCATATTTACAAGTACTCCCACTAATTTGTTAGTCATCACATTTGTTAACAAAAGAATAAGACTAATCGTACATTCAACAGCAGTGAAATTGATGTCCCTCCCAACGCGCACACACACACACACCAACATGGCTGTCAGTGAAAGCACAGGCTTGGTCAACCCCAGTACATAATTATAAGTAAACGAGACCGAGTGCAAAACTAAAAATGTGAGAATGATAAGTCATAGAAGAGAGAGTGGCAGGCCAAGTCCGACGAGTAATATATTTAGCATAAGAAAATGCATAATAAATAAATAATAATAATAACAATAACATTTAAACGCACTAAAAAGTAGAAAATAAAAAAAAGCGTTGGGTGTGTGAAGTTTGGGTTAAAGTGAAATCCAGACCTCCATGTTGGGTTTTTTTTTTATTTATTTATTTCCTTTTTTTTTAGTGCGTTTTAATATAAGCCTTTAATTAATTATTTTTTTTGCTAATTATTTTAGCTTTTTAGTCTTGAACTTTGACAATCATTTGCGACACATGTAAGTAAGGCACCGACATTTTAGATGAAGGGAAAAAAAATCACATGTGAATATAGTAATTAGGAGAATGTTAATTACCAAATCCATAACAAAGTTTTCTTCATGATTGACTAATAGACATACTCATTGTACACTAATCATCTTTCAATTTCTTTTAAAGCGATCGTTTGCCCCAATGCTTACTGTATGTTCAGTGTGCTATCGTTTTAGTGGACCAGCTGTGCTGGCTTGTCAAAAGCATTTACCAAAAGTTGCTCGAGTTTGAATTTCAACTCGAACTTCCCGGATGGAAGGCCAACTTGTTAGCCACTGAGCTGTCCAAGTAGTTATAAAAATAGGTTTTTATAGTCTATTGTGTGTTTGAAAATTTTAGCGAACGACCAAATTCTCTACACAAGACTTATCTTCTCCTCTGTGACGTATAACATTAAGAACCTTAAAAAAAACAACTACTGGATATACGGAACGGAACAGTATTTTTCCCCATCCGAAGAATCCAACCCAAACACCACCATTTTGTTTTAAAAAGTAACTAGCCGGATATGACCCGCGACCTGCGGGCCTAAGTTTTGGTATTACTGATCTACTGGGTAGGATTTAGATCTAGATCTATGTCATTTTTTAAATGTTGTCATAAAAACTACAGTGTGAAAATGGGTTTACTCGTTCAGCCGACATATTCGTGTCAAATATAAAATACTGTGAAAACGGGTTTACCCGATTTGTCAAAATGTTTCGTTCTTTAATACAGATAATTTTATTGTATTTTTTTATTTTAAAGCCCCCCCCCCTCCCTAGTTGTGGGTGGGACATTAAACATACACTACTACGGTATTTTTATTTATTTTTAAGCCCCCTAGTTGTGGGTGGGGACATTCAACATACACTACGGTCTCTAGAGTGGTCCAAGGAACATCTATGCCAAGTTTTATCAGGATTGGTCAAATGGTTTTGATTTCTATGCAAGAGATACATATATACTGATTAGATTCTACTTTGTATATTCGATAATAATAATAATAATGAATAGTCTTTCAATATATTTCCCATTCGAGTGAAGGCGACCACAGAGAACGAAGACCATATCTACTGTTGCTCTGCACGAAGAGACAGATGTTGTAATGTAAACAAATAGAGAGACGAAGACCTCTTGGTGGCCAATGATGATCCATTACACAAGTGGCTCTTAGAACCTACACTGAACATCCTTACGAACTCACGCACAGTTTAAAAGCAGTACAAATGACTCACCATGGGAGTAAGGCACAAAGATCATCTCAATATCTAGTCCCCCCCGCTATCAACCAGGTTCATGACTCTCTACACTTCAGGTGTTTCGATAAAACAGGCTCTTCGAGAACTTTCAGTTTTTTAAAAAAAGTCATTAAGTCTTTTTAAAGGAATAATTACTTTAAACTATTTTAACATTTTCGCTCAAGTAAATATCTATATCTCATCAGGTCCAAGTAGTCTGTCTCTAATGCTTAACAAATAATCACATCAAACTATCAATAACTATAACATCTAAGAACACTGAATGGATACTATAATTAAATTATAAGCTTCAATCGTATGTGTCAAAAGCTAGTGATCCCCGATTGGCTTAAACTGTAAGCCAAGTCTGTTAAAGGATTTTTGTTTTCATGCAGCCATGAAGAAATGTGTTCTTGGTTTCCTGGTTGGCGCTGGATATTTTTTTTAATATGGCCCTACTCATTACTTTATATCTTCTATAAACCATTGACATAAAGTGCACAGTTAAGTCCGACACTGCAGAAATGTGTGACCCAATAAATGTGGCAATAGTTAAAAAAGAATCCAATCATTGAATCAATTCAGCAACAAGTATCCAATCATCGAGTCAATACAGCAACAAGTATCCAACCATCGAGTCAATTCAGCAACAAGTAACCAATCATCGAATCAATTCAGCAACAAGTATCCAATCATCGAATCGATTCAGCAACAAGTATCCAACCATCGAGTCAATTCAGCAACAAGTAACCAATCATCAAATCGATTCAGCAACAAGTATCCAATCATCGAGTCAATTTAGCAACAAGTAACCAATCATCGAATCAATTCAGCAACAAGTATCCAATCATCGAATCAATTCAGCAACAAGTATCCAATCATCGAATCAATTCAGCAACAAGTATCCAACCATCGAATCAATTCAGCAACAAGTATCCAATTATCGAATCAATTCAGCGCACACATATAATCGAATAACGTTAGAACGTTCACACCGTTAAAAAAAATCGAATTCTCAGTAATGTTAGAAACTATGATCCTCGGTACGGTACCTAACAATCCGAATCAAATGATGTGTGTATATAGATCACTGATCCCTTTTTCTGCGTTCTTTGTAAGCAAAAAAACAAAGAGTTGGTCGATTGTAGAAACTGATGCAACCAGGTCACTGGTACCTAAATCAAAGTGTCCCTATTACCAGGTCACGGGGAGTGTTGAGAGGGGGGTGTGTGTATGGAACACAACGTCATGTTTGTCTTGTAAATCCGGGGTTAATCAGCCGAGCAAATCCTGCGCCGGACGAAATGTCCACACAATTTTGAGATGCAGAGCGGAGCTTTTCTCTACCAAACACGCACACACACGCAAACACAATGTTCCAAATCATGCTAACCAGGTAGCACCCAATGCAAGTATTGTAGCTTTATTTTGGGCCTACTGTAATATCATTATCAGCTTTACTGGTTTGAACAGCCTGTCTATATAAGCCCAATTGTAATATCATCATCAGCTTTACTCGTGGTTTGAACAGCCTGTCTATATAAGGGCTACTGTAATATCATCATCAGCTTTACTCGTGGTTTGAACAGCCTGTCTATATTAGGCCTACTGTAATATCTTCATCAGCTTTACTCGTGGCTTGAACAGCTTATGTTGGGCCTACTGTAATATCATCATCAGCTTTACTCGTGGTTTGAACAGCCTGTCCATATTAGGCCTACTGTAATATCATCATCAGCTTTACTCGTGGTTTGAACAGCCTATGTTGGGCCTACTGTAATATCATCATCAGCTTTACTCGTGGTTTGAACAGCCTGTGTATGTTGGGCCTGCTGTAATATCATCATCAGCTTTACTCGTGGTTTGAACAGCCTGTCTATGTTGGACCTACTGTAATATCATAATCAGCTTTACTCGTGGTTTAAACATCCTGTCTATGTTGGACCTACTGTAATATCATCATCAGCTTTACTCGTGGTTTGAACAGCCTGTCTATGTTGGGCCTACTGTAATATCATCATCAGCTTTACAGCCTGTCTATGTGCTATGTGGGTATTTCATTACAATCATATTTGTCCAATGATCACAAACCAACGTTTAGTTTGAGCGAATGTAAAGCTTCTTGTTTCATTGTCGTAAAAGAGAGAAAGTTTGGTGCTACAAGTCCACGACCGTCAACAGCAAAGGGGTTCGGGTAAAGCACATCATACATAACATATTTATGAAAACCTACTCTATCCTCAAACACGACTGTATCGGGATTTTACAGTTACCACACCGAGTGGGGATGACAAAAGCCAAAACTTAATCTCGAGGGATGTCGAACTGAAGCCCATCCTTAACAGAACAGCTCTAACTGACCAAGACAGGTCTACACATGTGCTAATTTGAGTATCTTTGAAATAGAAAAATGAAGGATTTCAAATAGCCGTGATTGTCGCAGATGACAAAAGATTCTAAAATGCGATCAATGGGAGCGCTGCAATAAAACGTATGCACAGCTTGTACTATGCAGGGAAGAGATTATTTTATGAGATGTTTTTTTTTATTGCTCACCGACATGTGACATCTAGTATTCGATATTACAGCTGTTCAAAGATCGATTGCTATTAGGATGTTAACTAGACCAAGCATTTGATTATGAATCTTGAATTATAGGATTGAAATGCCCATTGTAATGTTACGGCTCGAGTTAAATTCTCGGGACAAGATGTATTATGGCTATTTCAATATTTGTACTAACTTATTACCTAGAGATACTTTTAACTAGAAAAACTAAGTTTAAATACAGGTAGAGCAAATGATTTTAATTCGCGATTACAGAACATCTGACCGATTTTAAAGAGACCTTCTAGATCTCAAGCCCTGTACTACTTTAGCCCTACAGATCTCTAGCATTTGGTTGTTATACTATACAGAGGGTTCCGGGTTCGAATCCTGGTAAAGACTGGGATTTTGATATTCGGGATTTTATGGCGCCTTTGAGTTGTGGAAAAGTAAAGGACGTTGTGCTGGCCACATGACACCCTCGTTAACCGTGGGCCACAGAAACAAATGACCTTTACATCATCTGCCCCATAGATCGCAATGTCTGAAAGGGATACTTTACTTACTTACTATAGTTTGTAAAGGTAAAACGAATATACTTTCGCTAATTGTTTTTTGTTACAATCATTATGCCCAAAAGTAATGACTAAATTAATAAAGGCCAAGCCACATCCGTTACTCCAAAGATCCAAAGATCCCTGTATATAAGGCTGTAACTATAGATTTTAAAATATATATCTATTTAGATTGTCAATAAAAACAATTCAATGCCTCGCCAAACAAATGTACGAAAGTTCGCCACCTGCTTTTGTTTTTTCAATATCAAGTGACCGACGTGGAGTCTGCGATTAAATAATAAATACTACAATAGCATTTAATATACATTAGGTCTGTAATCAAGATACATTTTTGTATACATTGCGTCCAAACGTTTTCCATTAATTAATATTTTTTGATTGTTTTCCCACTATAGACCGACCACTGGGAATAAGTGAAACAAGTTTTTTTTTCCCGTGACAGATACTGAGTACACTGTCATTGACAAAGTTCTAGTTTAGACTGCCTACAGACTTGCGCAATACACCGGAAATAACAAGGCGGAAGTATGTCTAAATATGTCCGTTAATCTGAAAGAGTGTAGACCAGAAAGTCGGACAGCGCGATGACTGACAAGGTTTTCAAGTCCCACATAACATATGCAAGATTAAATACATCCCTAGCGCCGTGATGTTTCTAAAATGACATCACTTCAGAGGTGGCTAATTCATCTTGTGACGGAAAACTTTATCTTCATCCCAGCTCATACCATTACCATCATTGACCTCTTTCCTGAAGTAGGCTAATAACGACACTGAGTGCGGTATTTTACTTTCGTTACAAAAACAGTTTGTGTGGAAACACAAACTTAAAATCGGCCCCCGAAGTGGTCCACCCAGGCAGGCTTCAATATTTTCAGAAAGAACATCCAAATGAAATTATATCAAAGACAAATGAGAGATAAGAATGGAGAAAGAAGGTTGATAGATCTTGTGTAGTGCCCCAATGGTGCTGCAAATCAAAGGATAGGTGCAAGTGAATGCAAAGTTAGATGTGAACCTGGCCTAATTAGTTCCCCTTTCAGACCTTGTGGTCTATAGGGCAGATGATGTAAAGTTTATCTGTTTTTTGTGGTCTACGGTTAACGAGGGTTTCATGTAGCCAGCACAACGACCAACCGCCTTTACTTTTCCCCAACTAATGTCAGGTACCCATTAGAGCTGGGTAGACTCAGAGGCGCCCAAGGATTCCGAAGTTGAATATCCCAGTCATCACCAGGATTCGAACCCGGGACCCTCGGTTCGGAAGCTAAGCGCTTTACCGAGCCTCTCCTGGTCATTCATAATGTAATTGTTTTGAAAAATCTTTTTTTTTTTTTTTAAAGTTCTCCCATCACTTTTGATTGACTTGGTCACACACACACTATCATTCATATGCTTTTTAATTCTTGTCAGAAAAAAAAAAAGTAGTCGTTGCATCAGAACTTTGAATGGTCTAAAATATTGTGATGTCCAATTTTCAATATCTTTTCTAGTTTACGAGATCTAAACGGGACGGACGGACAGACATTTCACACAAAACTAATAGCGTCTTTTCCCTTTTCGGGGGCCGCTAAAAACATTTTAAAAAACAAAGCTTATATTAATTGTATTAATTAGTTTGGATCAGGTCATGTAATTAATTTTGTAATAAGCCTCAGACGACAATCTATAAAGAGGACTAATTCAACTTATACCACCACTTCAGTCAAGTTCTATTTCTTTCCCTTGTTTGAGATACCAAACAAAGTAATTTATTACCAATAGTTAATTAACTAATTGGTTAATTTTTAAATAGATTCTTATGTTGTCAGGTAAAAGGAATAATTGTGAAAAATTTCAGCTTGATCCGAGATTGGGTGTGAAGAAATAACGTGTACACATTTTTGGCCAGACAGACACACAGGCAGAATGAGTTGATATAAGCTTTGTAAAAAAAAATACCGCTCAGAAGATTAGTAGACTATCGCGTTATAATTGTCAGTTCAACAAAATGTCTAGACCAAAACCGGCCCCAAGACCGCCTTTCAGACGACACAGTGGGTCTGTAAAAGTAATAAGAATTAGCACTAAACAATATTGTCAATCCTTTTGTTATTTCGGCAACGTTCAAACACAAACATAGCAACCCAAGGAATGGTCGGCGAAGTCAACTACAGGTGATCTTAAACTGCGTCTTCCCCGAGCAATCACCCTCTTTTATAGCCTTTTAGCTTTTCACGTCTCGTAGAGTGAAAAAAAAAATCTTTGTGTTTAAGCTTAAACAATAAGTATAAGATTAGGTCTGGCATTTGCGGAGTCAAGCATCGTAATAATCTGGTGCACACACGGTCAAAGTAGATAAACAAGAAAGATGACACCTTTTATAAGCTATCCCGACAAGATCAACGTCTTATTTTTCGCCTCAGAACCCGAGGCACAACAGAATGAGACAACATATGTTCCGGAAGCTAAAAATTGGAACTCGCGAAATTTGCCCATGTGAAATGTCACCAGAGAATGTTGACCATGTCTTTCAAAACTGCTCTCTGCCTAAACAAGACACTGGCCCCAAAATATCCATATAGAAAGAAAACTATATGGAGGCTGCCTGATTTGGAAACCACCTCGCAGTTCACCTCGCATATTGGTCTAGTCATCTGAACGCCCCAACATAACAATGAGAACGAGGAAGAATAAGAAGACAAAGGAAAGCCTCCTTCACCCCCCACCCCCCAAAAAAGGAGGAGGCTGAGCGCTATTTGACAAGGTCTTGGTCGTTGGGTGTTACAGGTTTGAACGCGGATGAAACATAACGCTATCATATTTTGAGATTATTTTTGGTGACATTGTCGAGCACTCCTAGACTTGTCCCGGGTCATGGCAAGAACATGATGCACCAAACACACACACACACAAAGGTGTTGATTTGGAAAAGGTTTGACGAACAAACGTGGCAATGCCCGCGTTGATTTAGAGACCATGTTCTGTCTACTAATATTGACCAACTTCCCATTCAACCAAAGCCAGACACAACGAAACGACTCACCAACTTGAACATGGAAAGTGTAGCTTTTAAAGGGAAGAACTTTTATACGTTACCAAGAGGCCCGAACAAGACTCTGGTCCCAAAACTCTCCTATAGAAGAAAAACTTTACGTGGAACTGCCTGATCTGGAAACCACTGCGCGGTTCATCTCAGATATAGGATTACGGATCTGAACCCTCCGACATGTAAAATGAGAACGAAGAAGAAGAAGTCTTAGATAGATAGATTTTAAATAGATGTGAGTAACAAAGGTTGGAACATTATCTTATCTTATAAAATACAGACGTTACTTCATTTAGTCATGCATGTTAGACGATGACTTAAATTCTGCCACAGTCATTGGTTTTCCTGGCTGTACAAATTTGTCCTAGCATATGGACCAACCTAGCATATGGGACGAGGAATGTGCCTTAATCTTATTATGTGTATGAGTATTTTATTGGATTTTGTTTTTTGTATTTGAAGATTATGATTCAGTGTTTTATCTATACTCGCTACTTTACTTTTGAGTCTTCTCTCCTGAAGGCTTTCTAAATTTAGTGATTTTACTAAAGGTGTTACTCAAGTCAAATGTGAATATTCGTTTTGTTATGAATCTCACTGCAAGGAATAGAGAACACTAAAAGAAAGACACTCTCAGTGTGACCTCTGCCATGGCACTCTCAGTGTGACCTCTGCCATGACACTCTCAGTGTGACCTCTGCCATGACACTCTCAGTGTGACCTCTTCCATGATCAAGGTCAAAGCAAGAAACAAAACT
This sequence comes from Biomphalaria sudanica, assembly GCA_036873155.1. Classification (NCBI taxonomy): domain Eukaryota; kingdom Metazoa; phylum Mollusca; class Gastropoda; family Planorbidae; genus Biomphalaria; species Biomphalaria sudanica. The sequence goes on along the minus strand of JAZGLO010005573.1, from coordinate 685,766 downwards.
GAATGAGTGACATCAGTTTGAACATTAAAATAGAACGATATTATCAAAGTTTCTTTTCGTAATTAATTATTGCAAAAAAAAAAAAAAAGAACATTTCAATCAGTATGTCATTCCATAATTAATAAATGGAAAATATATTTCATAATAATCCATTGTTTTTTTTTCCATTGTGACCTTAGATGCAATTTTTTTTTTACCAATGCGCGAATCTATGAATGAAGCTTGAGTTATTAATGAAAAAGTCTGTGACTTTTTAAAAAAAAAATACATCCCATGAAGTTTTTCACTTAAAGTGGTGTTGTTGTTTTTTTATCTGCTTGCATAGGTAATTTTAAAAATCAAATGGTTCACGTTCGGAAAAGAAAAATAAACTTTGAATGGTCTAAAATATTATGATGTCCGATTTTCATTTTCTCTTTCAGTTTCTGAGATCTAAACGGAACGGACGGACGGACAGACCACACAAAACTAATAGCGTATATTCCCCTTTCGGGGGCCGCTAAAAAATTGATTATGAGACTAAAAGACGTCGACAGCATGTTCAGCGTTAATGATATATAAGAGTGTTTGGTACACGATCTGGAGCAAAAAACAACTAGTCAGGCAATTTAACAAACGTTAATATTAATAATTGTCTTCGAGTTGGAAGATTTAGGAATATACCCGGTATATACGGTACGTATTTGTAAATGTGAGTTCTTCCCCTTGGTCTTTTTTTAAAAGTATTTTTATATTTCGCATGTTTTTATTTAATACATTAATTAATTAAATTCGGAATGATGTAGCCCGTAGCTCGCGTATAGGAATTGATTTGCGACCCCAAGACCGATGCAAATGTGTGGAAGCGCTATTCTACACGATTTCTGTGAGCGCAGATGACGCTACTTAGAAGCCAAAAGAAATGAGCGGTTGGCCTCATTCGACCCAACCCACCGCAGCGCCTGACGCCGCCGGGCGTGCCTGAAAGTGGCATCCCAATGGGCCTGATCTTATCTACCACTTGGTCAATAGATAAATACCAAGTATGTAGTGCCGTGGTGTGGCGAAAAAGGTTTATTGAAACTCTGTATCTAATTTTACCTGTTCGTACAAGGAAACAGATCCAGTGCCTAGAGAATCTCTATGTACACAGCCCAGATGTATACAATTATAATACTATTAATAATCCAAACAATTTCTTTCATCTCCAATAACAGAAAATATGTGCCTACCCTTAAGGTCAGCTGTATTGCAAGTATAGTAATCCAGTACTAGTTTACTACTTCCGGTGTGTGTGTGTATATATGTGTTGACTTTTTGTTTTAATGTATCTACGACATGATAAAAATATACTACGAGCTTGGAGTGGGGGGGGGGGGGTCTCCTATGCTTGCGAACTGGGTAGGGTGGGGTAGGCGTGGTTTGTCCTTTTCGCTCCCCTTTCCATTTTTTTGGGGGAGAAATAGGGGAGGAGGAGGGGGGGGCCATTGACATCGGAATTTCTGTAACAGTGTCTCAGCACAGTAACACAATTGAGGACACAGGAGTCGCGTTCAACAGGTCGGCCGTCACCAGGGCTCCCAGAGCTATGTTTTTTACACCAGATCTGAGGGATTTTTAATTAAGGGTTGATTTGACGGGGAAAAAAAAAGGGGGGGGTGGCGGAAATGTAATTTTGTGTTTTCGCAAGTGGATCACTTGATACTAGATCTATATCCATTTTTTTTTTAAAAAGCGTTGTTTTTTTTCGAAATACATGTCAATATTTTCTGTGACTGCATACGTTGACAGATAATTTGACGAACGACAGAGAGCCGACATAAGATAACCAAGTACATATAATACAACAATAAGAAACCTAGTAGTTATGGAGTATCCAAATATCTGGATTCTGGGTATTGTAAAGAAATATCAGTTAAAGAGCTGGAAATCAGTTTTTTTCCCACGCGAAATGAATAAGGCATAGGTAATCGTTAGTTAATATTGGGAGTTCAAATCAAATTATTTGTTAGCCTTCATGCACTAAGGCTCCGTGCTGAGATTAATCATTTATAGCACAGTCCAGGACGTTGAGGTATCTGGCAGTCTTCTGTAGGGGTTTGCCTGTCTCCGTACAGGGCAAGACCCCAGCATGCACCAGTTTTATCGTTTACAACACTAGACATATCTTCGAAATCACTTCCTAGACCTAGCACCTTGCACTGCAGTTACTGAGGATGTGTTCTACTGTCTCGACTTCCGTGTGACAGTGTCAACTCTGGGACCGTGGTTCTCTCGGATCCTAGCGAAATAGATTCCTATCAGACAGTGTACCGTGCGAAAGGTAGGGCTTAACTTAAAATTGATTCGTGTCTGGTAATTATGCATACGGCTCACGGACAGTCACGGGGCACAAGTTTTGTAACGCTAATAATTGTTTATTCATTTATAGAGCTTCTCCTCCCTTTGCTCAGGGCCGGCCTTAGGCCGTGGGGGGGCCCCCACAGGTCTCGAAACATTTTTTCAGAGAAGAAATAGCGAAATTTGTGCCCAATGTTATTGTTGGTGTTGACTAGGTTTTAAATAAATTATGTAATTGTATTTTTTTAATGTTTATCTTTTAGTTTTCTATTTCATTTGGGGCCACCAAATTTACTTCGCCTATGGTATCCAATTATCTAAGGCCGGCCCTGCCTTGCTGGATGCTTTAAATCCGTCATCAAGGTTTGTGTGTGAGAGTGTGTGTGCAGAATCAGTGTTGACAAAAGTATTGACAAAAGTAACGGCAAAAGTATCTTTGACAGGAAGAACTCGTTGCGAAATACAGCCGTGGCACCTAAGTGATGTGAATCCGAATTTCTTTTTCTTTCAATAGCTCATTAAGAATTATTTGTAACGGAATGATCTTTAGTTTACGCAAGCACATTAAGATTGCAATTGGTAATCTTATTAAACACTTTCGTTTTCAAATTATTTCTGTTTCAGTTTGAATTCGGAGCATTCATAAAAGGATACGCCACGTGACATTTATGACCTCAATATGACTTTTTTAACGAGTAAATATCCACTTTAAAAATTTCATAACATTTTTATTGACCACGTGACCTTCAACTCACGTCCTCGGGGGGGGGGGGGGGGGAGGAACACACGCTTATGGCATGTACATACATTTCTTTATATGTTTTATACAGATAATATTGTCAAGGCCTGTTGTTACTACAGAGTTCGCGTTTTATGTTTCCTACATACGGTAGCTGATTACAATCGTGAGGCTACCAAAGACAGACTATGCCTCTACTTTTAAGCCACCGATTTCACGCCGATGCCATCACATTCTGGCGCTTCCTTTGAGAGATTGCTTCCATAAAAGAACGCGACATAAGAGAAAAAAAAAATAGGTAACGATTTTAAATCAAAATTTCAGCACCACCGGATGTGCAATGACAAGTAAAAAAAATGGCGGTTCATAGCAGACCAGACGAAAAGTCTACGTCAGGCAAGATTCATATAAATGAAACATTTCCTCTTATGCATACTGCTGCAGTCGGTGTTTCTCAAAGTGCATTAAACCATCAACCGTTTCATAGATTGAGATTATTGTGTTAGTAATGATTTCAACTATACTATATCCACCCCCCACCCCACCCCACTTCCCAAAAAAAAAGCAGAATCAAAACCTGAATATAGGGGCTCGTGATTTACTGAAAATACATCTGCAGTGGTAAGAGATGCTTGGCTCAGTTTGAGAATGACATGGCCCACACGGACCCGGAATTCATTTATTAATGCGTGACTTATTTGGCGTGAATGTTTCAGCAAAAGAGAAACAGATATTATTAAGTTGGTTTGTGCCTTAGATTGCTTTTTAACTTAAGGCACGAACCAACGTTAATTAAACATTGGTAATTAAGTTAAAGTAAGATTTATTTGTTTCTTCTGTACAGGGAACACACTGACCAAAAACGGGTCATTTCGTTGGGAGTGCATGTCAACTGAGTCTCAGCAACATGATGACCCAGAGAAAAGAATTTCTTGTTTAGAGACCGTCAGTTCGTTTTGGGAGGCGAGGTGGCCGAGGAATTAGCGCTTGGCTTCCGAAATGAAGGGTGCCAGGCTCGAATCCTGGGATTTTTAATTTAGGGATCTTTAGGGTGCCACTGAGTCCACCCAGCTCTAATGGGTACTTGGAATTGGTTGGGGAAAGGTAAAGGAAGTTGTCGTTGTGTTGGTCACATGAAACCCTCATTAATCGTGGGCCACAGAAACAGACCTTTACATCATCTGCCCCATACATTGCAAGGTCTGAAAGGGAGACTTTGCTTTACTTTTGGGAAGCGTGAGTGGCATTAGCAGCTTGGCTAACAGGGTGGGTCGAGTTCGAATCTCGTTGACTCGAACCGACCTTGTGGAGTGCCTAAAGGCAACAAGAAAAACTTACAGGTCCATAAATGAGATGTAACTATATAATAGTTTACGAAAGCATTTTAAAAATAATAATAATAACTAGTCACTAGTGGGTACACAATAAAACAGTTGTTTTATTTATTCATCGTGATTTTGTGTCAGAGAGTATTTCATTTTGTAAAATACAGAGAAAAAAAAAAGACGCATAATACGAGAGTAAACGAAACAAAAAAAAAGGCAAACCTTTATAATAGTAAACGAATGGGAAACGATTACTATTTAAAAACACCCTAGCAGTCAACAATAAGGCAACTCACCAAGGACTCATGATACTGTCCACTGCAAACACCAGTATCACTGACTCTCAAACACGGGAGGCATCATATCCATACAACCAGTAACACGCCGCCACCACCACCACCACCTGCAGGAGTCGTCCCTCGTGCCGTACAGCTCAACGTCATCAAGTTATTGGAGGCTCGCCCTTTCTCTCCTGGCGTTCAGGTGACAATGGGGTTTGGGGGGAGGGGGGACTGAAGAATGGAGTCAACAAACTCAACGTAACAAATGTGGAAATGCGAGGGGAGTTGTGGGATGGGGAGGTGGAGAGACTTTCCTTAGGATACAGGTGCGTGTGAAAAATGCTGTGTTATACTATTGCCAGGGGTCCCGCAATTGTTTCATAGCATCCCTTCAGACCAAACCGACTCGCTAATCAGCAAACACTATAACTAGAGACAGAGTACATCGTAGGAAGTCATTGTTATAACGGCCAACAGATAATAGTACAAGAACCGCGCACACAAGTATTGGACACTTTGTTCGAGAGAAAATTCTCAAACCTTCTCAGATTAGAACAGGGATGCCCAAAATACGGCCAACGGGCCAGATCCGGACCGCCAAAACGTCGGCACAAAGTGCAGAAAATCTCCCCTCCAATAAAAAGGTTCGAAAATGTATCTTTACCTACATTAGGGCACTCACTATTTCTCTAATGGATTGGTTCCCATGACCTTTAACATTTGTGCGTTTATGAAATGGGACATCAAAATATAGAACAGCATTATGAAAAAAAACCAAGGCGACATTCTTGATTTGGGCCGCGAATAAAGGATGGTTAAACCAATGTCTAGAGATAGGAGAATGGATGAGAATATTTACTAAAAAAAAAAGAGACAAGAAAATTTGTCTTCGGTAAAGCTAGCAACAAAAACGGTTCCCAGCTGTTCATTTTCCGACGCGTAAAAAAAGATAAACTCATTAATTAGGTCCCTCAATACATGTAATAGCTTCAGGTCGATTTCCCTTTTTTTTTTTTGTACCTTTTCGGTCATCTGGCCCGCGACAAGAGTGTCGGAAAATAAAATGGCCCGCAGGTCGAATTAGGTTGGGCATCACTGGATTAGAACCCGTAAGCACTGAAACAAATATTATTATTATTATAGCTTTTATATAGCGCTACTTTCGTGCTTATAGCATGCTCAGAGCGCTTTGGTCCAATCTCATTTGTGGACCAGTGGGGGGTATCTAGGAGTTGGTTTTCCGTGCTGCCTGTAGGCGCTCAGTAAACGCAACTCCCTTCAATTGAAATGCCTCGGCGAATAGCAAAAGAAATGGCTCAAACTGTATCGAACATTCTAAGTCTAAAACAAGCGAAATTTAACAAACGCCTTTTTTTTTTTAAGTAAACTTATCCATGGGGAAGAACCGCAAAATTCCTATCATATATTTCATGATTGCATGGTTTAACTCCCTTTTCAATAAAAAACAAAATTAATTGACTAGCACTAATTGATTAACTAAGTGTTTAAATTTGTGTATGTGCTGTTATGAACAGTGAATAACTGTGAAAAATGTTCAACTTGATCCGAGAATGGGAAGTGGGAGAAACAAGAACGTGTCCAAAATGTGTACCAGACAGATTGTAGAGAGTTGATAGAAACTAGAAAAACAACTGTGTCATATTATGGTACGATTCGTTGGGAAATTGGATATAAAACATACGCGAGCGACATATAACATACGCTAGCAACATAGAACATACGTTAACGACATAGAACATACGTTAACGACATAGAACATACGTTAGCGACATAGAACATGCGTTAGCGACATAGAACATACGTTAGCGACATAGAACACACGCTAGCGACATAGAAAATACGCTAGCAACATAGAATATACGTTAGCGACATAAAACATACGCTAGCAACATAAAACATAGAACATATGCTACCGACATAGAACATACGCTAGCGACATAGAACACACGTTAGCGACAGAACATACGCTAGCGACATAGAACATACGTTAGCGACATAGAACATACGCTAGCGACATAGAACATACGTTACCGACATAGAACATACGCTAGCAACATAGAACATACGCTAGCAACATAGAACATACGTTAGCGACATAGAACATACATTAGCATTATAGAACATATGTTAGCGACATAGAACATACATTAGCATTATAGAACATATGTTAGCGACATAGAACATACGTTAGCGACATACAACATACGTTAGCGACATACAACATACGTTGGCAACATACAACATACCGGTACTACAATCTACTTCTCGGCTATTGGGGATTTTAACGGTACATTTTCGATTCTTAACAATGTCAAGGACGCTATATTGAAAGATCACTATTGCCAACTAAATAATATTAATTAATTAGTGATACATTAGTAAGGGCGGTTAATTTGATACACTCTATTACAGTGCTCACAAAAAAAAAAAAGAATGCTTTCGGCATACCTTTGTCCCCCATACAAGACCAAAAGAAAATCCGCTGCCGAGGACAGACGTAGGCGGCGAAAAGAAAATCTAAGAATCTAAATCTCCCACCGGCGGACGATTGTTATGCCTTCGCTAGCTGTGGCAAAAAATCTAGGTCGCAGCTGGGACAGCGAAGCCACGTGAAATACTGCATTCCTCATTAATCTTTGGACTCCAAGACAAGCTCTATTATTATTATTATTATTATAGTTATCCACCACAAATGAAAATCTATAAAAAGACAATTTCCAATTATGCATAGTTTTAAAACCTAAACAACAACTGCAGAGAGACCTTAGCTGTGAGGGTCGGGATTACGTGAAATCAAAACCACACTGTGGTGGAAAGAAATATTTTATAAATAGCATCTGGGCGGTGTGACAAGTTTGACAAGCTTTAAAACAAAAAAAGTGTCAAATGGAGAAGCGTAGGCCTACGTAATAGATAGACAATGTTTGAAAGATGAGGTTTTAAAAAAAAAATATCTGGGACTAAGCACTAATCGGTCATAGTTGTAGCATTAAATCCCTGATTCCTCTATACGTGAGGAGCAGCAGGTTCGGCCTTGGATAATTGGAGGCCCTAGGCCCCGGCCTAGACGAAGTGAATTTGGTGGCCCCAAATAAAATAGAAAAATAAAATAAAGAAAAAATAAAATTACACTCCAACACCAGCACCTCTCATTAGTAGGAAATGACAGTTGATCCTTGTGCTGGCCCCATGATGTTCTTGTTAACTGTTGGCCACACAAACCTATGAACTTAACATCATCTGCCACTATCGAAAGGGAACTACTATAGACTGCTACATCACCCCTCTCCCCCCCCCCCCAAAAAAAAAGGACATTTTTATTTTTGTCTACAAACATTCATGTTTCAAGTGTAGATCCGGTTCTTCGTGTTAAAGGTCAACCAATGCCAGGCGTGCGTCTGCCCAGCCAGATCACATGACCGTACTTTGAGTCCATCTCTCAAAGCCATAAGACCAGTTCTTTTTTTTTTTTTCATGATTAGGCCCTGCGGATGACTCATCCAACCAGACAACAATGGGATCCCCAAGTCATCACAAGAACCGGCGATTACATCCAAAGGTTCAGAAAGATTACAGAATACCGTGCATAGGTTCAGAAAGATTACAGAATATCGTGGGTGGACTCAGGACTAAACAAGGAACAAAGCTAAAATATCAAAGATCAATTTCTCCCTAAAGAGAACAGATACAAAAGCACTGGTCAAAGAGACAGGCTTTAGAAAAAAAAATTCGGTTTGATATATTTCACTTAACAGCATTTATATAGTAAAGTTGTTTTTTTTTTTTTTTTGGGGGGGAAGCCTCTGGTTCTGATGATTTTGAATATATAACATGGTTAGCAAAGGTTACACACAAATTAACACTTGATCACATACAATCTTATAAATATAAAATATGAATTTCAAACAAGCCCAGTAGAAAACTGTTTTGATGGTGTCAGAAGCGAGGATGACAGGTGACACAAAATAATACAAGAAGAATAAATATAAGAAGGGAAAGAAATAACTCTAAAATAACAAGTTACAAAAATGATCTAATAAAAAAATAAAAAACTTCCATGCCAAACACAAATTTCTACTAAAAAAGGGTTGAAAATAAATTCCGAAGTTATTATTTTTTTTAAAAAGTTAATAAATTTGTTATTCACAAAATTTAGAGAACAAAACATAGTAAAAAAAAATCCAGATGAATGCTATCACATCTCATTCTGATAAACCAAGAAACAGTTGGGCTTCTTCTAATGCGGGGGTTCTCAACCTGTGGGTCGCGACCCCTTTGGGGGTCAATTGATGATTTGCCAGGGGTCGCCAAAGACCATCGAAAATATGGATTGTTATTGTCTACTCTTCTATTGCTGTGTGTGTGTAAGGTTGGGGGGGGGGGGGGGGTCGCGGCAAAGTGAGGAATTGTAAAAAGGGGTCGCCGAGCTTAAAAGGTTGAGAACCGCTGTTCTAATGTGTTATCTTCAATCCTTATTCAGAGCCTAAAGTGGTCAGTCAACTAGGGCCTTTGGCTTATATATAATATATAAATATGTAGATGTATGTAGATATTTGTAGATCCCAAGATAGCTCAACCCATGGATTTGAAATGGATATAGATCTATTTTGAATTAATATCAATGTTGGGACATACCTGGATCTTTGATCAGTCCAGTTAAAACTGGTTCTAGTGAAACTGGATGAAGCCAAGATGTTGTCCTGCTGTGGTCACTGTAAAACACAAACAACAAATAAAAGAGGATTCTTCTTAAAAAGCCTCAATGTCTATCAACTGTTTACCTTTTTTTTTTAATTGCAGACTCTCGTTGAACTTCTGAGACAAGAGAACTGACTTTAATTTTCGAGAGACATTTCCATGTTAACCTTAGAGATGTGTGACAACTCATAAAAAATAAACCAAAGTCATAAGAGAATGCTCAAAATTCAACAAAATGAACCAACTAGTAAAAATAAAACAGTAATTTGAGAAGTAAAGGTCTATTGTTACCACCATAATCATGTTCAAAAACATAAATATAACCTAGCCATTTATCAAGACAAAAGCTTAGCAATCTTTTATTTTTAGAATTTTGAATCATGAATTCTAGATTCCTATAGCAGAACATAACATTCATTTTTCTCTAAGTACGTCTCATTACATATATTGAATAAGACATGGAAACAATACTGATTTCTATAGGCTCTTTGAACTATTTATTGCAACTTATCATTCATCTACTAATGCAGTGTTTCTCAAACTGTGAGGCCTGATTAAGTGTTCCTTGAACTACTGGAATAATTAACTAGTAGATCACGTAAATTAATCTCTAAAAAAAAGTGTAGCGCTAAATACTGAGAATGTGCAAAGTGTTCCATAAAGGAAAAAGTATGGAAAACACATAACTAATTGAAAAAAAAACTAGATCCATGCTGTTGTTTTTAGGGCAATATTAGTAATAGGTTTAATTTTATCAAAAAAATCTATATTTCATGGGTCTTGAAATAGCCCTCCCACCTGCCTCTGAAGATAGTGGCTTTCCCTATAGAAAAGGGATTTTCCCAAAGTGGTCTATATAGATCCCCAGGGGTCTACGAGGACTTCCAAGGAGTCTAGGGAAGCGAAAAAAATTAATTTGGGGTCTATGACCTGTAAATGGGGGTCTACGATAGAGGATCTCATTTAAGCATGTCTAAACTTTTATTTTAATTTTCTATTAATGATTTGTACCTTAGTTAATCCTTTGAGTTTTAACTCTTGTTAGTCGAATGTTTTTTTTAATTTTAAAATTTTAACATCTTATTTTACTTAGCTTAATTTTGTCTACATGTAAGTAATATTGTACATGGCTGAGTCTTAAAATGACTGTAGAAAGTCCAGTGTTGGTTATTAGAAATTTGGCTTCATTTCATCCTTGTGAAACAAACAATTGTATTTGTGCTTTTTATGCAATAAAGTTTAAAGTTATGTCGCTATGGAACCATTAAATCTGGAACATCATTTGAGACAACACCAAGATGATAAAATAGATTGAGATTTGATATACTTTTGAACACTTTCAGTTCAGAATAGACCCAGAGTAGAACAAAAGTTTGATTAAACATCACAAAAGATGTTTGTGAGAATTTTACTATACTTTACTTAAACTCCAGAAAACTGCAAACTATAGGCATAAATATTGAGTTTGCCAGCCACTGAAGAGGTTTTAAAACCTGTTTTACACATTCCTTTATCTGATATCATGATAAAAATTCCACTAAGCAATAATACAATTCAAAGGTTGAATTGTATTTAATGAGTTAAGACACTAAAAGGTTCTTTAAATGTAATTACTTGTAAACGACATACTTCTAAAAAAAACAACTGGTTTAGTTAACTGTGTCTGATAACATAGTGTCAAATAAAACTACTTTTTGATTAATGGCTCCTTCACACTGAAGTATGATAGTTGTCAAAAGGCTTAAATGTGTGTGACTTAAACAGAGTGACAATATTTTGTCTGAGTTCTTGTGGGCTTAAGATCCAATTTAAAATTTTTTTAAAAATTAAGCGGGAATCGGACATTGTCTATTTAACTGACTTGTTTCATAATTTTCATGAGGTTAACTTGCAGCTACAAGGTGATAACCTTAGAACTTAGCTCAAAATGAAGTCATAATCTCAGTGTTTCTGGTGAGGATTAAATGAATGAATGAAGCATACATTGGACAGGATGAATTTTCTTATTTTCCTAATTCAGATCAGTCAAACATCATCTAATCCAGAAGAGATAATATTAAACCGAAAACTAGATTAAAGCCCAATACTGAAACTTTTATCAAAGCTGCCCACCAGTAAACGTTAATTTTTTTGTCTTGTCAATTCATGTAATGCATATTAAATTTTACTTTGCTTCATTTTATTTTGAATTTCTATGGCCTAGAATCTGTAAGAAAAACACATTTGAAGTTTTAACTTTAACATGAAAATGAATTTTCAGCAAAATGTAGGGGGTTTACTAAAAACTGGAAAACATGGCAAGGGGTCTACGAGACAAAAAAGTTTGGGAACCACTGCTCTCTATATAGATCTTACTTGTCCTAATTAAGTCCTAAGTCTAGTACTAGGTCTAGAGTCTAGATCTATAATTTGTGTCTAGTCCTAGTGGTAGACAAGATCTTCTAGTTCTAGTAGATCTAACTATAATATAATATCTCTACTAAAAATTACTAATCTTAAACTTAAAAATAATAAAAGACTATATCTATACATATATAATATAGAGAGGTTTATATATTATAATATAATTTAGATCTAGATCTAGTTAAAAGTTATAGACTAATAATAGTTAGTAATATAATAGACATTAATCAGTATAGAGTTAGAGCCTATATAGTATAATATAGCTCTTTAACTTTAATCTATAATTAATATATCTAGAATCTAGTGACTAGTCCTAGTACTAGTAGGTTTAGATCTAGATCAATACAATAGAGTGGTAGTCTAATTCACTGTAAATTGAGTGTAAATAGTCACTTAGTGTAAATCGACTTGTTGTGACACAGTGAGTTGAGTGAGAGTGTTGTGACAGTCATTACTCTAAATCTGTGTGATAATTTTTAATGATATTATATTTATAATATTATATTTTGAATTTTGATTCATCTCATGCTCATGATATTTTAGACAATTAGATCTAAATGATAAATCTAGAAGCTAGATTAGCTTTAATAATAACAAGTTCATGAAGTATTCTTCTCATAACTTACTTGATAAAAAATACTCTCCCGTCTTGAGTTACCCCAAGATGACAACCAGGAGGTAGTCGCTCCCTTAGCAAATCATTCGCCATTTTCGACCACTAGTTTCGCCAGCTTTTGAAAGCGTCACTTGTTGCTCCCCTTTGAAACAATGTAAATAAAGCAACAGGTAGTAGACCGCAGGTATGTCCTTAGGGGAGACAAACGGGTATAAATTTCTTAAACATGTAAGATCAAACAGATTTATTTCCCTTTTTTTTTTTTTTTTAAATATCCGGTAATTTAAAATGTACCTATAGGCACAATGGGCTGATTCTGAAACTTATTTAGTCTTACTAAATTCCCCTAGGAAAGAGGAAGAGGGGATGGCCCAGTAATACATGGCGCCGAGATTCGGAAGCAGACGCCAAGCAGATGCCTGGAGGAAGATGGTTGGTGGCCTATGTCCCAGAAGGGACCACAGGCAGAGATGAGATGGCAGATGACATTCTGGGCAGAATCAAGTAGAAGTAGGTTTACGTAGTACAGATTACTATTCATTACAAAAAAAAATTATTTAAAAAAATTATACCACTCATTCTGAGAAAATGAACCCAGTTTGTTTGGCTTCAAAAAACAACAATCAACGTAAATGGCTGAGGTACTCTGTATTTTAAAGATAAATCTCATGGGCGTAGCGGGGGGGGGGGGTCGGAGTTTAGTGACTGATTTTTTGCTTTAATTTTGTTTATTTTAGGTGAAATTTTAATACTAAACCATCACGTAGCACAGCCAAGGGGGTTTTGAGTTTGAAACCCCGTACCAGGGGGTTATTAGTTTGAAACCCCTTACCACGGGTTTTGAGTTTGAAACCCCTTACCAGGGGGTTTTGAGTTTGAAACCACAAACCAAGGGGTTTTGAGTTTGTAACCCCATACCAGGGGGTTTTGAGTTTAAAACCATCTACCAGGGGTTGTAAGTTTAAAACCCCTATTAACCCCCTCCCCCCGGCTACGCCCATGCCTCAGAATATGCATATTGTTGGCTTTAAATACCGTAAATAGTGCTTGGCACCAACAATCAACGTAAATGTGTATCAAATCGAGGCTAAATAAGCACACTTGGAATTAAACTCTGATTTTTAAAGATAAATCTAATTCTTGTTGTTCTATATTTTACAAATATTTCTTCAAAATGGGGTAATTTATATGTATCTGAGTAAAATATTTGAGTTAAAAACAATATTACTAAACAAGATTTAAAAAAACAACTAATGTTTTCTTTTTGTGGTTAATCTTGAAAAATTTCTTTTTGTTCTCCTCTATCTTTTTGTTTTATTCTAGATATATGACATGCAATTATGGCTTCCGTTCTGCTAACAATATGTTTGTGTATTCAGACAAAATTATCATTTATTTTAGGTTTACGGTATATAGATTACTATTTATTTAAACAAAATAATAGAAAATAAAATTATACTACTCAATCTGGGAACATGAACCCAGTCTGTTTGGCTTCAAAAACCAACAATCAACGTACATGCCACACGGCCAATGTATGTGTACCAAATCGAGGCTATACAAGCACACTAGGAATTAAACTGTATTTTAAAGATAAATCTAAATCTTTTTCTTCTATATTTTACAAATATTTCTTCAAAATGCTGTAATTTATATGTATTTAAACATAATATTTGAGTTAAAATAATATTACTAAACAAGAAAAGAAAACTGTTTTCTTTTTGTGGTTGATCTTCAAAATTGTAATTCTTATTATTCTTATAAATAATTTAAAATAGATAACGTCTTCTTCCATCAGTTATCTGCCTTTGAAGATTGACCTTTTGGTACATAACTTTCGTAATAGAATGATATAGAGAACTCTATTAACTTTTATATAAGAAAATTTTGCATTTTTTGTCCTAAAAAATTAAATTGTTTTTAAAAATTGTAAAAATAGCAAAACAAACATAAATTATTTGTACAATTCTATTTTATAAAACATCTACAAAAACAAATGCTATTTTATTTATCTAATAAAACACGATTGACATTTTCTGTAATTGAACATTTCTAATAAGTACCAATTTCAATTTTGATTTGTTCTTTATATATACTGAAGTAATTTAAACGCTTATTCCGACAAAAATAGAATTCCCCCCCCCCCCAAAAAAAAACACTTTAAATCGTGATCCAAAAACAAACAAATTTTAAAAAATAATGCAGAATTAATTCAAAGAGCCCTTGTTTTTCAAATTAAAGATCTGCTTTAGTTGAGACATTTTTATAGAAACAATTGGAATTAAATGTACTACCAAATAAAATATTTTTAAAAATTCAGTGTCTTTACCAAAGCTTGTGTATGTGTGTTGAAGTGCCGAAGTAAGGAGTCAAGGAGCCTAATATGCGTCTCGAGAGCCGCTGTGTACTTCCACTGAACTAAGAATTTACTAACAATGACCACTAGCCTTTACTATTTAGAAACATTGACGGTGATTAATCATTTGAATGCAAAATAAAGACTGAACATTTAAAACAATATAATTTAAACAAGTTGGAGGGCGAATATTATACTTTTTGTTTTCCTTTCTCTACCTATATTGCATTCTAGATAAACAACGTGAAATTATGTTCTACATTTTCTGATACAATATAGCCTTTGTGTACATTCAGACAAAATTATCATTTATTTTAGGTTTATGAGGTATATAATACTATTCCTGACATTTAAAAAAAAATTAAAATAGAAAAAAAATTATACTACTAGATTCTATAATTCTGAGAATATGAACCAACGTAAATGCCACACGGCCGATGTATGTGTTACTTATCGAGGCTATATAAGCACATTTGGAATTAAAGTGCATTTCCAAGATACATCTAATTGTTTTCTTCTAGATTTTACAAATATTTTTTTTTTTTAATTTTGTAATTTATATAAAACAAGCCGGACATTACCCGCGGCCTGCGGGCCTTAGTTTGTGTATTGCTGATGTAGTCACTGATATAGTGCATTACAGACGATTAAAGACAATAATAATATTATAAGTAAAGCGAATGCATGAATTCATGAATGTAAAAATATTATCAAAGTAGCTAAAAATATCTAATTGACATTTTTTTTAATGAAAACATTGGCTTGTGTATAGATCTATATTTAGAAGCACGTGATATAAAGAATAGAGTTGCACTAATCTTATCTTCTTATCTTATATAATACAGACGTTACTTCAAAAAAGAAGATGATTACGTCCTACGCGTCATGCATTTAGTCATGCATATTAACCAATGACTTAAATTCTGCCAAGTCACTGTTTTTTTCTGGCTAGCTCAGGCAACCCATTCCATGCTCTATAAAAAAAAATTGAATGTTAATTTGGTTAAAATGTGAAATGTATGAACTGTAATTAGTATGTTCATGTGTTTAATTATAAAACTATCTTTGCTAAGAGAAGTTCTATCACCTTAGAGCTAAAATAGTTTTTTAGAGCTAGGAAAAGACAGTTTGGTAACATTTCGTTCTGCGCATGCGTGACCTTTTCTATTAGATTTCGCGAATGAATGAAAGTGTAACCTTTCGGTAATGTCTAATGAAAGAATGTGCGTCAGGAGATATTCGCAGATATAAAGAACGAATTTATGTAAAAATGTTTTTGAAACACAAATTTGAAGGTTAATTTTATTATATAATGAAATCAATAGATTATATTTTGTGTTTTCATGTGTCAAAGTAAAAAACTATCTGCGCAAAGTGTATTTCTTAAAATTAGATCTAGGTCTAAATCCTTTCGATCTTTTCTCATGTCAACATTGTTAACCATGGCATAGATCCATAAATACTATAGCTTTAATAGAGTCGGACAACTTTATTTTTTTTGAGGGTCTTAAGTTTGTTTTAGGGCTACAGTACATACACTAAGGTCTAAGTTAGTACCCAAGGAACATTCCTGCCTAGTTTTATCAAGATTGGTCAAGCGGTTTTGATGTCTATAAGTGACATACATACATACATACATACACCTCACATGCTACTTTATAATATAGATTTACATAATATTTGAATTAAAACAATATTACTAAACAAGAATGTTTTCTTTTTGTGGTTGATCTTCAAAATTGTAATTCTTTTTTTTTTCCTTTATAAATTTAAAATAAGTAACCTCTTTTTCCATCAGTTATCTGCCTTTGAAGATTGACCTTTTGGTACATAATTTTCGTAATACAATGATATAGAGAACTCTATTGACTTTTTATCTAAGAAAAGTTTGCATTTTTTGTCCTAAAAAAGTTAAATTTTTACAAGAAATTTAAAAAATGACAAATTATTCATAAATTATTTTTATAATTCTATTTTATAAAAAATCTACAAAAACAATTACTTTTTCATTTATCTACTAAAACACGATTGACATTTTCTGTACATGGGACATTTCTAATGAGCACCAATTGTTCTTTATATATCTTGCAGAATTGACACCTTTTATTAGAAATGCGTAATTATTCCATAGACAAAAAGATACTGGTCGCCAAATCGTGATCCATAAACAAACAAATTAAAAAAAAAAATACAGAATAAAAGTTGATTCAAAGAGCCTTTTTTTTTTTCAAATTAAAGATCCGCTTTAGTTGAGACATTTTTATGGAAACAATTGGAATTAAATGTACTACCTAATAAAATATTTTTAAAAATTCAGTGTCTTCACCAAAGTTTGTGTGTGTGTTGAAGTGTTCCGTTTAAATTTGTATGTTCCTTAGTAACCATTTTCCCCCACTTTATTGTTTTGTTTTTTCAATGAATTATGTAATTATCGTCTAACAGATTTTATTGATCTTTGCGATCTGTAGGGCAGATGCTGTAAAGGTCATCTGTGTCATGTGGCCAGCACAACGAGAAACCGCCTTTACTTTTTCCCCAACATACGTCAGGTACCCACCCGTGCATGTTACGCTGCCTCATATTGGCGCCCGGGTGGAAACGGTTGTAAGAAACTGGAAGCGAAACAAGACTCCCGTGGGCTTGCCTAACGGGTGCGAGAGTATTCCCTTTGCACTGTGCGGGGTTGTAAAGGAGCTCCCACGACCTAGTCAACAATCCAGGCGTGTCCAGCCTGATACAGAATAGGAACATGGTAGTGGTTCCCGGTGTACACGGCCTTCGACCACGTTTCTAGTCTGAGAGTCCTGGAAACGACAGTGTAAACATAAACACTTATAAGAGCCTCTTCCCGACAGAACACACTGTTTAATCAAGCAAGTAAGAGGGAGCTCTCTTTCGCTTTTACTGACCTAAAGTTTCAATAGCCCATGGCTCAACCTTACCTGACAGTTTCAAATTGGTATTCATTAAAGCTGGGTGGCCTCAGAGAGGTCCAAAAGAGGCCGAGATATAAAAAAATCCCAGTCTTCATCAGGATTTGAACCCGGGACCCCCGATTAGGAAGCCAAGCACTTTACCACTCTGCCACGTTATTTTTCTTAGTTGAAATAAATTACCTGATCTCTCTCGTTTCTTTACAGTTTTAAATCAACAACTCAAAAAAGCAGAATGGGAACTTTCGTACAGCCAGCTACACTATGTATCCTATTAGCCTGTGTGATGCCATCAATTCAAAGGGGCAAAATTAAATGGGTCATAGTCAGGTCTATGTCTAAGGGAGTAAACCCAAACTGACAATTCGGTATTGGGGTCCCGTAGGTGGAGGTAAAATAGTCTTTAAAAAAATTTCCTGCAGCCCCTGACACCAAACAGCAAATATAGTCAGCAAAAAAGAGAGCAGGTTCTGGTGTTTAGGCAACTCAGTATGTCACAATGTAGCCCCTGACACCAAACAGCAAATAGAGTCAGCAAAGAAGAGAGCAGGTTCTGGTGCTTGGGCAACTCAATATGTCACAATGTAGCCCCTGAAAAAGTTACAAAATGACGGACTAAAACATAGTCATTATAGAATATTTTCGTGCACATTTCAAGTACTCTTGAACTTGGCTACCTATGAAGGAAGTTCGACACCCGAATCAAGCAGAGTACTGAGTGCCTGAAAGCAAATGTAATATAAGCCTTGTTTTTTAAATTAGTAATCCCCTCCCATCAGAGACATTTGGAAGGAGCAAAGAATGTCTATTTGCATGTGACAAACTTGTGTACATTCGCTCTAGACACTACGCCAGCATAAACGTTACGTATGACTTTAGCAGTTCTTGTTGCACTTTTATGCTTGATATTTTTTAACTCTTTCTCTCCTAACCGACGATAGCAACGTTGATTTGACCCCATTAAATTAAAATACTTTTTGTTTTTATAAACTTTAATTTATGTTACATAAAAAGAGCACCGCATTCTCCTGTAATTCTATACCTAATATAACATTTCCTGATAACAAACACAAATGTTAGTGAAGTTTAATCCTAACAGGGTAGTCATACACAAATCAGGAAAATGAATAATTCCTTCGGATCGTGGAAAATAATTACGGAGAGAAAGCGTTAAAGGTGTTCTGTTGTTGGGCCAGTTTGATCTGTCTCCATTCTTTATCAATGAATTATTGGTGGGGGAAGCGGGAAAAAGCAAACAAAAACAAATATCGCCTATTCAAACATTATGTAAGAAACGAAGGACTTTTCAAGTGTTTTGTACATCTGGGTCTTTTTTTTTATTTGTATAGTTCTAAACCATAAAGAAACAAAAAAAAACAGAAATACAATGTACATGTTTATTGTACAAATGTTAGTACACGTTTCAATGAATCTCCACCACGGGATAACGACAGCGGGCCAAGGGTACACCAGTAGTAAGAACTGGACATGTGCACGTTCGACGTCCACTTATAACCACAGACTCTCCGGGCTTTATAGTGCCCCCATCGGGAAGTAGACAGTTTGGACCTGTGGATTAGATATAATTTTTAAAAAAATATACAGGATTATAAACGGAGATTGCGTTTTTACGTAATCTTTCCTCCCCCACTCCCCCCCCACACACACACAATATCGGCTAATATAGCAGAAAAAAAAGGGGTGGGGGGAATTCATATAATACCATAAGGTAGCTAACATCATAGTAACTGTGATTTGTACAAAACGAAATGGACCCACCACCACCAAATCGGCCAACATACTATAAAGAGGGTGGTGACATAGTGTAACACATATTTTTTAAATATAGGCCTAAATTATTAGTATAGGTAATTAACTAAGTGGTCGAGTGTGGGACGGATAATTGGCCCTACCTCTCCCCCCCCCCCAATGTACTAGCCAGTGGCGATGCCAGGGTGGGGGAGGAGGGGGAGAATGTGAGAAACCACCCAGGCCCCAACTTGAGGGAGGCCCCCAAATGAGTGTGTTTTTTTTTACATTATTAAATATTACGCAAAATGCATGGGCCCCAAAAGAGGTCAAGCCCGCGGGCCCTCAAATGATGGAAAACTCCAAGCTACGCCCCTGATACTTGCTTAGATTTAAGACTCTAACTATTATTCAAGATTTATTCATTAATTTTTAGATCTACTTGTTCGACTACCTATCTTAGAAGACCATTCCTTCTTCAATTTGGTGAAATGTCAAAACGTTATTTCTAGTCTGGTGATGCTGAATTTTCTATGAAGCTTCTATAACTTATTTGTTGATTTAGAGATTGCGTAATGGACCTCATTCACCAAACATAAACACACAACATTTAGCCACGTGATAATATTAAAAAAAAAAAACAATGAAAATTACGTATCACGTGACAGCCTCAAAGGCGCCCTAAAAATATCCTAGTCTTCACCACAATTAGTAAAACTAGTAAAATTAGTAAAACTTAGAGACACTTCAGGACAGAAGAATAAAAAGTAAAGTAGCTATAATACATAAAACACTGAACCAGAATTTACAAATAGAAAACCAAAATCTAATAAAATACTCAGAAAGACACAAAGGTAGAGGCACATTTCTTCTACCATATATGCTAGGACAATTTCTTACTAGTGATTCTTCGTCCCTAGTGTCACTAGAGAATGTTTGTTTGTTTTGTTTGTAAAATGTTTTACATGTTTCGGATGTTCCTTCAGAGTTGAAGATAGTTTACTTCCTAGTCCAAACCTCCCGCAGGACGACGGGGGATGGGAGCGGGCAGGGTTTGAACCCTCGACCGTCGATAAATCCGAACGACAGTCCAGCGCGCAAACCGCACGACCAGGCAGCCATCCCTAGTGTCATTAGAGAATGGAATTGGCTGCTTGAGTCAGCCAGGAAAACCAACGACTTGGCAGAGTTTAAGTCACTGATTGACTTGCATGACTAGATTTACACATGAAATGCGTAGGATGTAATTTTCTTTTTTGAACTAACTTCTGTCATCTATTCTATAACTACTATAAGATAAGGTAATAACATCAAGTTTCTCTCATCACAAAGAGCTCTTCTGTATATTTTTACCTTGTAGCCCAAAAGAGTTATAGTTTCGTCTTGCTTGAATTAATTATCTATAGCGACCACAACTAGCGTTGACAGATGACACTAGCATTAATAATCTTATACTCTTTATGTCCCCAAACCTCTTTTTACTATGTTTTCAAATATAGTCCAATAATCTACTTAACACACACATATACACTAAACTACAACTCTTTTTGGATACTGACCATTAGGGCAGGTTGGGCAGCACTGGCCTGGCTCCGTTCTCCAGTCGATACATTCTGGACCGGCGCACAGCGCACTTACACACTGGAGTTCTCCGTGAAGGCAGAGACAAGGTGAGCAGGGGTCAGAGTTACGCTCTCCGTTCTGAAGCAAAAACAGAGAGTAATGTATAGAAATCTATTATATAAAGTAGACTGTAAGGATGTATGTAATAGGACATGGGTATATGCTTCCAAAAAGAAATCAGAACCGTTTTACCAATCTTGGCACATTTTTTTTAAACCAAGTGTACTCCAAAATAACATTGGGGAAAAGTTTCCCTATATCTTCTCTAAAAAAATGGTAAAGAGTCAATTGGGTGCCCTTTATCATGCTAGATGGAGATTAAGCTCTTCCTTCTTCTTCTTCGTTCTTATTGTTATGTTGGAGTGTTCAGATGACTAGACCAATACATGAGATGAACTGCGCAGTGGTTTCCAAATCAGGGAGTGGTTTCCAAATCAGGGAACTCTCCATAAAGTTTCTTTCTATTGGGGTGTTTTGGCGCCAGTGTCTTATACGGGCCTCTTGGTAAAGAGAGCAGTTTTGGAGGACGTGGTCGGCATTCTCTGGTGATACTCCACATGGGCAGATTTCACTGGTTCCAATTTTGAGCTTCCGGTACATGTGTTGTTGCATTCTGTTTTGTCCGGTCCTGAGTCGAAAGATAAGACGTTGGTATTGTCGGGATAGCTTATTGTAAGCGTCATCTTTCTTGTGATTTGGACGAGAGCTCGTCCATTTCTAATTTATTTTATTTACAATTAATTTCTTCAATTCTTCTGGATAGAGTGCAGAGTTTATTTGTGAGTTAGTTCTCCCACTCTTGGCGAGTGTGTCAGCCTTCTCATTTCCTTCTAGTTGTATATGTAAGCTCTTCCAAGTCTCGCATTCATTAAAACCTCCTCCCTTCTACCTTTTATCTGAGACAGAAGGAGCCATGTATACTTCACCTGGCGATCATTGAAACTGAAAAGAAGTTTTATAAAATAATAATAATAATAAGGCTTGTCTTCGAGTCCGAAGATTAATGAGAAATACAGTAATTCCCGTGGCTACGCAGCCCCAGCTGTGACCTGTATATTTTGCCACATCCATGGCAAGCATAACCATTGTCCGCAGGTGGTCGATAAAGATTTTCTTTTCGTCTTCTGCGTTTGTCCTCGACAGCAGATTTTCTTTTGGTCTCAAATGTGTATCCCGCGGCCTTCGGAGTGACCTCCAGCTGTCAGCCAAGGAAAGTTGACGCCTAAGCTGGTCTTTGAAACGTTTCCGTGGGGCGCCTTTGTTACGTCGACCACCTTTTAGCTCACAAAAAAAAAAATGCCTTTGGCATACGTTCGTCTCCCGTACGGGATACGTGCCCTGTCTAGCGTATAAAATAATATAACCCAGAGATATAACATCATTCTAATGTAAGTCTAACATTGTAAAAATACTCACTCTGAGTCGGCCACCACCTGGTAATTCGCAGAAAACGCCATCGTCCTGTGCCAGACAAAGGGTCCCTGCCAAAAGAACCAAATAGACGATACTTATTTCAAACATGATGATGCGATTTTGTTACTTTGTCCCCCAGTGGTTTCTTTATATAGATCTAGATCTAGTAAGCGTATAGATCAACCAATGAGAGTGCTCTATGTGTCATAGCAATTAGCATTGTTATAAACCTTCAATTAATGGACCATCAATTATTTCTATTTAGCACGCCAGGGTAAATTCAGTTCCGCATGTGAAAGGCATTGGTAATGAAGGTAAATACCACGCTTAGTGAGCCAAAGTCATGGGTGGGCAACATTCTAGAAATTTGGGAAGATGTACTTACTACTTAGAAAATAAGCTAGCTAACTGTGTGTAATGTCTTATTATTCAAATTTCACTTTCACCTATCCCTTAGTCTGTTGGACCGTTGGAGCACCACACAATATTTGTCAATTGTTCTCTTTATTTCTCTCTGTCCTTTGCCTTGGGTACAGCCTGGTTCAATGGCAGACCCGTTCATTCTTATATGTTGTCTTCTAATCGCTTTCTCTGTCTTTCTGTTCTTCTCTTTCCTGGTACTGTTACCTGAAGGAAAGTCTTTGCAAAACTCCGGAGACCTTGTAATACGTTTATAGACTTTTAGTTTCGGTAATTTTTTTTTTTACAATAGTAAGCAGGTCAAATTCAAATTTGTACTTTATTACTCATTTAAGGCCTACATTTCCTTTTTTAAAACTCTCAATCGAGGAAATACAACAAAAGTTAGCAATTGTTATTTCACATCACAACATGTCACCACAAATATTCAGTTGTACCTTATTTGAAGTTTTAAAAAAAAAACAGGTCGATGTTGACAGACTGTAATTTGACACTAGTAAGCTTCAAACAAAAAAAAACACAAAAAAAAAGAAAACAAAAAAACAAAAAAAAAACATGTTCTAAGATGTACATGGACCCAAATAATGTGAACGTTTAGCAGCTATTAATTGGCTAATTTTTTAAAGTGTGGAAATACAACTTCTGGCACCAAAAAAAAACAACAACTTCCTCTTGTCGGTGCGTAGATTATGGCATTCTAGCACCAATGTTTATTAATGCACAATTTTTGAACGCACTTTCTTTTTGTTGCCTTGCTTGTAAGTTTATGGAGTGGTTTTGTTATTATGCTGGTGTAACGTGTGTTTGAAATTCTTCTGTGTTCCCCTGTTTAGGGTGAGTATTTAAGGCATTACAGCATTTCGCAGTTGTTTCGCTGCCTTAGTGTTTTGGGACTAGAACTTTCAATTTGTCTTTTCTTATGTCTCTACAGGGAGTTAGTATGGGATTGGAGTTCGACACTAAATACTAGATTCAGCAGTGTTTGGTTGTGATTGCGAGCATTTATGTGTCACGTTGTCGGACAGCAAGGTGTAGAATTACTGTTTAATTGATATATCCACAATATTAGAATGTTTCAAATGCAATGTCATTACTCCATCAGTTGTCATCATAACTTATATTCATAGCATTAAACAATTACATTGTCAACAGTGAATCACTTCTTTATTTGTAAGCACGAAGGTGCCTGTTGAATGTCAGGGGCCCGGGTAAACGAGCTAAGGCCTTAACACAACCCTGACACCGCTGACGAACTGACTGGGCATTCTCTTTCAGGTCATGATTTGCTTGGAGGTGTCTTCTAGAGCTGAATCAGCTTCTGCACTAAATGGTGATCTGAGGGTATTGACAACTGGTTCCAAGTCTTTGACATCTTAAAATTTGCTGAGTGGTTAAGCGCTTGATTTTCCGAACCTGAGGTCCTGGGTTCGAATCTCTGTGAAGACTGGGATCTTGAATTTCGGGATTTTCAGGGCGCCTCTGAGTCGAACCAACTGTAAGGGGTACCTGAGTTCAGTTGGAGAAAGTAAAGTCGGTTGGTCGTTGCGCTGGCCACATGACACCATGCTCGTTAACCGATTATCTTAAAAATCATTTGCCCTATATATCGCAAGGTCTAATTACTTTATAAAATTTCACAATCAAGGAATCCAAATATATGGCTTGTGCTTTTCAACCATTTCACTAGAAATAATTTCCCTTTTCAGCAAAAAAAAATAAAAATGTTTTCACTTGCTTGCCTGGAGAAAACTGTTTATTAGCGGTGAAAAAAATTAAACTATTCAATAGCGGATATTTAATAGCTATAAATATTGAAGTCTGTTAACATAGCCATATATTAATATTCTTAAGGTTGAAACATTCAAACCATAATAAGGCTTGTCTTCAAGTCCGAAGATAAGTGAGGAATGCAGTATTTCCCATGACTGCGCAGCCCTAGCTGTGACCTGCATATTTTGCCACATCTAGGGCAAGCAAACCATTGTGTGAGGTGGTCGATTTAGATTTTCTTTTCGCCGTCTGCGTTTGTCCTCGGCAGGTGATTTTCTTTTGGTCTCAAATGTGTATCCCGCCGCCTTCGTGAGTGACCTCCAGCTGTCTCGTTCTGAGGCCGCATGCAACCAGGTGCTCTCTTCTATGTCAGACAAGGAAAGTTGACGCCTAAGCAGCAACATTGCTAAGACGGATTTAGGAGTCAGTTATAGAGATCGGGTCTCAATCAAGGAAATCCTATGCCGAACTAAGAGTCGATCCCTTGGTAAGGTTGTGACAGAGCGTCACATGAGGTTTGCGGGACATGTTCTCCAACAAAATGAATGAAGCATAACAAGAGTTGCAATGACATGGAGGCCATTATGAGGAAAGCGCAAACAGGGAAATCCTAGTACAACTTGGCGCCACACTTTCAGCTGGTGGGAAGAGGCTTCAGACATTGCCAGTGATAGATTTTTGTGGAAGCAGCTTGCCGCCCAATGAGCTGAACGACGCGGGAGGATCTTAGTCAGTATAAGAATAGCACATAAAGTTTTTGAAATAAAACTTTTAATAGCAGGTTAATGTAATGTAGATACCTCAAAATATGCATTTTGTTAGCTATCAATACCGGAAATAGTGCTTGGCGGCGGGGCTCACAACGCTCCCCCAGATCCTCTTGCTGGCAATGGCGGAGAGTCTACAATTTTCCTACTAACTCCAGGGTAGGCCTACAATAAACGTCTTCCGAAAGAATGAAGGGGCAGAATGTAATAAAGATTAATTATGTACACACACAAGCACGCACACACACACACATATTTTTTGAGGGAGGGGGGGAACCCCTACCCCCCAAAAAAAAATTCTGGCTACGCCCATGAGTGAAACATCTAAACCGTAGGTCTATAACAGACTAACAGTAGTGATATATTCAAACTATTTAATAGCTTTAAAACATTGCAACCATAAAATTGCGTTGAAATATTCAAACCTTATAATTAAGCGTTGAAACAATATGAGGACATAGCCCCATATGTAGTACATCTATTTACAATGACACTACGTTCACGTAAGCCTATTTAATAGGCCCCCTTTATTATCTTATCTTATCTTATATAATACAGACGTTACTTCAAAAAAGAAGATGATTACGTCCTACGCGTCATGCATTTAGTCATGCATATTAACCAATCTACACACAGGAAGTCTTGTCAGAAGGTGCACAGTGCATACTGGTGACTAAATCTGTAACAAACTCAACATTTTAATAACAATGTGACTTGACCTCCTTCTTGCATTATAGTGCCTTCAATATTTTCTTACTTTGTTTTTAAAAAATCAGTGACGCCCAGCCTTTTCCGACCTGGACCTATAGATCTACAATTTCAGTCATATTGATGTCATGGGCCGAATCATCGCAGAAAATTAGTCCAATTGAAACGGGATTTTGCGGCTTCGTTTGCACCGTGGGCAAAAGTAATAAGGGGCCTGATAGCACCCCTTCACGACCGGATAAGGCCCGCAGGTTATGTTTATAATGGGCACCCCTATCTAAACTATCCAGAGGACAATATTTGTTTAAATTATTCTGTTAAGATAAAGACAACTTTTTAACTCGTCTGGCCTTAATTCAAAATGGCCGCGCCTGTGATGAAAGGCAGAATGTTCAGAGAGGTATCTGTACCAGCTCCAAGTTCTTCGCGATGGAAGTCTATTATTGTAAATACAGGTAATTTAAACAGTCTGGACTGAGGTGTTTTTTTTAAATTGAATGTAGTCTTGCAGCGTAAATAGACAGGTCCAGATGAAACTATTTAAAAATCTATCAAATCATTTTGTTTATACTAGACAATAAGTCTGACAGACAATAAGACATCTATTTCTATAATGTCTATATTATATATAGTTAGTATAGCTATAGAATAGACAGTATAGATTAGGGATGTGAAATAAAAAAAATGTCTTTGAAAAAACAATTTTTCGTTAGTACATTATTAAAATACTTTGAAAGAACTTTCCAATGGTGTATAAATTATGAATGTAAGTTAAACAGTTAGAAAGTTATGATTTTTTTTTGTGGCGTTTTGACCTTACGTTGGTTGACATGGAACAATGATGATGAGAGCGTCTGGCTGGCTCAGCCTGCGATACACCCCTCCGCTCAAAAAGTTAAAAAGTTGGAATTGAGTTTCATAGACGATACATCTACTTATTAAATAAGAAATTTAATAGATCTAGTATTATAAGTAAATTTCTAGCTCACAAATCTGATTTCATTTATAATTATGAACTTCACATGTTTAGAATGTAAAAATTGATAAAATAAACAAATTATTGGGTCTAGAGCTACAAGAAATGTCTGAGGGGTGTGGACAAAATGGCTGCGTTGTGATGGGAGAAATTAATATAAAATATTTAAAAGTTGGATCAAAATCGCCTAAAACATTTTTTTTCAAATGCGCTTTAAAATATAAAAAAAATAGAAGTGGCCAAAAAAACTCTTAAAAATCTATTTAGACCTATAAATAATTGCTATATCTACTAGCCTATGCAAGATTTTATTCTTAAAATAGTTTAGTTTTCAAAAAAAAAATTAAAATCCCATAGGGAGCAGTGCAAATTTATGCATCAACATTATAATCGATAACAATTAAAGTGAGCATGGTATTGTGATAAAACTTGGCAGAAATATGGCCAGATATATATATTCTATTAGCACAAAAAAAATCAAGTACTAAAACTTAACCTGAAATCAGTAAAAATAAAAATACGTATACTTTCAAGTTTAAAAAAAGTAAGAAAATACACTTTTTTTTTTAAGTCCACATGAAAATATGTTCCTCAATATAAAATGTATCCATATTCACCCACTTTAGCAACGATTTCAATGGATTTAAAATCATAATCGATTTCAATCAAGGGCCTATGAACAGAAAGTAAGAAAAACGGAACTCAAAATTTGACGACATATCTATATAGATCTATAAAAAAAATATTAAATTTTATTTAAATAATAAATAAATAACTAATCATAATGATAATGTCTAACAGTCTATGATTATCACTAC
This sequence comes from Biomphalaria sudanica, assembly GCA_036873155.1. Lineage (NCBI taxonomy): Eukaryota > Metazoa > Mollusca > Gastropoda > Planorbidae > Biomphalaria > Biomphalaria sudanica. The sequence goes on along the minus strand of JAZGLO010005573.1, from coordinate 657,831 downwards.
TAATACTACTAATAGTTATAGTAAACAGAGTTGAAGCTAGGTGCAGAAACAAATGTGATACATACATATATTAAACAAAAATGAATAGCAGCACCAGGGACCAAGTTTTTAAGAGAGAAAGTTGTGAATTAAACTAAACTCTGAATCCAAGCCTCCGGCTATACCCAATCATTATATTATTATATCATGATCTAGATCTAGTAATACTTAATAATTTAGGCAGGCAGGGAGAGTTTATTAAAACTATTAAAAGAAATACTCAAATAGATTCTAGAACTAGACTAGATTACTAGAGATCTAATTCTAGATTAGTCTTTATCTAAATCAAATAAGAATATAAAATTATTAAAATATGATAAAACTAAAATGTTATTTAACCTTGGTTAGGCCAATTACTGCTTATAATAGAATAATATGCATCCTCTGGAACCCCTCAACTCAAGACAAGTGGTCTCAATACTCTCAAGAAAACATTAACTTGATTTAAAAGTCATTTTAAAAGAAACTGGAACAGACACTAAATATAGCAGTGAGATTCATGATATTCAAAATTCATAACAAAGTATCAATATTCACATTTGACTAGACTCTAGTATAGATCTAGTGATCTATCATCTAGTCTAGCAAAAGAAACAGGGCTGCATCAGTCTTTCAACTCTTGCTGAGAACAAAAGAATTGAAGCGGCCTTAATCAAGAGAAAGAAAAAGAAAGCTACCCCTAAAACAGATAGATATTTGTTTTTATATTTATATATATATATATATATATATATATGGCTCCTTTTGTCTCGAAAGGCAATGGATGCGCCCAAATGAGTCACTGGTTTTGGCTTAATCTTGAGACGAGGCAGAATCTGGTGTGGCTAATCAAGCCAATTCTAGAATGGCAGACTTTGCCACAATTCATACATGTGTATGCCTCTGATTCAGGGCTAGCGGACAGGGCAGCTTTCTTTTTTTCCCTCTTGATTAAGGTCACTTCAATTCTTTTGTTCTCAGCAAGAGTTGTCCCAGCATGCACAGTCTGTCTCCATGCACTCCGGTCTTTGGCTATGTTTTCCCACATACTTTCGCTGATGCCTGTGGCTCTCATGTCTCGCTTGCAGACATCTCTATATGTTAGTCTTGGGCGGCCCTTTGGTCTGGCTCCTTCCACAAGCTCAGCATATAAGATATCTTTCGGCATTCTACCATCTGGCATGCGGGTGACATATCCGAGCCAGCGTAATCTTCTTTGTGTCAGAAGAGCATACATGCTGTTCATATTGGCCAATCTCAAAACTTCCTGATTGGAGACATGGTCCCTCCAAGAGATGCCCTTTATGCGTCTCAGGCAGTGCAAGTGGAAACTATTCAATCTGTTCTCTTGGTACATGCATGTTGACCAGCTTTCACTGCCATAAAGGAGAGTGCTCACAACACAGGCGTTGTAGACTAGGATTTTGGTCGCTGTGGTCAATTTACCATTTTCCTAGACGCGCTTGGAGAGTTTTGCCAATGCTGTGGTAGCTTTTCCTATCCTTTTTGTCAGCTCGATGTCTAAGTCTAGGTTACTGACAATTGTTGAACCCAAGTAGGTAAATTCCTGCATCACTGAAAGGGTGTGGTTCCCAATATGTATTATAGGTATTTCTGTGACGTCTTGTGCCAGGATTTCGGTTTTGGAGAGACTTATAGTAAGGCTAAACTCTTGACAAGCAGCTGCTAAGGCGTTCACTAGCTTCTGTAGACCTCCTTGTGAGTGAGATACGAGTGCCGCGTCATTGGCAAACAGCAGCTCTCTTATCAAGATACAACGCCTTTTCGTTTTGGCTTTAAGACGTGCCAGGTTAAAGAGCCTTCCATCGGATCTGCTATGGATATATATTCCGTCTTCCAGGGATTTAAAAGCACTGGTTAGTACGACTGAGAAGAAGATGCCAAATAGTGTAGGGGCCAGTACACATCCTTGTTTTACACCTCTCTTGATGGAGAATGGCCTGGAGGAAGAACTTTCAAACTGAACAGTGCCCTGCATATTTTCGTGAAAAGCTGACACTAGTTTTCTTAACTTATTTGGGCAGCCGATTTTCTCTAGTACAGCAAACAGACCGCTTCTGCTAACAAGGTCAAAGGCTTTGGTCAAATCAATAAATGCTATGAAGAGGGGCTGCTTTTGTTCTCTGCTCTTCTCCTGTAGCTGCCGCAGAGAGAAAATCATATCTGTTGTAGATCTACCTGCCCTAAAGCCACACTGTGACTCTGGATAAACAGGATCTGCCAGGATCTGTAATCGCTTTAGTAATACTCTAGCAAAAGCCTTTCCGACTATGCTAAGCAGTGAGATGCCTCTATAATTGTTACAATCAGAGCGTTCGCCTTTATTTTTATAAATTGTAACTATGTTGGAGTCTTTCAATTCCTGGGGAACCATTCCTTGTTCCCAGCACAAGCTTAGTTCATGGAGTGGTTTAATTAGGGCATGTTTTCCAGCCTGAATGACTTCTGCAGGAATGCCATCTCCTCCGGGTGCTTTCCCATGTGCAAGCATGTCAATGGCTATGCTCAGCTCCCTTACTGATGGCGTTTCATCTAATTCTGTCAAAACTGGAAGTGATGGGAAGTTGAAAACAGCATTTGGTGAGATGGCGTTTTCAATCTGGTAAAGTTCTGCATAGTGTTCTACCCATCGCTCCATTTGCAGCGCACGATCACTGATGATTGAGCCATCTTTTGACTTGAGCGGGGCACACTTGCTGGTGTGAGGTCCAAAGGCTTTTCTCATGCCCTCATATAGTCCTCTTATGTTACCACAGTCGGCACAAGATTGAATATCTTCGCATAGCTCCTGCCAGTATTTGTTAGCACACTGTCTCACTACTCTTTGGGCATTGTTACGTGCAGCTCTGAGCCTTTTTAAGTTGCTTGGGGTGGGATCCTTCTTGTAGATTAGCATGGCTGCTCCCCAGGAACTGGATCTCTTAACATGCATTGACCTCACCCTATGCGTCCGTGGACTTCTGGACGACTTTAAATGGTCAGTTAGCAATGATCTACGGGGAAGTGATCACTTCCCAGTCATCATTACTAACAATCTCCCCTCATTGGGATGACCTCAGCGGTGGAAACTGAATAAGGTTGATTTGGAAAAATTCCAAAAAAGATGCTCCGAGGATATCAAAGAAAATATCCTTAATGAACAGAACCCAGCTGATACCTTTGCTAGCAAGCTACTTAGTATAGCCAGGAAAGTTGTCCCCCTAACCTCCGCAAATCCAAAACGGCCTAGCAAACCATGGTTTGATGCAGCTTGCAAAAGTGCTATTGGCGATAGGAGAAAACGACTGGCTGCATTTATAAAGAATCCTTCCCAGGAAATCCTAAAGCTATTGAGGATAGCTAGAGCAAAGGCTAGACAAACCATACGGTCAGCCAAAAAGAATTCCTGGAGAAGTTTTGTCGGCAGTCTGGATGCCAAAACTTCTGCTAGAACAGTTTGGAAGGCAGGCGAATCAAAGGGAAAGAATCAAATGCAATAGGGCATTTGAAAAACCAAGGACGAACTGTCACGTCCCCAAGAGAAATAGCTGACTGCCTTGCATCCACAATAGCAGAAAAGTCATCCACTGCACACTACACGCCAGAGTTCCAAAAAGTCAAAACCAGGGAGGAAAGACACCCCATTGATTTCAGGTCAGAGAACAAAGAAGACTACAACAATCCGTTCTCGCTAATGAATAAACCCAAATTAAATTTATCCCTCCTTAATTTCAAAAAAGAAAATACAGACCCAAGCATACTACAAGTCCACTTTAGGGAACTGCAGGAGAGCTACGGAGATTGTGGCACCATCTACACAGACGGATCCAAAATGGATGGAAAGGTCGCGTGTGCCTGCTCCTTTCGGAACAAAACAATCTCTCGTAGACTCCCCGATGGCTGCTCCATCTTTACGGCTGAATTGCATGCAATATCGCTTGCACTTATGGCCATTAAAGCATCAGAAAGGAGGAAATGTATAATCTGCTCCGACTGCAAATCTGCATTGCAAGCTTTGGGGCGGATGAAGACTGACATTCCATTGGTACATAAGAGCCTGAAGCTGTTGGACCAAATAACAGCCGACCATAGGGATGTCACCTTCATCTGGGTCCCCTCCCATGTGGGCATTGATGGAAACGAAGCCGCAGACAGAGAAGCAAAGAGAGCCCTAAATCATGCTGTGTCAGGAACCCAAATCCCTGCTCGGACCTGAGACAAAGTATTGCCTCTGCCACCTATTGAAAGTGGCAGGACCAATGGGAGGCTGATACTCACAAAAAACTCAGGCAGATTGTGGCGGATGTCAGGTGGCGGCCCACATCTAAGGGTCTGACAAGGCGTAGTAGCACGACCATGTCCGGACTTAGGATTGGCCACACCTACATCACGCACTCTTTTGTGCTGAAGAAGGAAGAGCCCCCACTTTGTGAGTATTGTGACTCTCGCCTCACCGTGGAACATATCCTCATCGACTGCCCCAGATACCAGGATGTCAGGGAGAAATATTTTAGAGCCACTAATTTAAAAACACTATTCAATAATGTCGACCCTGGGAAGGTACTGGGCTTTATCCGGGAAGTGGGGTTGTCTTCGAAGATCTGATTTATGAATTTGTAAACATGTACTATTTACATTAGATCTTTACCAAATTATTAAATTTTTACTACCTCTACTATTTTAACTGTGAATAGACCTTGATTTTAATGATTTGACTGAATGGAATTAGGCCCTTGTTGTGTGGAGGGAGAGTGGCCCTTGAGGGACTGCAGGCATGACATGGCCTAAATTGTGCCGATGTGCCCAAAATCAAATCATGGCTGCTCTCTTGTTTGTAGTGGCAGTTTCCATTTCTGGTAGACTAGCTTCAAACCAGTTATCGCTTTTCTTGGTTTTGTTTCCAAAGACCAGTGATGATGTTTGGTAGATGGTATCACGCATAAATGTCCAGCTTTTTTCTACCTTAGTCACAGAGAAGGTTTTAAAAGCTTCCTCTAATTTGTTCTCAAAGTCGGTGCATAGATCAGGATTTTTTGTGCTAGTGGTATTCAGGCGTGATTTTCTTTTTCCCTTTGGGGGGTCAATTGACGATTTGCCAGGGGTCGCCTAAGACCATCGAAAATATGGATTGTTATTGTCTACTCTTCTGTAGCTGTGTGTGTGTAAGGGGGGAGGGGTCGCGGCAAAGTGAGGAGTTGTAAAAAGGGGTCGCCTAGCTTAAAAGGTTGAGAACCGCTGTTCTAGAGACTAGTTTAGTCTGATTCAGTCAGTTATTATATAATAATATATTCTTGATTTATTAGAATATTCTGAAAGTGACATTTTTTTTAAGGTCTATTAGAAGAAGAAAAATTTACTGCTGAAATTGAAGTAACAAAAACTTCCCCCGCCTGTCATCTACATGTTTTTAAAAATATTAAATTAATAAAGAAAGTATTAATAAAAGGTAGATGCTCACATTTTAAGTTTAAACAATCATTAAAACCTAAAATATTATAAATTGATACAAGTTTTTGTGTAGTTACACATTTTTAAAATCTTAAAATGTAGGTGCTTCAGCCAGCACTCTTCAAGATATAAAAGTGCCAGAAAGCTGTGGAGGCTATACCTATCGTGACAGTGGAATAGTTGGATCAGGTGTCAGGAATAGATTTATCTATTGGTAAGCTTATTTGTGTCCCTCTAAAAATCTTGTATTTGGTTTTAATGTTTTTCGAATCAAGGTCTGAGTATGTGATTATTTTTCATTCATTTAATAAATCAAGGGAAGGCATTGAAACTAAAATGACTCCTAAGTAGTTTGGACTAATTTTAAAAAATGGTTGTTAATTTGTTAAAAAACTATAGTTTATGAGATTTCTTTTAAATTGGAAAAAAAATAAAATATTGTGTATCAAAGTGTTAGGCATGCTGGGTGATCCATTCTGTGTAATGTTAGAAAATCCATGGTCAAAACGTTCATCCTTCCCACCTATTGGCGCTACAGCTCACGAAAAGCAACACATCCTTCCATGCAGTTCTCTCTTGAACTTCTCTATGTCTGAACGAGAATGTAGATCTGCCTCTGCGCACACAATCCATCTTATTCCTGATCTGTCTTTAGGTCGTTTGCCTTTTGGCATTTGCTGTGTATGTACTATTATAGCTTCTCTGTTTTGTGACATTCTTTCGAGATGACCAGCCCACCGAAGTCCATTCTTCTTTATTTCCATCAAAATAGGTGGTCTTCATATTATTCATTTATCTTGCCTTGTTAATGCATGACATCCATTCAGTTTCATTTTGAATAGCACCCTAGGTTTTTCTAATAAATAAAATGTTCCTTTCCCAGGTATTAAGCAGATTTTTTGTTGTTTTTGATCTTATTTCGGTTTTGTGTATATAATATATATAGAGAGAGTTTTCTTTGTTTTGTCTAAAACATTCAAGACATTCAAATACACTGCCATTGCTAATTGAGAATGAAAATACAAAGAAAATATATAGCTTTTATGTAATGTAGTATAAAATGTTAATTTAAAAAAAGGAAAAACTAACTTAAAAATGATTCTAGTCTAAAAAAAAAACAGTCTTCCACAGATTAGATACATTCTTAGTGTGCATGTATTTTCAAATGGTACAAATTTATCTTTTGAAGGCGAAGTTACCAGGATGTGCTTGAAATAGTTGAGGAATCCTTGGATGTGACCCTGTCAGGCAACATGGTGCGCTACATATTCAAAGATACCCCCATACTGCCCAAGGTCTCTGTGTTTGAAATGCATGAATATGTCCTCATTCTGGTCGCTACTGTTGCAAGTGTACACCGTTTGGTCTTTCCTCACCCAAGAAAAATCTGCAAGGCGGTAAAGTTTCATAGTTATATCTTTGTGAAATATTTGTGGTGATTAGCAATTTAACTAAATTGAAATCAGTTCATCATTTATATAATTTCTTCCCTACCCTGAAAAATTATCTAACTAAATGGTTTTCATATAATTAAAAAAAAGAAGAGAAAAAGTGTTAGATGTTGACAGCTAAAGTAAATAATAATTGCAAAATTGGGTAGTTTTATTAATATTTTAAAAAAGTATTTCAATATATTAATCTAAATTACACAGAGGAATTAACAAGGTTTTACAATTTTATAAATAAAATATTGTTCTCACATTGCTGTTTTTCAGAATACCTTTGTTCTTTGTGAGCAGAATGTATCTTCCATATTTTATGATGCCTCTTTGCCTGACGACACCAAAAATCAGTTCCTCTTGACTCCAGGGGGCACAATTAGTTCCCATTTTTTGCTTGGTGCCAGCACCATCACCAGTGATGGGCATGTCATCTTTAGCTTGTCAAACAACAGTGGTGGAATCTTGGTGGTCAAAATGCCTCCCCTAGGGATTGCTGGTTAGTATTTGGGCATTTTTTAATTTCAAACTTTTTTTTTTTTTTTGTGTGCAAAATTAGATATAGTAGAGCAATTTTTGTATATATAGTATTCCACCAGTACAGTAAGGTCTTTCGATTATGTGCTAAGGTCTTAGGCTATTTTAATTAAAACATTACGCACCAACTTAAACTTTAAAAAAAAAAAAAATCTCCTAACTATATTTTTTCATTTTACTGAGCTTTAAATGTTTAATGTCTATATAATTATATGATTTTCAATTAAAACTTGTTTTTCACTTAGACATACATTTTGAAAAGTTGAGATAACTTTATTGCTTTTGTAGGTGTGGTAATACAGCAAGAACTCTCTTGCTCATCTGTTATGAAAAAACTTTGGAATGGTCTTATTCCTGGTGCTATTAGGTAGGTGCATCATCAAGTGTTTTGATACAGACATCAAGCTTTAGCATAATTTAAAACTAACTTTATGCCAAGGATAGCAAGTTATAACTCTGCTCCAGGTGTCAAATACATGGCTTGAGGTACCTATAGGCTGCACAAGCTATAGCTTAGGGCCCCCAAGAAATATTTAGCACTAACATATATCTGGACTTCTAAGGCCCCTAAATCTCAAATAGACTCTGGAAGAACAGGCTTGAGTTTCTTGGTTCTTGCAGTGAGAAATGACATGTATATAGTTCGTACATCGTGGTTCGATGATGACCACTTTATCATCCAGGGGGCTGAGGGCTTTGCACTGGGGTTTTGTACCTCCTCGTGGCTGGTGAGACCTATGTGAGCCCGGAATGTTCGGCTGCACACTGGGCAGGTTATTCCAGCTGGAGCTAGTGTCATTGGCCTTGTTTTTCTTCTGCCAGCGTTGTTCTCTTTACCTCAGCAACCTGTGCACCAGTTTTCACAGTGCAATGCCATGATGTTCTGTCATGTGCCTCTGTCTTTTAGGTGGCTGGGTCTATGTTGAACGCCTTCAGAGAAGCTTTGAGGGTTTCCCTGAAGCATTTTCTTTGACCGCCTTGCGAGCACTTTCCTCGCTCAGGAAGACAAGAGTCGTTTAGGGATGCGGCAGTCTTCCATTCTGCAGACTTGTCCTGCCTATCGCAGCTGGGACTGCATGAGGATTGTGTGGATGCTTTGCAGACCCGCTCTTCAAAGGACTTCAGTATTTTGTCTTACCATTTGATATTCATTTTTTTCTTAGACGTCATGTGGAAGTGGTTCAGTTTCTTTGCATATTTTCTGTACACTGTCCACATTTCTGAGGCATAGAGCAATGTAGGAAGGATGACAGCTCGATAGATCCCTATCTTTGTATTTGTGGTGATACCACGTCTGTTCCAGTAGTTTTTAGACAGTCTGCCATATGATGCTGTAGCCTTGGCGATATGCAGGTCCATTTCTATATCGATCTTTCCGTTTCTGGAGAGTGTGCTGCCTTTATATCATGTCCATTTATCTTGATGCTTGGATCCGAGTAGGCTTTCACTGGAGCAGGCAAATATAAGACTTCAGTCTTGTTTGTGTTAATGGTAAGGCCAAAGTCTGAGCATGCTCTTGAGAAGTCACTGACGATGCTCTGCAGATCATTTTCATAGCAGGCATTTAAGGCACAGTTGTCAGCAAATAGCAAGTCCCTGATAACTGCTGATTTTATTTTTGTTTTTGCTTTGAGCCGCCTCGGGTTGAATAGGCCACCATCAAATCAGTATGTTATATTTATCCCGTTGTTTTCTCTATTTGTAAATGCATCTGTCAGTATAGCAGAGAACATGATACTGAACAGTGTAGGTGCTAAGGCACAGCCTTGTTTTACCCCGTTAGATACGTTGAAGGGCTGATGGTTCTTCACTTTCTGGCATGACATGGCCTAAATTGTGCCGATGTGCCTAAAATCAAAATCAAATCTTCTCCACTTTCCTGGACACGAGTCTTCATGCCATCATGAAATAGTCTCACCATGGTTATGAATTTTTGTGGACAACCATACTTTAACATAATCTTCCAGAGTCCTTCTCTGCTAACAGTGCCGAATGCTTTTGTCACGTGGACATATATTGAGAAGAGGTCAGCATTTTGTTCTTGCCATTTTCCTGGAGCTGCCTTGCCGCAAAAATCATGTCATTGGTTCCACACTCTTGTCTGAAGCCACACTGGCTTTCTAGGTGCTGCATGGGGTGATTTAGTAGGATGCGTGTGAGGATTTTCCCACCAATAGAGAGAAGAGATATTCCTCTGTGGCTGTCGCAGATTTGGCGGTTTCCTTTTCGCTTGTATAGATGGACAATCATGGCATCATTAAAGTCTTGTGGTATTGACTCTTGTTCCCACATAATTAAGAACAGCTCATGAAGTCCCTCAACCAGGGCTAATCCACCTTTTTGTAGACCTCTGCAGGAATGGAGTCAGCTCCTGGTGCTTTTCCGCTTGCGAGCTGTTGAATGACAAGATCGGTTTCCTTTAGCTTAGGGGGGGTCATCCATTTTTTCATTTATTGGTACTTGCTGTAGCCTGTCTATGGCCGCTTCATTTATAATTGAAGGTGTATTGAGAACTTTTACAAAGTGCTCGGCCCAGCGTTTTAGTATTTCTTCCTTATCTGTCAATAGGATTGTCCCATCAGCATTTAGTAGAGGGGATGACATGTAAAGTGTAGAAGTATTACTTTAATTAGGTAGCTTGACTTTCAGTATGATCTGGTTTAAGTAAACCACAATGGACCTCCAATAAACTTGCAATGTACCCTATTTCCTGTAACAACCAGTCATGGGCATCTGAATCTTTACCGGGCTTAACATTGTTATATTTTTTTATTTTTGCTGACAGTGTGCAGTTAAGCATGACACTAACAAACTATACAGACTTTTTTTTTGTTGCCCCCCCCCCCCCCCCCCTTTTTTTTTTTAAATGTTCTTACTGATTTTTTAAAGTTTTAAAATTTTGATTTTTTTAAAAAATACATGGAAGTTGAAAATTTTACAATAAAAAACAAAAGGGAAAGCCTCAACATTTTGACTAAAATTGTACAAAATGAAATAATTCATTTCTAATCTTTGTTAGAGTTTGCTTAAATGCATTATTCTATTTGAAGAGGAAACCAGCCTAGTGGAGAAACTGCCATCAGCCTGGAACTAGTTTCATTACAAGGAGATGTTTACTTGTTCACTGTCTGCAGAGATTTCAAACTCAGAGTTTGGTCAACAAAGGTAAATAAAAACTTGGCTTGAACTATCAGTGGCAAAAACCACCTGGCTACCTATCAAGGAGGGTCAAGTTCGAAACCTGACTTGAACAGTGTTTGCTGAGCACCTAGAGGCAGGTTTGGCTGAGTGGTAAACTGCCTGGCTTTAGAACTGACTTGTCCCGTTTTTGAATCCTGATGAAGACTGGGATTTTTAATTTCTGGATCTTTAGGGCGCCTGAGTCCATCCAGCTCTAATGGGTACATGACATTAGCAGGGGAAAAGTAAAAGCCGTTGGTCGTTGTGCACTCCAACAAGAGCTTAAGATGCTTGATCGCTCAGCAACTAACCCAGTACCATTTTATTTTTTCATGTTTTCTAGTCTTTTATTAGAAATCAATTGAACAAATTGGCCACGTGACAACCTCCTTAACAGTGGGCCGCAGAAACATGATCTGTCCTATAGATCGTAAGGTCTGAAAGGTGAACTAGCCAAAGGCAGCACGGAAGTAAATCTCCCAGATAGCCCCTTCTCTCACATGTCCTCAAGAGGCTGTACAATAGCTATTTATGGATTAGCCTCAATGAATGAAAATGATTAATTGATTAATTATGACTGTATCCTCACACTGATACTTTTTTCTTGTATTCCATAAAACAGACAAGAGAATGTGTTTTGGTAGAGAACATTCTAGACTATACCAGTGATGAAGCTGAGGACTCCAGCAGTGTACCTCTACTAAATGGTTAGTGCTTTCTCTTTATATCTTGCTTTTGACACCTTTTAAATTATTTTTTTTTGCTTTCTTCTGAAACATATTTTTATTCCAGATGAAGGGATTATTGGCTAAGAAAGCAGAGTACTTTTCTGCATGATATAGTTTTTTTAATTGACCAGAGTAACACCATTGATAACATTTGAAAACCTAGAGACGTTTCAGGACACAAGACTAGAAAGTAAAGAAGCACTGAACCTTACAAACTCACAAATACAAAAACACAATAATAGAAGATTACAAAGAGAGTTTGTGTTATCAGACAAACTCAGAGGCGGCCCCCATCGAATTCATCAATGGACCAGAAAAATATTCAAGCCATGGTCTTGTTTTGATCGTTTAAAGTAATAAAAATTAAAATCATTTGGCATTATTTTTCACATAAAAGCAAGCAGTGCAACATATTGTCTTTGATAAGACACTTGTAACTTTTCTGGAATAAGTAAAGTAGCGTTAACTGATCACTTAAGATCAGCAAGGAAACCTCCCGATACAGTGTCGGTGTGACCTAGTGCGGTAGCTCAGGGTGTCACCCCTCCACCATCAACTTTCTTGAAATATGTTCCAATAAACACTTTTGCTAGTTAGTTCTTTTTGTTGAACCAATACATTGAGCTGATTACCTACTTTTATTGATTTTTACTAAAATGTAAAATCCAACTGGTTATGACATTTATTCAAATGTTATTGCAAATGATATTTAATTAAAATTATTAACAGACTTAATTTCATATGAACAGGTTTCCTTTGTTATACTTTAAGACAGAAATGGTATAGCATTGTGCTGTGGGGTTCATATTATAGTAAACTTCCCCCCCCCCCCCCCCCCCCCCCCGCTCCACTTCCACACACACCCCCCTCCCCCCTCCAACTGGTCCACAAAAGAGATGGGAAAGTAGGAATTCAACATTGAAAACCAACTCGCCACTGTGATGTATTAACTTAAGACCCTTGATTTGGTAACCACATTTACCTAACCAGGTTTGATAGGGATTTTATGAGTTGTCATTGCTAAAGTGTGTCAGTAGCATTGTATAGTTTAATTTACTTTGCTACAGCTTCAGGCCACATCATTCAAGTGATTCAAGGTGGAGCTATGGCTGACATCTGTGTGTACATATCACAGCAGAACAAGTCCAAGGTAATATCTTACACTCAAATAAGAGCTTAAGATGCTTAATCATTCAGCAACTAATCCTGTAACTTTTAAATATTTTTTTTATATTTTCTAGTCTGTAATTAGAAATCAATTTAACAAATTGTTAAAATATTTTCATTGATGAATTTTTCCAGTTTGTGTTTTTGAGCCCAACTCTTGAGAACAACCGTTTAGTTTTAGAATACTTGACAACATTGGAAAAAACTCCACTGGTGAGTAATTTCAAGCAGTACTTATTAAGGTGTGCAAAACTGTTTTTGAAACTTAAATGTAGAATAGAGGCCCTTTTCCTGAATAGCTGCCAACAATTTATTGGAAAACCAATTCTTAAACTATTGATAAATGAAGCTGAGTTCTAGTTGTCAGCAAGAGGTCAAATTCCTTTTTCATTGAATTATGATATAGAATAGCTTGACTTCCATCTATGAAACTAAATATTGGTTGAAATACTATTTCTGCCAAGACCTAAAGCACAACTGTGTTTGGAAAAAAAACCCACAGAATTGTTAGATTTAGAATCGTTTTGAAATTTTCTATAGAAATTACAATCTTTTTTAGAGGTATAATAGTTATAATGATTATGAATTCGGTATTTTTGAGCTATTCTTACAATTAGCAACATTCTAACTTTGAGAAAGAAAACAAAGATTCTGTTTTTTTATTTATTTACAAATAATATTTGACAGTTACATCAGCACTTTATTTCTCTGTCATTAATCAGCTTCCATGCATAAGCCAGAGTGATATATATCGATGGCATAATGTCTTAAATAATGGGGCGTAATGGCTGAATGGTAAATGCTTGGCTTCCGAACTGAGGGGTCTTGGATTCAAATCTCTTTGAAGACTGGAATTTTGAATTTTGGAATTTTTAGGATGTCCCTGAGTCCATCCACCTCTAATAGGGGCCTGACATTAGTTGATGAATGTAAAGGAGGTTGACTGTTGTGCTGTCCACATCACCTCTATTGTTAACCAAATGCAGTAGAGCTTTACATGACCTCTAGATATTAGAAAACAATATCTGAAAAGGGTACCTTTACTTAACTATGCATCAGCACTGTAACTATTGAATGCAATTTATTTTTTTCTTTTGGTTTATGTTTGTTGAAAAGTTAGTTTTTTTAAATTATTTTTTTAGGAAGATTTAGTTGATTTTGTTGTAACTGAGGATTACCTGATGTCGTTATGGACAACACAGACAGGTGACTCTCAAGTGTTGACTACACCTTTGGACAGGTAAGCAAGTCACTTGTAGTAGGTGTGAATTTGTCTAATTTCAACAAAACAGGACATGAGAAACCAATTTGTATGATCGAGTAACTTTTCTTGGTATTTGCGGTCAGTTTCATATTGTTTCTAAAAATAATTGTATAGGAATGATTGAATGCGACAATTAAAAAACTTATAAAATTAAATGTTTTTCATTTGCCATAAAAATTACTAATAATTCCCAGTTGAATACTGAATAATGACTTGCTATAGTTAAATCTTACATGCTTCCAATCAAGAATTGAAGGTTAGCAAAAACATATTTTGCCTCATTAGAAAAAGTGAGATTTGATGGTGAGGGACAGAATCCGCTTGGACTGGAGTTCCTATCCCAAATCCACTTGAGATGTGTTTGCTGAGATATCCTTTCCCCCCACAGGTCCACAAAGCTCTAAGCAAGCTGTTGTTTGGAAAGTGTGATATAGAAAACATTTAAAAAAAAAAATATACCTAGACATTTAAAAGTAGATATTGTCAGGTTCTTTTACTTGGCTCAAGGGGTTACTTTAAGCTCTATGACATATATATATATGGATGGATGACATGAACTTTAACAAATGGGCTTAATGGGTAAATAGAGATATTGTAACTTGGATCAATTCAGATTAATAATACAGGCTAGTTAACATACAAAATATATACACTAATAAAAACCACAAAACTCCAACTAACCAGGAATATAACAAGTTTAATAACTATAGAGAAAAACTCGTGTAACAGCAAACAAACATCAGTACTCTTCTACGAGTAACATGTGACTAGCTTAATTCTTTCTCTCATATAAAGAACACTAAAATCATCGAAAAACATCACATGTATACTGTTCATATTCATACCTGGGGATATAAACAAAGGGATATAACTTTTTCATACCTACATAGCAGCACAGAAATAACACATTCACTCTCACATTATCTGCCCCTGACTGATATCTTAGAGTGGCCCAAGAAGGCTAGGATGAATCTACACTTCAAAATACATAAAAAAATGTAGAACATCTTTTATTTCTGTTTCTATTCTCAGGTCTGAAGATATAAGTAGTGACTGGGAGCCAGTCCTTCTGTCAAATCAAACAGATTCCGTCATAGTGCCAGGACACAGAGATGCCAGAGATGTCTATTTGGAAAAGATTTTTGAACCTGGATTTTTTGCACCACAGGATATCGTCAAGGCACTTAGCGTAAGCCTTACATTTCAGATTCAATTCTGTTTGATCAGTGGTGTATGTTTATTATTGAAATGGAAAGGGTTTGAGTAAAACTTAACAGCAGATCAGTATGGCTAGCAATGTTTTGGGGAAAATATTTTAAAATACTTACCTTCATCTATCCCTTAGTCTGGTCTGTAGAACCATTGGGGCACCACACTTCTTTCTCCATTCCTCTCTAGAATCTCTTTAAATAAATAAATACTTCAGTAATAATTATTCATAAACTATGAAATTGAGGCTTAGGAGTCTCAGTTTAATGTCAGTTCTAGGTCTTTGTTAATTACATCAGATACACAACTTTGACATATAATATATTTTATTCAAGAGTATAGACACCAAATTTGAATCACATGTATCTGTTGCATGTTTAAATTTAGGTTCTCTGTTACCTCAGTCCAACACTATAGTTTAATTTTTGTCTTGAAACTTATAATTTTCATTAATATTAGTTGAATTATAATATTGCTTTAGGTATATAAAAGGGTTCCAGCCCCTTCTTTAGAGATGGAATCTTTCTTCAACATGGCGACACTTAAAGAGGAAGTAACCAATGCAGTGGACACTGAGGTTTGTCTTTCTCCTAATTCCAGAATATTGTTTTATGACAGTATTTTTTTTTATTGAACATCATTTTATAAGGAATAGAACTTTGAAGAAATGGATCTTACACGGAGTGTATGTTCTTAAGGATTGCAGGAAATAACATCATTGATAGATGAGAGAGCTAGTCAGCGGGTTATTCATGATGTACCGATTATCTACCAAATTTAGGATATACAAACATGAACCTCTTGTCTTTAGCTGCAGACTGAGAAATTTATTTGGATAAATTGGCATTGAGAACAACTAGCTGACTGCACTGTTTCTAAGAATAAAATCTGAAACACTTGCGATTTAAGATAGTCTGAAAGATTTTTTTTTTTCTAAATTAAAAAATAATTAACTAACAGAATATTTCTGTGATCCATGCAATGGCTGAAAGAAACTACAAGCTATGATTAGTTTAATTTACCGGCAGAACATTGTGTGAGTTAGGAAATAATCAATAATTGTTTCTCATTTTTCAGATTCGTAACAATGCCTCGGACCAGGAGTTACAAGAAGAGGCCTACATTGAACTCCAGCAAGAACAGTGGGAGAAATTCTACTCTTGCTGCTACCAGTATAAAATGGTGAGAAGAGGACATTTTCTTAAGAAACATTTCGTCTCAAGAAACTTATTGCATTTCATCACATTTTATCCACATTAAAATTGTAAATTGTTGAATAGTTCTTAATTTTTAAGCTATTCTTCTTCTTGAAACTGTCAGGTAGAGTTGAGCCTTCAGCTCTTTCAACTCTAAGCCAGCAAAAGTGGACAAGAGCTCCCTCTCACTGGCCTGTCTGACGGATGGGTCAGATGCCATTTTCCTTTTCTATACCAAGCTAACTGTGCAGGACACGCCATTAATGTAACGGCCCCTTGAGGAACAGCGCCTGGATTGTGACAAGGTTGTGGGAGCTTTTTTACAACTCCGCACAGTGCAATGAGGATGCTCTTGCACCCCCTTAGGCACCCCCACAGGAGTCTTGTTTTGCTATCCTTTAGCCTAATCATTTCCTCCTACTATTGTTTCCACCCGGGCGCCACTATGAGGAAGGGTAGCATGCCCGGGTTAAGCTATAAAAATATATTCTATCTGAAAGTCTAAACTAGATCTTCTCAATAAATCCACACCCCTTGCTACTGTCTTTCAACATGTTTTCATATTTTGACTTCGTATACAAAAATCTGTCCACTTAACTTTTCTTAAAACCTATACAACATCAATAACTACCCTTGATAGTTTGACATTTTTCAATCCCACATAGCGATGACTCAAAGTAAAAAAAGCTAAGTTCCCATTTCAGACCATGTGGTCTTTAGGGCAGATGATGTTAAGGTCATCTGTTTCTTTGGCCAATTGTTAAAGAGCAGGATGTCATGTGTCCAGCACAAATGGCCATTACTTTCCCCAAGTAATGATGACTCAGCAACAATATATATACCTCAGCTACACATGCATATTTGTTAATAATGTTTGTAAAATCCAGCGCGCAAACCGCATGACCAGGCAGCCATCTCTATCTCTCCTCTTCTAGTGTGCTTCTTTATCTGTGTCAAATGGTGATAGGTACTTGATTGTGACAGTTTACCTGCCGTAGTTATTAGTATTGAAGTTTTTATTTACATCTTGTGTAGACCAACAAAGTTCGTAAATGTAAGCTAAAAACATTATCTCTTCCTGAAAGTTGGAAATTATTAAGAGGTGGTGAAACTCATACTGCCATTTGTTTGATTTATGGCATCAGGTGACCTACTGTTTATGACATTGTGAAAAGTAAGGAGAAAATTAATCATTTTTAAAATCCATTGAGGACCACACCAAGAAAAAAGCACTTAAATCTAGCAAGCTGAGGATTTTTTATTTTTTTTCATTTTTTAGATCAGTATTTGTTTTCATCTATTGCTCATTTTATACCATTGAAAGTCTAAGAGAATGTCTTATTAATGAAAATCATAAATATAATTTTGTTGACATATACTGTTAAATTCTTTGAAGTACAGCTAACCCTTAGTAGTCCAAGACCACCCCTGTTCTGTAACTATCAGACTATCAAGGGTCAACTGTATTTTAATATTTACTAAATGACCTTGTTCTTTGTTGAAGTTTGACTGACTTTGAGATTTTAGTTTTTATTAAATGGCTACCTGCTAAGTTCAAAGATATTGTACAACATCAAGAATTAAATGGTTTTGACTAGTTTAATGTACAGTTTTGATTTGGTATCATTGCAAGCTCGCACATTCTATACATTTATCATTTATAACAGTTTCTTCTTCACAGGACAAAAATGTTGTTATCTCTAACTTGTTCTCAAACAATCCTCTGTCACCTCTAAAACTCTTCTCATGGGTTTCTGTACTATGCACAATTATTTATAATGATAATAATAATCTTTATTATCCATAAGGAAATTTGTCTTACAGTTTGTGCATTTTAGTTGCTGAATTATCATCTTAATAAATATGTCATGATACTAGCATGCCCTTACAACAGTGATACAATTAGACATTCAAGCTTAAGATTTGAGAGATATCACAACAATATCAAAGTAATTCTTGTGCTATTCTCATTATTTCTAGGTTGGTGAGAAAGCTAAAGGTCTATTTGCTGATCCTGTCACTGGATTGTTTGGTGTAATTAAAAAGGTATAGTTTATTTATTTAATTATGATTTACCCATAAGTTCCTGTGTATGTATATGTATATAGTTTTAATGTTATGTATAGCTAGGCTTTTGTTTTTTATATGGATGAGATTGCTCATTAATTAGATAAATTAAAAATCATTGAAAACAAAGCAAGCTGTTTTTAAAGATATCATTTTATTGGAGGGTTAATAGTGGGTTTATTTTAGTGTTTAACCTTTAACCATTTATGTTTATTTAGTTACTTTGATGATGGTACAATGTTTGCATCAGGTCAATTTTCATTATCTTTAATTAAAAGCCTGTGGAATTTGGGAGTGCATGAGGCGCCCTGATCACACTTCCCCGTGGTGGAGGCTGTCAAGGCCTGAGCCACTGTCCTGTTAGCTCACAGCTATTGTCAAATTTTGATTCACAATGCCCCCCACTGCAGGGAAGAAGATAAAACTGTGTCTCATATTCTTTTTGACTACCCCAGACTTGCTGATCTCCGCCTCAACAGGTCTGGGAAACCAAAAATTCTCGACCTGAATGGTGACATGTATGCACTACCCAAAGCAGCAGGGTTTTTGTCCAGGGCTTTTGCAAAAAAGGATTTGAGCCTCTCAAGCCCTCACTCAAATGGAGTTTGATGATGATTATTTTTGAAAGTGCATTCTCATTTTTTTTCCTTTAAATCTGTAGCGAAGACCAAATTGTCCAAAGATCTCACCATTAGTCCAACTGTATTAATTACAAGAATTGAAAGAATTGTGTCATTATTTCCATAATAAAATGTGCTGTTACAGTAGTGGTGTAAAGTTTTCTAAAGTTGAGAAATTGTTTTTTAAAACATGCTTTTGGCCCAAGTAGTAATGTGTGCTTTTTATTTATTTTTAAAAATTGTATTAGTCAACATTTAGTTTACTGAGGCCTTGTGACACTACAGAAGAACTCTACCTGTCTCCAACCATCAAACTATCACAGTGGGCCATTGAGAAATATGATTTAGTCAGAGAAGGTATGGACAGGAATTCCATTTTTTGACATGAACTATTAATTAAACATTTATTAGTGGTGAAAACAACAAAAGCTACTCTTCATAGACTAAAGAAGTAACTAGATCAAAATATTTGTTTCAAAGACCTTTGTTTCAATATTATGAAGTAATAAAGAGCATTATTATAAATATAAAAAAAACACTGTTATGAATGAAATGTGATTTGTGTGATATTTACTTGGTAAAAAGAATTTAAAGAAGAAAAATATTGTTTCAATTAAGTAATTTTGATGCCAACTACAATCATCTTAGTTCAGTATGAAATTTTAAAAAATGAACTAATGCTTCATTTTGCATACACCATCATTATGTTACAATAGAATGAAAAATAGTCATTGTAGCTCTTACTGAGTTCGAAGGTTAATTAAAAGTGCAGTATTTCACATAGCTACATATGTGGCAAATGTTTTATAATGACGTATACAACTATTCAAAAACTGAACAAATGTTTTAAGTCCACAATTGAAGGACAGAGAAAAATTTTATTTTTCTTTCTTATTTTTCTCTTAAAATGGTCCCAGAGTTTTGTTTTAAATAAATATGATTGCTAGAATGTTTAAAAATTATAATGAGACTGAGATAGCATAGTTTAAACTGTTGCAATTAGTACATTCTTAACTGTGTACTTGTCTCTATGATCTCCCTAGACGGGCCAAGGTTGCAGTTTATCAAGGATGTCCGGTGGCTCTGCGATGCGGTCCAGCTGGTCAACTCACAAATCTCCCCAGATTTGGCCTGCATGTTTCAGAGTTGCCTGCAAAGTCTAGATCCTCCTGAGCAGCTAATAGAGTCATTAGCGGATGCCATAAGGTAGTGAGACATACTGAGACTTAAAGCTGCTCAATCTAGTAGGAAGTGTGGTTGAGAGGCTAAGTAAGCTTGAACTTGTCTTGGCTACTATGAAGGGGGCACGAGGTTTGACAACCAACTTGAGCAGCGAGTTGTGTTTACTGAGCGCCTAAAGGCAGCACGGAAACTTTTCTCCCAGATATACCTTTCCCCCTACAATGGTCACAAGTGAGATTGGACCATAGTGCTCAGAGCATGCTATAAGCATGAAAGTAGCGCTATATAAATTCTATAATTTTTATTATTATCTTATGGAAATGAAAATTCCTTCTGAATATTCTAAAAAACATTATTTCTGCTAGTGTGCATCTTGTTTTTTAATACAATCAAAACATTCTTTGAGGATGAGGTTGCGTGTCAATGTGTTTTGCGCCAGGAGGCCCATTGACTCCGACTTCAGCCTGCTTTTCTTTCTGGGTGTGCTCCCATAGCCTTTGATTATCCAAGATCATCTTCAAGGCTGCAGGTGTTTATTTTCAGAGTTTTCTCTCCTAGATGAACTGCTATCCCTAGCTAACGAGTTTCATCCACCCGGGTTTAGAGTTAGAGCGCCCAAAGGAGGAATCCTCACCCTCATTAAAAATGACATCCCTACCACAGACATAACTATGCCCAACTCCTCAGAATCAGAAATAATAGGAACTAAGCTAATTCTACCAGATTGAAATATTAATCTATTTAACTGCTACTTCCCACCAGACAAGGGAATAGAGATTGACCACATACAAATACCTGACCAAGAAGACTGTCTTATCTTAGGAGATATGAATAGTCACTCTCAGAGCTGGGGATACCCAGACCTAAATGCCAGGGGAGAAGAAATTGAAGAATGGCAAGCAGAGAACAGACTTATCTTTCTTAACAAACCTGAGGATAAACCAACCTTTTCCTCAAGAGCCTGGCTAACATCAACCACTCCAGATCTAGCCTTTGCAACTGACAACTTATCCAAAAAGTGCACCAGAGAAGTTGCAGACCAGCTAGCCACCAGTGACCACAGACCCATATTAATCAGTATGGATACCTCCTTCAAAATATCAGAAAACTCCACCATCCCCAGATGGAACTACAAAAAAGCCAACTGGCACCTATTCTCAAAGCTAACAGACCTATACACAACTTCAATAAACTGCAAATCAAATCAGGTTAATAAGTCATACTCAGCTTTCTCCAAAGCAATCCTCCTAGCAGCTAAGGAATCAATTCCTAGAGGAGCAAGAAAAGATTATATCCCCAACTGGTCTGATCACCTTCAACAACTATTGAAGCCAGAAACACAGTAGAAAATAACCCTTGTATAGAAAATAACATATATCTAAAAGCAGTTAACGCAGTTTTCAGGAAAAATTACCTTTCCGCCATGAGGAAAAGTTGGCATGAAAAAACAGAACAGCTAAACGTAGATAGAGACAGCTAAATAGCCAAATGTCTCAACCAGGAAGAAAATAGAACAACTCCTATAGGAATAGAAAAGGACAACAAACCCCTGAAAGGCCAAGTAGCAGCAAATGAATTCATAAAGTATTTCCAAAGCGTAGGAAAAATACAAATCAATGAAAGTAGAAATAAAGAT
This sequence comes from Biomphalaria sudanica, assembly GCA_036873155.1. Taxonomy (NCBI): domain Eukaryota; kingdom Metazoa; phylum Mollusca; class Gastropoda; family Planorbidae; genus Biomphalaria; species Biomphalaria sudanica. The sequence goes on along the minus strand of JAZGLO010005573.1, from coordinate 636,140 downwards.
GTAAACTCAGAAATCCAAGATAAAATTAAAGAAAACAATCCAGCTTACTCCTTGGGAATGACCACTAATCTTAAAATGAAGGAACTTGATGAATCCCTTAAAGTCCTCAAACTAAAACAAGCCCCGGGCCCAGACAAAATATCTAATGACATGCTTCTTCATTTGGGTCCTCAAGCCAAAAGAAAACTGCTACAAATATTCAATGCTAGCTGGAAATCTGGCAGAATTCCAAACATCTGGAAAAAAGCCATTATGATCCCTATACTAAAGCACAGCAAACCAAGAAACAAACTGGATAGCTACCGCCCCATCAGCCTCACTAGCTGTACTTGCAAACTGATGGAAAGAGTGATAAATAGAAGGCTGACATGGATCCTTGAGTCAAATAACCTACTCACTGAAGCCCAGGCTGGCTTTAGAAAAGGCAGATCAACAGAAGATCAAATCGCCTTTATCACACAAGAAATAGAAGATGGCTTTCAAGAAAAGAAACCAACAACAATTGTGTGGGTTGACTTAGAAAAAGCATTTGACAAAGTCTGGGAACAAGGTCTCTTGCTCAAACTAATCCAGCATCACATATCCCACAGAATGTACAACTGGTTAAAGGAATATCTAAATAATAGAAAAGCCTTAGTTTGCATGCAAGGACAAAGAAGCCACACAGTGGGTATAAAATGGCGTCCCCCAAGGAGGAGTCCTATCCCTAACACTTTTCCTAATATTCATAAACGATCTAAATCAAAACCTACCAAGAAAAGTTAAAAGCAGCATGTATGCAGATGACCTTGCCTTAATTAGCACAGAAGAATATGTAGGAACATCGAAATTTCGATTACAAGATGCTCTCGATATACTCAATAATTGGTCCAAAGACTGGGGCATGTCCATCAACACAAAAAAGACCATATATACCATATTCTCACTGTCAACAAAACAACAAACAGTAAAATTAACATTAGATAAGGAAGCTTTAGAAAAAAATGACAGCCCTACATACCTTGGAGTCACCTATGACCCGAGACTAACCTGGAAAAGCCAAATAGATAAAACACAGAGTAAAGGCATCCAGAGACTATCCCTCTTGAAAAAATTAGCTGGCACAGATTGGGGAGCAAATCGCATCCTGAAAAAGACCTATACCAGTTACGTGAGACCTGTACTAGAATATGGTGCCACAGCATGGGGCTCAGCAGCCCAAACCAACCTAAGAAAAATAGACAAGGTTCAAAATATTGGTCTAAGGATAATGACAGGAGCAATCAAAACAACACCCATAAGAGCTATGGAGGAAACCGCTGCCCTGATCTCTCTGGATGAAAGAAGAGAAATAAAAATCCTTTCCCAATTCACTAAATTGGAAACCATGGAGAGGCACCCGCTCAGAACAAAAATCCACAAAACTGGCACCAAAAAATGTCTCAAAAGGACCAATTTCATACAGGAATTTCTAAACCTAAAAAAGAAACACCAACTTGAAAAATTACTCTGGAATCCTCGATACACTATAATGAATCTCCACCCTGGGACGAAAGCCCTCTTCCTACTATAAGGGACCATATTGAAAGCACAAAAAGAAAATCTGATTACAGACCAACAGAGCTCAAGAAAATAGTGAACTGTTTTCTACATACCAATTATCCTAGCAATCAGTGGATCAGAGTTTACACGGATGGCTCAACCCATAAAGCCACCACAAATGGAGGAGCTGAAATACTTATCGAATGGCCAGATGGAGGAAAACTAGAAAAATCCATTGCAACTGGAGAGCTCTCTGACAGTCACAGAGCAGAAAGGGAAGCACTAGCACTAGCTGCTACCATCCTAGCAAATCATCCAAGTTCCCCACACAGTCAGATTGTCTTACTAACCGATGCAAAAACAACCCTCCAAAGCCTGCAAAACTCTGATTCCTCATATATTAAAAACCTCAAAACAGCACTTACAAAGCTCAACAACAACAGCAAAAAAACTATAATTCAATGGATACCAGCTCATATAGAACTAGAAGGAAATGAGAAGGCTGACACACTCGCCAAGAGTGGGAGAACTAACACACTAATAAACTCTGCACTCTATCCAGAAGAATTGAAGAAATTAATCGTAAATAAAATAAATGAGAAATGGACGAGCTCTCATCCAAATCACAAGAAAGATGACGCTTACTATAAGCTATCCTGACAAGACCAACGTCTAATCTTTCGACTCAGGACCGGACACAACAGAATGCGACAACACATGTACCGGAAGCTCAAAATTGGAACCAGTGAAATCTGCCCATGTGTAGAATCACCAGAGAATGCAGACCACGTCCTCCAAAACTGTTCTCTATACCAAGAGGCCCGTACAACACATTGGCCCCAAATCACCCAAATAAAAAGGAAACTATATGGAGAGCTCCCTGATTTGGAAACCACTCCCTGATTTGGAAACCACTGCGGCAGTTCATCTCATGTATTGGTCTTGTCATCTGAACACTCCAACATAACAATGAGAAGAAAGAAGAAGAAAAACATTCTTTGCACTAACCCTCTCCCTTTTAACAGAAAGTGGCATTAGAAAAATGTAAATTTTTATAACTTGATGAAATAATTTTTGTTGAAATTTTTTTTGTATCAGTTATGTAAGAGAATGCCTAAAAATACTCAGTATATTTAGTAAGAAATAAATTCTATAAAAGTCACATATTTAACTTCAAAAGTTACTTTTAAATGCAAAAAAAAAAGTCTGAAGAAAAAAAATGTGTTATTGTATCTCTTCTTAACTTTACATTGCTTTCAGTTCTCTGATTACATTGTGTGCTAGAGACTATCTCTTAAGGATTTATATGTCCACTTTTTGATATCCCTTGTTTCATTTTATCCAATAGTTTGAACCTGTCCCTAGAAGGTAGACACAGACATTTTCATGATCTAAAAAAACAAATAAATATTTAAAAAAAAAGCTGCAGTTCTTATTTCGGTTGAATTTGTTTTGCAGTTAAGCAGGTCTAGATTAGTTAACCTTTATCCTTAATAATGGTACACGAGGTGTGAAAATGATTTTACTTGTACCACTAGAACTGATTCAACGATTTCCACTGAACTGATTGAGCTTGTCAAGCTGATGGCCAACCCAGTAGCCTCCATAGAGGCTCTCTTCTCCATTTTAGAGATTGGTCAAGATTTGGGGCCAGATGAAATGGAAGGACCAGGTAGGGTTTTATTGACTTGACTGTTTTCATCTTTCAATTGTCTAGGTCTAGACTTGTAGTAAGCCAAAAGTGTATCCATGTTTGAGTTGATTTAGATCAAGAATAATGTTGTTACTAGATATTGTGAGAGACAAGACGAAAACATCTTGATTTTCATGAGAGCTAGAGCTTGAAAGATAGTAAGGAAAGAGGGATGTTTGCATCCATGAGCTCAGGACATAGAAGACTTTATTTCAGGGGCTCAGGGCTTGTAGGGTTAAACTAGTTTAAAAATGAATTTGACAACATACTGAACAACTTTTGGTTGTATATATCATTGATATTCAAACATTGTTTGAGAACGAAAATAACAACATGATTGAGAAATAATACAATCAGTTTAATATTTTACCTTTTTATTCAAATGTTGTTTTTTTTGTTTTTTTTAATTAAGCCACTTCCCACTTTCTCCATAATGAGTCTCTTAAGACCTTTAACACCTAGTGACTAGGTTTTCTTTCCAAGGCCATGAATGAAGAAACAACACAAAATGTTTGACCATTCTGTCAAAAGCATTAACACTCGTTCAACTGGCAAAACTTCATTGAATTTTGACCCTTGATTCATTTGTTTCTGCTTAAAGTTATGAAGTTTTTCTGGAAATGAAAAAAAAAATTTTTGAACTCCCAGTGATTGTAGGATTTTAGAAAACAATCAATATTTGTCTTGAGTTTTTTTTCTTTTATTTAGTGTTCTGCATGTAATAATTGATTTAATGTAAAAGTTTTAATAATTGACCGAACCTTAAATAGAACTTAATTTGAGTCTAGTTTATACTTATGTTGCCAGAGGGCCTGAGACATCAGCACTACAGTCATCTCTTCTCTGGTATGCTTGGCCTGTCTGTCTTGACCCAGTCTTTCCAACAGTTGGTCTCAGTGAGATTTCAGTTTGTAAGGGACTTGTCAGTACTCATGGCTGTAGTTTCTGACCACATGGATGAGGTAAGCAGTTTGATCACGATTTGAATAGACAGCTAACGAAAGACCAGTTGTTATGTGTGTTATGTTCAGAAGAGGTAGTGATATCCATTTTTTTTTTTTTTACCATTCTAGTCAGGACTGAACCAGTCAATGAAGGATACGATACTAAATGAGCTTCTGCCCAAGGGAGCCTACCTGTTGCGGTGCTACAAGGTTCTCCTGTGGACAGCAGAGACATTGAGCACTGTCAGCCCTAACAATACTTTGTAAGTATCTACTTATTCAAAGTCTGTTTCTGTTGTGGCTTTAGTATGTGAAATTCTCTTTTTACATTTGGATCTAAAACCATGACTACATTTTTTTTCACAAGATCAAAATTTATTTACGAATTTTTTTTTGTTATAAACAGTTTAAAATTGCTGTGAAACGTTCAGTAAAAAGGCTATTGGAGTGAATTCATGACAATTCTGGAATTAAAAATTTTTTGTAACTTAAATATCTTACAATCTACAGAGATTTCAACTTGAGACAACTAAACAATCTAGGAATAATAGATGATATGGTTTCCAAATCAGTTACAAAACCAAGTGAGTAAATTGTTCTCTTTAAGTGTTTTATCTAATATTTAATTATAGTAATCTAATTTGAAATATTTTGAACTTTCTAAACTCCATGTGAGACCATTATTGGCCAACTCCTTGAATTAGTTATTCCCACTTCTTAACTTTTAGTCTGTCAAACTTATGTATTTAGCTATCTGTAATATTAGCAGCTTCAAATACCTTGGAGCTATTGTCTCAGAATATGGAAAGAGAAAGGCTTAGCCCTCGGCACCAAAATCAGACTGATGCGCTTCCTGGTCATGGCTACATTTTTATATGCTTGTGAGTCTTGGACGCTGACTGCATAGCTAGAGAGGAGGATCATGGCAATGAAATTGAGATGCTACAGAAGGATCCTAGGTATCACATTCAAGGACCGCATCACAAACCAAGAGATTAGAGACAGGGTTACTGCAGCGATCGGATTCAGGATGACCTGCTAACTATAGTAAAAAAAACGCAAGCTTAAAATCAATGGCCCTATTACAAGATCTTCGGGGCTCTCAAAGACCTTCCTTCAGGGAACAGTACCTGGAAAAAGAAGAAGCAGAGAAAGCGACGGGAGGACAACATTAAAGAATGAACGGGCCTGCCATTGAAAGAGGTTCTAAACAAGGCAAAAGACAGGGAGGAATGGAGAAAGACAGTCGACGAGTCTTGCTTGGTGCCCCAATGGTCCAACAGCTTAAGGGATAGATAAAGGTAAAAAAAATATGGCAGTGAAAAATGGACCGCCTGCACTTGGTCAGAAAAAAATTTAACTCCATCATCTTCAGTATCTAAAGTGCATGCTGGCTATATTACAGTGTTTCACTTATAGAGCCCTTGTAAACAACAATTGAGTCTGCATCAGAGGTGACACATCAGCAGGTTGCAACTGAGTCAATTCACATGACATGATGCACTCACTTTAAATTTTCAGACTCAAGTCTGTGTATTGTTAATTTAACTATGTAGTGCCTATATGAGTTATGTTTTAATTTGTTTTATCATTTGCATTTTGATTTTCTTTAATGTATTAACTCACACTATAATAAAAAGAAGGCGGCCCAGTGGCTGAGTGGTAAAGCCCTTGGCTTCTGTACGGGGGGTCCTGGGTTAGAATCCCGGTGAAGACTGGTATTTTTAATTTCGTTATCTTTGAGCACTTCTGAGTCCACACACCTCTAACGGGTACCTGACACTAGTTGGGGAATTTAAAGGCGGTTGGTCGTGGTGCTGGCCACATGACACCCTTGTTAACTGTGGAGGTGAGAAAAAGATGACCTTTACATCATCTGCCCTGTAGATTGCAAGGTCTGAAAGGGGGAACTTTTATAGTAAAAAGAGATTGGCTACAATTAATTATGAAAAAAAAAAGGTGGTAAGGTAAAATCACAGAGGAAGTCTTTTGCAAAGAGTAGGATTCCAGGACATGGCACTCTAGTAAGCAGTCAGTGTCTTGACTGGCTTAAACATCTGCATCAGATGCATGACATGATACTAAAGGAATAGACCCACTTGGAGTGCAAGCATAAAGGAGGGGTAGATATAGCTCAAAATATTAATTCTTTAGAGATTTTAAATGAACGACTAGTGACCAAGTCGGTTCCACAAGTAATGACCCCTTAAGCCATATACAATGTTCTAAGGGGATGTAATGAAATGTAAAATATGTAACATTCCACAGACTAACTCGTACAAATTTTTGTGTTCAATGTTCTTGTCTCATTATCAGTTTTAATCATGTCATGATAGTTGTAGATGAACTCAAGGCCCATGATTTGTTTATTTCTTTCTCAGGCTCCCAGAGCTCTTATCTGATTCAGATGTTCTTGGAAGGTGTTGGTGGAAAGCTAATCAGACAGAGGTTGTCCTCTCTTGATGGAGATAGAGTGGCTGTGTGGAGGGAAGATTTGAGGCAAATCTTGTTATCCCTCTGTATGCTCATGTATCCTTGATTTAGTGCAGTTTTCACCTGTCTAATGAGTTACTTTTTATTGGTCCAATCAAATGGAAACTCAGTTTAACTACAAGTGACCACCTCAGTGTAACTACTGTAAGAATAACAATATAGATGTAGATACGAACAACATTCACACACGAAACACATACACACTCTTAACCAGCGCTTTATAAATTAGACTTATAGGTACTTCTCGATGATGACAGATGACTTTGTAACACTCTGACTGAAAGTGGGATGAAGGAGTTTTAAATCTTTCTGTTTTAGTTGTAATGGAAAGGAGACGACCACTTTGTTTGTCTCTGATGTAACAGTGGTTTAATGGGTGCAGGTTGTCTTTAAGAATTGTGTGTGATGGGGATATTTAAAAGAAACCAGTTATTTATTTACTATATTAAGATGAATTTACATATGTGTAAAAAAAAAAAAGGGGTTAAAAATGTTACTAATAAAAATTCACAATAGCAATTCTTATTTCCGGAAGTGAATTTTGACTGATATACAAATTAAGAGCAATCACAGCTTGTTTAGGTAATTATTTGAAATACAGTCAAATTAGTTCTTTAACGTGAAACCTGCAGATGGCCTGCATCAGATGACACAATCTTTCCCGAGTTCCTGGTGCGGACCTGCCAGTACTTGAGACTCCAGGAGTACATCCACATCCTGACTCCCTGGTGTACTTGGAATGAAGCCTCCAGGGCTTTCTTCCTGGGGCTAGCATATCTTCACTTTCAGTGAGAATCTCTTAGATTTTGTTGATTTTATTTTGTTGTTTTATTGGATCAAATGAGGTTTTGATGTTTAAAATATTAAAAACAAGATAGGAACATTTTGAATGAGATTACTCAGTAAGACAAAGATAAAGGCACATTACTTTTACCACCTTCTTACAAGTGCTCTTTCCCAGTATCCTAAGATCATTGAACAATGTTGTTTCAATGAGCCAGAAAAACAAATGACTTAGTAGAGTTTTAAATCTCTTATTAACATGAATGACTTAATTGACAGATGGAGACGCGTGGGACATAATTATCTTCTTTTGTGCGTCTGTAATATCCAAGATAATATAATGATAAGCTTTACTGCACGCTAGAGGCTTAGACAGCTTGTTTTAATTAGGTTCCTAGAAAATACTTTAGAAGTAAATATAGCAAAGCATTATGCTAAGTACTGTGAGTCATAAGCAAGAGAAACATGCTAACTCAGACTGGTGTCTGTAACATTATTTTTTTTAAAATCATTAACTAGTATTTATTTCAGTCTTTGAGAAGAAAATGATTTTTTAAAATTCATTTGTTTGTTTTGTACCTAGTCAGCCTCATAAAGCTGTCAAACTTTTTGCTGATGCCAGTGACGGTGTGGCCACTGAGCCGTTCATGTCACACAGACTCTTGCAAACTACAGAGACTGACCACTACAAGCTGCAGATACTCTACTATCTGAAGGTAGGTTCACTGCTCAACTACATTAAACCTGGGAAGTTATCAATGCAGCTTGTTAATTAGATCAGAACTTTAGTATAAAAGTCATTCTTGTAGGCCTGATGCTTTTATTAGTAATAAAAGACCTTTAATTTGTTAAGATCTGATCATATCCTTACAATATTTAAAAATTTTCTGGGTCCTTATTTTTAGCATTAAAAGTTTAATTTAAAGTATTTATGTTTAGAATTCAATATAAAAAGACAGTTTAAGCTGTATTAAATTTTCATTTTATCTATCATTTGTACATGTCGTAGGTTATTAAACAACTAGAAGATCAAGGCTATTCTGACCTGGTCATCACTATGGCCAATGAAGCTATCAATAAAGCCAACAAGGATGACGCCAACTTGGTAAGTATAAAAAACAACAAAGTTTCAACTAGTTCTATATACTTGTCACGTACCCTTTGTCTTTATTTAGCCCAAGGTCTGCCGGCAATTTTTTTCAGCTACCTCGGGGATATCCAATAGACAAACTTTTTATTAGAATAATTTTTATTGGTCAGAAATGTTAACTATTGTATGTTAAGTTGTATTTCTGTTGGTTGGCCTTGCGACGGAGAGATGTTAGTCACATGGTAACGCTCTAGAGTCTGGGAAAGATTCTAGATTGCCTCCAGTGTCGAGCGGAACGTTTTAGAGATAAGATGTACTAAAGTCTCGTGTTGGAACTCAAAGAAAGATGACATGATCATACTATTGTGTAGATCATTTATTCTAGTAGAAATATATTTCATGTTTTATTCAATCACAGTATATTATTGTAACTATTGTGAATAGCTTTTCCAAGTTCTGAATTAAAGTATTTGTATTTGTCGAAGAGAAGTTTCTTCATTGATTATAATAATAACATACTTAGATCATTTTATCGACTAGCAACTTCTAGATGATCCTCTTATCAACTGGCAACTTCTAGGTGATCATCTTATTAACTAGCAACTTCTAAATGATCATCCTATCAACTGACGATTTCTAGATCCTCGGTAACCACGATCATTGATTGTGCTGTTTAGATCAAGATATTCTTGAACGTGACATCTAACATCATAAAAGATCGTAACATTGGCACAATACTATTACTTTTATGTACTTACTATTACATCCTTAATGTAAATTTCACAAATGAATGTGGATGACATATGACTCTTGAATGTGATACAATACAGAAACACAGGCTATGAAATAACTTTTAAACCAAATTAATTAAATCACAATGAATAATGAATATTCCAAATAAAAAATTCTGAGTTTTAAAAATTGCATTTATTAAAATAACAAAAGAATCCTTACACAAGAACTACTCAGTCCCATCTCCTTTTTATATATTCTATCAACATTTATGCATAAAGAGCTCTAAAGTTAACAGCTGGAGTCTAGACTGCTATATTTCCAGTTTAGCACTTATTATGTAATGCATGTATTGTATTTTAATTGTTTCTGCAGACGAGAAGCCCTAAATGATCAACTATGTTTAGCTTTGTAGTATTTTAAACTAAGAACAGTATGTTTGCAATTCATTGTTCCTCCTTTTCCTCTCCCTGCCAGCCCACATTACAGTCTAAAGTCTTCAAGGAGCATCTGGAGCTGGGACACAATCAGCAGGCCTTTGCTGCCATGATGAACAATCCAGATATTGATAGGTCAGTGCAGAAATGTTATTTCCTAATGTGATACAGGCAGTCTCAGGCCTGTACTACTTCAATAGTTTAGCTATCATAGTATCTTTCTGTGGCACATAATCACCAATTTCTCATTTTAAAAAATGTTTGTAAGAAATGATGAAATGATAGTTTATTATTAACATAATGGCTGTAAAACAAACCCATAAAATTTATAATGTATGATATGTAACACCTTGCGCAGTTAAACTATATTTTTTAAGTGGTCAAAAATTCAGTCCAAAACTACAATAGAATTCTCTACAAATGTCTTTGATACTTAAGGATTTTCCAGATGATGGACTTCTGTTCATCTTGTTTATACGAGCCAGTCCTTTGGGGGTTAATGACCAAGTGTTGTAGGTTAACTTAGATTAATTTTTATATCATGATACAGTAGGTGTTTTGTGGAAAGGGAAGTAACCCATTTTTGACAAGAAAGCAGACATTAAGTTTTTTTTAAAATTGTTATTCTTTGGCCTCTTATTATTTCTGAGCTCAGTTTAGATGTTTTCTGTATCTCTGACTTAAATATTTTGTTGTGTCTGTGGTTTACTTTCACTTAAAACAAACCCTCCCCTCCCCCCTTTTTTTTTTTCCCAGAAAGAAAGATTGTCTTCGTCAATTTCTGGTAGTTCTATGTGAACGAGGACACTTGAGGGATCTTGTTTCATTTGATTACCAGGACCTGGAAGATGAGGTGAGCATTACAAATTCAAAGCCCGGGGTTTGATAGTTCATTCATTCATCAATTATACATTGAGTTAGGATTGAAATCTTTTTGTTTCCCCAGGTGGTGTACATATTGGAGACTAGAGCCAGATCTGTGGACATGTTTACTTATGACTATTATAGTCTCCTTTTCTCACATTTCATATTCAGAGAAGATTACAGAAAAGGTGAAAAGATTTTTTTTTTTATTAAAGACTTAAATGCATGGAACTATCCATGTTTCTAGGAACAAGCAGACATGTTAGTGAATTCTAATTTCCTAGGTTTTCCTGGCCATATTTCAAGTTCAAATAACGAGTAGAAAGAATTCTTATGTTTGTATTAGAGGGGGTCCAAATTTGAATATCCCCCTGTCAGAAATGTGTTTTTACAATAAAATTATGTCATAATGTTGAATGTCAAAATGATGCGGCCCCTAAAGAGGTCAAGCCCCCTCTGGTGCCCCAAATCCTAGCTACGCCACTGTTAGACTAGGCTGGCATATAGACAAAGCTATGTAGTATTAAATAGTTTTGTAGACTCAGTTCAATAATAATACAAATCCTGAATAATAGCTCAGCACTGATGTAAAATTATTTTTTTTTGTAGCTGGAAGAATCATGTTTGAAAAAGGTTTGCGGCTCTCTCAAGAGGTGCCAGGTCTGAAAAGTCTTCAGCAGCAAGCCCAGTGCTACTTGTGTGCCATCAACACTCTACGCTTGGTCAGGCGGGAGTATGCCTGGATAGTGAAGCCTGTCTTTCAATCAGTGGAAGTGGAGAAGAAGACGGGGAGGAATGCATTGAGAAGAGATACAGCTGTTCAAGATCAAAAAGGTTGAACTTCCAAGTTATTTATGATTTTAGAAAAAAAAAATTTTTAATGCAAGTTGTTAGGCAGTTAAGAAAGTGAGGCGGCTGAGTGGTTAAAGTATAATATCAAGATGTCACCTACATGCATTTATCTTTCATTGTCTATTGGTGACAAATATTTGTTTCATTTGTTTGAAATAACTCTGCAGACATTAAACTTGGTATTTTCATTATTTATTTTATCTGTTTTGAAAACAATTTGAGATACCTAGGCAACCTTGCTCACTTTTTTTCCCAGACATTTTAAAAAGTGGTCTTATAATTCTGTTTCTATTGCTTAACAGACAAACAAACCAAAAACATTAATTGTAGACTTTGTATTTTGACAGTGCCCAAGAAAGTGGTGATTTTGGAGTTGGCTGATCTAGAAAAAGATTACTTATTGCTTGATGCCAGACTAAGACTCATAAGAAATGAAGGCAACTCACCATTAATCTCTGGTAATTTGTTAGAAATTGTCTTTCTCCAAAATATGAGTACATCTTTGATTGTATTTCTTAAAAGTGTTTAATTGTTTTATTAATAAACGTAATAGTATGGACTCTTTCTGTATTGTAGGTCCCATGCCTTCCAAGGAAGAAATGGTCTCCCTCTTGTGTTCTGCTGGACTGTATGATCTTGCTGTTTCTGTAACACGGGCCTTTGCTTTGTCCCCTGAACCAATATTGTCCAGTCTATCCCTTCAGTGTGTCAGCCTGTCCATGACCTCTGCTTCCTTCATTAAATCATCAGGTGAATTCAGATATTGTTTACTAAGAGTAAGAATAAACACTAGGTGAAGACTAATCATCAAGATCATCTGTTTTAATTTAATTTAAATTAATTTGCTGCCATCTTGATTTCACAATATCATATACAAAGAGATGTTACTCTTGGAATACTTTGTGACACAACCTCCAAAATTTTCATACCATCAACAGATAATACTTACCATTATGTAGTTGTCAACAATGATATGGATTGGAACATAACTTGACTAATACATTTATTTATCTATGGTGGCCTAGTGATATAGTGCCTGGCTTCTTAACCAGAGTATCCTGGGTTCGAATTTTAATTTTGGGATTTCTTAATTTAGGGTGCCTCTGAGTCCACCCAGATCTAATGGGTATCTTGACATTAGTTGGGTAAAAGTAAAATGGTTGGTCGTTGACATGACACCCTTGTTAACCTTGGGCCACAGAAACAGATGACCTTTACATTACCTGCCCTCTAGACCTCATGGTTTGAAAAGGGAACTTTACTACTGCCCAATCTAATTGATCAGTATTTTAGTGTCCCTTCTCAAATGAAGGGAAATAACTTGATTGTAAAATGAACTGAATTAAAACTAATGCATAAATTAAACAGTTGGAAGTACAATTGATACTAAATAGATTTATTTTAAATTATTCCATCTTCTACAAGAGATTAACAATTTTGTAACAATGAGAGCAAAATAATAAAATTGCCATCTTAAACTGAAGGGTACCTATTCTTTAGATAATTGTTTAGAACTACGTCCCTGTAGAATTAGTCCTACTTTGATGTTTATGTTTCAGCACAAGATCCTAATGCTACAGCCTGGTTGTGGCTGAGAGAGAATGACATTCCCTTGTGTGGTGCCAAGGAGAGTACTGTGTCGGATCAGGCCTGGAGTCTGCTGCAGAGTTATCTCGCCTTGCTAGAAGATGGCAGCAGTCAGTGCCATAAGTGTATTGCCCACTCACTGCTATCCCAGGGCTTTGACTTGCCCACCTGGTTGATACATTCATTTAAGGTAACTAAAGCCTGGAGTGTCATGTCCTTGAAATAATGCCATACTGCATCCTCAAAGGCTGCTAAACCAATGGTTTAGTTTCATTATTCACTGTATTCATGGCACATTTGATACATTGAACCTTAGTGACATATTGGGTTTCATTTTAACTTTAGTTGTTTCTTTAGCCAATGTTATATGAGGGATTGTGTGGGCAACTTATTGGAAAACCTTAAAGAATTTGGAATGTTCTCTATTAATTGGGGTGGGGGTGGGGAAGACAGAATCTGAAAAAACTAGAATCTCCTTACTTCCTGCTTGTAATACTGTTACTCTTACAATTCATGCTATTGAAGACCTCAGTTAAAAAAAGAAAAGACAAAATGTGTGAACCCATTTTGGTGTGGAAAAGAAAATGTAATATTTATCATTAGAATCTTGACCCTAAAAGTAGAGATACCATGCCTTTACATTTTTAACAGATAGAAAATAAAGTGAAATATCTAAAGCTTCTTATTTCTTTACAAGGTCATAGTTTTCAACTGCTCATCTCATTAACTAATGAGGATTTTTGCATGTTATTGATTAATAAAAATGTAACTTTTTTTCTTATTGAAAGTGTTTAAGAATACAACTACTGTTAATGAATGGTCTTACTCTACAGACTCTTGATGTGGCAGCATTGTTGCGTGTCTACTTGGCCTTTGATCAACTCAGCCAGGCTGCAGCGTTGGCCATGGAATATTTAGATGTAGTTACCAATGTACTGACTGGTATTGATGGTCCTGCCTTTAAATTAAAGGTATTTACACTATAACAAACTTCTGTGTCCAGCTTAGTGTAACAGTACGGTGGGCCATATTTAATGTGCCAAATTATTTTGGTTTACTATACTGTTACACTTAGAATGTTCATTTTGTTAAGACTAAAATGCTGAATGACATTTCTCCAGGGTCTCAGTAGACCAGCACCTCTCAGTGTGTGGGTACCATACACATGTTTGGACCAAATCCTTGTTGCTCTTAGGGACAGCCAGAACTCATCTCAAGCTAGTGTATGTATTCATTTTTTTTCTTAATATTAAAAAGCATTGATTTTCATTTTAAAAAGTGTGTCCAAGATGTCAACCCCATTTTATTTTCATTTTTACATTTTCTGTATTCATCTGCAAAACCCTGAAAAATGGCTCTAATAATTTTCCTAAAAATTTGACAGTTGATGTATATCTTTGGAAACAAAAACTAGCTATTTGGCCACACTTGGAAAATTAGTTTTATTTTAAATTTGTCAAGAGGAATTAGACAATTTTGTATCTTGAGCACTCAATTTTTGGGTATATGGCATTCATTAAAGAATGTGTGTGCACCTTTTCTGTAATTCTGGATCTATAGGCCTATCTTTAGGATTTTTTAACCAGGACTTTTCTGAGGTGGGAGAGGATTTGGGGGGGGGGGTTTAAAAAAAAATATTTTTTTTCAAATCTAACATTAGTTAGTTACTAAGATCAAAATAGTCATTCTATAAGCTGTATAAATAGTTTATCATGTTCTATTTTACTTGTTCTCTTTAGATTTATCAACAGTTGAAAGAAAAATTGGATGAATATCAAGACAAAGCCCTTGATATTTCTCAACTCATTGAAGCTTGAAACAGAACTTTTGGTGTATGCCATGGCTTGGATCAAACCTTGGTTTTTTTGTACAATTCATTGAAATAAAATGTTTAAGTTATAATATTTTTGTTACATTTTTAAAATCAAAACAAACACAAATTATTTTTTTTAAACAATTATATTATACAAACGTCAACAGTAAAAAAAAAAATAAGGTTAATTCTAAAACTACATAAAATTGAGGACCAGTGACTAGCATGCACACAAATACACCACTTGTTAATTCAATATGGATTGTACTTGATCAAAAAATCCTGTAAATAGAAATGAAATGTAATTAATACTCAATAAACTTTTCTACTCAACATTTTCTCTTCCTCCTGACTTTAGTATATGGCATACCAGGTACTTAAAGATGAGTGCTAACGAGGGATGTATAATTTGTGTGTGTACCTGGTGCTACATGAAAATACGAGCAGAATCCTACCAAATCCATGTTGAAATGTATTCAAGTCATCTTAGTTAATATTAATAACATAATGCCTTGTCATCAAGTAGGTGCAGATGACAATCAGGCTCGGATCTAGGTATTTTGTCACATCTTGCTTAGTCATTGATTGAAAGAATAATTACCAAAAAAAAAAAGTATGTATGGAAATACATAAATAGCTGAACTATTAAAAAAAAAAAATTAGCACAGTACTCAACTGGCAACAATGTGTTCAAAGATTTAAAAGAAAAAATATTTTGAGGATGTGAAGGAGAATTGGACATTTTAAATCTGGGCACCTTTCTGTATATTAACAATTTTCAACAAGAACCTGTAATCAGTAATATGTGAGAAAAAGATAGACAAACTAGAATATTTGCATAAAATTATTTTCTTGTTTTCAGATTTAGTTGTTAGCAAGCAAATACCACTTCCCTGAATACTGCATCATAGAATTTACAATTTTACCTTGTCATTATCCGTGCCAACAAATGATTTCAGGAAATGAATATATCTGGCAGAAAATTCAAACACAGTGGCTTTGTCAGTCTTCTTGGAGATTCCAGGCACTAGCTGACGCATTAAGTTACAGGCATCCTTTATACGAGCTCTAAAAAAATAAAATGAATTTAAATGGCAGCCAAAGTAACTATATTAAATAAATATATTAAGTTCTTCTTATACATGTAAACAAGAGGGCTGGATTAAACAAGTACCCATTGGTCAAAGAATTTTTAGTCAAGCTAAGAACTTGATCACTTGTTTTGTAAGTCAGATTTTTGTGAAAACAACTTAAGACCCATACTTAAAAGTGAATTTTTTGAATAAATCCATCAATGCAGTTAATTGTTCTATCAGTTGATAATGTATTTATTACTAAAATTTCTAACGCATTTCAACATTTGTATTTACATTGCTATTCAGCGGATTGAGTTTGAAAGGATTCAACTTCAATACATTAACGCTGTATCACTCCAGTATGTAACTTAACAAAGGGGTGTGTTGCATTTCAATTGAGAAACAATACAAATACATCAACTCCTAGATGCCTCTTGCTATCCTGGTCTTCAATACTTAAAATATTATTTTCATGGCTGAAGGTCATCAAGACAATCACCTGTGTACTAATTTAGAGGATAATTAGTCCCAAGAATATTTAAACAGATATTGTCTTAGAACAATCTACAACCGTCAGTAAAATAAAATTTGATTCTGTCAGCAACTTCTACAAGGATACTGTATAGTCTTATTAGATTTATTCTTGCCTGACTAATACAGGTAGTTCTTATGTGGTGCATGGTTTCAATTTCATATGTAACATTCTTTTCATTAAACTTAATGACAAGGTTTATGTACTCAGTAGACTACCTTCTTCTTCTCTCTTTCATGTTGTGGCTCTCTCTCATCTGTCCAGGCTCTTTGTCCTGGTCCATTAGAGGTGAACTGCACATCAGTGGGATGTTGTACTCTGCACTAGAACTATGTGTTTCCTGGGACAAGCCAAAATACAAGATAGAGCTCAAACCACATAATGACTTTTTTTTTGCCTGCCTTTTCTATTTTAAAACAGCCACAGGAATCCTGGTCTACTTGTTTCTTAGTAAAAAGTACTCCATTCAGAACTTTGAGATCCATGGGCAGGTACAACAACCATCCACCTTTACTTTCTTTAACTAATGTCAAGTACCCATTTTAACTCTTTCTCTCCTAATTGATGATACCATTGTTGATTTGAACACATTAAATTAAATTAATGTTTAATTTTATAAACTTTACTTTTTCTTATCTAAAAAGAGCATGCATTCCCCTTTAATCTTATACCAAATAAAACATTTTCTAATACCAAAAAAAGTTATTGAAGATTAATCATAACAGGGTAATGAAATATTACTGAGCAAAATGATGAATTTTGTCAAAACAAGAAGAATAATTACGGAGAGAAAGAGTTAAGGAAGGACCCACGGACAACCTAAAAATCAAACAACCAGAGTCTTCACAGGGATTTGAACCTAGGACCCCTTCAGTTCAGAAACCAAGCACTTTATCACTCACCCCCCCTCCCCCATGCAATGAAAAAAAATGTGTGGAGTTTATATTTAAGAAGGATGAATCTAAAACAGAATAATTATTATGAGCCAATGACACTTCAAGATATTATTTAACAAATACATAGAATGAAAAACATTCTGAGAGGCTTGTTTATTGGTCTATTAGGGCATTTCTCTAATGCTAGTCACCTAATACACACAACAGTATGATCAGAAATAGTGAGAATGGCTGGGAGGCCTGCATTGGATCTTATGAAACTATTTTGTACTAAACAAGGGACAGAAAATATTACATTTTTTTTAAAATTTGTATTCAGCATTTCAATGAGCTTATGTCAAGAAGACCTTTTCATTTAAAAACCTTTTATTCATTCAATTTTTGTGTGTGTGTGCATAAACATTCATTATCATGCATTGTAGGGCTGCTGTGATCGTTTGTGTAACCAATGTCCTCCACTCTCCCTGGTCAACAGCTGTGGTTAGCAGACTATCCAAAGAGAGGCCTGTCCATTCTTTCATACTGTCCAGCCAACTTTTCTTTTGGCAATTTAAATTGACAGCTCTTATAAAGCCCTAACAGTCCAGTAGACCATTTTCTTTTTATGTCAGTTTATCTTGGACATTGAACAGCAGAGTTAAAATAAACAACACGGAGACTGTTCTGATAGTTTTTAAAAATAATTTTTAAAGGCAAGACTGGAAGAAAGAAAGAAAAAATACCTTCATTGTAAAATTTATATCTGATCCCAAAGGACTTGGCTGTTGGCTTTCCTCGCCACTACTGTTTAAGTTGACTAATCCACTATTGATTGCTGACAGCTGAGTTCATAATTCATAAATATAAAATAATAGAGATTCCTTACTTATTTTTCAAAGTGTTGAAGTCAAAGAACATTTTAAGTCTTTTTTAAAAATTTTTTGTGTAAATTGACAAATAATATATATATATATATATATATATATATATATTATTATATATATATTTATAATGCATTTTAATTATTTAAAAAAAAGTTTTTATGTATACTAAATACTATTTTGAAGCAGATTCAGAAGCATAATGATAGTTATCTTTTTTTTTTCATTTACCTTATTATTTAATCCATGATTGTTTGGACTACTGCTGGTCACTGGTGACACCAAGATAAGCTGTCCTAAAGTAAATACAATGTATTGGTGACACAAAGATAAGTTGTATTAAAGTAAATACAATGTATTGGTGACACAAAGATAAGCTGTCCTAAAGTAAATACAATGCATTGGTGACACCAAGATAAGCTGTCCTAAAGTAAATACAATGTATTGGTGACACAAAGATAAGCTGTCCTAAAGTAAATACAATGTATTGGTGACACAAAGATAAGCTGTTCTAAAGTAAATACAATGTATTGGTGACACCAACATAAGCTGTCCTAAAGTAAATACAATTTAAACAATAAAAGAAAAAATGGAATAAATATTTGCATACATTTTGTTATAAAATGTGCAGGATTCAAACTTGGAACCATCTGACAATAGTCCAAGTGTATAATGAACATCCAGGCAGTTATGTCAATAATTGGACACTTTGTATGTCCATTTAAATGACTCTATAATGTTGACTGTATCACTATTAGAACACATAAAGAGAAATATGTCAAATAAAAAGTCTGTGTTCAATACAATCTTAAGCCTCACAATTTTCATCGGATAAATTGTAAGTTAACATTGCAAGACATCCATTATAATATTTTAGCTCAAGATTTTTGATCCTCATAGACCACCCAGCATATAGTTTTAACCCTGCTAATAATCTACCACAGAATGAATGGATAGTTGTCTGCTGTGTTCTGAATGATGGTCTGAGAAACAGGATGAAATTATACCTTTTCCTAGAGAAAAAATTTCCTTGACATTAGTAGCAAGTAAAAGTAACAGGAATTTAAGTTCTTACCTTTGGGTAGTTTTACTAATGAAGTCTTATTCTTTTGTCTCTGAGAGTGTTTCTTGGCTTTTGAGTTGCTTGTTGAATTCTCAGACTGACATCTAGGGATGTCCATTGCCATGCCTGCATTCATCGCACCAACTTTAGTCATCAAACAGGTAGCGCTGGCGGTAGCATCTTGATCTGGAGCAGAGTTATCCCCTTGTTTGGTATGAGGCTGACGGGTCATGATATTGGACAGAAACTGCAACCTTTTTTAGCCATAGAAAAAGATAAATTCCAAAAGTTCACATGTATGAATAAAAGATGCAAAGCTGGCTCCTAATTTTCTAGTTCACATTCTTAAGTTTCTAACAAGTGGTCCAAGGATAGTTAGATTTTTGTGTTATGTGCAAGGAATAGGCACTTTATTTAAGGTACTATTTCACACTAGGCTGAAATGGAATTCTTAATGAAAAGAATGGCGCAATTAGCATAACTTTGACATATGTACACTTTGAATCAAAATCTGGACATATCATTTAGGTAAACAATTAATAGGAATGAGAGTTTGGTGAAAATAATTAGGTAATTAGGTTATAATAAACTCCATATAAATAAGTAAATAAATTATCGCGGTAATTCTGCAGGAGTTCAAGGGGCAGCCATCTTTGTTATTGTTTAGACTGTAATCTTGTATCTTGGGTTTTCTCTCCGATTTGGGTTTTTGTTTGTATTTATTTTTGAAGCTAAAAAATATGCTAGATCTAGCTATACACTTTATACAGGTATCATCTAGTCCTAATAAGTCTATTAATTAGACTCGCAATCTAACTGCTAGAACTAGACTAATTACTATATTAATATGACAAGGTTCTTAAAGGCAATAAAGGTCAATTAATTTTTGGTAATAAACTGCGCTGATATTTATTGTAGGCCTAGTTAAATTTAGATATAGACAATATTTAACAATTAAAAAGAAGACAGAACATTAAGAAACGTATTGTATTGACACCAAGTCAAAATTAAAGAAAAAATAGCATTGCTTTGAAAACACAGAAGTAATGTTAATTCTTGGTATTTTTTGAAACACTATCTTGAGATTTCTTTGGAACATAAACAATAACAAAATAGTAACAAAGATGGCTGCCCCTTGAACTCCTGCAGAATTACCATTATCGCTTTTATATAACACTACTTTCATGCTTATAGCATGCTCAGAGCGCTATGATCTAATCTCGATTTGTAGACCAGTGGGGAGGGGGTATCTGAGAGAAGGTTTTCAGTGCTGCCTTGGGGCGCTTAGTAAGCCCAACTCTGCCTGAGTTGGGTGTCGAACCTTGAGCCCCTTTCATAGCCAAGCCAAGTTCTAGCGTAATTAGCCTCTCGACCATGCTTCCCTTATAACCTAAAACATGATTTAGTAGAAGTGAGTCAGATTAGTTAGTCAGCTTGTAGTTTGTATAGTCAATACCAATGTAAGTTTTTCTTTAAAAAAATCTATGCATAATTAGAGTTAAAAACTATTTTCAGCAACTTACCAAAAAGGATCTACTTGTTGTTGAGAGTTAGTTGTATCATTTAGGTTTAGCTGACTTTGGCTGACTGTAGACTGACTGAGTCCAGTAGCAGTAGATGAAGCATGAATTGGGGCTGGAATCTGACTTAGACAAACTGGTTGCACTCTCACTGGGACTTGGAAACTTGACTGCCTACAGGCCAATGACCTGAAAGTATAAGCAAAAATTGAAATACATTACATAACATAAATGTTCACAAAGCTTCAAGTACCTTTTTTCTTTCAAAAATTAAGCTTTAATAAACAAATATGTAAGAATGCTGTGTGTACTAGCTATTAAGGGCAGCCAAATACTTAATCTAATGGTTTTAGCTATGCCAACACACAATACTTAGCTAAAACAAAAATGGCAACAAAAACGTGGGTGTTTGATCTAAGTCATCTAAGTGAGCATAACATAATTAAGGTGTCAGACTATAGCAGCCTTTACTTATCCATTTTCCATTTGGTCTTTTCTCTATCAAAACTATCTATTTTTTTTCTAAATAAAACCAAAGTAACAAATTGTAAAATCAGAACGACTATACTGATCCTGTTCTTGGTCCTGGACTTCGCAAAGTGAAGTTGGCCTGTACAGAAGTAAGGAATACGCTGGAAATCTTTGCTTGTAAACATCTTCCATGAACTGAGAATTCTGGAATGCTGAGGTTTCCTAAAAATATTCACATGAATATTAAATTTATAAGAATTCCATCTGACTTGTATTAAAGACAGATAAGAAAATGATTTTAAAAATAATTTTTTAGTCAAGGTGTAAAGATAAAGCAACTAGCGAAGACAAAGATAAGTGTAGTTCTATTTTAGCCTGACATTGGTATCATTTAAAGTTGTTTTTTTAAGTACCAATAAAAAGTATTTCGAGATTGTTCATAATGAAAGATAGGTTATCTCCCATGCTTATTAAAATGGCTCTATATTATATAATTACATTACTTTTTTTGTTGAAATTAATTTAGTCAAAATCTACAAGCATTTCATTGCCATTTTTTGACAATTTGATTGGTTTAGCTTAATAAGTGACTTGGCTGTACTTTATTAATATATAATTAAAATATGAAGTCTAAACTTTTATTATAAATTTCTAATTATTCAAAATATAAAAAAAATATTCCTTTTCACTTCATAGATCCACATACAAAGCTGAATTAGATCTATTTAATTGTTTGAATAAAATTTATGAGTAATAAATGTGATGGAAAAAAACTGTCAAATTAATATTGTAAAATGTCAAACTATCAAGCTACACTTGAAAAACTAACAGAATCTAATCTGTTTGAGATGGGATCTTCTCCTGATCCAATTTTTTTCATTTACCGTGTCAGATTTCACAATTAAGCTGTCAGAATAACCTTTAAGTTCATCACCCATTCTGAAAAACCAGAAAGATTTTAAAATTACAATATAACATTAGATCTAGTAAAATTGCTAGACTAGATCTATTAAAT
This sequence comes from Biomphalaria sudanica, assembly GCA_036873155.1. Lineage (NCBI taxonomy): Eukaryota > Metazoa > Mollusca > Gastropoda > Planorbidae > Biomphalaria > Biomphalaria sudanica. The sequence goes on along the minus strand of JAZGLO010005573.1, from coordinate 613,898 downwards.
ATAGATAGTATGGGCCTAGTCATATATTCTAGTAAAATAGTAGGCCTATATCATATAGACTTAATTAGATCTAGACAACTACTAGACTAGATTTAATAATCTATTACACAAGATTCTAGATAAAATAATACCAACTAGAGTAGTTTATGCTATTCAGACACCTATAGGGCAAAATTTCAAAGTTTGACTTTGATAGTGCATTATTTGACAATGGTTCGACTATGAAAAGAAAATGAAGTATCAAAATCTTCTTTAGTTTAAGGAGAATAATGATGACTACTTGTATTTGTACCCCTATCCTATATTTGTTATTATATTTAAGGTCAAAGAGGCTATGTGTTTTCATTTAATTCAGACTAATTTGACCCACATTATTTAATTCCGACACCATAATTTATTTCAGACAGTCTCTATATTTAGGCATCAATAAACTCAAATTTTAATTCTACATTTACATTAACTAAATTTTAAGATCCCCAGGCATAGCCCCTCACATGAAATCATTAAGATGTTTTCAAATTATGCATAAATACGAACACAAAAATAAAAATATGAACACACTTATTCTACCAAAATTAGGTCACTGGGATAGTGACTTCTACACAGACTTTTAGACTTATTTTATGTTTGCATGATTAGATGTGTGTTGAATGTTTGCTTTTTTTGTTTATTCATTTAATAAATTTCTAATACAGATCAGGTCAGGATAGCCATTCTTGCCAAACTGAGTCCTCTATATTCTCTCTCTATAAATCTAGATCTATCTAGTAGGTCTAGATCTAGGCATTTAATTTCATTCAACCTACCAAGCTCACTCCAAACATTTGCCCATTTATTCTCTATAAAAAACAACAACAAAAAAAACAAACAAATATAATATAAGATCATTAACATTGATGTCCAAAACTGGCTGTTTGAAATAAATTCTGGTAAGTAAATTTTAATTTAATTCAAACACCCTGTTAATTTTTTTTTGTATGGAATCAAACAACTAGGCTTATGAATCAAATAAATCAGCTTCAAAAACAGAATAAATATTGCTGGGCTCATTAGCATAGTCTTAGCTAATCAAAATATATAGTCTTAAACCTAGGAAGAGGTAAAGTCATCCTTGTAACATAGAAAAAAACAACCTGACTAACAAATTTGAAATTCTTTTTTCTTACATAAAAAGATAGCTAAATGGAAGGAAATTGGGTTAGAATCATTGGAAAATGGACAAGCACATATATATAGTCATAGGTCTATCATCATCTCTATGAGTATGATTATACAGCGCGCTAGTTTCAATCTTTCATATTAAATATGAAAATAAAGATGTAATGACCACACAAAAAAAGTGATCGAATTCATGTAATGTCCGGATTAAATTAACTACTCTAAATCTATGCCGATTATGTCTCTTACTCTTATCTTATCTTATATAATACAGACGTTACTTCAAAAAAGAAGATGATTACGTCCTACTCTTAAGCTTAACTTTTAATTAAAGTGTAATCATCATGTAATAATGTAATGTGACTGACAGTAATCTAATCTTATAAACTTATATAACTTAACTCTAACTTTTAGTCTTAGGAGAAGACTAAGATTTAGTTAGATATGATTTAAACTTAAAGTAGTCTAGATCTATTTGTCTAAAAAACAACAACAATGAATTATAGATCTAGATATTATCTAGTTTTAGAATCTATGTCGATGACCACGATTTGTAGGCTAGCTTTAACTGATAACGTAACTTTATAAAAAAGATCTAACAAAATCAAATATTAAATTCACGCCACTTTGTTTTTTATTACCGGGGAACATGTCATAAAAGTGGCTAGATTTGTAAAGAAAAAAAATAGCTAACATTTAAAAAATTTTTTTTATTAAGAATAGATGTAGATCTAGATTTGAATTTGACAGACCTTTTGATCTATATAGATTTTACAACTAGTCTAGATTTATAGTCTAGTAGGCTAAAAAATAACTAAAGATATTTAAATATTTAAAACAAACCTATTACTTTTTTATTTAATCAATGTTTTATCTGGCATATAAGATAGATGTCAAATAAAAAAACAAACTGTCATAACATTGAGAAACTAGAATTTAGACGTAGACTCATTTACATAATCAAAACAGAGCCCTGAGATTTATCATAACAAATGTATATCTATTCACATTTAAATAGCGAAACACTATTAGTAAAAACCACAAAGTTTAGAGACACTTCTCTGTCACTTCAGGTCTTCAGGACAGAAGACTAATAACGAATATTCAAATTTGATTACAGTAACACCATTAGTAAAATCACCAAGCTTAGAGACACTTAATTTCAGGACAGAAGAATAAAAGTAAAGTAGCAATAATAGATAAAACACTGAACCATAATTTACAAATAGAAAATAAAAAACCTAATAAAATACTCAGAAAGACACGAAGATAGAGGTAGCCTACATTTCTTATTCCATACGCTAGAACAAATTCGTACAAAAAGTCCTTCTTCTCTAGTGCCATTGGAGAATGGAATGGGTTGCCTGAAACTGTCAGGAAAACCATGCGGCAAAGGTTTCTGACGCAACAAAACTGTCGAATGGTAAGTATTAAATATATAGTGCTTCTATACTGGTGTCAACACCATCCTCCAGCAGAACATGGTTATTTGTAAGGTAGTCTAGCCAGTTTATGTCCATTATGGAGAGACGACAACTTTGATGGAAGTGTTCAAAGAGACTTTGATGCTTATTTCTTTAAAGCACCCTGGTCACCGAGGTCTCAGAGCCATACAAAGGTGTTGTGGGAATCACTGGCATTGATTTTTGTTGCTAGGCGAAAAGACGTATTCCACAATACTCTCATTTGGAGGTGACCAAAAGCGCTGTTGGCCTTAGTCAGACGCAGTAGCGTAGCTAGGTAGTCATGGCGCCTGGTTCAAGAACATGATGGTTGGCCCACTCGGGCCCAATCTTGTAGACTTACGGTGACTTTAATGAAAACCGAATGGACTCCAATGCAGGTAGGCCTACGTGACATTGCAATTTATTCCGTTACAATTTCTTACAAGTTGATGTGGACAAAAACCATAAGGAGGTTACCATTAATGCATATTGATTTGTGGGTCTGACTTAGTTACATTTAGTCAATTTCTAAGCGTAACCTACTTTTTTATGCGGTCGATAGATAACCAAAAACGAGGCCCCATCTCAGTTAACTCACTGACGGCAAGTTGAAGCTCCTGTTTGGTGTGTGCAAAAAGGGCGCAATCATCCGCATAAAGAAGCTCAGAAAGAATTATCTCTTTTTTTTTTTTTTACTATGGGATAGTAAGCGTAGTAAGTTAAATACGCTGCTGCCGTCGGTGCGGAACTTTGCGTAGATTTTCTCATGCAGATGTCGCCTCATTGTATTCGTTTTTATTCTAATGAATATTGCGAAGTGTGTTGGATCAAGCACAGCACTCTGCGTTACACCATTTTTTTTCTAGAGAAATTAGCTGATAGGTCACGATTGCGGATGATTTGTTCCTTTTAACCCTCGTCCAGTCTTTTGAGAATAGAGATACATAAAATAAATAATAATAATAATTATTATTATAATTATAATATTAATAAATACACTAACAACTGGCTTTGACACATAATTTGATTAATAAGGATCCTCCTCCTTATTACATATACTTGCCACAAGTGGTTTTCGAGTCAACCGATCACTTCTTACTGGGACAGGCCTATTTTGACTGACAAAACGCCCTGATCTGCTGTTTAATGATAAAAAAAAATGCTACAATCATTGACATCCCCGTACCACTATCCCATAATATAAAGAGAACCGAAATGGAAAAACAAAGAAAATATGAAAACCTAAGGTTGGAGATCAAGCGGTTATGGAAGTTGTCTAAAATAACTTAATGACTTAAAGTCTGCCAAGTCACTGGTTTTAACCAAGGTTAAATAACATTTTAGTTGTATGTTCTTATTTGATTTATAGAAACCTCTGTTAATAAAAATTAAATGCTTTGTTTGATTTTTTGTTACCCCCGAAAGGGGAAAAGACGCTATTAGTTTTGTGTGGCCTGTCTGTCCGTCCGTCTGTCCCGTTTCGATCTCAGAAACTAGAAGAGAAAATGAAAATCGGACATCATGATATTTTAGATCATTCTAAGTTCTAATGCCGATGACATCTGCCTCCTCTTCCATACACAACAAAATGCTCAGACCAAACTGACCAGACTCTCAGAAATAGCGAAAAAGACTGGACTTCTAATCCACAAAAAGAAAACAGAAGATATGAGGATCAACAACAGACAAGAGAACCCAATCATGCTACAGGGAGAGAATATCCTTGATATGGACCACTTCACATATCTGGGAAGTAAAGTAGGTAAAGACGGCGGAGCTGATGATGATATACTAATTCGTATCAATCAAGCTAGGTTTGCCTTTTCAACTCTTCAAACTATCTGGCGCTCTAAGGCATTATCTCTACACAACAAGATATGAATCTATAATACAAACGTTAAGTCTGTCCTTCTATACGGTTCAGAAACTTGGAGATTCACTAAAACAAATATGGAAAAGCTCCAGATCTTTGTTAACAGATGCCTACGCCGCATATTAGGAATTAGGTGGCCAGAAAAGATAACTACTATCGATTTGTGGGAAAGAACTAGACAAAAGCCCATAGCCCAAGATATCACAAAACGAAAATGGAGCTGGATAGGACACACCCTACGAAAACCAGCTACCAATGTTGCAAGGCAGGCACTTGACTGGAACCCACAAGGAAAGAGGAAAGTGGGCAGACCCAAGCAAACCTGGAAGAGGTCAGTCATCAGTGAAGCTGAGGGTACTGGAATGACATGGGAGCAGATGAAGAAAGCTGCTCAGAACCGAGTTCGGTGGAGAGGTGTGGTTGCGGTCCTATGCTCCCCTGGGAGTGCACAGGATTAAGTCAAGTAAGTTCTAATACAACGGCTACCTTTTTTCTTTTCTGAAAGCGAAAAGTCTAATTTTTAAAATCAATTATGCAAGCAGTTTTTTCATAAAAATACACCATTTTTACAACTATTCAATATTAATAGTAACAAATACTGGAGGCTTTTTAAAAGGGGAATGCATTCCTACTATTTCTAAACACATTTATGCAAATGGTTTTAGATTTTTGATCAAAAATATTATTTTTTACAATTGTATTGCTAAGTTATGTAAGTTCTGTCAAACTAAAATACTACATTTACACAAAAAAAAAGTTAACTTTTTTTTTAAAGAGAAAAAATATATTTACTGTGCAAATAAGTTGGACATAATTTAAAACAACAATTAATAAGTAGTTTTTCATATTATCGCGTGAACTGCACCACATATACTACATCGTGCAACAAAAAATAAAGGAATTTTTTTTTTTTACGGAAATGTTTTTTTCTTGAGGCTTTGAATAAGGGATTAGCCCTTTACAAAGCAATTAGATCAATTAGATACTCATTATAAGACGTCAGTTAGGCCAGGTTCAATACAACAAAGAACTACACCAAGAAAAGTGGTTTAAATAATGTGTGGTCGAGAGCTAGACCACAGTAGATCAGCTCCACCTTCACCTATCTCTTGGTCTGCTGGACCTTGGGGCACCACACAGGATCTGTCAACCTTCTTTCTCCATTCTTCTCTGTCATTTGCCTTAGATAGAATTTTACTATTATATTCTTTCTAAAAATATTGAAACCTTCCTTTATACCTGCTTGGGTGGACCACTTCTGATAGAATTTAATACCGATATTCTTCTGAAAATATTGAAACCTGCCTTTTTTCCTGCCTGGGTGGACCACTTCGGGGGCCGATTTTGAGTTTGTGTTTCCACACAAACTGTCTTTGTAACCTTGTTTTAAATAGTTTCATCAATATCGGAATTCCATGACAATTTTTCATTTATTATAACTAGTAAGCTTTATTATCCTTGAAAAAAATATAACTTACAATTGTGAAATATATTTCACATGAAACATTATTAGAGCAATTATTCAATAACACAAAGTATAAATTATACCACAATTTGTCGTGCGAAATTTCCATTACATATTGAATTTTATAATCTGATGTAATGGTCAACAAAACAGAAGACTGCTAGTGTCTGTTTTTGTGATCGGTGTCCTATATCTCTCTTATGATGGTAAAATGTTAAAGTCTTAAATCGGTGTATTTTTTTAATGTTTAAAATCTATTTAGCTTTCTTAACAATGCTTTTTTCACGATTAAATTTTTAAGTGTGGTTTGTTAATGACCTTACTATCAGCATTTACGATTTTATATAATGTATTTTTAGACTTTAAAACTTATGATAATGCAGATGTGAGCATGTTAAAACATTGACAAGGCTTTTTTGCTAACTCTAAAGCAGGACATTTTTCTTATTTGCTTTAATCTTTGTTTTCCTTTTCTTTTTTTATAATCTGTGTTTGTAATGAAATTTCAGGAATTAAATTTAAAAAATTCTTATCGAAAATGGAAATTTGCATAATAAATTATTTTTAGACGTATAGCCATTTTCCTTCGTTCTGGTATATCTGTTTTGTCCCCGATTTCAAAACCATTTATAAAAAAAAAAAAAAAACATGTTATAGGACAAGCTGGAATGTTGAACACTGAACAACTAGCAAAGACCGTTACGAGATATAGTTACCACTCGCCACAGTGCTTTCTAATGTAGATATTGTGACCAGATCTTGAATGGGTCAGTGACCTAAACCCCGGCTCTGCCCCGCAACGTACACACAGCTTGTAAACGTTACCTTGCCTTGGCTACTACTAGGCTGTTAGGTCAGTACTCAAGAACCAAGAAGGCTAGAAAAGGGGGGGGGGAGTTAATTGTACGCTAGTCATAATGGGTGGACGAATAGTACGCTAGGTGGATTCTGACGCACTTAGAAGAATGGATTTGGCTCTTTGGGAAGAGGGATACTGTCCGGGTGTCAGAGGAGCCTGGGGCGCACAAGGCTCTGCAATGTGCTCTCCACCTAACTCCCCAACCCCAGCTCGATTAAAATAGCAACACAAATTTAGATAGCTCAGAACTAGCCTACGGAATGTGTCAACCCCATCAGCCCAGTTGGGTTGTGTGTTATTTTTTGTTGTGTGTTAATAATCGCTTACACGTGGTAAGCTTGCATCATACCCGATGACGCATGTGTTGATATTTACAAGTAAGATAACAATTGAATACATGTTGTACCTATGCCGTTGGTTCATTCTTTTAGATGACATCAGTCATTAATTAACTCTATTACCGTAAGCAATTTAATTCAATCATGACCATGCCGAAACAATTTTGTTTCAAATTTCGGAATAAACGAAAGCGGAGCAGAGGTAAGCTTTACATTTCTTCATTGCTTTAACTCCTTCTCTTTGTAATTTTCATCCACGTTCCGATGCAATTATTTAATTTGTCTCATTTGTGTTTCGCTATCCTGTTAGGATTAAACTTCAATAACTTTTTTTTTTGTTTGATATCAGAAAATGTTCTATAGGGAAACACGTGCTGTTTTTTGCACAACACTAATTACAGTTTATAAATCCAAAAATGTAGTTTATTGGGGGGGGGGGGTCAAATCAACGTTGGCATCGTCAATTAGGAGAGAAAGAGTTCAAGCAAATTATTACCGGAGGACTATTTTCCCCCCTCAAAGGACATGTCGACCAATGTCTATTTATAGAATGCACTTAAATGGGTTCATGCATGTCGTAGTTTTAAAACAAAGTAAAAAAAGTTCCAATTTCGGACCTTACAATCTATTAGGGCAGACGATTTATAAGGTCTTCTGTTAATGGACCTCATTCACTAATCGTAAACAAACAACATTTAACCACGTGAATCGTGATACTATTGATAAAACAATGGAAAAAAAAAACTGCCTGTGTGTATTACGTAATTTTTATAGAAGAAATAGAGAACCACGTGGCTAAATGTTGTTTGTGTACGATTAGTGAATGAGGTCCATTCTATGACCGGTGGCTAACGAGGGTGTCATGTGGCCAACAAACGGTACGCCCTAACTAATGTTAGGTACCCATTAGACTCAGTGACGTTCTGAACATCCCGCAGCTCAAAATCCCAATCATCGTCAAAATTTGAACCCGGATCCCCGGTTGTGGAAGCCGAGCGCTTTACCACTCAGCCACCAAGCCCAAGTTATGTGTCGTAGCTTGCTTTTTTTTTTTTTTTTTTAAATACATGGAGATGAGATTTAACTCTTTCTCACCGTAATTACTTACCACATTCTGGTGGAATCAACGCTGGTATCGTCAGTTAGGAGAGAAAGAGTTAATGCGTTTAGAGCCTTGATTATTTTTTTAAAGCTCTATTCTCCTACCTCATATTTTAAAACTTTAATTGTTGAATTTAGGTCGCTTCAAATAATAAATTATAGTTTGATACCAGCTTCGACCTGAACGGTGGGTGCGGGTGTGAAGATCACACTTATTTCAAGGTGATAACAATTGCACGTGGCTTTTGCAACTACGATGGTATTCAGTTTTTTTTTTAAAAAGACTAAGACTAAGACTGCTTTATTGATCCTTACGGAAATTTGTTGTGATTACTAGGACTCTTTTCTCCTATAAAGTCAACACAGCAGAAAAATACACATAAATACAACAGACAACATAAATTATATATAATTTGATGAATGAACGTAGACATTAGCGTTGTGAAGGAAATCAATAGCGCTGTAAAGGCAAAAAAACAAACAAACAAAACAATCCCATTATGCTCCAATGTCATCTTATCTTATAAATTACAGGCGTTACCTCAAAAGATAAGATAATTACGTTCCTATGTCAATCTAGTCATACGTGCTAATCAGTAGCTTAGAATCTGCGAAGTCGTTGGTTTTCCTGGCTGATGCAGGCAACCCATACCATACTCTGATAGCACTAGGGAAGACGGAGCACTTGTACAAGTTTGTCCTAGCATGTGGAATAAGAAATGTGCCTTTATACCTTTGTGTCTGTCTGGTGACTTTTTCATTTATTATTATACCTAAATATTTTGAGTATTTAGTCTGTGGAACAGGTTTAGCGTGAAAAGGATCAAGTAATTTGGACTTAATTATTACTACAGTTTGTACTGATGCCATAACCTCCGAACATGATTCAGAATTGCAATATCTCAAAGAAACCTTCCAATGGAAAACCAGGCCAGTTCTCATAAACTATAACTTGTTGCTCAATGTTTCCAGGCATCTCTATGATTCTATGACACCAATTACCATGCAAGCTCTTAACATGACATTTTTGGTTTTCGAAATACCATTTGCGACAAAGACAGCATATTATGACCTGAAAATTACGCGGCTATCATTGTTTAAGTGTTCAGCATATGGCATACACACAATTAACAACACGTTGGTGTATGCAACCAATCAAAATCGTTTATTTCGTAAATAAAGAGTCATACAGTACTGTTGTGTCGCATTACAGAATAAAAAGAATTGATACGTATACAGTAAATATACTGTTACTATAGTCCGCCATAGAGAAAAAGGGACGAGTGTGTGTGAGTAGGATTCATTGTTTTGTAGTGTGGCCTAGCTCATTGTTATTTCGGCCAATCTGCATCCAGAAAGATTGATTATAAGGTATTCCTTTTTCTTCCAATAAGCTACTGTGCATATACAATTGATTTGGCCGTGTGAAAACTCGTGTTTCAGTTGAAAAAAAAAACACGCACGTATTTTTTTCATTCGAAAGTCGGATCTTCGAAATTCAATGGACCACTGTAGCTCATATCATACACTTTGTTCTTATACCAGTTATTAACTCTTTCTCTCCTAACTGACGATACCAGCGTTGATTTCACCGAAATGTGGTAAATAATTACGGAGAGAAAGAGTTAAGTTTTTTGGCACGATAGCTACTGGATGTCAGTTAGCAAACGAAAGCTGCTGCGACTGGAAACTTGGTAATAAAATTCATCTGCTCGAGGTTTCAGTAAATCACATTAAAAAGTTTGTAAAATGTAATAAATGTTTCGGATGTTCCTTCAGAGTTGAAGATAATCTACTTCCTAGTTCAAATCTTTCGCATGAAGATTGGAGATGGCAGGCGAGCAGAATATGAACCGGGACATCGAGACGACCAAACAACAGTCCAGCGCGGATACCGCACGGCCATGCAGCCATCCATACTTATAAGTATGTGTCAGCGTGGTTGTATTAGGCTCTGAGAATGTTCAACGGTAGCGCAATGAATGATTTGATGCCCAAAAAAAAAGTAGAAAAGAAAAACTACGTTGGCGAGCAGTCTTAGCAAAAAAATGATAGCGATTGCTCAATAGTCTACATTGCAAAAATAAATAAATAAATAAATGTATCCCTTGAGAGAACAGAGAAACTTTGTGCGCCAAACAACGGTCAGTTTTTAGGCCTGGTTGAGATGCTGGACAAATTCGACCCAAAACGTTTTCTTTCTTCGACGAATTAAGAACGCCGAGGCTCAAGGATATAGGATTGAAAAATAGCTTAAAGACCTGGTGGCATATTTTCCCGTCATCCTTGACTACACGCTTGATGTTTGCCACAAAGAAGAAGGCGTCTTTTATGTGTTTATGTTGTCCACTTGTCATTTTGAGAGATATACAATTAGATAGAGCCATCGTTTGTCTAATACATGCCTAACGGCTGTCTGTGTCGGGGGGGGGTTGCTAGGGCATGTGATCTTTGACCACTGGGGTGGTAATTTGCATACGGGCAAAAAGTCTCTAGACCAGAAGAAAGTTTGTTGGACTTTCCGATGGTCTAGTGGTTAAGTTCGCTTAGTGCGTTAGGCGTTGGTGTCGTTTCCAGAGTCACTGGTTCGAGCCTCGGTCGGCGCAGTCCCTTATTTTCGTAGCATTTTAATTCACTACTTTCTCTCTTCAAAACTTGGTCTCTGGTGCTGCTATTTATTTAAGTTTAATATATGTATGTCTTCAGCATTGACTATGTAGTTACAAGGCCAATAGTACAGTACTTCCCTTACGGCTCAGGGACCCGCATTACACATACGCACAGGGCGAATGATAAGGCCGCCCCTACACACATTAGGACAGTTCACTTCAAAATTTGAAACTATATTTGATCAAATTTTCCAAATATTCTCACTGCATGAATTTGTTTCTCATTTTGCTCCTGACAGTTTATACTTTTTTTTTATTCAGCATGTAAATTTGAGTAATCAGAAAACAATCATCAATTTGTTTGTTAATATGAAACGTCCTATTGTATTTTATTACACAAGCGTGTGCATTTATAAAGCACAAATTGGTTGCACTTTAATTGAGCTTTTTGACAGCGGAGTTGTTAATTGTCAAGGCATCTGCATTGGAATAGCTTTCTGTACATATAGAGATACGCCATACAGTATATCTTGCTTTGGTTGTTGCCATATTCAACTTTCAAAAGGAGGATAACCATTATTTTCATGAACTCACCCTCCGGTACCTTGTTACGCCATTGATTCCAGCAACTGGTAGGAAGACAGATCAAAATGTACATTTAAAAAAAAAAATTGGAGGGGGGGGTTGGAGCTCAAAAATTCTAACGCTCATGTGATAACTATAATTTTGCTTTAAATTTATTGGGGAAAAATGGGGTGGGGGCCCTGAGCCCCACCATACTCCTAGGAATTAGTGACATCATTTTATTTAGTTGTTTTTTTTCAGACTGTTTTTATCCAAATGGGAAGTTAGGACCACTTTTATAAGATAAGGGCCGCATGGATTCCACTTTTAAATTGTTAAATGTTTTCAAGGGAAGGGTCTTTGAGCGAAGTAATTAAAAAAAAATCTTTTACAGACTCTACTAAGGCCTACTAATTTAATGTAACATATTTTCCGAAATAATGTAAAATGCCTATATCCGTAGAGCTTCATCGTTTTAGGGCCTACAAACTCTGCGATTAAAAAGCAACATAAAGCCTTAATTTGTCTATAAGAACACAGTGTTCACTGTAAGCATGTGTACAGCTATCGATAATTTACAAAATTTAACATAATGATTTTGAGGACAGGTAGACCTAGAACTGGATGTCCATCGTATGACATACAATTTATGGGCCGGATGGAAATGCCCGGGACGATTTTGATACCCAGTCCACCCCTGCCTGTAAGTGTCTAATGTCTAATAAGTGTCTAATGACCTCAAATCTATAATATTCTGTCTTCTACAAATTTGTCATTTTCTTGATCACAAATTTATATATATATCTTCTTAAACTAAGAATTTCACAATAATCTTAAAGGCCACATATTTATATATATTTTTCTTAAAATAAAAAGCTATTATCATTTCATGTACAATATATTGTAGATTCAATCGATTTCTAGTCCAGTTAGAACTAGCCGGACCTGGAACTAAAATAAAAAAAGTCCAAAAAGAGTGGGAAGATGGGCTTACATCAAATCTGGAACGTTTGTCCATATCACGTGCCGTTTGCGGCCGTCAATGGACCTCAGTCACCAAGCGTAAACAAACAACATTTAGTCACGTGATCATATCGATAAAACAACGGGGGAAAAAAACTGTCACGTGATAACCACTGTGTATTAAAATTAGGTCGTAATTTGTATAGAAGAGATAGAGAATCACGTGGCTAAATGTCGTTTGTTTTCGCTTGGTGAATGAGGTCCATTGTCAGCTGCTATTGATAAACAACAACCAGTGTCCCCCTTAGGCACTCAGGCGTGACGTGCAGAAGGGAATTCGTGACATGCAGTCCCACGCAGACGATTACGGAAGCTGAAGAATAAAGAAGAGAGAAATACTTGAGTTGTCTAGCTTGACTCTACAACTCATGGTTTTCATTGAAAGCACTTTAAACAATTTTAATATTAGAGCAGTGGCCATTAAAAGTTAAAATTTTATGAAATATCTACAACGTGTTTACCAAAGTAACGACAGCATTTTGTGTTGTAAACCAGGGTTATTGCCCTTAGAGGTGTGTCGCACTACACTCATTGCAACACAATAAACAATTCAAAACTAGATCTAGTTAATTCCGAAAACAATGCAACGTGGATATTTTGTGTGGCGTACTCTTGTACGCTTTTAAATGTCTAAATATAAACATTTATATTTTTAAAAATTCTTTTTTTTTACCCTTCAATGTAATGTTTAACAAATCTGTGGTTTTTCTTTCTGTGTTACAAACCCTACGATTCAATGTAAGAAAGACAAAGTCTGTTTCTAAGTTTAAGAAACATTTAATTAAATTAAATATTTCTTTAATGGAAAATGAGATAAACTCTATTTCTTTCTTCTAAAATATAACATGTTTTTAGATAGAAGTATTTTCATTTATAAGTGGATCTTTATTAATGCTTTCAAAAAATTGTAGGGGCCTCCACATACTTAAATCCGGGCCTGGTTCAGCAAAAAAAAATGAACAAACCAACATTAGATTTTTAAGAGAGTTTATTATGATACGTGGTGAAGTTGTTGGAATGCTGTAGAACAGTGATGCCCAAAACTAATTCGACTTGCGGGCCATTTTATTTTCTGACACTCGTGTCGCGGGCCACACGATAGAAAAGCTACAAAAACGAAATGGAGTTAAACTAATTTTAAGAGAAACCCCCCCCCGTGGGTCTAGTACTTCCATGAAATAAGGGGATTATTGTAGTTTATCTTTTTTTTTTTAACCCATCGGAAAATGGCTTCACTTCTCTACTTAAAATATGAGCAACATTGTAGGCTAGATCTAGCTTTACCACCGACTCATTTTCTTGTCTCAATTTTTTTGGGGGGGTAAATATTCCCATCAATGCCGCCATATTTGTTTCACAATGCCGTTTCTATTATCGTGTTCCACAAACAGAAGACGTTAGAGATCTTACATTAAAGTGTCAAAGGTCAAGTAGGCCAGGGTACCAATGCATCAGAGCAAAACTGAGAGCCCTAACACAGGTACAAATAAAGTTTTCAACCAATTTGTTTAGGGGGAGGGGGGAATTTTTATACCTTGTGCAGATGTTTCGGTGGGCCTAATTGAATGAAGTCCCGGGCCGGTAATAGCCCGCGGGCCGTATTTTGGGCATCACTGCTGTTAATTGCAATATCCTATGTGTTTTAGATTAAGGGCCTAGCTCTTAGTAAGAGTCCGTAAATGTCAGTATGTAGGTCTATCATGGGCGTAGCCGGGAGGGGGGGGTTCTTGGGGCTCAACCCCCCCCCCCCCCCCCCCCCCCCACATACCGAAATGAAATGCCAATCGGTATTTAGTGATTGATTTTTACTTTGATTTTGTTTATTTTAGGTGAGATTTTAATACTAAGCTATCACTTGCCTCAGCAAAGCAAAGGAGGTTTTGAGTTTAAAACCCCCTACCAGGGGGTTTTGAGTTTAAAACCCCATTCCAGGGGGGTTCGAGTTTAAAACCCCCTACCAGTGGGGTTCGAGTTTAAAACCTTCTACCAGGGGGGTTTGAGTTAAAAATCCCCATACCAGGGGTTTTCGCATTTAAATTCCCCTATTCTATCAAAGAAAACAAAAAAAAATGCAAACAATGCCCCAAATTTTCCGAGCACAGTTAAGGAAGGTTTTGATTTTTAAACTCCCTCCAAAATTTATGATAAACCCCCTCTTCAATATGAAAAAAAGAAAACAACTCACTCAAAACTCTATGAGCGTAGCCAAAGGTGTTTTGAGTTAACCCCCACCTCCTCTTCAGTAGGGTTTGAAGTTAAAAATACCTCTTCAATACTCTGTATTATAAAAAAACGCAAATTACGCACTCAAAATATTATGAGCGTATCTAAATGGGTTTTGACTCAGTTTTGAATTTAAACCCCCTTTCAGCGGGGTTTGAAGGTAAAAAATACCTCTATAATATTAAAAAAAGGCAAATTATACACTCAACATGTTATGAGTATATTCAAAGGTGTTTTGAGATTGAATTCCCCTCCAGTGGAGTTAAAGTGGAGTGAAGCTAAAAATTACATCTTCAATATAAAAAAAAAAAGAAAATACACACTCAGAAATCTATGAGCGTTGCCAAAAGGAGTTTTGAGTTTAAACCCCCCTTCAGAATGGTTTGATGCTAAAAAAAATACCTCTTCAATATAAAAAAAAATCAAATTACACACTAAAATTCTTTGAGCGTAGCCAAGCCAATGGGGGGTTTTGAGTTTCAACCCCTCTCCTCCAGATGGCTTTTTTAAAAGTTTAAAACCCCTCCAGATGGTATTGAGTTTAAAATCCCCATACAGTGCGTTTTGAGGTGGAAAAACTCTATCTTCAATATTATTCTAAAGCAAACTACAGTTACTAAATTCTATGACCGTAGCAAAATGGCGTTTTGAATTTTAAAAAACAACATAACTCCAGAGATTTTTTAGTTTAAAATACCCAACAGATGATTTTGACGATAAAACTTCCCTTTCGATATAAAATATAAAGCAAACTATAATCACTCAATTCCAAGAGCGTACTCAAGAGAGGTTACATATTTCTTCCAGTGTCGGGGCTCAATTAATAAAGTGCAGTGAATAGTCATCTGTCGAAATTTAAAAAAACTAAATGTGGCTCAACAAAGATGGCTAAGACAGATTTTAGAAGTCAGTTATAGAGATCGGGTCTAAATCAAGGAAATTCTATGCCGAATTGGAAGTCGACCCGTTAGTAAGATTGTGACAGAGCGTCGCATAAGGTTTGCGGGACATGTTCTCCGACAAAATGAATTACACATAAGAAGAGTTGCGATGACATCCTAGTACAAGTTGGCGCCACACATTCATGGAGGTCCTCAGAGCATGTGGGAAGAGGCTTCTGACATTGCCAGTGACAGATTTTTGTGGAAACAGCTTGCCAGCAAATGCGCCGAACGGCGCGGGAGGGTCTAAGTCAGTAAGAATAGCACATTAGGTTTTGAAATAAAACTTTTTAATAGCAGAATAATGCATTGCAGGTACCTCAGAATGTGCATTTAGTTTGCTTTCAATACCAGAAATTGTGCTCTCAGTGCTCCCCCAGACCCCTTGCTGTCAAGGGCGAGGAGTCTACAATTTTTCCACTAACTCCAGGAAGAACCTATTCTAGGGCACAAAAAAACGTATTCCAAAAGAATGAAGCGTCAGAAAGTAATAAAGATTAAATATGTACACACACACACATTCATACATACAAACATATATATAATTTTTTTTCGGGGGGTGGGGGTGGGCCGGGGGGTGTACTTCCTGGCTACGCCCATAAGGTCTATTTTTTTCTGAGAGTTGTGTTAGTGCCCTACAATGGAAATGAGAATCCTGTTTGAAGTGTATTTGGCTGTAAAATAATTGAGAATGTAAAACTTGTGACCTTTTATAACACACACACACATATATATATATATATATAATCAAATCAACAAACTATGACTTTCCATTATGCATTAAAAAAACTTAATTTATTACAAAGACACGCTAGATTGCGACCTCACTTACTATTTCCCTTAAATTTGCAGCATGTCTTAAAAATAAACCAGTCACAAGATTGACCACATTAAAAAAAAACCAAAAACAACTGAGCGATATACCTGCCAGGCACCGTGCAAATATTCCAGCAAAATATCATGTGACCCACATTGACACCTTGTTATTTCAATGTGTATGTTGTATGTGTGTGTGTTTGTCCCCTTTTTATCACGTGACCTAGTTTTAGGCCGGTATGATATAAAAACCTGGCCAAAATCTGGAAACAATCCGGAGGGAGAGAAAATTGTGTTTTGGCAAAGTGCGAGATTTGATTCAAGCGCAGATGCCAGCAGAAATCAGCCTTTAGATTAGAGTTAAGATTTAAATAGCTATGAAGTAAGCTGGACTTTACCGTTTTCGAAATGAAATACATACAGTCAAATACAATAAGGGAAAAATTCCCGTCAATATTGTTTTATATTATTATATAGGTAGAACTAACATAATTAGTACAATCCGAAAAATGACCAGCTCCTCTACCACCGAAGCAAAAGCCACCTTAACCTGCGCTATTTGTGGACGGGAGTGTCTCTCCAAAATAGGGCTCCACAGCCACATGAGGAAGTGTGCTCTGAGATGAACCATAGTCGTTCTACGACTGAAGGAGGCCAATAGATAAATTGGCTTTTTTGTGTGTGTTAAAAATCGACTAGTTTTCAAACTGTACCCAAGTGTACTCTCTCTCTCTCTCTCTCTCTTGAGTTTTTTTAATACAAACTTGGGAGTAAAGAGTAAAACCAGTGACTTGGCAGATTTTAAGTCATTGGTTAAATATACATGACTAAATGCATGACGCGTAGGACGTAATCATCTTCTAATTTTGAAGTAACGTCTGTATTATATAAGATAAGATAACAAATAAGTGGGAGGGAAATTGGACTTAAAACATTTTATTGTTCATAAGCCCTTTTATTGCAATTTGAACAAATACTCCTTCTTCCCTAGTGCTATTAGAACATGGAATGGGTTGCCTGAATCAGCCACGAAAACCAACGACTTCTTGGCAAATTGAAGTCATTGATTAACATGCATGACTAGATTGAACTAGGGACACACGTAGATCGTATTTTAAAATAACGTTGTATTTATGTATAAGGTAACGAAATACTGAAATCAGTCATATTTAAAAAATCCTTTTAGCTTAGGCAACTTGCTAACGCCTTTACAACAAAACAAACAAAATATCTCGTACGTATTCTTTTGTGCGCTAAATCTTTGTGATTTATATTCCTTATAATGCACTGAATTCAAACAAATTTTGTTTTGTCAAGAAATACATTTACCGATTGGTGTAACACCATGAAAATAAGCTATTTTTTTTTTTAGAGTAAAAAATTGCGTTTTGTAAAATTTTGAATAGGAGAGATTGTTAAAGGTAAATTTTACATTTTAACATATTGCAGAACTTATGACACGAGCCAGGGCCGGGCCTTAGGTTATTGGAGGCCCTAGGCGAAGTGAATTAGGTGTCCCCCAAATGAAAAAGAACAAATATAATATATAAACACCATTAAATATAATAACGCAATTTTAATTGTTTCAAGCAAATGCTGACGAGTAACGAAATCTAATTAAACCCCTCTTTGCATTCTCCGCTCTTCTTTTGCAATGCACCAGACTCGAAATCACGTTTTGACCTATTGACCAAAAAGGAAACAACAAGGTTCGAACATTGGTAGTCTAATAAATATATTAAATATTCACGAATAAATCATGAGATACAGTAGAGACTTATAACTCGGTTTGTAGACATGGATCTTGTATGTCTAAGATTTAATCCAGGTTTCGTTATTTTTTTTTTGAGGAAAAAATGTTCCTGTTCGAGGCTCTCACCAACTGGAAGCCCTAGGCGGCTGCCTGGTTTGCCCATGCCTAAGGCAGGCACTGTTCCTATCCCAGCCCACCTTTTCACACACTTCCGAAAGATGTTTACTCTGCCTATGACTTCTTCTTCTTCTTCTTGAAACTGTCAGGTAGAGTTGAGCCTTCGGCTCTTGGAGCTCTAGGCCAGCAAAAGTGAACAAGAACTCTCTCTCACCGGCCAGAATGATAACAGTGTACACTGTTCTGTCTGGCGGGTGGGTCAGACTGACGGCAAGAGGCCGCGTACACTAAGACCCCCGCCATTTTCCTTTTCAATACCAGGCTAACTATGCGGGACACGCCATTTATGTAACGACCCTTGAGGAACAGCGCCTGGATTGTGACAAGGTTTTGGGAGCTTTTTTTACAACTCCGCACAGTGCAATGACTTAAGATGTACAAATGGAATGATGAATGATTCATTTGTTGGTTCAGAATCAATTAGGCCTACTGCCCATTTCACGGTTCCTACTAGCACACTGTGAAACGAATCGGACGACTTTATACTGGGAATGCCTCGCTATCAAATTCATAACAAATATTATTTCTATGTATAGCCAAGGTCAGTTCATCACTAAACGTGACAATAACCAGTTCATTTGGCTGTTCAAGTTGTTATTTATAGAGCTGCACAATTAAAGTTGTAAAATAATAATCATAGATATAAGAAGTAACGAAGCCAAATTGATTGATAGTATCTGACAACCAATTAGTAAATTAATTATTGGTAATTCATTATTTTGTTTCGTATCGAAAGAGGAAATAGAAATCCAACATTTATGCTAGATGTGGCTGTATATGTGGACTTATACCCCTTATGTTTTGTGCCCACTTTTTTTCTCCCACTTCCCAGACTAAGACTAAGACTAAGACTAGACTAAGACTAAGACTACGACTAGACTAGACTAAGACTAAGACTAGACTAAGACTAAGACTAAGACAGCTTTATTGATCCTTATGGAAATGTGTTGAGATTACAAGGACTCTTTCCTCATATAAAGACAACAGAAATATACACATTAACAGAACAGACACACCATAAAGAGTTCATTCAGAGACTACACACAGGCATCTTGGTCCTTTTCATGTTGATCAAGTCGGACCAAGTTGAAATTTCGCTTAAGTATTCGCAGTCAATGACAATACGTGAATCAACCCAAAAAATCAACCAATCAGTTAATCAATTAGTGGTAATTTATTAATATTATTTTATATACAAAATGGAGCTAATCACTGCAGTATTGAGATACATGGCCTTAGATAAGCTTTGTTAAAAACAATTATTTTGCTTGTTTGTTTGTTTTTTTTAAATTCCGGCTATGAGCTTTACACTGTTCTCATGTGAGGTTGGAACGAAAAGGGTTGAGTGTACTAGAGGCTCTCGAAACTGACAATTATTGTAAATCTACACCAATTTATAGCAAAAAATTATTTTATTCCAAATACCTTTATTCAAGTCATAGCTTCCCTGAGTGTGGACCTTGGACGCTGATATCAAAATCGTCTCTAGTGATCTTTCTACAAATTTAACTGTTGATGGGTATCGCCGATAAAATGATAACTAGTTTATAGTTCAAATTCATTGTCAATTAGAAGGACATTATGTCATGGGT
This sequence comes from Biomphalaria sudanica, assembly GCA_036873155.1. NCBI lineage: Eukaryota > Metazoa > Mollusca > Gastropoda > Planorbidae > Biomphalaria > Biomphalaria sudanica. The sequence goes on along the minus strand of JAZGLO010005573.1, from coordinate 593,961 downwards.
CGAATGTAGATTGCATATGGCGCTGTTCCATCTGTTACTGTTTATGTTTTTTCTAGCTTTTGAACACGTTTTTAAATTGGTAGATCTTTTAATAAATAATTTTCACGGAGCATATTTTAGTGCCGGGCTCGCATCCTCGTGTATTTTCCGCCTAGATCTGAGCATCGTTCCCGAAAAAAAAACGGCAGGATGTCTTATTTGCAAGTTGCCTCCCTTTCTTTCTGGGATGGTCTTTTCTTCTCTTAACCTGTTTTATAGGTTAGGGTTAATGATCTAACTATGCAATATCAATATCGGGTTCCCCTTTTTGTAAAGTTGATTATATTGTATACACATCTGATGGTAATTAAGCAATTATATTCGGTGTTGCATACCTCGGTGCTTCAAATTGGAACAGCTGTGCTGAAGAGCGCAATTTGTTTCTGAGAAGGAAAAAAAAAATGCATACATTTAATTCGTCACAGAAGTCTTGGTTTGGAAGTAGGTCTCTTAATATGTTTTATATTCTGTGGCGCCATCTAGTGCGATGCTAACGTAACACGATAGCTAGATCTAGGCTACCTTCCGAGATTAAGGGTAGTTTAAAATTTAGATCTGCGCATGTCACACATTTCATTTCTTCTGAACGCGAGTATTCTTACAAGAGGAAAAACTTGTTTTTTCTCAGTATTTTTAGTGATATTGCTTTTAGAAATTCGTGGGATGAAAATTTGTACATACTTTCTAAGTAAGTACATTTTAAGATTTAAGATAATTGTCTTTGTTCCTGCATTTGTAACAGTGTTTCTTAAATCTTACTATCAATTTGATTTCGTATACATAAAGTGCTGAACTGATATACAACTAATAAATATGTAGATTGTGAAGCCTTAAGTTGGCCTTCTTGTCAGAGGCTATTTGAGACGCGTACCTTTGGAAGCATTTAAGGTAATGGTGCTGTTAAAACTATTACCACTTCCGGCGTTAACGCTGTTCAGATAATGAGTCCGGCGGAGCTGTTACCACCGACAGGAAAAGGGGCAAAGGCGAGCAACGGGCGCCTAAACGAGTAAGATTCGGGGAGGGGAGGCTCTTTAGCTCGCCAGGAGAAGGACAACTCTGAATCCAAGCCTCCGCTGCCTTGCGGCTATACCCAAACAATGGGAAAAGCTTTGGAAAACAATCCCGAGGAACAATCAGGAGTTGGTAACCCTTAGCCAGATTGTGGCACGCTGTGCTAAAATCCGGAAGAACCTGCGACGCTACTGAAAACAAACTGTATCGAATATAAGCTGCGTGGAGTGGTGGACTGCTGTGTGTGCAGATCCGACCAAACAATGAGTTGGTAACCCTTAGCCAGATTGTGGCACACTACTAAAATCCGGTAGAACCTGCGACGCTACAGATACCAAACTGTATCGGATATCAGCTGCGTGGAGTGGTGGACTGCTGTGTGTGCAGATCCGACCAAACAATGAGGCCAACGGATAGTGAGATAATGGATCTTTAAACATAATTTTTATTACTTTTCATAACAAACTTTGAAATGTCAACTCTGGTATGAAATAAAAATCTATGTACTTTGAAAGAAAAAATTCCCAAATATTTATTATCTAATCTCTCCAAACAAGTTACGACTGTTTGGAAATCTGGTAAACTAATGCAGGCAATGGCACACAAATAATTTTTTTTTGGGGGGTGGGTGGGGGAGGAGGATGAATGAAGTGGGGGTCATTAAGTTTTGGCTCCTACGTTAATCCTCCACTTGATACAAGTATTTAATTATTCTTTATTGGGTTTAGATTTAAATGAAAAATTATCCGTTGAATTTTAAATTCACAGACAGAGCACTCTGTCCAACTCATACAATCTAGTTTTGTTGTCTCCCATTTTTCAGACAGAACAAATAGACAACGGAAGCAACATTAACAAACAGTAACTTATGTTTCTCTCAAGCCTTTGAATCTTATACTGTATTTTCTTTTTAACGCTGAGAAACTGGAGGGCCAGGGAAAACATGTAGCTACCATAATTACAGAATGCGCAGGTTGATCTATGTTATTAATTCGGGAAACAAATATTTGCAATAATTGAGAGTTTGCTGGATAATAATTATTTGCCTTTAAACCGAGACTTGCACCAATGTCAGGATATAATCCCAATGTTCTGTTCGCCTGACGCAATACAAGTTCTGCAGATAATAACAAGTATTGCAAGGACGTTTTCGAGATTGAAGGTAGCATATTGTCCAACAAAGCAGTGGATCTCATCCCCTGGCTCGCTTAGGTTAAACGTGGGTCAGTGTGGTTTCTTTCCATAACCTTCAAATTTGAAGAAATTCGCCCTATTAAATAATGACACAGTATGGGGGTTTAAAAAAATAATTCATTCATTCCGTCCGTCCGTCCGTTTGTCTGTCAGGATTCTTTTACTCGTTTTTTCTCCCACTTCTCATTCTCAGTTCAAGTTGAAAATTTGCATAATTATTCATTGTCGTTGACAACACATGAATCAATTAACCAATTAGTTAATATGTGGTAATTAATTAATTTCGTTTTATATAGATAAAAGGAAAAACATAAATCTTGCAGTATTGAGAGCTATGGAAGGAAATGTGCAGTTCTTAGCCTTTTTTTTTTTTCAAAAACATATTCACCATACTTTGCGTGTTCTCAATCCGTGCTATTAACTCACACGTTCGTCGATCTAAAATGAAACACAATTTGAATCAGTTATTTTTACAAATGTTAATTATCCTATGGGTCCGAAATTTCGCACATTTCATTTCATTTTAATAACAGAATTTATTAATGTTAATTTTTTTGGTTTACATAATGTAGAAATATACAATAAATTGTCGGCCATTAAATATTCGAATCAGTATGATGTTATTTATAGAACTAGTTCTAAAAACATAATATGTTTAGCCCCATGTTTTATGGTTGGAGCATGGGTTCAATTCCCATTTCTTTTGAATGATAAAATGCTATTGTTTACTTGCACGTATGTTTCACCTATTTCATATAGTATATTACTTTTTTTTTTTAAATTTTATATTGATTCATATTAGTTTGACAATAACTATATATGAAATTGCATCGATTTTGTCATGAGTTTTAAAATTTAACTCGCTTTTACAAAGTTTATATCAACTCTGTCTGTCTGTCTGGTAAAACTTGTGAACACGTTAGTTTTTCCTATACCCAGTCTTGGATCTAGTTGAAACTTTACACAATTATTTATTGTATCTAACAAAATACGAATAAAATTTTACAAAATTAACCAATTAGTCAATTAATTACTGGGAAATAAATATTTTGTTTTGTTTTCTAACAAGGGAAATTAATCCTTCAGTATACAGCTATATGGCTATATATGTTGGGTTTTTATCTCTCACACACCCATTCTCGGACTTGAAACTTTAAACAATTATTTATTGTACACAACAAAACCTATTTAAATATTGAACCAATTAGTCAATTATTTATAGTTAATTAATAATATAATTTTGTTTGATATCGAACAAAGGAAATAATTTCTACACGATTGAAAGATATAGTTGTAAATGTGGTTTCTTCCCTTCACATAATTAAAAACAAAAGTATTTTGCTTGTTCTTACAATTACTTTTGTGTTTTAAATGTCTTCATTTGTGGAATAACGATATTTTCTTATCAGCTGAAGAATTATCTTATTTTAACAAACTATTCTGGGTTTGTGTTTGATCCAGTTTGGTAAAGTAGCAAACGTAAAGTACATTTACAATTTCAAAAACAAATTTATTGCCTTTTTTTATTTGTTTGTTTTTATTGTCTTTTAAGTTTTCCTGTATCCTGTCATACGGTGTTCTCAAACGCAATTCATGCAACTGACAATTCAACTCCAAATTTCCTTCTTCTTTGGTGTCGAATAAAAAGTTCCCCTTTCAGGCCCTGTGATCGACGAGGCAGATGAAAAGGTCATCTATTTCTCTGACCCACGGTTAACGAGGGTGTCATATGGCCAGCCCAACGACCAACCGCCTTTACTTTTACCCCAACTAATGTCAGGTACCCGATAGAGCTGGGTGGACTTAGAGGCGCCCTAAAGATCCCGAAAGTAAAAATACCAGTCTTCAGCAGGATTCAAAGCCGGGACTCCGGTTCGGAAGCCAAGTGCTTTTGATGTTTAATAGAATGCGTCAGTACGTCTATGAATACATGTTTAATTTTAAAGGGAAGGTGAACAAGATGCAGAACAAATTATTTTTTTTTTGTATACTAGATGATACAGTGCTCAGGCAGACATAGAAGAAACCCCTTAAGCTTTTTATTTATGTTCTGACTTTATGACTCAGTTATTGCCTTTCAGTTAGAAAACATTTACGACGTAATAGACTCTTGAGATGTTTTACAAACCCAAATAAAAAAAAAGCCTACACATTCACACAGTTAAACCGAAACTTTTACGACATTAGATCTAAGTAATTGTTTTAGAGTAACATTGCAACTAGTAATATAAAAAATATTTTACAATATTTCCAAAGCTCATTAAAAGTAACTATACTTTGATTCAGTAATAAATTGTTGCATTTAATAAACAATAAGCGTATTGTCTAAAATGTACTGTTATTCTTATAGTTCAAATAAAGCTGGCAGGATTAGGATCTAAGGAAGGGCCGGGTTGAGTCTAAAATTTGATACCGGAAAACTGTCGTCTTGAGGGGGCCAGAGAATCAAAAGAATTATGTCCTGTTTAGATTTTTTTTTTTGGTCATTTTAAATACGAAAATCCTGGCATATGTGTAATATAATATTTAATGCTGATAGAAATACGGCTGTACTTTTACGATCAGGAAGCTTCAAAGAAAAGCAGAAACGAAGATCTTTGATGTTGATTGTTGTGTAACATTGCCTAGTTGCATTTCATCATGTGTACTTTATTAACTGCTTCTTTAACAGAGTAAACATACATTTACAGGACATTTGTTGATGTAGCTCTCTACTGATTGAAAACAAAAAAAAAGCTTATTGCTGTATATCAGCTTACAGGTTTAGGTCCGTATTTAAGGGTTGATCTACCAACCTTTTGTTTTAGTGCTGGAAATATTGTTTTAACTTCTAAACATGCGTCAATGATGTTCCTCAAGTTTGCTTCTTAGCGTCATCGCATTGTTGTTCATTTTCTTTATAAAGTTACGTGATTGTGATAAAAGGAGATTTAAAGTCAGTGAACATTGATACTGACCATTGGGAAGACATAGCCTTAGACCGCAGTAGTTGGAGAGAGACAGTGACCAAGAAAGCCATGGACAGCGAGAAAACATGGACCTCAGCTCTTGAAGAGAAGCGTGCCATATGAAAAATGGCCGGTTCCTCTACCACCAAACCGAAAGCCACCTTGATCTGCAATATATGTGGACGGGAGTGTCTCTCCAAAATAGGGCTCCACAGCCATATGAAAAAGTGTTAGAGATGAACTATGGTCGTTCTACGACTAAAGAAGGCCAATATATATACAGTTTGAATTATTGAACATAGATGTTCAGAGCATAAGTTGTAGGTCATTTAAACAACATGAACAACAGCAAAAGAAAAAACATCAACGAAGTCAACCAAGAAACAAAACAGAGATTAATTAGATTAAGATACATAGACCTATAATATAATCATCATCATCATCTAATCTCTGCTTGTGGTCCCGCCTGGGGACAGAAGCCAGCTTCCTAAAGGCGTTTCGATTCTGGGCGAGTCTCTTCAGCTGTCTTCACGTCTCGACCATCTGCTTCCGAATCTCGGTGTCTCGGTTTGTTATTATTAGTAACTAGCGACGTGTCTGAGGTCTTAATACATATTTTAGTCATTACTATTGTCTTGAGCTTTGCAAGTGCTGCAACGGTCAATGCGTTCATATCAAGCAGTCAGAGTTTCAATCCTTCAGTGAGACCCCCTTGCCTTCAAAGCTTTTTGCACGTATTGCTTTTTCGTCTCCAACTTTGGTGTCAGCGGTAAAACCTTGGGCATCTCTAGTTCCACGCTCAATTACGTTAGTTGACCCAGAACTAATATCTACAGTAACTTGGTTCGATAAACTTCAGCGTTGATAAGGGGAACTGCTTTATATCGGTCAGTTGCACCTCAAACTATCTGCGACTTATTCGTTCCAAAAATAAAAAAAGAATCGTTCCTGGGCTATAAATTTACTAAGTTGTGTTGTAACCTGTCTGTTTATGGTGCAGTACGTCAGACAGTTGAAGTCTTTCTATTAAGAAGGAGAAAATCTGATACAGATAAAAAAAAAAAAGAGAGAGAGGGGGGGGGGGGACAGAAAGAGTTATCGTACCTTTTGTTTGACGTTGTAATACAAGGTGTGGAGTTCAGTAGTAAAAGGGGCGAAAAGGGGGTGGGGGGTGGGGTGAGACTCATGAGTTAGATAAACTTGTGCTTTTATTTAGTCACAAACCCCCCCCCCCCCCCCCACCAAACCTAAAGATTCATAGATTATTTGGGTCATTTTGATAAGTGACCTTGAGGCCATGGGGGGGGGGGAGCCATATCTCTTTTTCTGTCTCTGAGGCCCCTACAGTAAGGAGGAGATAACAAGAAAAACAGATACAGGACACGTTTCAAATAATGTGACCGAAAATATAAGTAATAACAATTGAAACCTTGAGATATATGCAAAAAGAAATAACTAGAAAAACATTAAAAATATTAAAAAAAAAAAAAGACATTATTCAAATTATAGACCAGTTGTACTGATACAGATGAATGCTAGATAAAAACAAACAAACAATGGAAATTTTTTACGCCACCCTATTCTAGTGAAGCGAATATGTATATAGTACTAGACTTAATTCAATTAAATAAAATAGAAATACAACGTAAATAATAAAATATAATTTATTAGACACCCAAAACAAACGCCGAAATACCCGATGATGTCCGTTCATGATGAATATTTTCTCATTTTCTAGCCAAATATGAATTTTTTTTTGCTTTGAAAATTATAACGGTCAAATCAGAGTTGACTCAGTGTGACCAACAGTCTAGTAATTCTTTTCCCAGCGATATACAGGAACTGTCAAATGTTTAGGAAAATCGTTAGAGCCGATTTCAAGATGCGTATCCACCCACCAAGGTTTTAGTTTTTTAGTTTCCACGAAGCTACGAATCGAATAGAGGTATTGTAAAAAGAGAAATATTCCAAAGAAAGGCTGAAAACAAAGAATGTGAAAACAATTAGTAATGTTAATTATACAAATTCCTCTGTGGACACTGTTAAAGGAACTACATGAGTTTTGAAAGAAGGTAACAATTAGATAATCTTTTCAATAGGTCTTCCTGAACAGATTGAAAACGAGGCTTGTTAGCAGTTTAGATACTCAGAGGGCTGTACTGCCGCAGACTCTTGACACATCATTGGAAAGTTCATCTAGACCCAGGGGTTCCCAAGGTTTTATGCTCGGCGACCCCTTTTTTACAATCCACCACTCTGCCGCGACCCCCACTCCCACACACACACATACATCAATAGATGCATAGACAATAACAATCTATTTTTTCGATGGTCTTTGGCGACCCCTGGCAAATCGTCAATCGACCCCCAAGGGGGTCGCGATCCACAGGTTGAGAACCCCTGATCTAGACTCAGGGAAAGGGACTTCAATGAATTTCGTTTCCACATGATCCTGGCAGTGTCAGAGAATGACTTTCAGCTCATGGTTAACACTGGTGATGATAAAGTAAGCTCATTCTTCGTGGTCGAAGCGAAATCTCATTCCCTGTGAATTCGACATTGGTTTCTTTTTCCGCTCTTCGCTTTAAAGGCCAATTAAACTCCGGAAAGTCGAAAATAATAGTAATAATTATTTGGTAAATAATAATATATAATATTTGTTTCATTTATGCTAAGTTGTAAGTCCTTAGTTCTGATGATATCATTTCCTGTTAAAATAACGTCTGCTCCAAAAGTTATCGAATGTAAAGAAAAAAATAATTTAAAAAAGAAAAAAAAACAAAGCTTATCTAAGGGGGAAAGAGCTCTGCACTTTCAACTATATCTCTCAACAATGTAGAAGTTTTTTCCCTTTATTGTATATCAAACAAAATAATTAATCACCAATAATTAATTGAATAATTGGTAATTTCTTACATTGATTCATGTTTTGTTAGGTACAATAAATACTTGTTTAAAGTTTCAACTTGATCTTAGAATGGGTGTAGGAGAACTAACGTGTTCAAGTATTTCAATTATCTAGGTCTAAGAAATCCTACATTTTTAGCCATATCTGTGAATACTGAAGGATTTATTTCCCTTATCGGTATCAAACAAAATAATAAATTACCAGTAATTAACTACTTAGTTAATTTTATTATCGATCCGAAAATGGGTGGGGGGGGGGAGAATTAACATGTAAAAACTTTGTACCAGACAGACAGACAGATAAGAGTGAGTTGATAGAAGCTTAACCTTATAAGATTTTTAGAACCGCTTATGTCGGCTAGGCAGAAGAAGAAAAAATGATGTTTTAGATTTCTATACGTTCACAAGTGGGTCGTTAACGCGTTGCTGTCATGTAAACTTCAATTCCGGTTTTGAACTATTCCGTACAGGGCTTTGTGACAAACAGCAAATACTGAGCAGAGACAGAGAGATTCGTTTTGGTATAGACAGCCCCATCGCCTGCCTGGACTCATCCAACAGCTTCAGCGCTGCTTCCAATGTGACAGAGGCGTCCATCTCGAAGGTACTAGACTACGATACTGTGGATGCTGGTTGCAGAAACTGGCCAGCTAATCTCGAAATGCCAGGTAAGTTTTAGAAATTTTTGTAAAAATGTTCAATTGAAGTACTATTTCGTGATTCCATCTTGTGAATTTTACTGATAGACCAAATTCTACCGATAGATCAAATTCTACTAAAAGACCAATTTTACAGATGGCCAAAATTGTGCTGATAGACCAAATTCTTCCGATAGAGTTAGTTTCACCAGTAGAACAAATTCTACCGTTGGAATAAAATTTTGTCGATATAACAATGTTTTTCCCGATTGAACAAATTCTACTATTATACTAAATTTTATTGATAGGTCAAATTCTATTGACCATAATTTCTAAGAATTATCCGCACACATAATAAATTTACAGGTGTTTATTCAAAACAGAAGATAATTATGTCATAGGGGTATTAGCTGTTAATCCATTAGTGCATAATAGCTAGAGACAAACTGTGCTAATTCATTAGTTTTCCTGGCTCTAAAGACACCAAGGAAGGTTCAATTAGTCGAATTTGTCCTATATAAAAGTAAAGCTCCCCTTTCAGACCTTGTGGCCTATAGGGCAGATGATATAAAGGCCTACGGTTAACGTGGATGTCATGTGGCCAACACAACGACATACCGCCTTTACGTTTCCCCAACTTATGTCACGCACCCATTAGAGCTGGGTTGACTCAAAAAGCGCACAAAGATCCAGAAATACAAAAAAACCCAAGTCATCACCCGAGATTCCTACACATGAAGTAAAAAATCTTTCTTATCTTTGCGTCTCTCTGAGGATTTCAATAGGTTGTAAGTAAGATCATTAGCATACTTCCATTTAAATATTATGTTTTCTAGCCTCGTAACGGGCACTCTGATGATGATTTGAATTCGGTGTTATTAGCATAGTTCCCCTTTCAGACCATAAGCCAGATGATGTTAAGGTCATCAGTTATTATTATTATAGCTTTTATATAGCGCTACTTTCATGCTTATAGCATGCGCAGAGCACTTTGATCCAATCTCATTTGTGGACCAGTTTTGGGGGGGGGGGTTATCTAGGAGTTGGTTTTCCGTCCTGCGTTTAGGCGTTCAGTAAACGCAACTCTGCCCGAGTCGGGTGTCGAACCTCGAGCCCCCTTCTAGGTAGCCAAGACAAGCCAAGTTCAAGCGCACTTAGCCTCTCGACCACGCTTCCCGCCAACGGTTAACGTTCAGGATGTCATGTGGCCTGCACAACGATCAATCACCTTTACTTTCCCAATTAAAGTCAGGTGTCAATGAGAGTTTGGTGGACTTAGGAGCGCCCTGAAAATCCCGAAATTCAGAATCCCAGTCATCACCGAGATTCGAACCCAAAACCCCAGGTTCGGGAGCCAAGCGCTTAACCATTCAGCCACCTTGCCCCATGTTATTAAAAAAACTCAGTGTCAACTTGCGCTCTGATCCTCAAATCATTCGTGAACATTCTTGTCATAGGTCAAATATCCTTGTGTGAGAAGTTTTATATCTGTTTGTTGGGTACTAACTGATGTAGATGTGAGCATGGGGCTTCTCTAACATATTGAAAAGATTTTAAAAGTTCGATTTATACTTTCGCGGACAATTATCGGGACTAAAGTATCACTTTAAAAAAAACAACAACCAGCTAACGCCTTGGAATTTCTGTTTGACTGTAGTTCATAAAATTGCTGAGTGTTGGAAGTAACATGCTAGTTACAACGATATAAACAAATGTTACTTGTTCTTCGACCTAGTTCTTTCATGTATTGTTTAGATCAGTGGTTCCCAAACTTTTTTCTTAACGGAACAACTGAGTATTTAGCGGAACACTTTGCTTTTTTAAAAAAAAATAGAGATTAATTAACATTGTGGCCTAAGAGTAAATTATTCCAGTAGTTCGTGGAACACCTATTCAGGCCTCTCGGAACACCAGGGTTCAGCGGAACTCAGTGTGGGAACCACTCTTTCAGCTGGGCTCATAAGCACCTTCCACCCTTACCCATATCACTATTCCCTGTTAAAAAAACTGATAGTACGCCTGTACTGATGATAACCAAACAAAAACTGATTGTAAACAAAAGAGAGAAATTACTTCTACAAAAATCTAAATTATGTTCCAATGTTTAGACTATCACTACCAGTAGCAACCTTTTTAAGCTTAAGAAGTAGAAGAATTGAATTTGCTCATAATTGTATTTCTGTTACTTTTTCTATTTTACAAACTCTAGAACAAGACACACACACATCTTCAACAATGACAGAAGTTGACACGTATCATGGCAGCACCATCCGGTGTAATCTGCCCACGGTCTCAGAAACAGTGCCTGTTCACTACAGCTGTTCCCAGTCTTCCTTGTCCAACTCTTCATCGATGGACATAACAGAACAGATTCCCTGGAAAGATGGCATCGTAGACAGCGTCTTCCAAAGAAAATTTTCCAGAAGAAACTTTATCAAATTCCCACCAACTGGAAAGATCGAGGAACCAGACGATGCCAGTTCTTTCGTCACGGAATCTGATAAAACATCTAGCTGCTCCGATGCTGACTCTTCGTCCAGTACGAGAACCTCTGAAGAAAACACCGCTTTGCAGAAGCATGTTTCTTTCCTTGAAGATCTTTCAACCAGCTCGTCTCCCTTGGAAACAAGACCAAGGATCCATATTCGTCTCATGCGTGCCAGGGCGGCATCTGTTTCTAACATATCTCTAGCAGACGATTCAGTTATTCAGGAAACAAGTTTCTTAGCTTCCAGCACGGACAATATTTTAAGTAGCTCCCAAAATTTGAACACTACACCAAGTAGCGACTCCTCTATGAAGCGTACGGGATATCTTAAAAAAATCAAAACACTTTTCCAGTCCAAGTCTTCCAAAAGTTTGTCAAATTTAATGAATCTTTCTAATGATCAACTAAGCAGATCCCTGGAAGAAATTCATTTCAAGCAGTCAAGGTCGCGAACGTCATCAAGTTCATCCGAAGTAATTAATGAAAATAGTTCCGACAACGGCCTTAAATCCACAACGAACCCAGTCTTTCAATTGGATTTAAATTCTGGGAAAGGGAAAGCGAAAGTAGAAACCGCTTCCTTGCACAAGTCAAGCATCAAAGTGAACAAAGCTAGTTCAAGGAAGTCTATTCAAAAACGAGTTGACGAAGTGATTCCGGAAGATGAAGATTCACCTGAGAATAGATTTGAAGCTGAGACTTCATTAGTGAAGAGCTACTCTTTGCTTCGATCGCAGTCACACGATGCGGCGACGGTGAACTTTAGCAGGATTCCTAGCGTCCGGATGCGGCAGTGCCATTTGCGATTCCTGTACCACTTCACGACGACGCTTCCGGCAGACGGCACCCTGGAAACGCACGCAGTGAAGGAAGCAACTCACATTCAGCCCTTGAAGGGTGGAGAGTCTGTGGTGACGGATGTTCTTTCCAACAAACTCGTCCTCTTTGACAGCAGAGGCTTCCCGAAGGTGACGTTCGCCGTCGAGGCCGGGTCTGAACCGTGGGCCACGTGCGTGACTCCCGAAGGGGCGTTGGCTGTGACCCTCAAAAGGCAAGGCTGTGTGTCTCTGTGGTCAACATCTGGTGAACCAATCAGGGAATTCGGCCAACCTGAGCTGTCAACGCCTACAGGTATATGCTTCTTAACACATATGAGAATGTATTTATATTATTATATGTAAGTGGTGGAAGTTTTACTCTCTATTTCTACATGGAGAATATATATTTATCTATCTATGTATCTATCTATCTACCTACATACCTACCTACCTACCCACCTTTCTTTCTTTCTTTCCTTCCTTCTATCTATCTATCTATCTATCTATCTATCTATCTATCTATCTATCTATCTATCTATCTATCTATCTATCTATCTATCTATCTAATCTATCTATCTATCTTTTTGTCTGTCTGTTTATCTATACAAGAACACAACGTAATAAAATACCCAGAAAGACACAAAATAGAAATGCTTTTTTCTGATTCCATTTGCTAGAGCAAAGTCGTACTAGTGCACTTTATTCCCTAGTGTCATTAAAAAACAAAATGGGTTGCCTGAATCAGCCAGAAACTATGACTTGATTAACACATGGGTAGGCGTGGAACGTACTTACTTAGACTTAGACTTAGGTCCTCCCGCGCCGTTCGGCGCATTGGGCGGCAAGCTGTCTCCATAAAGATCTGTCACTGGCAATGTCTGAAGCCTCCTCCCACCTGGTGTCCACTGTTTTGAGGTCCTCCATGAAGGTGTGTCGCCAAGTAATACGAGGGCGTCCCTGTTTGCGCTTTCCTTGTTTTGGCTTCCATGTTATCGCAACTCTTGGTGTGCGTAATTCATTTTGACGTAGAACATGTCCCGCAAACCTCATGCGACGCTCAGTCACAACCTCACCAAGTGTTCGACTCCCAGTTTGGCATAGGATTTCCTTGTTTGAGACCCGATCTGTGTAGCTGACTCCCAAAATCCATCTCAGCCATTTCTGTTGAGCCACATTTAGTCTTTTCTCAATTTTGACAGATGACTTCCACGTCTCACATGCATATGTAGCAGTTGGGATGACGATTGTGTTGAGAAGGTGTATTTTTGTCTCGAGTCCAACGGCTTGGCTAGTCCAAATAGGCTGCAGCCTTTGGAAAATGCTCCCTGCCTTTCCTATTCGGCACTCTACATCATGGTAAGCATCTCCATCATTTGTTATGATGCTGCCAAGGTACGTGAACTTGTCCAGCTCTTCAAGCTTTGAATCGCCAAGTCTGACGGGGACACCCTTTGCCTTATATCCCACTCGCATAATTTTAGTCTTATCCAAGTTTATGCGGAGGCCAATTTTGGGTGCCTCTCTGTCTAGGCTCTCCGTCATTTCTTGAATGCATTTATTTGTAGCCCCGAGTAGTGCAACATCATCAGCAAAGTCCAAGTCCGTCAATCGGAGCTGTTCATGCCATGGAATACCAAAGGCAGTCTGGTTCATTGCTCTCCTCATTATGTAGTCGATGGCTAGGAGGAAAAGGAAGGGAGATAAGATGCACCCCTGTCTCACACCTGTCTCGATTGTAAAAAACTCTGTTGTTCCTTCTTCTGTTTTAATGCAGCAACTAGATTGACTGTAAAGGTGTCGTAGGATCTGGACGAATTTTTCTGGGATACCGTATTCTCTAACTATTTTCCATAGTGATTCTCGGTGGATACTATCAAACGCTTTTTTGAAGTCCACGAAACTGATCGTTAGCCGTTGTTGGTACTCAAGACTTTGTTCTATGATATTTCGTAGAACGAAAATCTGCTCTGTACATGATCTGCCTCTTCGGAAACCTGCTTGTTCTTCTTTGAGCCTTTCATCTACAGACTGTTGAAGCCGTCTCAACAAAACAGTGCTGAAAACTTTGCCCGGGACAGAGAGGAGAGTAATGCCCCTCCAGTTGTTGCAGTCTGCCAAGTTGCCCTTTTTTGGAAGCTTTACAATCACTCCCTTTTGCCAGTCCTCTGGGACTTTTGAAGTTCGCCAACAAAGATTTAAAAGATCTGTCATTCTGTTAACGATGCACTGTCCCCCATATTTTAGCATTTCTGCTGATATCATGTCTAGCCCTGGTGCTTTGTTATTCTTTAACACTGCAATGGCCATGGTAACCTCAGCAGTTATTGGGTCTGTCTTGACCTTGAGATCATTGTCTGGAGAGGGGTCCTTGAATATGTAAGTTTGGTCTGGCGACAGTTGGTTAAGGGTCTCTTTAAAGTGCTCTACCCATCTTGCATCCTGTTCTTCTTTCGTTAACAAAGTTTTGCCTTGCTTGTCTTTTATCGGTGCCCCATGTCCACTCTTTGCTCCAGTGAGATCTCGGACAATACGATGGAGGGTTTTTGTGTCATTTCTGCTTGCAGCTGCTTGTGCCTCTTGTCCCTTCTGCTCAATCCAGTCCCGTTTATCTCGCCGACAACTTCTCTTTACTTTCAGATCTGCTTCCCTATAGGCTTCTTCCGCTAGGCTGCGATCCTGTGTTTCATTTTTCTGATCTCGTCTACGTTTGGCCTCTTTCCTCTCATCTATCAATTTCCATGTTCTGTCTTGTATCCAACGTTCCTTGTATGAACCTCGCCTCCTTCCGATAACTTCTTCCGCGCACCCAATAGTGATATCTTTGAAGTTGGCCCACTCTTCTTCAAGGGTCAATATATCTGCAAGAGCCTCAAAGCGGTTCGTAAGTTTCAATTGGAACACTGCTGCAGTATTGCCGTCTTTAAGCTTCTCTACATTAAATGGGTGGGGTCGTGTGGCTCGTTTTGGTTGGTGTTTCAATCGGAGCTTACATTTGCCACTGACAAGGTAGTGGTCTGAGCCGATATCCGCTCCTCTGCGGGTCCGCACGTCTAACAGAGATGACCTCCATCGTTTGGAGATGCAAATGTAATCTATCTCGTTGAAGGTTTCTTCATTTGGTGATCGCCATGTTTTTTTGTGTATTTGTTTGTGCTTAAAATATGTGTTTCCAATTGAAAGGCTGTTAGATGCACATAGAGAAATCAAGCGCTCGCCGTTATCACTGATGTTTTCTGCAGAGCCATACGGTCCCATTACATATTCAAAGCCAGTTCGGTTGGGATTGATTTTGGCGTTAAAGTCTCCCATCATCAGAATTAGGTCGTGAGTTGGTGTTTCATCAAGAGTGGTTTGTAGTTGGTTATAGAAACTATCTTTGATGGTATCTTCTGCATCCTCTGTAGGGGCATATGCTTGGATGGTAGTGACTTTGATTTGCTTTGTTTGGAGTCGAGCTGTAATGATGCGGTCACTGACCGGCTTCCAAGCAATTAGCGCTGAAGCTGCTATTTTAGACATGATGATTCCTACACCACCAATGTGCTCCTTATCATGTCCTGAATATATTATTGTCTTGCCATCATTGATTATTTGACCACTTGATGTCCACCGCATCTCGCAGATCTGCCGGTCCCAAGCCCGGGTGAAAAAGGAGGAGGGTTTGGCGTGGGGCTAGCGACCCCACCCTGTAAAACCACTATTGCTACAGAAACGGCAAACTTGACACATAATGAAAACTATACATGCGACGAGGGCGGCCAAACCCTGATGACGGTGTTGGATCAAAGCCAACTGGAAGTCCAATACCCGATACATGGCAAGCCTTTCAACGCAAGGAAACCGACTCTTATAGGCACGTGGAATGTAAGAACCCTGAATCAATGCGGTAAACTGGCCCAACTTTTAAGAGAGTTTGACTCTTACCGGTTGGACATCCTTGGGATCTGCGAGATGCGGTGGACATCAAGTGGTCAAATAATCAATGATGGCAAGACAATAATATATTCAGGCGTGGAACGTAATTACCTTTTTTTCTTTTGAAGGAATACCTGTAATTTATAAGGCCCAATGGGGCGTGGGGGCTGAGTGGCTAAGCTCTTGGCTTCCAAACCTGGGGGTCCTGGGTTTGAATCTCGATGAAGACTGGGATCTTGAATTTCGGAATTTTTAGGGAACCCCTGAGTCCAAGTCGGCAATGGCGGTTGATCGTTGTGCTGCCCACATGACACCCTAGTTAACCGTGGGAAACAGAAACAGTTGACCTTTACATAATCTGCCCTTTGGTCTAAAAGGGGGAACTTTTCTTGACCAATGAGGCACGATACAATGTTATAGCACTTGAGTTCAACACCTCGAAGTGTATCCTATACAGAAAAGCTAATCATTAGTAGAGAAGTGTAATCGATTTCCATAGCGCTCTACAAAAATGTCTGCAGGTCTTTGGTTATCATGGCGCAATTGAAATCGATTACACTACTAGCGAAATCTTTCGATACATCTAGATCTACTTGCAGTCAAATCTGTTGTGAACCAAATATGGTAGGTAACATAGATAAGTATTTTTATGTGTTTTTTTCCTTGTTTATTCTAGGGTTCATGTGCATTATCGAGCAATCGAAACATATACTATATAGCGAAAAATATGTAAAAGATTAAATCTTCGAGTTCAATGCAACTGAAACTTTGTGGCTTGATATTCATACGATCCGACCCGCGGCGTAGCATACGCCCCCCCCTCTTTTTTTTCTGAGCCTCACTCTCTGTCCCCGCGAAAGTTATGTGGGGTAACTCCTCGTCCGACTTGCAGAAATAAAAATATCTTTCCATGACTTTTTCATCGAGGGTTGGAGACTTGGCGTGCTTGCGTGGTGTCCCGCATGGTTGGGCGACGAAGAGAATTATATATATATATATAGTGTTGAGAGACCGGATCGTCTCAGTGAATACAACCCTAGGGCGTAGTTAGAGTATCACTAACATTTGCCATTTCATTATGTCTTGTTATCTCAGAAATAAAATTACTATACTTTTTTTTCCCCTAGGGATTCAGTGCGACACCAAAGGAAGATTTATTGTCGCAGATGAGGAGGCCAATGCGGTACTAGTGTTTAATAAGTTTGGCAAGTTTCTCTCCGAGCTCTCCGCCCCTGTCACCGCCATGAAAGAGAACGTAGAGCCCTTCGCCCACTACCAAGCCAGCCACATCTCCGACGCTGAAAGTTTTTTTCATCACCCGAGGTACATCTGCACAACTCAAGACGGACACTACGTCATCTCCGACTCAGCCAACCACTGCATCAAGGTCTTCGACCCGGCCTTCAACTTCAAGTTCCAATTCGGCAGCTTCGGCAAGCAGGACGGTCAGTTCAAGTTCCCTTACGGGGTGGCCAGCGACGGTGACGGACACCTCTACGTGGGCGACCACTACAACAACCGAGTGTCTATGTTCAGTCAGGAGGGACACTTCTTGGAGCACGTCTTGACCTCGCAGGACGGCATCACCAGGCCAGCCTGTCTAGCCGTCATGAATAGTCGCCTGTACGTCACGCACGGGGACCTCAGATCTAATAAGGTCACGGTTTTCCAAATCTCAAAGGACCAGTCCAAAAAAGTAAACCCAGACACACAGCGCTTATCTAACACAGACTGTTATAAATCAAGTTAATGCGGACACACAGCTCTAATCTAACACAGGCTGTTAAAAATCCAAGTTAAATGCGGACACACAGCTCTTATCTAATACATACTGTTATGGATCAATTTACTGCGGACACACAGCTCTAAGACTTACTGTTTCGAGTCAATTTACTGCGGTAAAATCTTTCTGAAATTGTCACTCATTTCAATGTAAAGTTGTTTAGCCGTTCATAAAGAATTCCTTGAGTAATTTGTGTTCATTCATTATTGTTTTTATACCATACGTATGCTTTATGTTTTAATTGTTTTAGCATACGGTAATTTAATACAACAATTCACTTGTCCTAATGTTGTTTTTAATAGCACACTCTGTTGCTTATAAGAAAGCTGAGGGGAAAAATCAATACAAATGGAAGGTAACTGTCTTCGGACACACTATTTACAATATACTGCTTTTCTCCCTTCTATAAATTTATCTTTTTTATTGCCTTCTATCTTAGTTATTTATTACTAGTAGAAGTCATCTACAATAAGTCTTAGTCTTGATCTATAGGATACATTCAAAATGAAAAAAAAAACAAATGTGTATTCGTTTACTGAATGTGTAACCAATGAAATATTGATTTTTCCCTTCGGAACGAAATTAGTTTTTCAGAGATAACCTTAAAAAGAAAAAAAACAAACTCTACTTCATAATGAATAATTATAGTTTAAAATATATCTTAAGATAATGGTCATGTGACCAATGTAAGAAAACACGTGCTCTTAATCATTTTCCTGTAGAACTTCGATTGAAATCTAGATCTAACTCTAGGAAGCGATGTGGAGATGTCAATCAAATTATTTAATTATCATTTTCCTGTAGAACTTCGATTGAAATCTAGATCTAACTCTAGGAAGCGATGTGGAGATGTCAATCAAATTATTTAATTATCATTTTCCTGTAGAACTTCGATTGAAATCTAGATCTAACTCTAGGAAGCGATGTGGAGATGTCAATCAAATTATTTAATTATCATTTTCCTGTAGAACTTCGATTGAAATCTAGATCTAACTCTAGGAAGCGATGTGGAGATGTCAATCAAATTATTTGCATGAAAGTCATGAAGAAAACTATAATAATTGCAAAGAATTTATCGCATATTCTTTTGAATATGCGGATCAGGAATATGGAAATAATGTTGTTTTTTTAAAACCTAAACTCTTTCTTTAGTCAGTTCTTTTAAAGTAGCATTTTGTAATGATTAAATACAGATAATGCATGTCATGGGTTTATGATTTCGTTGTTTAAGGCATTATTTACATCATTTTTGTAAATGTGATTTAGGTTTGCCATACGTGAATATAGATATTATACATTATAATCATATATTTAAATAAATATCCACAAACTTTCGAAAACCGTGTTCCTTCTAGAAATAAATATTTAAATAGAATTAAAATTCTATTTCGACTAATTTTTTTTATTTATTTACAAAGAGCAGTCCCTATAAATTCATTCTCATCTCATCTGTTCTTTGACGTTAGTCGTATGGCTGCTGTGACAGTTCGCTAAACCAAATCCCTCCACTTTTCCCTGTCAGCAGCTGTTCTTAGCAGGGTATCAAGTGAGAGGCCGGTCCATTCGTCCATGTTATCCAGCCAGTTTCTCTTTGGACTATTTCGACTATACCTTGAAGAATGACTTTTAACAATATTACCAAAACCAGATCAGTTTTGGTCTTTTCACGGTACTGAATAGTTCTTTTCTTTTGCTACTTGAGTCTACTTAGTGTGGGGATAGAGACTATCTACTAATCCACTGTAGTGTTGTGATAGAGTCTACCTACTAGTCCATAATAGTGTGGGGATAGAGTCTACCTACTAGTCCACAGTGTGGGAATAAAGTCTACCTACTAGTCTGCAACAAAGTGGGGTTAGAGTCTACTTGAAAAATTTCTTGTCTTTTGCTCCATTTTTTCCCTTTTTTTGCCTGATATCGTACCTTGAAGGAAAGTCTTTGCCAGTCCTGAAGTTCGTGTAACATGGGTGCTTTAAGAGCTTCTATTCTAGAACATTGACCTGGACGATCCGTATGAGGCTGATAAAAAAGGCTCTGAGGGCTTCTTAATCCTGTGGTGAAAAAAATTAATAATATGATTTATGGCAACAAGGTGGCTGAGCAGTAAAGCGCTTGGCTCCCAAATCGGGTGGTCCCGTGTTCAAATAGACCTGGTGATGACTGGTGTTGACTGGGATTTTAAATTTCGGATCTTTATTGCGCCACAGTCCATCCAGATCTAAGGGGTACCTGACATTTGTTGGGAAAATGTAAAGGCAGTTAGTCGTTGTGCTAACTGCATGACAGCCTCGTTAATCGTAGGCCACAGAAACAGAAGAACTTCGCATCATCATGTCTCATAGAACGCAATGTCTGAAAGGGAAACTTTAATTTGGTTACTTTTAATATGATTTCTATCTGATACGAAATAAGTTGCTAAAGCATTTCTACTCAATGACTTGAATTTATTGAACTCTGAAGTTAGAGACCAATACTGGCAAATCTGTATTAATATTAACATTGGTATTGTATTATGTACCCAATAAAAAGTTCATAATTCTTCTCGTGTCTGTAAGGAATTGTTGATCTTACGAATCTAGAGTTTAGTTTTTACACATATCTAGTTTAGAATAGTCTACATATCGAAAATCATCAATCAACAAATGACACAATAACCTATATAATAATGAAGTGCTATCAACTAGATCTAACAACCATTTTTCAACTAATACATCTCTGCCATTGTAGAAAAACAGCAACCAATAATTATTTCAAGAAGAAAAAAAACAGACAAAACAATGATTGACTTGGAACAATTTAATAACTACTTCTTTATTATAGAACCATCTTTTCAAGATATAAATAGCTATTACATTTGCCAGGCGAATATGTTCCCTAAACACCACATAAAAAAGAATTATTATTTAAACTTTCCCAAAAAAGGAATGTTAATTTTCATCTCTGACCTATAATTGTTTATTTTTAATGTCATTTAATGACAGCAAAACGAATGAAATGAATGTACGCGGTTCTCTGGCGTTAATTAGACTAACCAGTCGATGCTAATTACTCTAAGTGATAACTTGACGTCCAGGTGGCTGGAGTTGGCTCAGAGAGATGCGAGGTATTTAGCTCACAAGAAAGACTCACTTCCGTCTGGCAGGGGAGAGGCATAAGTCTAATGCACCACTCCCTGAAAGGAATCAAACATAAACATGCATTATAAAATCCATACATAGATTCTCATCATAAACATATAAAACAGTGGTTCTCAAACTTGAGCTACTGACACCATTTATATCCACAATGTATGTTCGCACACTCTTATTCAGCTAAGGGGAATGCAGATCCGCTGTAAGCCGCCCCTGAAGATTCCGGGTTGCTAAGTTTTATTTTCTGTGCATTCTAAGCTTCAGCAATGAGTTCTCCTAGCGTGTACATCGCTCTATTTCCCCTAGAGCTTTTAATAGGGTAAATTGCAACAAATTTCCAATAAGGACCAACAAAGCAGTCTTAGTCTTAGTTCTAATAATAAAATGCATTTCGTGAAATGTCAAAATAACAAGGGATGGAACAGGCCTGTCAGGGGGAGGTATGCTAAGAGTGAAAATGCTACTTTGTTATTGTGGTATAATAGTTATATCCCTTTGTTTATGTTCTCCCAGGTCCAGGTTATGAATTTGAATAGTCTTGCACGTGTTATAAACTGAATGGTTTAGTCTTCTTTGAATGTGCGAGAGAGTGTGTTAGTTAGTGAGGTCTTGTTCCCGGTCCAGCAAGGTTGGGCGGTTGCTTCCTGGACTGGTATTTTGTGTATTATATTTCTGAGAGCTGATGTCATTATTTGTCCTGTATCGGACATTAAAGTATTGTTTGTATGTCCATGGATATCTGGGGTTGAAGTTGAATTTGATCTTGAATTGGATCTTGAATTTGATCTTGAATTTGAACGAAGAGCAAGAGACATTGAAGACAGTAGATCATGCACTTTTGTAAAGAGCCTTCTCGTCGTAATATTATCACCAAAGACCGATTTGTAGGGGAACTGCAAAGGTCGATGATTTACAACTCAAGAGAAATTTGACCTTTCTGACATAAATCACAAAACAAGACGATTAGAGACAGGGTTACTACAGCGATTGGACCCCACGATGACCTACTTACTATTGTAAAAAACAACAACGCAAAACTAAAACTCTATGGCCATATTACAAGGTCTACAGAGCTCGCTAGGAGACCTTCCTTCATGGAACAGTACCAGGAAAAAAGAAGAAGAGGTAGATAGAGATAGCGATGGGAAGACAACAAATAAGAATGGACGGGCATGCCATTGAAAGAGGTTCTATCCAAAGACAGAGGGGAATGGAGAAAGAAGGTCAGCAGTTCTTGTGTGATGCCCCAACGGTTTCAACAGACTAAGGGAAAGGTGAATACACATATATCATGTTGTAAATGCAACGCAAATACAACAGATTTTTTTACCAATGAAAAATAAATGTTTTAAAAATAGACCGCCTTCGCGCTTCAGTTATTTTGTTTCTCTTTTCTTCTATGCTTGATTGTTTAGTAAAGCTCTTTAGGTTTCAATCAGGTAAAAAAAACAACAAAAAAAAACTAAAATTTTAAAAGTTGCGGGAGATTTTAGGACGTCGTTTATTCCAGGAAAGGTATCCAAGCCTCTCACATATCTAACATTTGATGGCTGAGTACAGAAATCCTGAAGTTGGATTAGCGCCAACAAAAAGTTGATTGTTTTATACACAGTGTCATCCCTTATCTGCCTAGTCGTGTGGTATGCGCGCTGGACTCTCGTTCGGACTTCTCCTTTGTCCTGGGTTCATACCCTGCCCGCAGCCATCCCCGTCGTCCTGCGGGAGGTTTGGACTAGGAAGTAAATTATCTCCGACTGCGAAGGAAAATCCAAACATGTCAAACATTGTACAAAACAAACGTCTCCAGAACCTTTACGTAAAACAAAACAGAACGTATTGGCTTTAAGATTTCCAGCCCAGGTTATCAACACAGGAGGTAAGAAGTGTCCCTCCTCAGTTCTTGAATTACGCTCCATTCTGAAGTCTTGGTACTACACTCTCTCTTAGAGTTTTATGTTCTTTTATGTTTTCTAGGGAAAAAATGTATTTGTCAAGATATTGTGCTAGGAGGCGCGATGGTTGAGTGATAAAGCCTTTAGCTTCTGAACCGGGGGGTCATGGGTTCGAATCCTCGTGTAGGTTGGGATTTTTAATTTCGGGATCTTTTGGGCGCCTCTGAGTCTACCGAGCTTTAATGGATACCTGACATGAGTTGAGGAAAAGTAAAGGCAGTTAGTCGTTGTGCTGGCCACATGACAACCACGTTAACCGTAGGCCACGGAAACAGATGACCTTTACATCGTCTGAAAGGGGAATCTTTACTTTTTCTTGTTACTGTCATTGTGGCGACCACATTGCAATATATATATTGGATATCCTCATACATGACGGAGAACTTTGAAGAGTTAGCTTTTTAAAATCTGGTCTACATAATAAAGGCAGCGTTGGCAAACACAACGCTTTAAAGGTATAGAACTGCAGAATCACATTTTCTTGGCTCAGGATTTTCTATAAAAAAGTCATTTCTATATGGAGAGAGCATTACACTTTTATTGTATGACTTTAAACACAAATGGGCAACTAACTAGCCGCAATAAAATTTGCTACGATGATATTGGATACTGGTTAAATTATAGCTGAAGTCTTTTTTAAAATTTAGTTGGCAACACTGAAGTGTCAATTTTAGCGTCCTTGACCTTCTTTAGTTTAACGTGAAAATCTAAAAATACCAAATTAGACATTTTGAATTTTGTATAAGTACAAGTTTGGCCAATGTCACACGAATTATAATTGTGATATAATTTAATGTATCTTTTTTTTGTTTGTATTCAGTAGAAGATTACACTGCCAAAAGCACATAAGACAAATGAGTGTTACTTGTTTTCACAATAATTAAGATTACCATCTTCTAGAAATTGTTCAAACTTGACGATATTTATTGTGTCTATAGTCCTATGTTGAAGGCACATGTTCAACACGAACGAAATTCTGAAGTGGATAACGCATCATTATTCTTTAAATTTTCAATATGAATATACTATTTTCAATAATCTTATTTCTGGTGAACATCTTTATAGCTAAGAATTACCATTTGTTTATTAGGAGTGCAGTTTCTCGACATTTTAAACAGGCAAAAAACGGCAACAACTTGGTCCATATTAAAATAAGGCATCTCTAATGATCAAGTGACAATACAATGTTCGCAAATGTCAGTTTCTTTTCTTAAGATATTCACCTGGCTTTGATACCCTCAGAAAGGAGAATTAAGGGTCACAAGAGAGGTGACCTCAATTCTGGTTGCTAAGGAACGGTTTACAGTGTCATTTTTATTGAACATGGCCGACTACAAGCTTTCATCCTATCGCATTCGTCACATAAAAACCTGTTTCGGTCTTGTCCCAAGGGAGCCAACTTTTGCTTCCATATTTTAGTACTTGATTGTCTAGTTAAAAATATTTAATTTGTATTTTTTTAGGTTCTCATTTTCTTTAAGAGTTTCTTTAAAGCCTTCAAAAACTTTTTTTTAGTATTGGCGTGTGTATATTGAAATGTAATTAAGCTGCAATTTAACAAATCAGTGTTTTACTTAAATTATGTCTGTCACAGCTTTCCTTTTATGTTTATAATTATAACTCGATAGAATCTACCTTAGGTCTCGATACGTCTAGGTGTCCCTAGTTCAGTTCTAGTTAACGAAAAAACAACAACAATTAACCACTAGATCAAACACATTAACTTTAATCACCTTTACTGCATATCACACACGCTGGTCTCTCTCTCTAACAAAACACACTTTCGGTCATTCGCGCAGAATGTAAAAATAGATTATACATACTTACACACATTCATCCGTGAACATGTCCCTTGTTATTAAATTCAGTAATTGTTAAGTTATTAAGGAGTATGTAAAAAAATATATGTATATATATCTGCGGACAATGGCTATGCTTGCATCTGACGTGGCAAAATATGTAGGTCACAGCTGGGGCTGCGACCCACGGGAAATACTACATTCCTCACTAATCTTGGGACTTGAAGACAAGCCTTATTATATCTATCTATCTATCTATCTATCTATCTATCTATCTATCTATCTATCTATCTATCTATTTATCTAATCTATCTATCTATCTTTCTCTCTCTCTCTCTCTCTCTCTCTCTCTCTCTCTCTCTCTCTCTGTATATATATATATATATATATATATATATATATATATATATATATATATATATATATATATATATATTATATATATATATATATATAGTCATTCTACGTCTGAAGGAGGTCAACAAGTGCTCAAAGTGACCATCACTGGCTAGATGGACATCAAGCTGATATGAAAATACCCCCCAAACGCACCCGCTGTGTTGATTGCAGATGTTATTCGATCTTTCATGCCATTCATATTTAATGCCATCGGTGGAAAAAAAACTTTACCTTTAATATGGGGAACCTGGCAGGCCAAGCGCAGAGAGCAAACAAAATGCCTTGTGCTGAGAAATCATTTTGATGGTAAATAAACAAGTGATTTTCATACAAACACATATTGAAATTGAGAAGTTGAAAATGACATCCAATTAAAGAAGGATAACTCCTGTAATCAAACGACCGATAACTCAGTCCATTACAACGCTTTCGAAATGCCTGATGATTTTTTGACGCATTCTTTTTTTTAATGACTCAGTATAATAAAATAAAGAAGAACGGCATATAAAAATACATTAAAAAAATATAATGTCTCTTTTATACAACTTATAATAAAACTTGTCTTCGAGTTCGAAGACTTATGAAAAGTGTAACTTATAGAGCAGAACGTCAACCTAAGTCATTAGTAATTCAGTATTCTCTGTTTCTTATGGATCGAATATCATATATCTATGTACATTACATTACAAAAGAGGTTTATTGAGTCATAAAAATTTGATTTCCAATAGCTGGCGGTGCGTAAAATTATTCTTCAATTTATTAAACCCTTGAAACAATGTTGCCTTACATTTGGCTATTCCCGAACGCAATAGTCCTTTAAAAAAACGCGATAGATCTTTCATAATTGGTGTTGAAGCTAGATATAGACCTAATTCGAAAAGCCAGACTGAAATGTATATATTTGTAGACTTTGAAAAAATTATAAAAGTTAAAATAGCATTTCCCCGTTATGGCCCAATAATATGCATCAACTATACAATTTATAGGAGAATCGTGTTAGAGCCGTTTTTGATATCCGTGTCCACCTAGGTTCCTCCATGAAGTTTTCACTTGAATAGAGGTATTGTGATGATTCAACTAATAGGACTAATTGGTGATTTTTCTAAAGGTTTAGATAATAGTGAACAAATAGATGCTATCTTACTAGATTTTTCTAAGGCTTTTGACAAAGTTCTCCACCATAGTTTGCTTAAAAAATTAAAATATTTTGGCATTAATGGTCCACTGCATCAGTGGATTAAAGATTTTCTGATAGGGAGAGAACAAACTGTAATAATAAATGGCTCTAAATCAACACCGATAACAGTAAACTCAGGTGTTTCTCAAGGAACAGTCTTGGGTCTACTACTATTTTTAATTTACATAAATGATTTACCAAATTGCATTACTTCAGGAACAAAAGTCAGATTATTTGCAGACGATTGCATAATATATAGAACAATAAAAACAACACAAGTCACAGATATTTTACAAAGAGAATTAGATGAATTACAGAAATGGGAATCAAATTGGAGCATGTCTTTCCACCCAGAAAAATGTCAGTTGTTAAGAGTAACAAAAAACTAAAACAAATTAATTCCACTTATCTTATTCATGGCAAACCAGTAACACAGACTAAAAACGCAAAATACCTAGGTGTTATAATAAATGAAAAACTGTCATGGAATCCACATATTGATGAAACTATAAAAAAATCAAACAAAGCATTAGGATTTATTAAAAGAAATTTCTATAAATCAAATAAGAACATAAAACTAAAATGTTATTTAACCTTGGTCAAGCCAATAATAGAATATGCATCCTCCGTTTGGGACCCCTCAACTCAAGAAAACATTAAGAAACTGGAACAGACACAAAATAGAGCAGTGAGATTCATAACAAAGGAATATTCACATTTGACTAGAGTAACACCTATAGTAAAATCACTAAATTTAGAAAGCCTTCAGGACAGAAGACTCAAAAGTAAAGTAGCAATTATACATAAAACACTGAACCATAATCTTCAAATACAAAAACAAAATTTTATAAAATACTCTGAAAGACACAAAGATAAAGGCACATTCCTCATCCCATATGCTAGGACAAATTTGTACAAATACTCCTTCTTCCCTAGTGCTATTAGAGCATGGAATGGGTTGCCTGAGCTAGCCAGGAAAACCAGTGACTTGGCAGAATTTAAGTCATTGGTTAATATGCATGACTAAATGCATGACGCGTAGGACGTAATCATCTTCTTTTTTGAAGTAACGTCTGTATTATATAAGATAAGATAAGATAAGAAGATTCTGTTATTTACTCATTGAGTTATATGTCATGGTATGAACAACAATGTGCAATAGTCCATTACGTTTAAAGAATTCTCTTGTGGCCCAAACATCCGGGACAGTGCGATGAAAAAGTCATGGAAAGATAACTCTTTTATTTCTGCAAGTCGGACTAGAGTTACCTTACGTAAGTTTCGAGGTGGAAGAAAGCTAGGCTCAGAAATAAATAGAGGAGTTGGGGCGTATGCTACGCCCCGGGTCGTCTCGTAACGTAAATATTGCTACTTGTCCAGTTCAAACGGAAATGACCGCTGACCGACGAACGAAAAAGCACATCTAAAAAAAGTATCTTTAAAACTAGGATTTGCTAAGATTTTGTTTCAGGTTTATAGGTGTGTTCTTTACAGCTGGCTGTTATCTTGTCATGTTCAGAAAATAAAATGCAAGTTTAAACAAAATGTTCATCTGAATAATTCATCGGATATTTTCAGGGGGGGCGTTATATACCTCAGTTAATTGAATTAAGCTGCTCTTTGTTAACATGTTTTAAAAATATATTCTGCAAACCAGTGTTTCCCAAACTATATTCTAGTGTTCCGCGAGGCCTGAATGTGTTTCTCGAGCTACTGAAATAGTTAACTAGTAGGCCACCACGTGAATTAATCTCTAAAAAAAAATAAAAAAGAGTTACGCTAATTACTCAGAATGTGCGAAGTGTTCCGATAAGGAAAAAGTTTGGGAACCACTGCTGTTAACAATGAAGACAGCAAGAGAGGAAAGGAAGACAGAACTTTATGGCGATATAAAGGAGCTTAACGAAAAAAGGAGGGAAATAGGGAAAGATTTTGAAATAACAAAAAACAATTCCAAGGACGTTATATTGAAAGATTTAAAGAGAGATTTTGTTATCACTCAAACTCAGAGGCGGGCCCCAAAAGATCCAAACAGAGGTCATCTGCT
Source organism: Biomphalaria sudanica (assembly GCA_036873155.1). Lineage (NCBI taxonomy): Eukaryota > Metazoa > Mollusca > Gastropoda > Planorbidae > Biomphalaria > Biomphalaria sudanica. The sequence goes on along the minus strand of JAZGLO010005573.1, from coordinate 565,712 downwards.
TGGTAAGCAATGTGGTAGCGCGGCAGGTTTCAATATTTCCAGCCCGAATATGACAAGCTATCTGATTTGACCTCTGTAAAGAAAATGGTACAGAGAAAGTGATTGGAAGAGACAACTTAAAATAATTGCCGGGTCTGCCATTGAAAGAGGTTTTATCCAAGCGAAAAGACAAAGAGGAATGGGGGAAAGACGGTTGACAAATCTTGTGTACTGCCCCGACGGTCCAACAGACTAAAGGATAGGTGAAAGTGACCGTAAAGGGGATAGAAAATGGTATGAATCAGGGCTGTGAGCTTACTCAGACTTTGTACTATTCTTTGTAGTAATGCCAAATACAATAGGGCAGCTACATCAAGTTACGCAGCGAGAGCAGGTTATTTAACATACGGCGCTTAGTCTCACGTACTAAAATTAAAGAGATAATTGCTGGTCGCCTCCAGTTAAGAGCATGCCGTTATTTAATAATAGCCGGATATGACCCGCGGCCTTTGGGTAGTGGCGTTGCTGGGGTGGGGGAGGGAGGGTCAAAATTCGAAAGTCCCCCCATGCCCCCAGTTGCGGGGAGGGTTCCAAAATGAGTGTCCGAAATTTTTTTTTCTACATTAGACATTTAATATTACGCCACTCCCATGTAATATTGCTATTCATGTTGTTTATATAAGTTAGTCACCCTGTTGCAAGAATTCTTAACAAATGAACTCTTTCCGGCGAGGTTACTCTCGGGGCGGGGGGGGGGGTAACCTGAGTTATATATTATTAAGTTATATGTTTATTAAATAAATTATCTCATATCTTGATGTCGAATGTCAAAATGCAGGGCCCCCTAAAAAAGTTATACATAATTAAGTTTCTTTCTTTAATAAATTAATGGATTTCTTTTTATTTTTAGCCCCCCTCCTCCCCTCCGGTCGTGGGAGGGACATTAAACATTAAACTACCTTCACGCCATGATCTAACAAACATTTATGCCAAATTTTATTAACATTGATCAAACGGTTCTGATTTCTATGCTGGACATAACATACATACTTATACATACTGAAAGACACAAAGATAAAGGCACATTCCTCGTACCATATGCTAGGACTAATTTGTGCAAATACTCCTTCTTCCCTAGTGCTATTAGAGCATGGAATGGGTTGCCTGAGCTAGCCAGGAAAACCAGTGACTTGGCAGAATTTAAGTCATTTGTTAATATGCATGACTAAATGCATGACGCGTAGGACGTAATCATCTTCTTCTTTGAAGTAACGTCTGTATTAGATAAGAATATAGGTCTATATATCTATTAGCGGCGGGATGTCGTAGAGCATTGAACCAGTTCTAGCTGGGGCCATTAACTCAATCTCAACTATGTTTTTATGAATAGAAAATACACATTAAAAAAAGTTAACTAAATCTTAGATAACAATTAAATTGAATAATTATCATTTACGATCTGACATATTCCTGCATAAAAACAATATTTTTAATTATTTAAATGTAATTACATTAAAAAATAATTTTTCTAACTTTATAATGAAAAAAAATGACGCTTTTTTTCTGTTCGCAGGGAGAGATAATATTAAAACAAATGCAGACATATTAATTATGGTAATCTCTCCATAAAAAAACCCCCACGATATTTAATTATCACAGTAAAAAAACGAAACTCTTTCAACGTGAATTGTTTATTTTCCGTTGATTCCAATTATATTTAATTACAGAAGATGTTAGCATGTGGCTGCTATTGATTCAAACGTTCAGGATTAATTAATATTAAGGTAAACTAAAGAGGAATCTTGGATTACAACTTTACCACACCAGGCCAGGATAAAGTGTTTGAAACTACAGCTTGACCAATCTAGATTCGAGACAAATACGTTACTATAGTATACGTAGCTACACAAGATCTTAGAAACATGGTGGACAATACAACAAAGAACTACACCAAGAAAAGTGGTTGAAATAATGTGTGGTCGAGAGATAGACCACAGTAGATCACCTCCATCTTCACCTTTCTCTTAGTCAATTGGACCGTTGGGGCACCATGCAAGATTTTGTCGACAGTCTTTCTCCATTCCTCTCTGTCTTTTGCCTTAGTTAGAACCTCTTTCCATGACAGGCCCGTTCATCTTTTATGTTATCCTCCCATCGCTTTATCTGTCTGCCTCTTCTTTTTACTGGTACTGTTACCTGAAGGAAGGTCTTCGCGATACACAAGGACCTTGCAATATGGCCATAGATTTTTAGCTTGTTTTTTTTTCACGATATTTCAACAGGTCATTATGGGGTCCAATCGCTTCAGTAACGCTCTCTCTAATTTCTTGGTTTGTGATGCGGTCTTTGAATGTGACACCTAGGATCCTTCTGTAGCATCTCAATTCCATTACTAGGAACCTCCTCTCTAGTTCTGCAGTCAGCGTCCAAGATTCGCAAGCATTTAAGAACGTGACCAAGACCAAGGAAACGCATCAGTCTGATTTTGGTGCCGAGGGCTATGCCTGTGTCTTTCCATATTATAGATATAAGTAACTAATAATCATCTCAAACATTTCTTAAAGTTCTAAATTTGACGCAAATGTGGGCTTGTCTAAAGTTTTCCAAATTTAATAAGATAAGAGCGGAGATAAGAACAAACTCATGTTCAAAGATAATGCGATAAGGTTTTTCTTTTAATAGCTTTTATAAAGCGCAAATTTCATGCTTATAGCACGCTCAGAGCGCTATGGTCCAATCTCTTGTATGGACCAGTAAGAGGGGTGGTGGTATCTCTGCTCGAGTCGGGTAGTCGAACTTTGAGCCCCTTTGCCAAACTAAACCCAAGCGTACTTATCCTCTCGACCACACATCCCATATCACTTATGATGATATATTCGTGATCAGTTTAGAACAAAAGATGTCAGAAATAAACTGAAGAATGAACTTCTCATCTAACTTGTAACAATAGCTCCGAAGCTGAACCATATTATGAAGAACTATTATCAAAACACCCGTAGCTTCATACAGCGCATTAGATACATTTTGATATTATTAGATGTAATACTAAATTTCTGTATTTTATTCATAATAAAATGCTCCATTATTCGGCCAGCTCCTCAAAAAAGTTTTCCTATCACTGCTTTATTTTTTTTTGTAAAGCTTCAAATTAAAACAAAAATTGGTAGATGTCACTTCATGGCGCGGTGGCTAAGCGGTAAAGCGCTTGGCTTCGGGAACCGGGGGACCCGGGTTCGAATCCTGGTGAAGATTGGGATTTTTACTTTCGGGATCTTCAGGGCGCCTCTCAATCCACTCACCTCTAATGGGTACCTGACATTAGTTGGGGAAAATTAAAGGCGGTTGGTCGTTGTGCTGGCCACATGGCAACCTCGTTAACCGTACACCACAGAAACAGATGACCTTTACATCATCTGCTCTATAGACCGAAAGGTCTGAAAGGGGGAACTTTTTTTCTTTACGTCATGGCTAGTAAATTGGTCATTTTGACTGTAAGGAACTCATTAAAGTAAAGACCCTGGCAGACAACGGCTTAGTGTTTGAAGTGTTAAAATATGTAGGTGCGCTTAGCCACCTGAAATCCTGCACTCATCTTTAATCTTCATACTCCAATAACATCCGTATTTTTCTTATTGGTTAAAGTTATGAACTATTCTAGATCATTACCTTTTAAATTCAAATACTCCATAAACTCTTGTAACATGTTATCTGCCTTCGCTTTCGCTTCCGGCCGGACAGGGGCGTGGATGTTAAATTTCTTTGGAAGGGCAGCTCCAAAAATATCATCTATGTTCTCTAGGTCGACGTCATCGAGCTCAGGAGCGTCATCTAGATCTAACCCCTGGAAGGCTTTCATCTGGATAGGTGCGAACCTTTCGTCTTTGGGAACCATCCTTGGGTAGCTTCTTCCGGCCATGGCGCTCTCGTAATCACGCTCGGAATCGAGCTCGTCGGGGCGAAGGTGAGTCCTGTAGTAGTCGTCGCTCTGGTAAGCGTGGTAGTCTGGGTGTTGAGGGAAAGTATCTATCTTGTTATCTAAATAAGATCGTCTCGATCTGGATACGGCGCTGGCTGTAGGAAATAAAAAACGCAACTGTTAATGAAAACAACAACAAAAAAATGCACTCTGAAAAAGTGTGTGTGTGTATGTCTGTAAGTGAGGTGAAATGATGTTGGAGGGGAAATGAGGATGTAGCTGTAGGGATAGAACTCCAATTCAGGTATTAATCAAAGGGAGATAAGCTTGATGCTTTAGACTTTAGACAAATGAATGGTAACCCTTGACCGATGTGGAGCTATTTCTGGAACATGAGAATAACGCAGTAGTCTAACTTTTTATGTTTTTTTTTAGAGTGTGTCCAATACTGGCATAATTTCCACTAACGATTGTTTAAATTCAAGACTTAACTCACGATGATCTGTGTTTGCTATGCGGGAAACTGTTTCTCCAATGAAAGTCCATAAAGAGATTGAACAAAAACAAACTTTACATGTTTCTCGGAACTGCAAGACTTAATAAGGAGAAGGGCAGTCACCATTGTTACAGTATAGAGAGGGCATTGAGTTTCATATAGTAGAATAGAATCGCAAGGTTGCCATTGCCAGAAGTGGTATTGAATAAAGCACTCCACTACCTACAAAATGGTTTCTATTGGCATGCGTCTCAAATAATAATAATAGTAATAATAACTGCCTTTATAAATAGGCCTCTGATGCAAATTTCACATGTAATATTCAAGAGAAACTGGGGCATTAATGTATATCTCATGTACTATCGTACTAATTGTTTGCTCCAATTATGCGTTGCTTTGTGTAATGCACAATTGTAAAACAAATTTCTTCACGGATATTAAAATTTATTATTTTTATTACGATTATTAAAAGTATCTTATGTATGATACAGTTAAACTAAATGAATTTGTCAAACCAAAAGTTTGGGTCTCTAGCGACAATAAACACTGATCCAAGTGCTCTAACTCCCCTCTATACAAAACAAAATACATACAAATTTCTCCTGACTTAAAACCTAGCCTCTATCGGCCGACTATACATATCTAGCTAATACAATCATCACATTAAGAATAGACTAAAGAGTTCTCGGACATCCAGACATAGCATAAATATTCATGAACCTATTAGCAATCAGTCATAGTGGGTATATATTGGGTTATAGTTAGTCTTATCTCAAATCGGCAAAGATACTCTCGCTCCATTAGATACAGCTCCTGTGAAGGACATAAGCCTAGACAAGGACTGATCTTCTTCCTATATTTAGTGCATTGCGTGACGCATTACATCATCAGTGATTGACTGTGACGCTGCTGAGATTTGGACGTGAAAAAAACAACCCTAGATACCATGTCAACTGTTCCTTCTCTTCAGCCAATTCTTCCTGTGACATGTTATTTCCAACTGGTCACGCAACGCGTCAACTACTGATAAAACAAAACAAAAAAATACAAGACAAGTACATGACAAGAAATTTCATTAATGGACATTCAAGAGATTGTCGAATTTGGTCAGTTATAAAAAATAACAAACACAATTTGTAAATTTTTTTTAACAATTACGCTCACAATACTTTATTTCTATGTATTATTTCAATAATGAATGAATGATAACATGTGTGTACGCTCTATCTTCGCGACAAACTAAACAATGTCAAGGACGCTGTATTGGAGATCTTCATGACAAACTAAACAATGTCAAGGACGTTCTATTGGAGATCTTCACGACAAAGTTAACAATTTCAAGAACTCTAAATCGCACGTCACTGTTTCCAACAAAGTTATTATTATTATAGCTTTTTTATATAGTGCTTTTTTAATGCTTACAGCATGCTCAGAGCGCTTTGGTCCAATCTCTTTTGTGCACCAGTGGGGCAGGGGGTTTTCCGTGCTGCCTTTAGGCGCTCAGTATACACAACTCTGCTCAAGTCGGGTGTCGAACGTCGAGCCCCTTTCATAAATAGGCAAAATAAGCCAAGCGTACTTAGCCTCACGACCACGATTCCCTTACAAGATCTGCATTAATGAAATTTACTGTTAAAACTTCACTATACACCAAATCCAGATCTAGCATAATCAAGAACATTGCTACATTTGATATCTTCTAAAAATATGCGTTCTATGAACCCGCACACACACACACACACCAAAAAGTATATTTTACAAAGTGGTCTGTTTTCCAAAGAGTAGCTGGGGATCCATTAATAAAGTAAATACACTAATTCAAGCAACAGTCTGAAAAAAACTAAAACAATTTTTTTAAATAAAATAAAAAAAAAAAAAAATAGGAATTTAGCTATAGTAAGACACAACCTCACTACATACCAAATCTCATTTTTTATTTAGCTGCCCATTCGTTTTTAAATAGGCTATAAGTTAGACTGAACGCAGTGACGTCACTAGGGGCTTGCGGGCCGCACCGGGTGACACCGACCCTAGTGATGCCACTGACTGAACGTCTATTTATTACTTTATTTTAAAATTATTTTTGCTATCAACGGAGGAGCTTAGAAAAAGTGAATCTGCAGAGACAAGACAAATATAAAACAAGACAAATATAAAATAAGAAATACATAAACAATACTTTTAAAAAACAAAACCAAAACAAAAAAAATTATGTTAAGAATAGTTGTATCAATTACTTTGGATCAGTCATGCAATTAAATTTGTAATCGATCTAGACTTACAATAAAACAGCATTTATAAAAGAAAAGGGGGCAACGACCTGAATTCGAACTCATGGCTAAAGCCTTCTCAAGCTACTCACGCCACCGCGGTAACCACTCTGCTAGTAGAAATCTTACGAATATTGATGGCTCTATAGTTATCTATTGTTTCTATAGTCTCGTCCTATTTTTCATGTTGTGTTTACTAAGACTCTGACGCCGATGTATAAAGGGGACTAATTCAGCTTACACTGTCACTACTGTCGTCCGTTGAAGTGAAGCTAGATTAGCACCCCCACCTAATGCTCCCCTCGCCTCACCGTAAAAATCCGCAGTTGTTAAAAAGTCATTTATAAAAATTCAAAATGTAAAAACTCGTTATTAAGTGGTCATACCTTAAATATGGTCTGATGTACATTTTCCCCCCCCCCCCTCAATATCCAATACCTGAGATTTGCATTTGAGTACTTTGCTTTAGTACTACAGCTATATAGCGACTGAATGCCCCTAACACTGTAAAATTAAAATTAAGACTTGAACCAAAACCATTCGTTATAGAACGCCTCAACACCGTCCTTCAGCGTGACAACCTGTGGGCAGTTTGGACCCATAGCTCGTTGCCACTTCGTACAGACCTGTGACAGGTCAGTGTTCAGACCCTCTGTAACGATTGGTCTCGGTTGAACGCTTTCACCAAAGATGTTTGCGCTCTATCATAGCAAGATTTCACTATAACGATGTTCTTGCCAATGCAGGTATGGACAGTGTTGAGGCACCTGTTTACCTGCTCGGAAGCTACGCTGGGCAGGGCGCATATCCCGTATAGGGGACGAAACTATGCCAAAGGCAATCCTTTTGGTGAGCTGAATGGTGGTAAGCGTCCCGAGAAACGCTTTAAAGAATAGCCTAGGCGCCAACTTGTCTTAACTGACATAGAAGAAAACACCTGGCAACAGGCGGCTTCCAAACGAGACAGCTGGAGTTTTTCTTAGAGGCCGCGGCATACACTTTTGAGATCCAAAGGAAATCTACTGCCAAATCGTAATCTTAACCGACCACCGGCAAAAAATGGCTGTGCCTGCGCTGGATGTGGCAAAATAAGTAGATCAAAACTAGGACTGCATAGTCACGGCGATTGTAATTCCTTTTCTAAATCTTCGAACTTGAAGACACGCCTTATTATTTTTGTTGTAATATTACAGGTGAGTATAATAGAGAATGTAACATGGGGCATACATTTTGGTACAATTATGGTGTACAATGTACACTGGTATATTTTAAAGTTCATGACACACGCAAATCGAGGGACATAAGCAACGACAGCTCAACGTATTTAATTATAATAAGGGCCTATAAGAAAAATCTCTCCAATCTGGTAATGAATCAAAATGTGTATGCATTGGAGGTTTTGAAGCAAATCTGGAGGCAAACCCACAAATAGACAGCTTTTTTTTTTTTTTGGTATATCCGGTGTACAGAATAATGCAGTGTTGAAAAGCAATGTTTTCGAAAAAGTTGAATACAAATTTTTGGGCACTGTTTAATTCTTTTATGTTTTCAATTTGTAGCTTTTTATTGAGTTGGCAACATTGACGCTCCGTTAAGCGTCCTTGATATTGCTTAGTTTATCGTGAAACTCTCCAATCACGATTGGGACCTGAACGCCCTAACCTAAATATGTTCAGAACTTCACTAACGTAAATCTAGCCCTAAACTATAAATCTTACATAAAAGTACTAGCAAGTAAAACATTAAAAATACTTTAAAATAAAGGAATCTTATATTATATCCTCTATCTCTTCTATACAAATTACGTAATTCATAAAGGCTGTCACGTGATACGTTTTTTTCCATTGTTTTATCAATATTATCACGTGGATTAATGTTGTTTGCTTACGATTGGTGAATGAGGTCCATTGTATCAATTATTTTGAATTAATATTTTATTTAATTGGTGATAGATCTAGACTAACGATACAAAGTCTATGGAGATATTTTAAAAAATAGTTTTTGTTTAGCGCAATTTCATGCTTTAGAATGCACACACTGGTCCAATCAATTGTGTATATGGGGGAGGGGGTGAAGTAGGGGATATTTGAGAGAAGGTTTCCATGATGGCTTTTGAAAAGCAAGTTATAAAAAAAATAATGTTCGATTTGAGCTCGAACTCGTGAGATCAAGCCTCCTCATGTAAAGACGTTACCCACTAAGCCTGTCAATTGCTCATGAAAATACAAGGTTAGCTTCAAAATCTTAGCCGTCGACCTAATTCTCTACGCAAGGCTTATCATCCCTTAGCTAGTACTCTCTATATATAGCGAAATAAATTAATAATGACTAATTGGTCAATATTTCGATTCGTTCATGTTTTGTTATGGATAATGAATAATCGTGCACATTTTCAACTTGATCCGAGAATGGGTAGCGCGAGAAATAACGTGTACAAGATTCCAACTAGACAGACGGAGTGAGTTGATAGAAGCTTGGTTAAAAAAAAATAGTTCCTGGTACAGAAAATACATTTAAACCGCCTTTTACAAGCAACGTTTATTATTATTAGTTTTTACACGAGAGTGTTAATTAATAACAGAAATAACGGCGATGTATTTTAATTAGATTTGATTTTTTTTTTCATCGCTTGAAATCTCGTTAATTAGACTATAAATATCGATTACCAGACAAGGAATGAACTAAAACAGAATTATTTAGATGACACAGAAAGGTTAAAGTCTGCTTGTGGATGAACACTAAGGTTGGACATGATCGAACTATATTTTTATGCGTAGCGTTTGTTTTTTCTCTAGTTGTTAATCCGCTGTTTACTGGAGGAATCAGAAGTTCTGAACTTGTAGTGTCCCTATGCAAAACTCTGCACTCATGTAGCATAATTCAATAAATTACGTAAAGATAACCTTCAAGAATAGAAAGAATGCAGCTGTAAATATGAAGACCCTGCTGTGACCTACATCTTTTTTTTGCGTAAGTAACATAGACGAAGACATTGTCTTCTGTGATTCGATTTCCCTATTTAGGTAGGGATGTACACATACACATACAAATGCGTCCTCTCTGTTGTATGGAGGTAAAGGACGCAAACAGCTCTTCAGATAAAGATATACTCTGATGCACACCATCTCTGGATAGAGGTGCATTGGTAAACAACAGACACACACATGTGCACTATTTTCGAACGCACCATCGTTGCAGCATTGCTTTTTGATTTAAGGAGCCTCTTAGATATAATCCAGAATGATGTGAACGATGTCATTACTAAAAGACAGAATGTTGCGAAATATGTCATCACTAAAAGACAATGACGAGAAAGATGTCATCACTAAAAGACAGAATGATGTGAAAGATGTCATCACCAAAAGACAATAATGTGAAAGATGTCATCACTAAAAGACAATGATGAGAAAGATGTCATCACTACAAGACAGAACGATGTGAATTATGTCAACACTAAAAGACAATGATGTGAAAGATGTCATCACTAAAAGACAGAATGATGTGAAAGATGTCATCACTAAAAGACAATGATGTGAAAGATGTCATCACTAAAAGACAGAATGATGTAAAAGATTTCATCACTAAAAGACAGAATGATGTGTAAAATGTCATCACTAAAAGACAATGATGTGAAAGATGTCATCACTAAAAGACAATAATGTGAAAGATGTCATCACTAAAAGACAATGACGAGAAAGATGTCATCATTAAAAGACAATGATGAGAAAGATGTCCTCACTAAAAGACAACGATGAAAAAGATGTCATCACTAAAAGACAATGATGTGAAAGATGTCATCACTAAAAGACAACGATGTGAAGTCATCACTAAAAGAACGATGAGAAAGATGTCATCACTAAAAGAACGATGAGAAAGATGTCATTACTAAAAGACAATGATGTGAAAGATGTCATCATTAAAAGACAACGATGAGAAAGATGTCATCACTAAAAGACAATGATGGGAAAGATGTCATTACTAAAAGACAACGATGAGAAAGATGTCATTACTAAAAGACAATGATGTGAAAGATGTCATCACTAAAAGACAATGATGAGAAAGATGTCATCACTAAAAGACAATGAAGAGAAAGATGTCCTAACTAAAAGACAATGATGTGAAAGATGTCATCACTAAAAGACAATGATGAGAAAGATGTCATCACTAAAAGACAATGATGTGAAAGATGTCATCACTAAAAGACAATGATGTGAAAGATATCATCACTAAAAGACAATGATGTTAAAGATGTCATCACTAAAAGACAATGATGTAAAAGATGTCATCATTAAAAGACAAAGATGAGAAAGATGTCATCACTAAAAGACAATGAAGAGAAAGATGTCCTCACTAAAAGACAATGATGTGAAAGATGTCATCACTAAAAGACAATGATGAGAAAGATGTCATCACTAAAAGACAATGATGTGAAAGATGTCATCACTAAAAGACAATGATGTAAAAGATGTCATCACTAAAAGACAATGATGTGAAAGATTTTATCACTAAAAGACAATGATGTGAAAGATGTCATCACTAAAAGACAATGATGTGAAAGATGTCATCACTAAAAGACAATGATGAGAAAGATGTCATCACTAAAAGACAATGAAGAGAAAGATGTCCTCACTAAAAGACAATGATGTGAAAGATGTCATCACTAAAAGACAATGATGAGAAAGATGTCATCACTAAAAGACAATGATGTGAAAGATGTCATCACTAAAAGACAATGATGTGAAAGATGTCATCACTAAAAGACAATGATGTGAAAGATGTCATCACTAAAAGACAATGATGTGAAAGATGTCATCACTAAAAGATAATGACAAGAAAGATGTCATCACTAAAAGACAATGACGAGAAAGATGTCCTCACTAAAAGACAACGATGAAAAAGATGTCATCACTAAAAGACAATGATGTGAAAGATGTCATCACTAAAAGACAACGATGTGAAGTCATCACTAAAAGAACGATGAGAAAGATGTCATCACTAAAATACAATGATGTGAAAGATGTCATCACTAAAAGACAACGATGAGAAAGATGTCATCACTAAAAGACAATGATGTGAAAGATGTCATCACTAAAAGAACGATGAGAAAGATGGCATTACTAAAAGCCAGAATGTTGTGAATGCTATCTGCACAAACAGTAAGATTGGTGTGAAAGATGTTGCCACTAACAGCAAGAATGTTGTTTAAGATGTCTATCCGAATGATGTCACTAACAGCCAAAAAGATGTGAAAGATGTCAGCTCCCACAGCCAGAATGATGTGAATGATGTCAACACTAACAGTCAGAATGATGTGAAAGATGTCAACACTAACAGTCAGGATGATGTGAAAGATGTCAACACTAACAGCCAGGATGATGTGAAAGATGTCAACATTAACAGCCAGAATGATGTGAAAGATGTCAACACTAACAGTCAGGATGATGTGAAAGATGTCAACACTAACAGCCAGAATGATGTGAAAGATGTCAACACTAACAGTCAGAATGATGTGAAAGATGTCAACACTAACAGTCAGGATGATGTGAAAGATGTCAACACTAACAGCCAGAATGATGTGAAAGATGTCAACACTAACAGTCAGAATGATGTGAAAGATGTCAACACTAACAGTCAGGATGATGTGAAAGATGTCAACACTAACAGCCAGGATGATGTGAAAGATGTCAACACTAACAGCCAGAATGATTTGAAAGATCTCAACACTAACAGGCAGAATGATGTGAAAAATGCCAACACTAACAGACAGAATGATGTGAAAGATGTCAACACTAACAGTCAGAATGATGTGAAAGATGTCAACACCAACAGTCAGAATGATGTGAAAGATGTCAACACTAACAGCCAGGATGATGTGAAAGATGTCAACACTAACAGCCAGAATGATTTGAAAGATCTCAACACTAACAGACAGAATGATGTGAAAGATGTCAACACAGACAGAATGATGTAGAAGATGTGCAAACATAGAAGAATTCATTTGCTGCAGCTTGGTGACACTTACCTTGTGCGTGAAGGCTACCCATTAGTTTGAACTGAAAATGGGAAAAAAAAGTTTTATCAACAATTTCTACCAGTACCTCATTTAATAATTTAATGCATTGATCCATTAACTCATTCGACACATCTAGATGTATATCTATGTTAATACTCCATCAAAGTACTAGACATATATAGATTTATACTTATGTAGGCCTAATAACCCATCACTTTACTAGTGTACTTATCTTGATTTATATCTATGTTAATACTCCATCATTTTATAGGACCTATTTGTTTCATCTATGTTCACACGATCCATTCGATTAGACCTAATACTAGGAACACTCTCACGCTATTTGCATTGACCTCCTTACTAAGTCACACTTTTCATAGTGATTTAGACCTTGTGTATTCACTTTTCCAAAGGTTATATCAACTCACTCTGTCTGTTAGTCAGATACAAATCCCGTGCACACACACACACACACACACTTTCCCACTTCTCCGATCAATTTGAAAACTTTACGCAATTGTTGACTGCCCTTAACATCCGCATGAATCAATGAAATAGATTATCACTAGTTAATTAATTAGTAGTAATTAAATTTGTTTTTATTTATTTTTTTTAAAAAGGAGATAAATCTTGCAGTATTGAGAGGTTTGGCAATAATTATACAGTTGTTCCCCTTATAAATTGTTTTTATATTTTGTCTGTTTCCTCGACTATCTTTAAGATGTCTCATCATCAACTGTGACACCTTCATTAGTTTATTTTTCCTTTGTCTCCATTTCAAAATGTGACAGTATTTATTCATTTTTTTGAAATCACATTTAGATCAAGTTTTTTTTGTCTCTTAAGCCATTCTTTAGTCCGCGACACCCCCCCTAACCCTCGCCCACCTCTCTCTTCTCCCCTCAAACTTATTGAAAAATTCTTCCGATCTGATTGCCAGGCGTGACCGGTCAATCAAAGACTAGAGTTATTTGTCCCTCCTTTGTATCCAAAGTCGAACGTTCAGTCCTGAGTTAGAAATAGACGTCTTCTTCTTTTTTTTTTCTTCAACAAAGCAATTCCTCCCACAAGATGGTTAATTCTGGCGCAAAGTAAAAGAAAAAAAAAAGTTTGTTTTTTTACTTTATGAAGGCTCACTCGCCCCCAGAACATGCAAGACGGTGGGGGGTGTGTGTGTGTGTGTCAATCTTTTGTAACGCTGGGGTAGGAACGAGGCTATGAATTAAGCAGGAGCAAGTCTAAGGGTTTAAATGGACAGGCTAGGTCAGCCAGTGTCCTTATTGAGACAATAGATTGGACAAGCCCAAGTAATGGCAAGAACTAAATGTAGAACAGTATCCAGTCAGACATGTTCTGAAAGTGATTTTTTTTTAAAAAACCTACTTTGTCTTCCAATTTTGCACTTAAAGCAAACAATATATATAACAACAAAACAACTTCTTTTGAAAAACTTTTCTAAGGGAAAGAATTACGCAATTACAACTATATCTCTCAATATTGTAGACGTTTTTTCCCTTATTCTATATCAAACAAAATATTAATCACCACTAATTAATTGAATTATTTTATTTTTTAATTGATTCGTGTATTTTATTTTTTTTTAGGTACAAACAATAATTGTTTAAAGCTTCAACTTGATCCGGGAATGGGTGTGGGAGAAATTTAGTGTTTTATCACCAAGGGAGACGAAACCCTAATTATTAAACCGTATGTGTACATACGGAAGGATTAATTTCCCTAGTTGGCATTAAACAAAACAATTAATTATCAGTAATAATTTCACTAATCGTTTAATTTTGTTGATTAATTCATGTCTTGTCCATGCCAAGGAATAATAGTGCAAAGTTTCAACTTGATTCGAGAATGGGTGTGGGAGAAATAACGTGTACACACTTTTTAACAGACAGACAGACAGACAAACAGAGTGAGTGGGTATAAGCTTTTTAATAGAGTTAGTCTAATTTTAGGATGTTTAAAACTTAATTCACGTTTGTCGCTTGGTGTGTATGTAGCTATTGAATCGTGTGATTTTCAGATGGAGTGATGCAGTGAAGTGTATAAAATAGGAGATCAGTGTCCGGATAGAGGAACAGACACGTATACAGCGTGTACATATGAAATGGGGAGGTCACTCGATTTGAAGGGAATCGAGACATATTTCAACAAAATAAAAAAAGAAACGCAAAATTACTGACATCTTTCTCAATACTGCAAAATTGATTTCCCCTTTCCTTATAAAACAACATAAATTTATTGCCACTGATTAATTAACTAATTGTTATTTTTTTATTTATCAATTCGTGTGTTATCATTGACAATAAATAATTGTATAAAGCTTCAACTTGTTCCGAGAATGGAAAGTGAGATATAATATTGGTTGATGGTGTCAGTTAATAGAAGCTTTATAAAATGATTTGACATCGTGTTACTTAACTAGTGTCTTTGAATGTTAAAAGCTATAGTTATTTGTTAATAAAAAATTTAGCTTACTTTGTTTAAAAAAGGAGAGAATGAGTTTTAATATTGGATTATGTATGGACCTTAAAAGGCCCTATCAACACGGTGCCTAAACAAGGTGTGCAGATGGGCAGATGATTTAAAGGTCATTTGTTTCTATGGCCGACTATGTGCACGAGGGTGTTATTTAGTCATTAAAAATGACCAACAGCCTTTAGTTTACCCAAACTAATGCAAGGTACTTTGAGCTGGGTGAACTCAGGGGCGTCCTAAAAATACCGAAATTTAAAAATATAAGGCTTTAGCGAGATTTGAACCTATGACAGTCGGTTCAAAAGCCAATCGCTCTACTACTCAGTCTCAACGACTCCCCTGCATTCCCATCCTCTTATTACAAAGCTTTTATCAAGTCACTCTGTCAGTCTGTCTGTCTGGTAAAGAGCTTGAACATGTATTTTCTTCCATTTCCCATTCTAGGATAAATTAAAAACTTTGCACAATTATTTATTGAACCTGACAAGACATGAATGAGTACAAAAAAACAAAAAACAATTTGTGAATTAATTGTTGGGAATTCATTATTTTCTTTGATATCGAACTAAGGGGAATAAATGTTTCTTTGTGAGAGATGTGGATGTATATATGGATTTAATCCCCTTATTTCGTTTTGACATATTTTGTCTCCCACTTCCCAGTCTCGGATCAAGTAGAAATTTTGCATAATTATTCATAGTTGATGATAATAAAAAAATTAACCAGTTAATTAATCATTAGTGCTAGTTAATTAATTTTGTTTTATAGAACAGAAAGGGAGCAAAACCCTTACATTTTCAGATAAATGGCAGTAATGAGTGGTTCTTCCCCCTTAAATAAGCTTTGTTTTTTTAAAAGTATTCTGCGCAATTTTTGTTACATGACTATGTTTCTATGGAATTCTTCAACACCTTTTTTATTACGACTTTTAGAAATATGTAAATGACGTCCTCTCACCACCTTATTCGTCCGCCTACCTCAGAGTCAAATTCTAAAGAGATTGGGTTTCCCGGACGAAAATTGAATTTGTATTTCTTGTTTTTTTTTTTTTTTAACACGGTTGGGCTTGTTGGTCGCCTTGGGTTGAATATTTATTACTATCATTATTACGGCGACATACCATTTTTATGCCTGCAGTTCAAAAAACATTTTTTATAGCAAAAATATTGAGGACGTTTTTTTACGAGTTTGTTTTTTAGATTGAGTCTTCAGAAGGTAACACAATGAGGTTTAATTGTATTGTAATTGGAGATATTTAATAACGGCGGTAAGTATCCACTTAAACAAAACGGTAGGAAGCCGGAATAACCAAAAAGAGGCTTGAAGCCCAAAACGTATACATCGATTGACTATCTGCTTTATTTTATGACGTTTAGCACCCGCGTCCAGGTCCGTTTTAACTTTTTATTATTTTTTTCTCCGCAAAAACTTACCAATTTAGGAGTGACCGGAGATGTCGTCCCCTTATCCGCCGAGGAACAGAGCTCACATAGTGATGACGTCATAACGATGAACAAACATACATTTAGCGAGGACACTGAAAAAAATAAAAAATAAATAAAGACTATAGAAAATTATTTCTTTTTTTCCTTCTCCTTCAGTCTATCTCTTTTTCTCTTTGTCCTTAATCTCTTTTTTTTTTCATTCTTTCTCCTCTTTCTCCTCTTCTCTGTCTCCTTTCACCTTCTGAATTTCTCTGTCTTTTCTTTTTTGTCTCTACCACCCGCACAATCAAAGAGTTACATTGTTAGCTCTATCAGTAAACAACACAGTTTATTATTGAAAGCAGAACACTGCATTCCATACAAGTTTTAGCTCTGTAGGTTAAGCAGGGGAAGACTGGGTGTCAAAATCGGCCCGGGCATTTCTATAAAATTTGGCCCACAAAATTTCTATCATGTGATGGGCATCCATTTCTAGGGGTATCGGTACTTTAAAAATCATTGTTAAGTATGATAATGTATAGATATGCATGCATACGGTGAACTCTATATCTTAATAAACAATATATCGTCTTTTTAAATCAGCAATTATGTAGGCCCTAAAAAGATGAAGCCTACTAGTAGCACTGTCTATATTCTACATTTTATTTTCGAAAAAGTTGTTCGATTAAATAATATTACACTGTAATGTCTGTGAAAGATTTTTTTTTTAAATACGACGCTCAAAGGGCCTTTTTATAAAAATAATAATAATAACATAATAAGAATATTATAAAACCTTTAACGAATTGAAATGTGCCATAGTGACTTCGATCAGGCAATTTCGGTGGTTCTACCGGCCCATTTGGGTACCGGCGCACCGGACATTTGCCCAAATGCCCATATAGCCAGTCCGCCCTTGAGGTTAAGAGTCAGACCAGAAAGTCCACGATGAAAACATTCATTAAGTTAAGTAGCGAGCAGTTTAATGAGCAGAAAGTAATTAAATTATGAAAACATAACAGACAACAAAAAAAGAAACTCTAGTGCCTCTAAAACAGGGGTTCTCAACCTGTGGGTCGCGACCCCCTTGGGGGTCGATTTATCACTTGCTAGGGGTCGCCTAAGATCATCGAAAATATGGATTAGTATTGTCTACTCTTCTATTGCTGTATGTGTGTGTGTATGGGGGGGGGGTCGCGGCAGAGTGGGGGATTGTAAAAAGGGGTCGCCGAGTTTAAAAGGTAGAGAACCGCTGCTCTAAAAGAAGCGAAACAAAAACACCAAATGTTATTTAGGTCGATTTACACAGCGGCAACATTCCTCATTAATCTTCAAACTCGATGTCAAGCCTTATTATCTTTTACGAGACAAATATTCAAACATAATAACATTACACTGTCGAAACAGCTGTTGAAAATATGCCACGAACAAAGACATTAACACACACAATAGATAGAATTAAATCTGTATTCTCTAAATTGTAGCGATATAACATGTTTCTGGTAGATTTACATTTCTTAAGAAAACAAGTCAAGTCTAAATTTACTTTTCTTAAGAAACAAAGAGTCAAGTATAGATCTCAATATCAACTGCATATTTAAAAACCAAACTAAAATTCGAACGATTCTTTTACCCACTTTTCAAACAATCAATATTTTATGCATAGGCCTGTACAGAAGTTTTTTGTTTCAAATGTATACATACATTAAACGTGTTTTAGAGAAACACTTAGAATGTAAATTTAGAATTACTTGTGTTTGAAAAATAAATCGCTTCAATGGTACATAACTTTAACTTGATTATTGTTTCAGAATACAGGAATCTTGTTTGGGCTAGCTGGCTCAAAGCTCTATATAACAATAAGGTGTTTGATCCTAATCACTTAGAATTGACATTTAGGAAAATAATGGATTTTAGGGTAAAGAATTATCTAGTTTGATTTGTACAATACTCAGGTAGTATTCCAGAAATGGGGTGTTGGGGGTCAGGGATATTTGATATTGTGTTGATTGGTAGAGGATACTTGAATCATTTTTCTGTCTCTAGTGGTTTCAATGATTAGGTAGTATGTCTTTGATATTAAATAATGTTTCTATTACTATTATTATATTTTTAGGTGAATCACTTTTCAATTGTTTATGATTTAATACTTGAGAATTATTAGAACTTACAAATAAAAACCTATATAAAAAAAAAAGAAAGCCCACAAAAGAGGCAAATGGCCCATAAAAAAGGCACATAAAGCCCAAAAAAAGAGGCAAAGAAAAGAGGCCTAAGGCCCAAGGATTCCTATGATGGTAAAGCTAAAATGGAATAGCCCAAATTCTGAGGTTTCCTTTTTTTTAAAAAAAATAAAAAATAAAAAATTGCTTCAAATGGTTCATTAACATAAATGTAACGAGCAATGCATTATAACTGGTATACGATTGATCGACTAATGCTGACATTATTTTCTTTGGAAACGAGCTTAGGTAGGCGGACATGTGAGCTTGCTTTATTATAAATAAAAACGGGAGTCCCCGAGAAGTCAATTAACACAAATATTCTGCCTTTAAAGCTGTTAGTGTCAATTATACATTTAAAATGTTTTAGATAATTAAAGGCAATTCCCCACTGTCCCGTGAGACGAGACTGCTTTAATTTTGAGCTATGGATAGCATCATTATTTGTTGTATTTCTGTGGCTTCAAGTTTCGCAGAATTTATTTTTACATAGGTTAGAATTTTAATAGAGAGAGGCGGTTAGCGATATATTTTGTATGTCAAATGAAATGGCAGTTCGTGGAAACCGATTTAAAAAATAAGGATGCCTCAAAGAATCCATCTAAATTTGTAGTTCTTTAACCCATGGGAGAAATTGAGTCACATCATATGATCGCGAAATTCAGCTCGTCTAACAAATGTTCATCTGTAAATATATGTCCTCTGATGACGCTCGATCGTTCATGAACGAGGTAAAGCAGGTCGGTGAATGTCATGAGTTCGCGATTATCGACGATGATACCAGGTAGCATCACGTGGATAGTGGAGCAGAGACCTGGAGATCCACCAAACAACTATGAAAAAAAATTCAGGTATTCATCAATACCTGCAAGAGGAAGATTCTTATGATTCACTGGAAGATTCTTATGATTCACTGGAAGATTCTTATGATTCACTGGAAGATACTTATGATTCACTTGAAGATTCTTATGATTCACTGGAAGATTCTTATGATTCACTGCAAGATTGTTAAGATTTAGTAGTACAAGAAAATGGAATTAAAAAACTATTAGCCAACACCAAACCAAATAAAGCGTCTGGACCTGATGGTATTCCAGCTAGATTACTCAAAGAACTAAGCAATGAGCTAGCCAAAGTGTTCAAAATACTCTTTCAAGCATCGCTTAACCAGGGCAGAGTACCAAAGGACTGGAAAGAAGCTAATGTCACCCCCCCTATTTAAAAAAGGAGAAAAATCTGATCCAGGAAACTACAGACCAGTATCACTTACCAGCATCACATGTAAAATACTAGAACACATAATATGTAGCAATATCATAAACCACTTAGACAAACATAATGTCCTCACCCCATACCAACATGGCTTTAGGAAATATAGATCATGTGAAACACAACTAATAGGACTTATTGATGATTTTTCAAAAGGTTTAGATAATAGTGAACAAATAGATGCTATCTTACTAGATTTTTCCAAGGCTTTTGACAAAGTTCACCACCATAGTTTGCTTAAAAAATTAAAATATTTCGGCATTAACGGTCCACTGCATCAGTGGATTAAAGATTTTCTGATAGGGAGAGAACAAACTGTAATAATAAATGGCTCTAAATCAACACCAATAACAGTAAACTCAGGTGTACCTCAAGGAACAGTCTTGGGTCCACTACTATTTTTAATTTACATAAATGATTTACCAAATTGCATTACTTCAGGAACAAAAGTCAGATTATTTGCAGACGATTGCATAATATATAGAACAATAAAAACAAAACAAGACACAGATATTTTACAAAGAGAATTAGATGAATTACAGAAATGGGAATCAAATTGGAGCATGTCTTTCCACCCAGAAAAATGTCAGTTGTTAAGAGTAACAAAAAAACTAAAACAAATTAATTCCACTTATCTTATTCATGGCAAACCAGTAACACAGACTAAAAACTCAAAATACCTAGGTGTTATAATAAATGAAAAACTGTCATGGAATCCACATATTGATGAAACTATAAAAAAATCCAACAAAGCATTAGGGTTTATTAAAAGAAATTTCTATAAATCAAATAAGAACATAAAACTAAAATGTTATTTAACCTTGGTTAGGCCAATAATAGAATATGCATCCACCGTGTGGGACCCCTCAACTCAAGAAAACATTAAGAAACTGGAACAAACACAAAATAGAGCAGTGAGATTCATAACAAACGAATATTCACATTTGACTAGGGTAACACCATTAGTAAAATCACTAAATTTAGAAAGCCTTCAGGACAGAAGACTCAAAAGTAAAGTAGCAATTATACATAAAACACTGAACCATAATCTTCAAATACAAAAACAAAATTTAATAAAATACTCTGAAAGACACAAAAATAAAGGCACATTCCTCGTCCCATATGCTAGGACAAATTTGTACAAATACTCCTTCTTCCCTAGTGCTATTAGAGCATGGAATGGGTTGCCTGAGCTAGCCAGAAAAACCAGTGACTTGGCAGAATTTAAGTCATTGGTTAATATGCATGACTAAATGCATGACGCGTAGGACGTAATCATCTTCTTTTTTGAAGTAACGTCTGTATTATATAAGATAAGATAAGATAAGATTCAATGGAAGATTCTTATGATTCACCGGAAGATTCTTATGATTCACTGGAAGATTTTTATGATTCACTGGAAGATTCTTAAGATTCCCTGGAAGATTCTTAAGATTCACTGGAAGATTCTTAAGATTCACTGGAAGATTCTTATGATTCACTGGCCAGACAAGATCTCGAGTGAGGACCTCTGGCCAAGAACAAAAACAGTCTATTGAAGTAGCCGTCCTTCAGAGACGCTGTAGATGAATAGATCACACCCTTCGCAAGCCTGCATCCAACAGGACACGGCGCAAGGCCTCATCTTGAGTCCCCAAGGCCGAGGAATACATGCCGCCACGATTGGGAAGCAGATGTCGAGGAGATTGGCAAGACGCGGGGACAATGTGAGAGACTCGCCCAGAACCGAGATGCCTGGAGAAAGCTGGATGGTGACCTATGCTCCAGACGTGACCACATGCAGAGATCACGAGAATAATGTCGTACAGAGAAATACACGAGAATAGTTGATGTCGTAACAATGATGTTGCGAAATTGATTGGACTGCCATAAAGAGGATAAAATCGAGGATACGAACCACCAATCAGCAAAGGTAGGGTTAGGAAAAAAATTGGTCACTGAAAGAGCACCTATCGAGAAAGCTACTTAATCAGTTAACACATTGAAAACCAGATATTCTGCTTGCAGAGCGTGAGCAACGTAACAGCACGTATCAAAGTAGCATACCTTAGTGAGGCTATGATTATATATTGCATGTCATTTTCATTCATAATATGTTTCAGAACCTAAAGATTCAAACTCCATTTATGTTGCAGAACGTGAATTAGAAGTATCTTTACAGACCTTGTGATCTATAGTGCAGATGATGTGAAGGTCATCTGTTTCTGTGGCCTACGGTAAACGAGGGTGTCATGTGGCCAACACAACGACCAACCGCCTTTACGTTTCACCAACTAATGTCAGGTACCTCTTAGAGCTGGGTGGCGACCAAAGAAACCTGAATTCCAAAAATCCGAGTCTTCACCAGGATTGGAACCGGGACCTCCTGTTCAGAAGCCAAGCGCTTTACCGCTCAGCCACCGCACCTCTATTTGTAGATAGTTGGTCGCTTAAAACCACAATGCCACGGAGCATGAGTAAAACCAAAAATAAGATAGGTTTCTGGTGCAAGGGCTCCAGTAAGACTGGTCTTGCATTGTATCGACAGATAAATCTATCCACGACATCTCCCCTGTAAATAACAGAGTGTATACTGACGTTTAGTATTAAGAATTGTTAACGTATACGGGCTTCGTTAGATCTGTATACTTTTTATATCTCTAGTTTAAATATGTTAGTATGAGGCAGGAAAAAAATACGTTTACTGGGGGCTGCCCCCATCAAGTGTCACACTGAATAGGTCCTGTCTATCAGTCCTACTTTACAGTCAGTGCTGTCCGATCTTTTGACCCTTACTGACCAAACAGTTAATTATTGCTTAAGGTCTCCTGGGATAGTCATCGATCTCATGTAAACCATTAAACATTGAAAACACAAGTTACAAAGGAGCGATAACTCTATAAAGATTTAATCATTGACAGACAGGTTGATTTTCATACCGGGAATGTTTTGTTTTTAAATGAAATATTACTTATACTGATTTTATGGAAATGTACAATGTGAAAATAATGATTTTGCATAAAAATGTAAGCTTAAAACAATATGCTAATTAGCAAACCAATAAAATAACAAACATATTGCTGTATATGTATAGGCCAAATTTCACATTTGTCACTAGGCATCTAATATTCTCTAAATAAACATTTATAGTATGACAAGCGTAGTCTTGATGTAACAGTCAACGAATTCAAATAGTATATCATTTACGATAAGCAATGAACGAAGTCATACAAAGTAATCGAAAATAATTTCTCCTTCAGATCCATCCGAAAGAATCCCAAAAACTTTGTTTGTCTACAGCAAAGGACAATGGACAACCACGTGATCGTCAAGTTTAAAGTAAACTGTTGTGTAAACTGTAAACCTATGTTAGTGTCTTATGTGTTGTTGGCAATGTAATCTCTTCAGTACTGATTTTAAAAAATATATAAAGAGGGAGACTTTAAATATTGAATTAATTATTTTGGTAATTCGAACCCTAAACAAAATGAAATGTGGCCGGAATTTAAAAAAAAAGGGGTCATACCCCCCCCCCCCACCCCAAAAAAAAAGAAAAAGCAAATGTTGCTAGTATAGTGCTAGAAAACTATAAGAACATTTTTTTAACATGAAAATTGGTGTTTCTTGAACACTCACGTATAGAATGGTGAAATCGTGAAGGAACCGATGTGAAACTGAAGATTACTGTTATAAACATTCCAAATCTGAATTAGAGGAGATCTTCACACTAAAATTTGGTCAATAATCTGCTCCTGATTTTTAAGATCCCGCTCAGGCCTACATTTTTTTGTAAGTGATATAATACACTAAGACAGAAAAGAAGAGAGAGCAATATCAAGAAATGCGGTAACGAGGGCGTCATGCGTCCAACCACCCTTGCTTCCCCTACGTACTTTGAATGGACCTTAGGGCGGTCCAGTCATCCCGATACTCAGTATCCCAGTCTGATCTATAATTTATTTAAGCAAATTTAGTTGGGGCTTAGTTTTATTTAGTTATAAAAATAACTTTTAAAATAATCATTTTGGTAGTAAGTTCTAAGTTCCTTTACAATATTTTCAACTCAAAAGCGCTAAAAGAATTGAATTGTCACAAGTTGAGCAACATTCCTTTTTTCTACCCTAACGTCTGCTAAATTCAGAACGAGGCTGTCATAAAACAGCAAAATATTTAAGAATAAAAGCCTTTTACCAGATGGACTGTAAAGTGAAGCAAAGTTCCCCTCAGACCTTGTGGTCTATAGAGCCTTTGATGTAATGGTCACCTGTTTCTGAGGCCTACAGTTAACGAGGGTGTCATGGGGCCAGCACAACGACCAACCGCCGTTTTCCCCAACTACCGTCCCGAAATTAAAAATCCCAGTCTTCACCAGGATTCGAGCCCCGGACCGCGGCTCGGAAACCAGGCGCCATGCCGCTCAGCCACCGCACCTCCAGATGGACAGAGTGAGTAATATTTATGATGGTTACCAACTCTATTCAGAATATAACCGAGCTTGAGGATATATGTGGGTGTAGGGTATCACCAGAGCCATTGTAAAACTTAATGTAGGCTTTTAAACCAGAATTTAAATCGATCTCATAACAGAGTGCACCTATAAATATGCAAAAGATCATTTTTGTTTAAATCTTTACTTGGATTTGTATACACATTTTTTTTAGAAATTAAATGTTAACTTAAGAAACAAATTTAAAACATTTTTCTGTGACTGGAATAGTTCTTATAAACTTAGGTTCGGTTCTCCAGGAAGGACAGCTGCAGATTCGGGCACACCTTGGGTGGAACCAGTGGCAGTATCTTCCCTAGCCATGACTTCAGGATTATTAGTGATAGCAGTGGTCTCCTCACGCAGGAGGTCAACAAAATTGTTCTTGGCACTGGCAGGATTGCAAGAAACATAAATCAAATATTGGATGGCTTCACATCTTCTTAAACATTTGATGTAAACCAGCCCGAGGCGGATCAACTATAGCCACAGCATCCTGATATTGAGGTGATGACAGTGAATTAACGGTTTTATTTATTATATCTTCCACTTTAGCACAATGAAATACAGCGTTGGTGATACCATTTATTCTAGCATTGGCTTTGGCATCTTGAATTGCTAGATAGGACATTTCCATACCAATCACAGACATTACTATATTGGCCAGTGAAAGACCAATCGTGCTAGTCCCACAACAAATGTCTAGGACTGTGGTTGACGGAGACACATTAGCCCATTCAGCTATCAACTCGTAGAGTTTTCCTGTGACAGGTGTATTGACTTGAAAAAAAGCCTCTGCAGAAATACGAAACTTGAGTTGCATCAAAGACTCATACACATGTGTTTGTTCACATAAGTGCTGTAATTTTGTTTGATCTTTTATACCTTTCCCTCCTAGGACTCTGAAGTACAAAGATGTGATACTAGCATCCTGACCTTCACCTTGAATGTAAGACTCTTTCAGGGAATACTGAGCTGCTTCGATTGCCTCCTCATCTAGTAAACGTGGTGGAGGGTCTACCATGGCCATGACATCTACGGTGAGATAAGTCCGAAAGTCAGTGTATGCCAGTGCCCAGTTCCTGAATGTTGAACATGCGGCTCCCATTTAGATTTTCTAATGAACTCTGTAAAGCTCTTAGCAACTGGAATTGCTGCAGGCATAGCTATGCCCAGGTTAGTACAGTCACCAATAGATGTACATCCATCTTTGCAAAGGCCATATCTGAGACCCACCATCTTGGTTTTTCCATCCAGTCCAAACCCTCTCATTTTTATTATTAATAAATTATTAATAGATTTAAATATTTTATTATTATGTTTCCTGTGTTATTTACCCCAAATAAATTTTATTCATTTAATTTTATATTAGAAATATTTTTGTTTCAAATACGCCTTTTAAAATTTATATAATTTTGTTATTCTTTAAATGTAAAATGGTTAAAAAATAGTAATTTACACTCTCGAACACACACGCACACATTAATGACATCCACACGCACACGTGAACGCCTCCGCCTTTACAAGCGTACCAATTCCAGCTGAAACAGGTAATGGACTTAATGGAAGGTATTATCCACACCATATCAGCATTGGTCGAAATGTATGCCTTAATTACTGCTAAGTACATTGTGTTTTTTTTTAAATATCCCATTTATTTTAGACTACAAATTAAAAGAAATTAAAAAATCCATGTTGAAAAACTTTTTTAAAAAATATAATTAAAAAAAAAACAACATACCTCTATTATTACACTTCAAATATTATAAAATATTTTAAAAACAAGGTTACAAAAGACAGTTTGCGGCCGCAGTGGGCCTCGCACTTTCATAGGCCCCTCGCTAATTCTAGGTGTAAATTAGCAAATTAAACCTTTCTAACATATAACGGGGTTCCCGAGGCCTCCTGATTTTCCAGGAGCTCCTGGAAATCTGAAATTATTAGTCTTCTGAAAAATATACATAATTGTCATCTTAATGGCGTATTCTACCAAATACCGCCAAAACCTTAAACTACTATGTTGCAGAGTACTTTTAACAATACCCGTAACTGTACTATCTAGTGAAAGAAGCTTCTTGCACCTCAAACTAATCAAGAATTACCTTAGGTCAACAATTCATGAAGATGGATTGAACAATTTAACAATTCTTGCTATAGAGTTTGATCTTATCTTATATAATACAGACGTTACTTCAAAAAAGAAGATGATTACGTCCTACGCGTCATGCATTTAGTCATTCATATTAACCAATGACCTAAATTCTGCTTAGTCACTGGTTTTCCTGGCTAGCTCAGGCAACCCATTCCTGGCTTTAATAATACTGGGGAAGAAGAAGCATTTGTAGGAAAAAGAACTTTGATGACATACTGTATGACTTCGCTGCACGCAATTCTCGTAAAATTTATTCGTGATTTTGTACTTAGTACGGAACGGATAAAATATTAAGACGAATGCATTTTCTAATACAAAATCTTAATTTTCACTTATTATCCTTATCTATACACAGACTGGGCTATGCGCAATCCTTTTTGCATAGGGCTTTGCACCTGTTAAGGCTGGTCTTGCATGCAGGACTATATTTACTAATGAAAAAATGTAGCATGTGACCATTTAACTTATCACATCGTATGTAGTCTATAGTATGGCATTAGCTAATACATTACATTATCGGATTAAAACACTATATTTATTATTCCGTAGATTTATTTTTCATATGACATTAATTTTATGATCAGGAAAAAAAAAAACAACTGAATTTTCCAAATAACATCGAATTATAACGAAATAAACAATGTGATTTTCCCTCGCGCCCCTCAGCTAAAGGGCAGCATAAAACAGCTCTTGACAGTACATCATCCAGAGAGTTGTCTTTCTTAGCTATGTCTCTTTCTGCTCCTTAAAAATGTGATCTAATAATAGCTTTTGACTTGGCTGACGACAAAATACTAACCTCTTGAACTTTGAAGTAATAAAATGCAATGCAAAATGAAGCAAAGATTACGTGCATATTTCGGTCAACACATAATTGCAGTTTCTTAGGCGGATACAAACCCAGACATTTTCTAGTCCAAGTTCTTATATTTTATTTCGTCTTATTATTCGTCTCAGACAAAGGAACTAAACTTGAATTACTGGCCAGAATAGCACAGCCCACGATTTTCGAGAATCATTGACTCTATTGGTTCCACAAGGTTGTCATTGCCGGAATTGGTAATGGATATAAGCACTCAACCACCTATAAAATGCTTCCTGATAGCATGCGCCTGTGACAATCTTTCCAACTTCTGGCCTTCAGGTGTGGCTTAGAAATTGAGTCTGGCGGAGCTGTTTTCACTAACAGAAGAAGGGACGAAGGCGAGTAACTGGCGAGTCAACCGGTAATTTTCGGACAGGAAGGGTTCGTTAGCCATTGCTGGAGAAGGAGACGGAATTCTGAATTCTGCCTTGCAGCTGTACTCAACCATTTGAAAGGCTTCGGGAGTCATCCCTGAGGAAAAATCAGGAAGCGGCGACCCTAAGGCAGTTTGCGGCACTAAGTACCCTGGCAGAGTTATCCGCACTTGCCATTCCTTTGGATACATCAGCTGCGTGGAGATGCGGGCGACATCCTTCCGACCACAGTTAATGCCCAGGTATTCATCTCGTCATCCATGGATAACTGCAGTTTTAGAGAAGAGGATCCGAGCCATGGAATTGAGGTGCTACAGAAGTATTCAAGACATTACCGAAAAGAATACATAACAATTGAGCGAATCCAATGCTGAATCACAACGACGATGACAACGACGATCAGGCCACCATGACGACCTGCTGACCATTGTAAAAAAACAACAACAACACACGAGGCCCGAATTAGACACTGGCTCAAAAACACCCGTATAGAAAGAAAACTATATGGAGATCTCCCTGATTTGGAAGCCGCTGCGCAATTCATCTCGTATATTGGTCTAGTCATCTGAACACTCCAACATAATATTGAGAACGAAGAAGAATAAGAATCACGGTCTTAACTGAGATTCGAACTGAAGACCAACTGTTCGGAAGACAAGCGATTTGCCACCAAGCCAAAAGTTTCGTAGTAGCGCAACATTAGGTCTAAATAAGGATTATGTGCTGAACTAGTCAGTCAAACAATAAGACCTCCCATTTGAATGCTTTAAGTGGGCTTTCCTTTTAGTGATTGCTATTTTCTTAACACTCCTAGAGCCTACATTATGTTTTGTCAATAGCGCACTAAACTTTTACTTATATTATTATCTTCTGACAATGTAGTTTTTGACCTGGAAGTATTCTAAGACGCTTGAATCTAAGCTTTATTTCAACCAACTCTCAAAGCTAGACGTTTAAAGTGTGTAAAATTATTGAGACTACTGCTACTTACGATAGACACTTCTTTCATATTTAATGGCCTTATGATAGTCACGACCTCTATATAATCTGTCACACACATCTCTATCGTGTACGGCCTGGAAAGAGTTATTTTTCTTCCTAAATATTTATAATTTTTTGACAACCGGGTAATCTATGGATTTTGATCCCGACACATACATAAAATCTTTATAAAAAAGTTTTAACCTCTTAAAAAATAATATGAAAAAAAATCCAAAATAAATAAAAAAAAAAGTTATTAAAGTTTAGTTTGGAAAACTAATTACTAAGGCTTATTTAAACAACAAAAAACAAAATGAAGAAAAAAAAAGTATCACAATATCTCTATATAGAACAAAATGAAGTTAACTACCACTAATTGATTAACAAATTGATTAATTTTTTTTTTATTGATTCATGTAATGCCATAGACTAGAAATAATTGTGCGAAATGTCAACTTCATGCGAGAAAAGAAAGAGAAATAAGATGTTGTTAAGGCACTAGTAGGAATTAGTTATTTGTTTCGTAAATAGGGGGAAGTTTTGACTTAGAGACAATGACGCGACTCGTAAAGACAAGAATAGGATTTGATGGAGAATAGCGAAATATCAAAAAATAAAGGCACATTCCTCGTCCCGTGTGCTAGGACAAATTTGTACAAATACTCCTTCTTCCCTAGCTCTATTAGAGCATGGATGGTTTGCCTGAGCTAGACCAGGAAAACCAGTGACTTGGCAGAATTTAAGTCATTGGTTAATATGCATGACTAAATGCATGACGTATAGGACGTAATCATCTTCTTTTTTGAAGTAACGTCTGTATTACATAAGATAAGATAAGATTATTCTTGATGGCTCTAGAGACAAGGAGCTTTTTATGGACGTAGAGATTTAGCTTGACGGCAGTTCCCTTCGTTATTTATTTAACTTCTTTTCGACATTCAGTATCAGCGTCGATTACGTCCATAGTGTTGGCCTTTCGACTGTGTTATTGAATTTCGTGATTTGAGTGTTACCTTCGTTAGGTTTATCTGCATTAGACACAGCGCGGAAACGCCTAACCGTGTACAAAACATAATAATGGAAATAGCCCCATTCATATAATAATAATAATAATAATAATAATAATCTTTATTGTCCGTAAGGAAATTTGTCTTAAAATTTGTGCATTACACCAAATATATATATATATATAGTTCCATCTCTCAATAAGTAGCATTATTACCCTTGTTCGATGCCAATACCAAAATCAATTACAATAATTAATTAACCTAATGGTTGATTATTTTTATTGACTCGTTGTTGTCGTCTATTTGTTAGATACACCAAATAATTGTGTAAAGTTTCAACTTGATCCGAGATTGGGCGTGGGAGAAATAACGTGTACAAACAGTGTACTAGACAGAGAGACAGAGGGGGATGAAATAAATAAAATGCTCCAAATGAGATTTGAAGCCGAGTCATGGAAAACAAGCAAAAAATCGACCCACAACTTATAAGGAATCATGTCATAAGTTATTATCTATTTAGCACGTACGCTCGGATGAACAAAGTGGCTTCTGATACACAGTTGAGGGAGGCACCACACATGATTCGTCAACAGCTTCTCTCCATTTCTCTACGCTGTTTTCCTCGTGCCTAAACAAACTTCTCCAACGGCAGGCCCGTCCATTCTTTTATCTTGTCTTTCTCAGTGTGAATCATTTTTCTTTTCCTTGGTACTGTTCCCAGCGGAAGGGTCTTTACGAGCCCTGAGGACCTTGTAGTATGGATATTAGGTTTTAGTTTGCGTTGTTTGACGGTAATCAGCAGGTCTCGATCCCAGACAAGACAAACTAGTTTGATGGAATCGGGGCATCACCATGTCTTTAAAAAAAAAAGTAAACCTCGGTATTTGACTATTCATTTAGCATAGTGATCTTGGCAGTGGCGTAGCAACCATGGCTCGAGGGGGGGTCAATAAACCCGGGCCCACGGCTACGCCACTGCATCGTGGGAATCCATTTGGCTTTTAGTGCCTTTAGGCATATTTTTTCTTTTTGGACTCTTGTTTGGTGCTTCTTTTCAACTCTTTATTTGGCTTTATGTCTCATTTTTTAGCTCTTTCAACCGTCTATATAATTTAACAATAAAAAAAATATATAATTTTATTTATAAAGCGCTGTTAACAAACAAAATGTAGGCTCAAGGTGCTGTAATAACATTACAAACACAAACAAGACAGCTAAAATGACAATGGGGAGTGAGTTCCAAACCTTTGGTCCATGCACTGAAAAAGCCCTATAAATATGGAACGCTTCACAAATTTTGTGTGTCATCCTTGCGCAATGGTCATTAAAATCGCCTCTTTATCGTTCTTATCTCAAAGCTGATCCATACATGGCAAGTAGATTTACCCTTCACCCAATCTGGGGCGGCCGCACAACTCGCCCTCCCCTCGTTACGCCTACGAGTTAGTTGAACTCTCTTCCCAAGCAGTACGTCATCACTGAATAGAATCAAATTTTACTTCTGGTTTTTATCCCTCACAGAAAAAACAATGAAAAAATTCAATTAAAAAATACACAGAACATATTTGGCTAGAAGATTAGAAAGAATAATTCATGTACACAAGTGTTTACTAACCCTAGTCCTGACCCAGAATCCTTTTCAAAACGAAGTTAATTAGCAAACAAAGTATCTGGCAACATTAAACTATGCAGACTTGGGTGTCACGCGATGCCCGACAACAAATACATCTAGCTCTTCTGTTTCTGGAGTTCATTAAGTTCTGCAAGGCGTCGTCCCCCTGTTAAGATGGCAGCTTTAAACAAATTGCTAATTGGTCTGTAGCCTAGATTTAAACATAAAGCCGAATAACTGAATCTACATAAATTTCCTGTTTCACGATGCAATAACCTGAACATTTGCCGAGTATTTAAAATACAACTCTGGAATTTTTTTTTTCTAATTTAAATAATTTTGCATTGACATTTCATAATAAACAATAAAATTCGATGTTTATTATGTTATTGGAATGAATTAATAAAGATTAAAAAATTATATTGCTGATATTAAATTTCGAAACCTAATGTGTTATTAAAATACAAAATTCTTTTTTTTTTCTGTTTGATATTTTACATGTTTCGGATGGTTCTTCAGAGTTGAAAATAATTTACTCCTTTGTCCAAACCTCCCACAGGACGACGGGGGATGGCAGAGGGCAGGATATGAACCTGGGACCGTCGAGTCGACAGAACGACAGTCCAGCGAGGACAAGGCAGTGGATTCAAATATGTAAATTTGCAAATATTTTTTATTTTCGCGCGGTCATTTCAGACAGAGAATGGTAAGAACAATATTAAGAAAATAAAACAACTGATAGGGCTGATATAGGCTTGCATATTACCACACGTACAGATGTGGCTTCCTGTAAAAGCGAGGTGGCCACACTTTGTCATCAGTGTATCTACAACAAAAAAATACCTTTGTACCTTAGAGAACTGATCACTCCATATGTCCCTCAAAGAGCCCCAGCACTCAATGGGCACTACGCTTCTAGTGGTGCCACGTTTCTCCCTCAAAAGCTACGGTCTGCGGGCTTTTTCAGTGCACGGATCAAAGGTTTGGAACTCACTCCCCATTGATCTCAGACAGACAACATGCTACACTTCTTTCAAGAAGAACATTAAGACCCACCTGTTTAAAACTTTTTTAGATTAGTTTGTCATTTTAGCTCTCGTGTTTGTGTTTGTAATGTTATCACAGCGCCTTGAGCCTACATTTTGCTTGCTAACATCGCTTTATTAATAAAATTATTATTATTATTGTTATCGAAATTCTAAGGCTAGATTTTTAATGCATGGCGCCGCTTCTACAAGGAAGGTAACTGCAACGAATGATGAAGCAAAGGGAAATAAGTATATTTATTACGATCACTAGCAAGCAGACGTCTGTAGCATAACATTAAACAAGAAAACAAACAGAAATCGATCCTATGCAATTAATTGTAAGAATATGCAAATTTGGGAAAATAAAATAGCAATGATTTCATCCTTTTCTTTTTGTAAAAACTATACAATTAATGTTATTGATAACTAGCTTGATATTTTATTCTGATCTCCCACTTATCTACCAGGGTAAATTCGCTAGGAATATTCTCATTCTAGCGCGTACCGCTTTCACCCTGAGGAAATTCAGTCGCAAAGGCAATAAAGCGTCATCACTTAATTGTCAAACGTAAACGACCCCATCTTTTTTTTTTACAACATATAGACATTACACAACCCGCTTAGGTAAACAAAATAAAAAAACAACAACACATCTTCTCCCTTTTATGGCTATCGTATATGACATAATAAATGCCTTTCCCTCCTTTGTCCTGTTATAATAGCCTTTCAAATACAGAAGCTGAGAACATATTTTATTTATTGGCTGCTTATGACGGTAAGTGATACTCTCAAAACCTATCCTAGATTGCAAAAGGTTGACGGTAAGTGATACTCTCAAAACCTATCCTAGATTGCAAAAGGTTGACGGGTGGAAGACATCAAGGTAGATGAGAATGCTAGAAGATTGTCTTGAAGGAGTCAACAATGGTGCCCCAACAAGTATCATTTGCTATAGCTGGAGAAGTGGTAAAAATGTTTGTAAAATGTTTTAAATAGTTCGGATGTTCCTTCAGAGTCGAAGATAACGACGGGGCTTGGGAGCAGGCAGGGTTTGAACCCGGGACCATCGAGGCGACAGAACGACAGTCTAGCGTGCAAGCCATTTCCCCTTCCCTTTATTACTCGCTTGGTTTAAATTGTGATCAATACACTACCAGTAGGCTTCGGGCAGGGGGGGCCCTCGTTATCCTTGGCTGACCACCCACCTGGCGGAAGGAAGGGTCTGAATTCGGGCCTCGGCTGCCTTGCAGCTATGCTCAATCATTGGAAGGGCTTCAGGAGCCGACGACCTTTGCGCAGCCTGCAGCATCCAGTGCTACACTCTGACGGAGCCCGCGACGCCGCTGACCCCAAGTTGCACTGATCACAATTTACATTAGCCGTGTAATAAAGTATGTCGTGTACATCTGTATGGGATATTACACTTACAACACTTTTTTTTTTTTTTTAAAGGATAGAGAATGTAACTACCTAGAGGTGTGCATAGAATGATGGGGTCAACCAGTCGCTATATGAGTTAGACTAAGCGAAGCAATGGTGTCAGGAGTACAGATATATGCTTAAACATTTTTATTTACATGTTTTTGGGTCAGGGGGTTTTAACTCTGCTGCCTAGTACGACACTACATATAAAGAAGCATTGCGACTACTGCTGCAGAACGGAAAAAACTTAAAATATTTGTAAAAGAAGGAGCACACAATTTGATAGCTATCCCGGTCAACCTAATACGTTGTGGTCTATAGGGCAGATGATGTAAAGGTCATTTGTTTCTCTGGCCTACAGTTAACGACTGTGTCATGTGGCCAGCACAACGACCAACAGCCTTTACTTTCCCTAACTAATGTCAGGTACCCATTAGAGCTGTGTTAACTCAGAGGCGCCCAAAGATCCCGAACTTAAAAATCCCAGACTTAACCAGGATTCGAGCCCGGAACCCCCGGTTCGGAAGCCATGCGCTTTATCGCTCAACCATCGCTATATTGTAATAAAGACATAATTAATCTACTTTTCTAGAGAAGGTTAAAGGTCAAAGTTAGAGGTTCTATGAAAAATTGATTTCAAATATAACTAAAGCCGACTATTTAGCTAAATGAAAAAGCGTTATCTAAATACATTGTAATATCATAGCACAGAAAATAAATAAGAAATACATAAAAAATAAACACATAAAAAATGAACCAAGTATTGAATTAAATATCTATTAGTTTATAACCTTTTTTCGCCTTCGGCAGATATAAAGAGGGCCCACCGGAAATTAAATGATATAAGAAATTTACATCTAGTTCAGAATATTTGTAAGAGGCGTGTACTTACATAGTTATATTATGTTGAATAAGCAAATATAAACAAATCCTTTAAAAAAGGGGGAAGAACTCTAGTCTAGGGACTAATAATGTACACGTTATTTCCCTTATTCGATATCAAAAGATATTTTATTGCCAATAATTAGTTAATTAATAGAGTATTTTTGTTTGCTGATTCATGTTTTGTTAGGTATAATGATAATTGTTTAAATTATCAAGTTGATCGGAGAATATCTGAGGAAGAAATAGCGTTAAGCATTATTAATGGGGCTAAACGCAACAAAGTATCAGTTTCCATGTTGCAATTAAACAAAAAAAAAATATTTACCAGTATTTACCAATAATTATTCGTCGAATTGGTTAATTTTTGTTTATTGACACATATCTTGTCTATGTCAATGAATAAATTTAGCAAAGTTTCAACTTGATCCAATAATAGGTGTGGGAGAAGGTGACCGGTCATTTCATCCCCGGTCACTTCATCCCCGGTCATTTCATCCCCTGGTCACTTCATCCCCTGGTCACTTCATCCCCCGGTCACTTCATCCCCGGTCATTTCATCCCCGGTCACTTCATCCCCGGTCATTTCATCCCCTGGTCACTTCATCCCCGGTCATTTCATCCCCTGGTAACTTCATCCCCTGGTCACGTCATCCCCCGGTCATTTCATCCCCTGGTCACTTCATCCCCTGGTCACTTCATCCCCCGGTCACTTCATCCCCGGTCATTTCATCCCCAATTAAATATTTTATATATAAATATGATTATGTAGAATGCTTTTTGTCATTTTATGACTTGTTACTAAAGCGTTTGCAGTCTAACATATTTTTGTAAATCTGGGTGTGTACTTAGCTATAGCGCTTCTATTGGATGTAGGGGTTGTAATATCATACTATTATCCTGATCGAAGGCCAAGGTGTGGTGCAAGTAGTGGAAATCTTTTGAGAGATAGAAGTGCGGTTACAATAATTATGACCTTGCCGCTGATAACTTATCATCAAAGGCCAAGCTGTGGTGAAAGTACGAATATGTTTCACTTTAATTTTTAGCCTTGAAATAAGGTTTTATTTTGTTCTAATAAATGTGGAGTTCACCCATCCTCGTGATATCATGTCGCCTGTATAAGTTTTGCTTTAATTCATTATAAACATTAACGTGTTACAATTTTATCATTTAAATAAAAAATGAATACATTAAAAATTGCTCATTTCATGATTTTTTAGATTACAATTTGTTAGATAAAAATGATCTGATGATGAAAATATCAGGGGATGAAATGACCGGGGATGAAGTGACCAGGGGATGAAATGACCGGGGATTAAGTGACCGGGGGATGAAGTGACCAGGGGATGAAGTGACCAGGGGATGAAGTGACCAGGGGATGAAATGACCGGGGATGAAGTGACCAGGGGATGAAATGACCGGGGATTAAGTGACCGGGGGATGAAGTGACCAGGGGATGAAGTGACCAATGGATGAAGTGACCAGGGGATGAAATGACCGGGGATGAAGTGACCGAGGATGAAGTGAACGGGGATAAAATGACCGGGGATGAAGTGACCGGGGATGAAGTGACCGGGGATGAAATGACCGGGAACCGTGGGAGAAATAACATGCAACACACTTTTTACCAGACAGACAGAGAGACAGACATATAGGCAAACTGTTATAGTGAGCCGATATGAGCTTTGTAAAAATATAAAGGCCATTAAAGTAGGTCTCCCCATACAAAAAATGTAATTGGAGAAAGAATTACTTCTTAAAAAGAGCTTTGTTTTTCTTTGTTTTTGACTGACGTGACCCTGTTATTAGTGTCAAGTTAATCTCTTTCTACTGGTTCTACTGTAAATCCCATCACGGACAGAACTACTGTAGAACAGGGCAGCAGAGAATAGAAGCACAAGCTAAAAATACACTTAACATCATGTCGGTGAAGACAGAAATAGATTTAACCACGAAGCTCTATATAGACCCGATGAAAAGATGTTTAGCTGTCAAAGTTAACGAACACAGGCAGGGGCGTAGCTACGATTTTTTTCATCGTTTGGGGGCTCGGTGGGGGGCCTTAACCTCTTTGGCGGCCCCTGCATTTTGCGTACTTTTTAGTTTTTAATGTAAAAAACACTCATTTGTGAGCCCGGGGGATTCTAAAATTCTTCCCCCCTCTCCTCCCGCCACCCTAGCTACGCGACTGAACAGAGGGCAGTTTAAAAAAAAAAAAAAAAAAGAAATGCAATACTAAAACCAATTGGCTAAGTTTAGTCAGGTGATCGAGAAATGGCATCGTGTCATTGACGTTCAGGTTTTAGCGCAATTGGAGAAATCGCACAGTGCCACTTCTGTTCCACTGTTCAGATGTCACCATCAACAAGGCCTACTTAATGCCACCTATTGTCAACATATTGACGTCCGCGCTCTCAGTGATGCTCAAATTACTGCGCCCGTGCCTAATCAGGGACCCCGTAGCGAGCTGCTATCTGGCCCCTTGAAACGTCTGCCCACAATGCATGATCAACCACAGCAGCAGAAGCCCAGTATCAGTTGACATGATGATTCTTACGTAAATCTGTCTGTCTGTCTAGTACAAATCTTTTACACGCTGTTTCTCCCACCAATCGCGGATTAGGTTAAGACTTTGCATGATTATTCACTGTAAAAGATTACACATAATTTAAAAAAAATATATAATAAAATAAATATGTAATTAAAAATTGGTAATAAATTATTGTGTGTTAAAAAGGAAATACGTCTTACAGTCTTGAGAGATGCTGCTGTAAATGTGGAGTTAATAACAAAGCTTATCCAGGGAGAATAATTCCACATTTTTAAATTTTTTATTTTACATTATGCTTTTTTTTTTTGATAATGCTGCCTGTGACAAGAATGTTAAAAACGTATTCGGCCCCAAGACTCAAAAGTGTTAAGCACCACTGTACTAGGCAATCTAGTTAAGGAAGGAGCTGGATACTTTGAGTTAATGATTTCTGCTTGACTGATTAAACTAAATAAATGGAAGAATGGAGGTTCTGAAGTGCAGTTTTTTTTTTAATTATTGGGAAAAGGGGGGGGGGGAGACTAGCAATACTGTTGAAAAAAATATGATTCTAACGTAAAAATAGCTACTACCCTCTGACTTTACCTATAAAATGCTCTCTGACCTCGCCTATACACTGTCCCCCTTAACTACCCTATACACTGCCTCCCTGACCTCATTGCCCTCGGGTATCGTCTACAAACTGACCTTCCATATACACTGGTCTTTAACATCCCATTTACACTGCCCTCTGAGTGTCTGACATCATCTCTAACTGCCCTCTGAGCTCCCTCACTGCCCGCCAATGTACACTGCCCTATCTCCTATAAACTGCTATATGACATTCCCAGATACAATGCCCTTTAATCTCCGATATATTTTGCCCTACGACATCGTCTATAAACTGCCCTATGACCTCCCATACGCTCTGCCTTCTTACTTCGTATATGCACCGCCCCCCTCGACCTCGCATATACACTGTCACATGATCTCACCAAAAAAGAGCTTTGTTGTTTCCTACGATCGAAACACCCACTCACTCTCCCCAACCTCCAGGCATACATACACACTACAATGATGGAATTACAATTCTTGTCTGACCTTATTGAACTAGTGATCAACTATTTCTAGGACAGAACAACAAGAGTCAGGGAAATTTACATATTTATGCGTCTAGAGTTCGGAATAAAATAGATCCGTTGTAGGCGACATAAATCTGGTTTGATCGTCAGCGGTAAAATTAATTTAATTTAAATATAGAGAAGAAAAAAAAAAGAAATGATGACAACTTCGCTTGTTTTCAAAACCAACAAAATGTGTCATAAAAATGTTCAAATCTGTACATATGATACATTAAAGTGATCAGTTGACATGATGATTCTTACGTAAATCTGTCTGTCTGTCTAGTACAAATCTTTTACACGCTGTTTCTCCCACCAATCGCGGATTAGGTAAAGACTTTGCATGATTATTCACTGTAAAAGATTACACATAATTTAAAAAAAATAAATAATAAAATAAATATGTAATTAAAAAGCTCTTTTTTGGTGAGATCAAGTGACAGTGTATATGCGAGGTCGAGGGGGGCGGTGCATATACGAAGTAAGAAGGCAGAGCGTATGGGAGGTCATAGGGCAGTTTATAGACGATGTCGTAGGGCAAAATATAATAAAGACTTGCTATTATTTTGCTGATCTAAAAATTGAAGGTTTGTCTTTTCATTCGCCCGTTTTTTTTTTCTCTCTCTCACTGTCTTGTTGTGTCTCCCTCTCTAGATTGATTTCTCTCTCTTTGTTTCTCTCTTGTTATATATATATATCTTTTAATTTCTCTCTCTCTTTGGTTTCTCTCTCTCTCTCTCTCAAGCTTTCTGCATCTCTCTTGATTTCCCTTTTGTTCTATCTCTCTTTTGGTCTCTATTGTGCTTTCATTGTCGCACTCACTCTGTTCTTAACATTCATTTGCGCGCTCTCTCTCTCTCTCTCTTTTGGTCCCTCATTCTCTGTATTTTGCATTCTCTCTCTCTCACTGAAAAATTCAAACCAGCCGTAAGTTGCGTTCGAATTTTGGCATAAAGTTGGAGCAGGCTTTAAAATTGTTGTGAAATGGGTGTACAGTTTCAGAAGTTTCGATCCAAATCTCTTTAACTTTTTACTTATCGTTATTTATTTGGTTTCCATTTTTTGTTACATTTCCGTTTTAATCGTATTAATTATGCATTTTTTAAATTAACAGACAAAACTTATAAATCTAAAACGAATTCATTATTCGGAATACCAATCGTATAGTGACTTTTTTGGGGGCAAAAAACTAAAAACCTTGAAACATTCAATACATGACAGAGCCGGAATGCGAGTTGCTTTCACTAAATTTGTTATACTCTGAACATTTTAGCATCGAATATGCTGATGCTCTGTACTGATTTACAGATCCGCAGTCTATGGGTATAGAATTATTGTATTGTTGTTTAAGGAAAAAAAAAAAAACGGTACATCGCAATGCATGGCCTGTCATGGGTCAGGTAAGAGAAAAAATAAACCAGCGTCATAGTGATATTTAAAATTGGTCAGATGAGTATGAATAAATATTACCGTAAAGTTGTAAGCGCAATGCACCCAGCATTTCTACATCATGACAACAGCATGTATATTATTGGCGATATTCATTCACTGAGGCAGCTTTTTGTTTTTGGTGTATCCGGTGTACAGAATACGAAGTATTGATACGCTAAGTATTTTACTAAGACCCTATAATTATTGAATACTTTTCAGCACTGTAGAATTACATTTCTTATCTAATCACTAGTAATACAAAGAAATTACAAAGCTTGTATCAACTCTTTCTGTCTGCCTCTGTCTAAGTCTGTATAAATTTTGACCACGTTATTTCTCCCTTGCCTATTCTCGGACCAAGTTGAAACTCTTGCACAATTATTTCTTGTACCTGACAAAACCCGAGCATGCTACCCTGCCTCATAGTGGCGCCCGGGTGGAAATGATCGTAGGAGGAAACGATTAGGCCAAACTTTACCTTCTCCCTTTCTAGTAGTCGTCTCTCTCTCTCTTTCTCTCTCTCTCTCTCTCTCTCTCTCTCTTTCTCTCTCTCTCTCTCTCTCTCTTTCTCTCTCTCTCTCTCTCTCTTTCTCTCTCTCTCTCTCTCTTTCTCTCTCTCTCTCTCTCTCTTTCTCTCTCTCTCTATCCCATTCAGTCCCTCAGTTTAATCTTTCTCACGCACCACTGTCTCATGCTCTTCGCTTTTGTTCTCTCTCTTTCTCTCCCTCTTTCTCTCTCTCTCTCTCTCCCTCTTTCTTTCTCTCTCTCTTTTTCTCCTTCTCTCTTTCTCTCCCTCTCTCTCTGTCTCTCTCCTCCTCTCTCTTTCTCTGTCTCTCTTCCCCTCTCTTTCTTTCCTTCACTCTCTTTCTCTCTCTCCCTCTTTCTCTGCCTCTCTCCCTCTCTCTCTTTCTTTCACTCTCTCTTTCTCTCTCTCTCCCTCTTTCTTTCTCTCCCTATTTCTCTCTCTCTCTCTTTTTTCCATCTCTTTCTCTCCTTCACTCTCTTTCTCTCCCTCCCTCTCTGTCTCTCTTTCACTCTCTCTTTTTCTCATTCTTTCTTTATTTAAAATGATTCCTTTAATAACAGACCTCTCTTTTGCACGTTGTTTGACTCACGTCAAAATCAATATTTAAACATAACAAAACAAATTATGTTTTTTTTTTCCCCATCAACGTTTGACCCAAAGCCGCCACGTATTTTTTCATCTAACGTATCACTTTCAAACAAGAGTTCTCACTTTGAATTCCCCTCTCTGTCTCTCTTGTAACTCCAGGCCTTTCAAAACGATCTCTTCACAAAGAGATGCAGCTTGTCAAACTAAAGGTCTTAAAGAAAACGCCAATAAAATTGTCAGAGGGGGGGGGGAAATTGAAATAACAGAAGTAAAAAAAAAAAAAGAAATAGGAAACATAGTTTGTGTTTTCACTTAAACTCAAAGGCTGCTCCTATGGTTACGCTGGTAACTAATGTGGGTGAAAAGAAATAATATTGTCCAAGAAATATTCTTAAAAGTGATGGGGAAAAAACTGGAAATAATCAGATGGAATAAATGCTGAACAAACAACAACAGAATGAAAAACATACAACAAAAACTGCAATAAAACAACAGTAAATGCGATAAAACAACAGTAACTACAATAAAAACAACATTAACAACAAGAAAAACAATATTAACTACAACCAATCCAATAGCAATGAATTCAAAAACAACAAAGCCAATAACATATAATAACTGCAGAAAATCCAAAAAGAAACAACAATTATAACAACAAACAGCTTCAACAAATCCGATAACAACA
The DNA here is from genome assembly GCA_036873155.1 of Biomphalaria sudanica. Lineage (NCBI taxonomy): Eukaryota > Metazoa > Mollusca > Gastropoda > Planorbidae > Biomphalaria > Biomphalaria sudanica. The sequence goes on along the minus strand of JAZGLO010005573.1, from coordinate 523,961 downwards.
CCCATATAAATAATGTAAAAATTATAAGCCATTATGAAGCTGAGATCTGTCCCTCTAACACTAGAGAATTCTCCATTGCAGGAACTATAAACTAAATTAACAGTTCATCAACGTATAGAAAATAAGTCTGAAGACTGTTATGAGACTGTGCCAATAAAGTAAATATTTTAAAAATAAACTATACTTGTTAATGTTCCTCAATAATGTTTAAGTAAAGCTCCTTTATTTATTGACCAAATAAAAGCAACATTGTGACTTATATTATCGCTGATATAATAGGAATAGTTAAAGTGACAACCAGGAATCAGGATGCAAACTCAAGTATAGAACATGCGTATTTTAAATTGCCTTAAATTGTCATAAATTGCTATAAAAAGCCAAATGCGCTCTGGCCAATCCCTTTGGTGGAGGGGGGGGGGTAACAGGGAGAAGGCCTCATTGCTGCCCTTAGGCACTCAAAAAAAACCAGTCCATCTTGAGTAGAGATTTGAACTCGAGGCCTCCTGATAGATAGTCAAGCGGTTCATGTCTCTCACACACAACTTTTGCTCAGAATTGTACATGGTCCTCGGTTTCCTTTGCTTGTCCCTTTTCCAGGCCTAGACATACAAGCCACATGGGCTTTCGTCTCAAACGAAATGAAGTTTTGAAGGTCAGTGTCGTTATTCACTTGTAAAGTCCAACAGTTCTAGGTCACATGCACACACAAATGTAGTCTCAGGTGGTTATATTTATGGGAGCACCAGCTATGTAATTCATGGCTGCCATTTATTTGGTGCTCATTGCAGTGTAGGAAATAAATAATTGCGGCCTACTAATACAATTATTTCCTTTATCTAAGCTAGTAAATGTGTACCGTATTTAGCGTACTTTTATATTGTCTACATATTTATTATTATTAGTACCAGTAGGAGTATTTAACAAAATAGAAGGCCTCAGTATTCGATGAAACATTGTACAGTAGAACGTCGTTTATCCGAAAGTTTATTATCCGGAGCGTCAAATATCCGGACCAGTTTTTTTTTTTTTTTTTTATCAACCACATGTACTGTGATGCACATATACTGTATGAATACGAAAAATAAGTGATTATTTTCCACAATAAAGGTAAAATTGCGACATTTGTCACCTATTTTGCTCGTTCTTCACGCACGTGTCCCGCATGTGATGATTTTCAATATTCGTATAGTGTCCGGTTGCATATACTGCATGGATCGCTTCGGTTTTCGGTTATCCGAACAATCGCGTATCCGAACGGTGTCCGGTCCCAATTGAGTCGGATAAACGACGTTCTACTGTACTAGAGATTAAAGAATAGCCTCCCTTTAATGGATTGCTCACTACAATAAGATTCATGTCAATTTGCTATAATATACCATAATATAAAAAATATAAAAGAAATATAATTAGCTAGTCGACCCACGGCGTACCATGCGCCGTTATTTTGCAGGGCCGGCCTTAGGCCAATGCAACCTTTGCGACCGCAGTGGGCCCCGCACTTTCAAAGGACCCGCGCTAATTCTACGTGTAAAATTATTAAATTAAACCTTTTTATAACTTATAACAGAATTCCCGCCTACTCCTGATTTACCAGGAGCTCCTGGAAATCTCCTGAAATTGCAAAATATACGAAAAAGTAACGGAAATCTCAGGAAATTATTACAAATCTTTTGAAAACTCATACAATTCTCATGAAATATATAGACAAAAATTGTCGTTTTGGGGTTTCATTCAAAACGCCAATCCTACGAGCGATAACTATTCATGGCAGATATTATGACTTCATTACGAGAGTTTGATTGGGCTACTATTGGTCGTGGAACCGGGTGCAATCACGGTGCCATCTAATTTTACGACGCTTGTTTCACAGGCTAAGCTGCTAGAGCACAACAGGAAATCCTTGATTCCAAAGGAACCAAGCTACAGCGGCTTCAGTGTATTTGGAAATTTCAAGGGGCTGGACATTACTCCATTGCGAGCCGGAAATAGCCCGAAATGGGTAAAACCGAAATAGATAAATAGTTACCATGTGTAATGGAGCGTGTATGTGTTGCTATGGTGACGGTGAACAAACAGTTAGCGATTGGTTGGTGGCTATAGGATAAGATAAGCGGCACGGTCGCAAGCTGTCTTGGGTAGACCAGACGACCCAGACTGCCAGAGTGTATAGATGTGTTTTTGTAGCAAGTTAGATTATGTTTAAAAAAAAACCATTTCATATTATTACTAAAGACTTAAGTCTTCATTTCATCTCAAGTTAAATTTGTCTATATTGTAATAAAAGTTATATTAAGTATCGTTTGCAAAGAAGTTATTTCAGTTATTTCAAGTTAAACTATATTACGCCTACAGCGTTTTAGTTTTCTACTAACAGTATGGTGCTAAAAAATTGACAACAGTTAAAGACATTATGGTTGGTGTTGTATATAACAGTATATAACTTTAATATATAACAATTTTAAATGTAATCATTTTAAATATAAATATATACATATAACAGTGTTAAATAATTATATACATCAAAGTAAAATTTGAATACCATTTTTCTACAAATGTATTTCTACCTTTAAGCTCACTACCAAAAGTTACTATCTGATTGGTTAGTTTAAAAGAACGTGCAGGTCATCAAACGCCAATTCCCTGACATCACGTGACCGTTTTCAAGGGAAGATGATTCAGTTCAGCTCACAGGAAGTTGACATAACTAAGAAGAGACTTGCCACTGAAAAGATTGGCCTTCTTTTTTGGACCTGGTTGTAAGATTGGGTGGCATAAAGTGTTTGCGTGGAGTCTCGTGAGTGGCGCTTTCGGGAAAAGGGGGGGGGGCAATCTAGGGGGATACTAAAAAGGTTGCGTAGAAAATTAAAAGAAATCTAGAAACTTCTATACTGATTTATCGATTTCTTTATTCTATGTTTATAAAGCGTTGGCCTCTTGGGTCACATGACAGAGCGAGACCAGTCGTTATAGAACGCCTGAACACAGACCTGCAACGTCACAACCAGTGGGCAGTTTAGACCTATAGCTCATTGCCAAGTCGTACAGCCCACCAGACAGCCAGCCATAATCACAAAATATATAACGTTATCAGCTATATTCAATAAAGCGGAAAGAGAATTGCGTAATAAAAAAAACCCCCTTATAAATGGACAAATATTTTTGCCAGTTGCTCCCAATGCCGTGTAAATTGAATTGTTCACGCCTTGAATGATTTTGAAGCAAAACGTCTGATATCAGAAACGTACAAGAGAATAATAATATAGAAAGATGATGATTGAGGTTTGTAAGTAAGATCATAGAAAGATGATGATTGAGGTTTGTAAGTAAGACCGTAGAAAGATGATGATTGAGGTTTGTAAGTAAGATCATAGAAAGATGATGATTGAGGTTTGTAAGTAAGATCATAGAAAGATGATGATTGAGGTTTGTAAGTAAGATCATAGAAAGATGATGATTGAGGTTTGTAAGTAAGATCATAGAAAGATGATGATTGAGGTTTGTAAGTAAGATCATAGAAAGATGATGATTGAGGTTTGTAAGTAAGATCATAGAAAGATGATGATTGAGGTTTGTAAGTAAGATCATAGAAAGATGATGATTGAGGTTTGTAAGTAAGATCATAGAAAGATGATGATTGAGATTTGTAAGTAAGATCATAGAAAGATGATGATTGAGGTTTGTAAGTAAGATCATAGAAAGATGATGATTGAGGTTTGTAAGTAAGATCATAGAAAGATGATGATTGAGGTTTGTAAGTAAGATCATAGAAAGATGATGATTGAGGTTTGTAAGTAAGATCATAGAAAGATGATGATTGAGGTTTGTAAGTATGATCATAGAAAGATGATGATTGAGGTTTGTAAGTAAGATCATAGAAAGATGATGATTGAGGTTTGTAAGTAAGATTATAGAAAGATGATGATTGAGGTTTGTAAGTAAGATCATAGAAAGATGATGATTGAGGTTTGTAAGATCATAGAAAGATGATGATTGAGGTTTGTAAGTAAGATCATAGAAAGATGATGATTGAGGTTTGTAAGTAAGATCATAGAAAGATGATGATTAAGGTTTGTAAGATCATAGAAAGATGATGATTGAGGTTTGTAAGTAAGATCATAGAAAGATGATGATTGAGGTTTGTAAGATCATAGAAAGATGATGATTGAGGTTTGTAAGTAAGATCATAGAAAGATGGTGATTGAGGTTTTTTAAGTAAGAACATAGAAAGACGATGATTGAGGTTTGTAAGTAAGATCATAGAAAGATGATGATTAAGGTTTTGTAAGTAAGATCATAGAAAGATGATGATTGAGGTTTGTAAGTAAGATCATAGAAAGATGATGATTGAGGTTTGTAAGTAAGATCATAGAAAGATGATGATTGAGGTTTGTAAGTAAGATGTAAGAAAGATGATGATTGAGGTTTGTAAGTAAGATCATAGAAAGATGATGATTGAGGTTTGTAAGTAAGATCATAGAAAGATGATGATTGAGGTTTGTAAGTATGATCATAGAAAGATGATGATTGAGGTTTGTAAGTAAGATCATAGAAAGATGATGATTGAGGTTTGTAAGTAAGATCATAGAAAGATGATGATTGAGGTTTGTAAGTAAGATCATAGAAAGATGATGATTGAGGTTTGTAAGTAAGATCATAGAAAGATGATGATTGAGGTTTGTAAGTAAGAACATAGAAAGATGATGATTGAGGTTTGTAAGTAAGATCATAGAAAGATGATGATTGAGGTTTGTAAGTAAGATCATAGAAAGATGATGATTGAGGTTTGTAAGTAAGATCATAGAAAGATGATGATTGAGGTTTGTAAGATCATAGAAAGATGATGATTGAGGTTTGTAAGTAAGATCATAGAAAGATGATGATTGAGGTTTGTAAGTAAGATCATAGAAAGATGATGATTGAGGTTTGTAAGAACATAGAAAGATGATGATTGAGGTTTGTAAGTAAGATCATAGAAATATGATGATTGAGGTTTTTTAAGTAAGAACATAGAAAGACAATGATTGAGGTTTGTAAGTAAGATCATAGAAAGATGATGATTAAGGTTTGTAAGTAAGATCATAGAAAGATGATGATTGAGGTTTGTAAGTAAGATCATAGAAAGATGATGATTGAGGTGTGTAAGTAAGATCGTATAAAGATGATGATTGAGGTTTGTAAGTAAGATCATAGAAAGATGATGATTGAGATTTGTAAGTAAGATCATAGAAAGATGATGATTGAGGTTTGTAAGTAAGATCATAGAAAGATGATGATTGAGGTTTGTAAGATCATAGAAAGATGATGATTGAGGTTTGTAAGTAAGATCATAGAAAGATGGTGATTGAGGTTTTTTAAGTAAGAACATAGAAAGACGATGATTGAGGTTTGTAAGTAAGATCATAGAAAGATGATGATTAAGTTTTGTAAGTAAGATCATAGAAAGATGATGATTGAGGTTTGTAAGTAAGATCATAGAAAGATGATGATTGAGGTTTGTAAGTAAGATCATAGAAAGATGATGATTGAGGTTTGTAAGTAAGATCATAGAAAGATGATGATTGAGGTTTGTAAGTTAGATCATAGAAAGATGATGATTGAGGTTTGTAAGTAAGATCATAGAAAGATGATGATTGAGGTTTGTAAGTAAGATCATAGAAAGATGATGATTGAGGTTTGTAAGTATGATCATAGAAAGATGATGATTGAGGTTTGTAAGTAAGATCATAGAAAGATGATGATTGAGGTTTGTAAGTAAGATCATAGAAAGATGATGATTGAGGTTTGTAAGTAAGAACATAGAAAGATGATGATTGAGGTTTGTAAGTAAGATCATAGAAAGATGATGATTGAGGTGTGTAAGTAAGATCATAGAAAGATGATGATTGAGGTTTGTAAGTAAGATCATAGAAAGATGATGATTGAGGTTTGTAAGTAAGATCATAGAAAGATGATGATTGAGGTTTGTAAGATCATAGAAAGATGATGATTGAGGTTTGTAAGTAAGATCATAGAAAGATGATGATTGAAGTTTGTAAGTAAGATCATAGAAAGATGATGATTGAGGTTTGTAAGAACATAGAAAGATGATGATTGAGGTTTGTAAGTAAGATCATAGAAAGATGATGATTGAGGTTTTTTAAGTAAGAACATAGAAAGACAATGATTGACGTTTGTAAGTAAGATCATAGAAAGATGATGATTAAGGTTTGTAAGTAAGATCATAGAAAGATGATGATTGAGGTTTGTAAGTAAGATCATAGAAAGATGATGATTGAGGTGTGTAAGTAAGATCATAGAAAGATGATGATTGAGGTTTGTAAGTAAGATCATAGAAAGATGATGATTGAGGTTTGTAAGTAAGATCGTATAAAGATGATGATTGATGTTTGTAAGTAAGATCATAGAAAGATGATGATTGAGATTTGTAAGTAAGATCATAGAAAGATGATGATTGAGGTTTGTAAGTATGATCATAGAAAGATGATGATTGAGGTTTGTAAGTAAGATCGTATAAAGATGATGATTGAGGTTTGTAAGTAAGATCATAGAAAGATGATGATTGAGGTTTGTAAGTAAGATCATAGAAAGATGATGATTGAGATTTGTAAGTAAGATCATAGAAAGATGATGATTGAGGTTTGTAAGTATGATCATAGAAAGATGATGATTGAGGTTTGTAAGTAAGATCATAGAAAGATGATGATTGAGGTTTGTAAGTAAGATCATAGAAAGATGATGATTGAGGTTTGTAAGTAAGATCATAGAAAGATGATGATTGAGGTTTGTAAGTAAGATCATAGAAAGATGATGATTGAGGTTTGTAAGTAAGAACATAGAAAGACGATGATTGAGGTTTGTAAGTAAGATCATAGAAAGATGATGATTAAGGTTTGTAAGTAAGATCATAGAAAGATGATGATTGAGGTTTGTAAGTAAGATCATAGAAAGATGATGATTGAGGTTTGTAAGTAAGATCATAGAAAGATGATGATTGAGGTTTGTAAGTAAGATCATAGAAAGATGATGATTGAGGTTTGTAAGTAAGATCATAGAAAGAACAACAGAAAAAAAGTCTTATCCATTTCTATTCAATACGTTTCCGAGAATAAAATACCCAATTAGACTTGGAATAATAGGGTAATTTAATTAACTAGATAAAGCCTTTGTTTAATCTGAGGAGTATTCATGCCACTTTCCTTCAGGCGTAGTCACATGTTGTCTTAGAGGTAAAGCGCTTGGCTTCCGAACCGGTCTCGGGTTCAAATCCTGGTGAAGACAGGAAATTGAATTTCGGGATTTTAAGGGCGCACTTGAGTCCGCCCAACTTGAATGGATGCCTTATTTTAGTTTGGGAAAAGTAAAGGCGGTTGGTTGTTGTGCTGGCCACATGACACCCTCGTTAACCATGGACTATAGAAACAGATGACCTTTAGATTTTCTGCCCTATAGGTCACAAGATCTGAAAGCGGAACTTATTTTTTTAATTATCAGGTCCGGTCAAACGGTGTGGATTTTTATACATACACTTTACATTGTGTTTTATACATTTCATTTACTGAATTCATAAAACATTAAAACGAAATATATATATATATAATATTGTCAATTTTTTTAAAATAGCGCGAAATTTTTCAGGAGGAGATAATCGCAGTTAATGTGTTCTGGGAGTTGATAAATTACCTCCCTTCTATTAAGATTATTAACATGCCTGATGTGATGATAAGACTCTTCTGCACCTCCGAGTGTTCAATAGTCCTATTTGATGTATGAATTATTGAAGAGCTCTCTAGCGCTTGAAGGCTGATAAAAGAGATCAGACGGCCTGGATACATGAGCTGTCTCATATTTCGTTTCAATAGTGCGGTAATACAGAATCAGAGAAGGTGTCCTTTCCGTTTCTTCTTGTTCACATTTCATCCTATAACAATCCGTGTACGCTGCAGTGGGTAAGACAGGGGCGTACCTAGAATTTTTTAATTTTTTTTTTGCTGAGTGCGGCAGCTCCGATGCTTTCCAAGGGACGAAATAAAACATCCAACATATTTTCTTTTCAAAGATTTTTTTATTTAAGACATTAGTGTTTCTATAACTTTTACTAGTGACACTCCCATACAAAAAGATACCCGTTCGTGTCCCCCCCTCTTCCCAGCAATGAGCTAGAAAATCTGTGTGAGCGCTTAAGCTCCGTCAAGTGTTTCCTGTCATCCTGATCTGCATAAATGCATTAAACTGGCGTCTACAGTGCATCATTAATATGTCTGCAATGTTGATGGGTGCGGAACATTCGAAACAAATGTAGATAATCTATGTTTTATAACAGGTTTTTAATCCTCTTATAAAATCATTTTCGTGCCAATCAAACCGCCTATAGATGAAATGTTTTCGTATCTCAAAAAATGTCAACAGGACGTGGATAGAACACGAGTGAAAAATTTTGACCCTTGTAACAAGAAAAGACAGAATTTCGTTGCCAGAGAAATTCTAATTCAAGAGTAATTTTACTTGATAAATATTTAAATAGGAATCCAAATACAACAGTTTACTTGGCCCTTGTACAAACAAATGGCCGGCATCGCTTTCCCATAGTTTTAGAAACGTTACTGTATTTATTGCTCTGATAGCAGGAATCAATTTTAAAACAATTCTAGTACATTTGTTGTAGAAACGAATCTTACTTGCTTTCTGACTGGCCAAATAATGATTCTATCAAAATTCTTAACCAGCTCTTATTTAGTGTACTAAATTGCCAAATTAGTGGAGCCTTTAATTTGATAGCTAATGATTTTTGATCAAATTAAGATTGGAAGAATTTGATCACTTAATTACATTTACTACGAACTTCAGAAATATCACAGGACGAGCTCAAAGACTTTCATACAAACTGTCTCAAGGCGTTGAAGCTTCTTCCGCTACCCACAATAATTCCTTTACAAGTTTGCTTGTTTACATAGGTGAAGGTGAAGACAGTATACATATGTCATCCTAGTACCAGACTTTGATCAAAGCATATGTTGTCTCAGGACCGGATCGTGCTTGGATTGTAGTTTCATTGATTCTATTCCTTGATTTTGTCATTGGAAATTATTTTACCTCCTTCGAGACATAGTGCCAGATTTTTCAAGTACGGAATGTCTATTGTAAGGTGCTCGGGGCGATAAATCAGGCTGACCTGAAATGGTCTTTTTACACGGTAACCGATAAATCAGGATCTGCAGTTCAAAAGGAGAATACATACTGAGGTGTTAATCAGTGTGTGTGTGTGTGTGTGTGTGTGTTTCTATGGCGACGGTGAGAAGAAGTAAGCGATTGGTTGGTGGCCAGGTAGTGATAATGATGCAAGATAAGCGGCATTGTCGTCAGCTGTCTTGGGTAGGTCACAGATGATTCCAGAATGCCGGAGTGAAAGACGTGTTTTTGTAGTGAATTAGATTTAGTTAAATATACAATTTTATATTATTACTTAAGTCTATTACATTTATTTCATTTCATCTCAAAGTTAAATCTGTCTATATTGTAATAAAAGTTAAATTTAGTATTAGTTTAGTTCAATAAGAAGCTATCCAAAGTATTTCAAGTTTTATAGCTTAAGATATAAAACGCCTAGAGGGGTTCAGTCGGGGACATACTTTTTTCCATGTTATCCCCCTGCGGGAGGTTTGGACTAGGAAGTGGATTATCGTAAACTTTGAAGGAACATATGAAATATGTAAAACATCCAAAAATGTAGTTACATTTTACAAGCAAACATCATCTGTCCCCATAGATCACAAAATCTGAAAGTTGTATCTTTACCCTGACATCGCAAGGAAAAATCGATCGGCCACGCCTATGACACTGTGCAGCATTCAACCTCCATCATGAAGACGCCCATAATTTTTGAAACAAGTCAAACACGGACTAATCACTTACTTCGCAAAGTCTGTCGTCAGATGATGATGATCTAAATGTCATAACCTATAACACTGTGATGACATCAATATCTCTTTTTCGATTCGTTTTTTTTTCTTTCTGTTTTGTTTGTCGAAAACCCAGAACTGGGTTTATAACCGAACTATTTACAATCTTCAATTATTATTTTTGAATTTCAAAGTATAGTTTCGAAATTCTCCCCCAGGTATGGACATTCCTTGGCACTTCGATGCAAGAATATTATTATTAGAGCATAATTTAATACTATCTTGATTAGATATAAAAAGACTAAGAATCCCAGCTTGAAGGTATGCTGATGTATGCAAAAGCGAAATGGATGCTCTTAGAAACCGACACTTAACAATTGATAAAAAGAGGCACTGGGTAGAGCCACTTGGAGAGCGAGCCTAAAGGAAGGGCCCTGAATTGTAGATGGCTTACACACCAGAAGTAGAAAGAAAGGTGAACGTGTCTGGTGATTACAGACGATTACAACCTGTGACCGCAGCTGAGGGGTGAAAGTGCAATAGCGCCTGGTGATTACAGAAGCCCAACCAGTTCCCACAGCTGTGTATCAAGGATTGGCGCTCTTTAGTTACATAAGAGGTTGCGAAGGGAAAAAATGATCTCTCCAGACGTCAACTGCCACGGAACAAATGTAACGAAACATTTGAAACCAAATCTCATATTGTTAAAACATTTAGTTCCTACTAACCCCTTTCAAACTTAAAAGTAAATGTGAGTGTTTTTTTTTTAGTATCCTTCTGTTTGTATAGCCAATATTCAAGAAGCTGTACAGCGAATTTAAATATTGTTAATTGAAAATAAATAGAGAATAATGTTAGAAGCAATAGGACGCGCGATCATACATTCATTTGGAGGTTAGCATTACTTTGATTTTTATAAATAGAAACATGATATAGTTTTTAATTAAGCCTTCACAAAGAAAGAAAAGATTCAGCTTGCTGCTGACAGTTCTAGATCTAGGGCCCGCTGGCTGAATCTAGCATTCTCATTTCATATATACATTTTTTTTAATTCCAGTATTTTCAAGGTTCTGGTGTTTGTAGATGAATTTTAAAAAAAATATTAACGTTTGTGTTTTTGGATGCAAGATCCACTTATAAGCTAAAATAAAGTCTATGTTTCTAGATTCAAACCATGTACATTGTACTCATATGGTTATATACCATTTTTAAAATGAGAATTAATTGGCAGCTTGGGCTATACTAGTAATTAGCATTGTAATGGTATACAGAACAGTAATATGTGAGCATGACTAACTGCTGCTTGTGTATAACATAACTACATTAATTTTATTTCAATGTTACAATAATTTGTAGTTTTATGGCACATATAAACCATAAAGTTAGTTCAACATCTTTTTGTTATCTTGACAAAAAAAAGGTTTTATTATATTTGCTGAATACATTATCACATAAAATAAAACAAAAAATTAAAAACGTTAACGTTTTTAGCGGTCCTAAAAGAGGAAAAGCCGCTTTTAATTTTGTGTTGTCTGTCTGTTCGTTTACGTTTAGGTCTAGAAAACTAAATTTCATGATACTTTGACGTATGCAAAGAAAGTTCAGGCAAAGGCCACTTTTTATCTTCTGAAAGAGAATCGTTTTGATTTTAAATTTAAATATTAACTCCATCTTTAAAGCCTTCGTTTTTTGTTACTTTGCTTACAAAATTGACCCCAATAGTTGGACCTTTCATGAGACGCATCTTAGTTTGTGCTTCTGAAACTCTCCAGACTTAAAAATAAGGTTCGGTCGATACTTTGATTCACTTCCGTAAGAACAATGACTAATATTAAAAGCGTTAGGATGATGCTTATGTATGGGTTTACCTATTTCTTGAAACGTTGTCAGTCTTTCGTGACTCTGTGTCTCCATTCTGCATGGGCGTGTGTCTGTCTTCAATATGTTTTTGACACACGCGGCATCTCTTTCGCCTTCTCTCTCTCTCCCTATATCTCTCTCCCTCTCTCTATCTCCCTCTATCTCTCTCCCTCTCTCTCTCTCCCTCTATCTCTCCCCTCTCTCTATCTCCCTCTATCTCTCTCCCTCTATCTCTCTCTCTCTCTCTCTCTCCCTCTATCTCTCCCCCTCTATCTATCTCCCTCTATCTCTCTCCCTCTATCTCTCTCCCTCTATCTCTCTCCCTCTATCTCTCTCCCTCTATCTCTCTCCCTCTATCTCTCTCCCCTCTCTCTCTACCTCTATCTCTCTCCCTCTATCTCTCTCCCCTCTCTCTCTCCCTCTATCTCTCTCCCCTCTCTCTCTCCCTCTATCTCTCTCCCTCTATCTCTCTCCCTCTCTCTCTCCCTCTATCTCTCTCCCCTCTCTCTCTCCCTCTATCTCTCTCCCCTCTCTCTCTCCCTCTATCTCTCTCCCCTCTCTCTCTCCCTCTATCTCTCTCCCCTCTCTCTCTCCCTCTATCTCTCTCCCTCTATCTCTCTCCCCTCTCTCTCTCCCCTCTCTCTCTCCCTCTATCTCTCTCCCTCTATCTCTCTCCCCTCTCTCTCTCCCTCTATCTCTATCCCTCTATCTCTCTCCCCTCTCTCTCTCCCTCTCTCTCTCACTCTATCTCTCTCCCTCTCTCTCTCTCCCTCTATCTCTCTCCCCTCTCTCTCTCCCTCTATCTCTCTCCCCCATCTCTCTCCCTCTCTCTCTCTCCCTCTATCTCTCTCCCCTCTCTCTCTCCCTCTATCTCTCTCCCCTCTCTCTCTCCCTCTCTCTCTCTCCCCTCTCTCTCTCCCTCTATCTCTCTCCCTCTATCTCTCTCCCTCTCTCTCTCCCTCTCTCTCTCCCTCTCTCTCTCCCTCTATCTCTCTCCCTCTATCTCTCTCCCCCCTCTCTCTCCCTCTCTCTCTCTCCCTCTATCTCTCTCCCTCTATCTCTCTCCCTCTATCTCTCTCCCTCTATCTCTCTCCCCTCTCTCTCTCCCTCTATCTATCTCCCTCTATCTCTCTCCCTCTATCTCTCTCCCCCCTCTCTCTCCCTCTCTCTCTCTCCCTCTATCTCTCTCCCTCTATCTCTCTCCCTCTATCTCTCTCCCTCTATCTCTCTCCCCTCTCTCTCTCCCTCTATCTATCTCCCTCTATCTCTCTCCCCTCTCTTTCTCCCTCTATCTCTCTCCCTCTATCTCTCTCCCTCTCTCTCTCCCTCTATCTCTCTCCCTCTATCTCTCTCCCCTCTCTCTCTCCCTCTATCTCTCTCCCCTCTCTCTCTCCCTCTCTCTCTCTCCCTCTCTCTCTCCCTCTATCTCTCTCCCCTCTCTCTCTCCCTCTATCTCTCTCCCTCTATCTCTCTCCCTCTATCTCTCTCCCCTCTCTCTCTCCCTCTATCTCTCTCCCTCTATCTCTCTCCCTCTATCTCTCTCTCTCTCTCTCTCCCTCTATCTCTCTCCCTCTATCTCTCTCCCTCTATCTCTCTCCCCTCTCTCTCTCCCTCTATCTCTCTCTCTCCCTCTCACTCTCCCTCTATCTCTCCCCTCTCTCTCTCCCTCTATCTCTCTCCCTCTATCTCTCCCTCTATCTCTCTCCCTCTATCTCTCTCCCTCTCTCTCTCTCCCTCTATCTCTCTCCCTCTATCTCTCTTTCTCTTATTTCAAACTTATAACGCGTTACTTACTTGTAACTTGCAACTTCTGGAAGAAATCTCTGCGAGTAGATCTACTTGCTTAGTCTACGTCTTGTACTGTATAATGGATTGTTCTGTGGTTAAATTGTGCTTCTTGGATGGCTATTGCAGACAGCAGGGTGAGGATACAGATCAGTGTCACTGAATTTTCCAGCTAGGACTTCAGTTTGACTTCAGCGTGGCTGCAATGTGCTGTAATTGGTTTAGGTTTCTGTTCCCAATAGATGTTATTTGTCTCAAATGTAGAAGATAAAACCAAGAATGTCATCTGTGTGCGGACCCAGAACATTCAAACTGCAAGGGTGCGAAAGGTAGCTGCGTTTCAAAAGAACATAATTTAGTCTTCTGTGTCGTAGTACGGGGCTCCTGCTTTCTAACCGTTTCCTGAGTCAATACCTAGAATAGAGAGAAGTCTAGCATAAGTACAGGTAAATACATAAAGATTATACAGATTTACTTCAGGTGTGAAGCTGCCTGGTCGTCAGGCATGCGCGCTGAACAGTCGTTCAGTCGTCTCGATAGTCCCGGGTTCATACCCTGTCCGCTGCCATTTCCCGTCCTCCTACGGGAGGTTTGGACTAGGAAATAAATGATCTTCCACTCTGAAGGAACATCCGAAACATGTACAAAAAATTACAACCAATATAGGTAAATACAATAAACCTGCTGCCTGGTCGTGTGCTAAGCGCTCTGGACTGTTGTCTCGACCACCCAAGATTCGATCTCATAGCACCTCCACGCCCAGCCATCATGTGATTGGTTTGGGCTAGGATATAAGAATCGTCAATTCTGAAGAAACATCCCAAACATACAAAACAAGTAAAAATTATAGGAGACCCTGCCGTACAAAGTAAAGTATCTTTCGCCTCAGAACCGGACACAACAGAATGAGACAACACATCTTCAGGAAGCTGAAAATCAGGACTCATGAAATTGGTCCTTTTAGAGTATCACCAGAAAATGCCGACCTTCAAAAATGCATTCTCCACCAACAGGCCCGAACAAGACACGGGCTCAAAACACTCCCATAGAATAAAAACTATATTGCTTGATCTGGAAACCACTGCGCAGTTCATCACATATATTGGACTAGCCGTATGAACTTTTCAACTTAATAATGAAACTGCAGAAGAAGAAGAAAAAAAAAGAAAACAGGCAGTTTGATTACAATAAATGGATACGACATTGCAAATTCAGGAGTTCCTATAAGTATGACTCGTTTGTAGTTTTTTTTTTTTTAATTTATATAAAATTTAGACCTGTAGGAATCCGTTTGTACAACGTTGATAAAGCACCTTGATCTACAACTACGACAGCAGATGATAAATATTTAAAAGGTAAAAACATTACATGATAAATATTTAAAGTTAAAACCATCATACGATAAACATTTAAAGTTAAAACCATCATACGATAAACATTTAAAGTTAAAACCATCATACGATAAACATTTAAAGTTAAAACCATCATATGATAAACATTTAAAGTTAAAACCATCATATGATAAACATTTAAAGTTAAAACCATCATATGATAAACATTTAAAGTTAAAAACATCCCTGCCAGTATTATAGAACCGATGAACACAAAGACTTATCTAATTATGTCGAATGAGATCAATATATCAATAAGTCATAACACACATACAGACGACTTAATCGGCATCTGCTTTACGCTTAACCATTTTAATGCTCTAGACCTGCCGGAAAGTAAAAAAAAAAAAACCAACAAATTCCTAGCTCTACGTGACGAGTGAGGCGTGCATCTAAAACTTGTCCATATAATTAGTCTAGTTCATGCAGTTAAAAACACATCATTAAATATCGGATTGCATTTTTAAACCATTAATTAAAACATATTTTTTTTTCCTTTAGCTTCTATCTCAAGTTTCAAACACACTATGAAAATATGAACACAGAAAGATTAACCAAACGTATTCCTCGGCTTGTTCCTCCGGTTTCTTGTCACTGTAAAGTAATTTTAGTTTGATCACCAAATTGTATTCACACCGGTGATACAGAAATAAACATTCGTCAAACCGCGGGAATGAATAAACACGTACTGACGCTGTCGTAACGGGCGTATTAAAAAGTTGGAGGCGGATTATTTTTTTTTTTTTACTTGGAACCGGAATTGATAAAATGCGCATGCGCAATCCTTCCTGAAAGTTTTTTTTTAGCCATAAATCTTTTTTTTCTTCCCAGTTCCCGCCCCAATACTCTGAGTAAAACTAAATAGACATCGAATAGACATTAAAATAAATGGTAATGAAAAATTGTAATGAATGGAAAAAAAAGAGAGAGAGAGAGAAAGAGAGAGAGAGAAAGAGAGAGAGAGACAAACAAAGAAGATTAAAACAAGACTTCTCTAAGACAGTTATTACGTAAAGAAATCCTATAATCTTAAGCGAGCAATTCCTGTATGACTGTATATATATATTTATATATAAATTTTATTATTTTATTTCGAAAACGGCTCTAACGATTTTCTTTAAAATTTCAAGGTATGTGTATATTAATGAGAAACAAAATTCTCAACTCACTGGCCACATCGCGAAAACTCGAGTTCGACCGTTATATCGGTTTGAAAATGTCTCATTATCAAAAAATTAATTTAACTAGAATGTTTTATGAATGAAAATTGTCCACAAATCGTCAAAGGATAAAAATTGACAATTTAAATATTTCTTTGTAATCATTAACCAGTTTTAATGAATCAATAGACCTAATTAAACATTTGCGAACCATCTTATTGTAATTTGATTATTATGGAATTATGGAAGAACAATAATGAAATTAAATTTACTAATGTATGATTAGTTATTGTGTTTTAAGTGCTTTATAAATTGTTTACACTTTAACTGCGTAGATCCGTGTAGGTAGCTTTTACTTTGTTGTTATTTTCTTGAGAATTATTACAATGTGTTCAAGCTTCGAATTCTACTGTCCCGTACACTGAACTTGATATCTAGCTCGCGGTCAACAAATTTGGGTGGTCGGCGTAACAGAGATGCCCCACGGAAACGCTTCTTTAGAATACTGTTTTTAAGTCTCTTAGGACAAAAATTCGCCATTTTACTTTGTTACAAAGAGCATGTTTTACCCAATTAGGTAGAGATTTTGCATCACTTGATGCTTCGTACTATATACAGCTTCTCCTTCGTGGTCGAAAATGAGCACATTTCTCATTTCCTATGGACTCGAAGATGGCTGTAAAGTCCAATTATTGCTTTACAAAGCCGGCCGAATATGTGGCATGGGTGGGATAGGTCAGTTGCAGATAGGCCTGCTTCTTCTCTCAACTTTTTGTTGGTTCGGCGCTCTTTCACCCTGGCCACTTGCTTCAAATCTTGAGACTCCGTGACTCACAGCTTCACGCCATGAGGGGAGATCGAAAGCTAGTGCTTCCCAGCTGTGAATGTCGATATCGTATTTCTTGAAGTAGCTCTTGAGATTGTCTTTGTAGCGCTTGTATTGACCTCCCTGGGAGCGCTTTCCTGCACACAACTCCCCATACAGAAGTTGTTTGGGGAAGCGATTGCCTGGCATGCGGCCTACATGTACTAAAGCCACAATGAATATACTAATTACACTATTAAATGTCTGAACGAAATCATTTTAGAAGTTACACTGCAAATACTTTCTTCCAAGCCAATAATATACTAATAGCTTCACGCCAAAGATGCAATGTAAAACTACACGACGTGAACCGTGTTTTTCTACATTGTTGGTGGACTTTAGAGACTTTCTATTCTAATCACCATGTACAATTACATTTAGAACTAACACTGGTGCGTAGCGAATTGATAATTATTCATATTATCCAATCGGATATACTGGTTTTTAGAGAATTTAAAAAAAATATATTTGTCTTCTTCCTTCGGACCCATATCTGTGTTTCATGATTATAATCAAAGTATTGTTCTAGACCTCTAAGTCTAATGTGATTTATGTTTACCTTAAATGGTCGTGCAAACATACTGAATAATTGCTCTATACAATTCTAATTATCAATTTCATCTTAGCCGTGATTTCAACTTGGTTTCGTATAACATTGTTATGTCTGTCTTACAAGATTCTGATGTGCCTTCAGAATTGATAATTGCTACATTCTACCCCAAACACCTCGCGCAAGAAGGCAAGGTTCGCACTGGATACCATCGAGACGACAGTCAAGAGTGTATTCCACACGGCCAGGCAGCCTCCTGAAGCTCTATTTCTAGTCTGTATTTAGGCCTACTCTCTGGCTCTCACTTTCTCTCTCTCTCTCTATCACACACACACACACTGACCCTCCTCAAAAATTTGTTTTAAATTTAAACTTAACTGTGAAAAAAAAATGTCCACTCGAGTTACCTCCCATGATTGTGGCTCGTCTATCACACAAAAATATCCTTCAAGTATATCATTAGCTCAAGCCATGCTGGTCTTCAGAACGAGGCTGTACGTCAATGACAAGACAGAACCGCCACAAGGCTAGACCGAGAAGTCGCGCTCATTTCTGGCCAAAACGAAACAAGTTTTTTTTTATAAGTCAACACTTCCATTCGTTTTGAATTTTAATAGTAACGTCTGGCCAGTGGCGTACCAAGGGGATGGACGGTGAGGCAGCTGCCCCAGGTGTCAGAGAGTATGGGGCTCCAAAATGGGTACATAAAATATCATATATTTCTTTCGCTGTATTTGTGTTGATACAGGGTCGTTGGGTTGTAGCTTCAAACAACTAGTACAACTAAAATATTCGGCCTATCCGGCATAGTTTTGCTCATTGTTGCATCAAAAAAAAACACACTTCATAAAGTCAAAAACTCTTGGAGCTCCAGACCCACGGAAGTTTCCATCATTCGACCTGTCTGAACCATTGTTCAGTCTAGGAGGAGTCTAGGAAATTTGTTTCAACCCTATTACCAATATCCCAAGACCCTCGGTAGGTCGAGCACATCGGGACCCCCCCTCTCCCGAGAGGAGGTTCTTTTAAGGGGGGGGGGCTGTCTTCCATCTCCGCCAGTGCTACGGACTCGGTCCAAAGGCGCCCCAGTGCTACGGACTCGGTCCAAAGGTACGCCAATGCTACGGACTCGGTCCGAAGGCGCCCCAATGCTACGGACTCGGTCCGAAGGCGCCCCAGTGCTACGGACTCGGTCCAAAGGCGCCCCAGTGCTACGGACTCGGTCCAAGGGCGCCCCAGTGCTACGGACTCGGTCCAAAGGCGCCCCAGTGCTACGGACTCGGTCCAAAGGTACGCCAATGCTACGGACTCGGTCCGAAGGCGCCCCAATGCTACGGACTCGGTCCGAAGGCGCCCCAGTGCTACGGACTCGGTCCAAAGGCGCCCCAGTGCTACGGACTCGGTCCAAGGGCGCCCCAGTGCTACGGACTCGGTCCAAAGGCGTCCCAGTGCTACGGACTCGGCAAAAGGCGCCCCAGTGTTACGGACTCGGTCCAAAGGCGCCCCAATGCTACGGTCTCGGTGCAAAGGCGCCCCAACTGGAGTTCTGCTTTGCTTCCCTGATGACGTAATTGAGGCTGAGAAGCGTTGCCCGGGTGATTCATTACCTACGAAGCATCTCGTAATATTTTCTATACACAGTTTGATAGATAAAATGTAGAAATGTAAATAAGAAAGACACCTCAGCCATCTGACGTACAACTTTCTCCACACACACACACACACACATACACTTTTTTTCCCTATAAATTCATCGAACCAGTTTGTGATTTTGTTAAAATCTAGTTTAGGAACGCGACATTTTCTAGTGACGACATAGGCGTCACATAGGAATTGGGTTAGAGATTATTATTGTTGTAAATCTAAGGCAAGCACTCAAAGAAAGGCAGGAGACAATAATAGCCGAGGTATTTATTTACAGCTAGTATAAACAGGCACTGTTCAAACAGGCATGGACTTCGGCTATCAAGTCCTAGAGTGTCCTATCTCAAGTGACACCAGTCCTTTTCTATCTAAATACCAGTACAGACCACCGACACAATTCCCAGTGCCGCCCCAGGTCCTCAGATAGCACAAAGGACGTTCTCTCGAGTCAAGACAGCCTAGACTCTAACTTGCAGATCACTTCAGTCGAATCTACAACAGTTCTTCTTTCTAGCATCAACATGGCTTCTACTGCTTGTGTCGCCTGGTGCTCTGATGCGCACCATCAGTGTGGGAGCGGAGTCACAACATTATTGTAGACTTTTAGGACAGTTACTGCCAGGCTCTTGAATGGAAAACATTGTTAAAGCGACTGACTCTACTGCGGCCCATTCTGCATTTAAGTTCTTTATTCTAATTTCATCTCCAGGTAACTTTGTTACTGTGCCCTGTTGGTTACATTGTTACTGTGTCCTGTTGGTTACTTTGTTACTGTGTCCTGTTGGTTACTTTGTTAATGACGTGGTATAGGTTTCTAGTCTTTGTGCTTGAAACAGTAATACTCTATACAAGATGCCCAAGCATCTAGGGTAATCAAGGTATTGTAGAAACACATCAAGCACAACTTATACATACATCCGTTACAATAGACAAACTAGATTCGATTGGGATAAAGGTTTAAATACTTCAAGTTATAAATTTCAGTAGAGTGTCAAGTTATAGATTTCAGTATCATGACAAGTTATATATTTCACTATCACGACAAGCTATTGATTTTACTATCACGACAAGTTATAGATTTCACTATCACGTCAAGTTAAAGATTTCACTATCACGGCAAGTTATTGATTTCACTACCACGGCAAGTTAAAGATTTCTGTATCACGACAAGTTAAAGATTTCGCTATCACGGCAAGTTATAGATTTCACTATCACGGCAAGTTAAAGATTTCACTATCACGGCAAGTTAAAGATTTCACTATCACGGCAAGTTATTGATTTCTCTACCACGGCAAGTTAAAGATTTCTGTATCACGACAAGTTAAAAATTTCGCTATCACGGCAAGTTATAGATTTCACTATCACGGCAAGTTAAAGATTTCACTATCACGGCAAGTTATTGATTTCACTATCACGGCAAGTTATAGATTTCAGTATCACGACAAGTTATTGATTTCACTATCACGGCAAGTTATAGATTACAGTATCGCGACAAGTAATAGATTTTACTAGCAGGACAAGCTATCGATTTCACTATCACGGCAAGGTTTTGATTTCATATCACAAGTTATATATTTTACTATCGCGACAAGTTATTGATTTTACTAGCACGACAAGCTATCGATTTCACTATCACGGCAAGGTTTTGATTTCATATCACAAGTTATAGATTTCACCATCACGACAAGCTATCGATTTCACTATCACGGCAAGGTTTTGATTTTATATCACAAGTTATAGATTTCACCATCGCGACAAGCTATTGATTTCACTATCACGCAAGGTTTTGATTTCATATCACAAGTTATAGATTTTACTATCACGAAAAGTTATAGATTTTACTATCACGACAAGTTATAGATTTCAGTATCGCGTCAAGTTATTTGAAAACTTATTAGCGCATCTACTTGTAGAAAGTTCCCTTAGATTCCAAAGATGACCCAAGTTGTCCAATGCAATAGGTTGAGAAGTGTTTGGCACCTCCGCGCTGTGTCTAGTGCAGATAAGTCTAAACGGAGGTAACACTCAAATAACTAAATAACACAACCGAAAGTCCAACACTGTAAAGGTAGGCGACACTGATGAACGCTGTTGAACAAGAAGTTGAATATGTAATGAATGGAACTGTCGAATGTCGCTAAGTTAAATATCTACTTTAGAAACTAAAGCCGACCTCTCTCTAAAGCTGCCAGGAGAATTCGGTGTTTACTTTCTTTACACTTCAAAACCTAGTCTTGCTTTTAATAGTCACGTCACAGCCCAAAATTTTACTCTTTTGATGAAACAAATAACTTTTCGCGCCTTATTCTAACAGTGCCCATGGAATGACGTGAAAGGAAAAAGGAGCAGTGCTAGAAGTCCAGCATATGGAATAAGTAATATGTCTTTCTACCATGTTGTGTTTCTAGTTGTAATTTATTATTTATGTATTAATGAAAAACAATTAAGACTAGAACTCAATAATTGTCAAGCGTATTCAAAAAGAGTCATACCAATTTTAAAGACAATGTTCGGACAATAATACTATAGCTATCTATGAAACTAAAGGATGCCAAATGGAATTATAATATCTTATATATTAGAGACATTCCTTTAACAAGGAAGATAATTACGTCCTACGCATTTCATGTTCTCCGACTTTTTTTTGTTTTATGGTAATTCAGGGGCGTAGATAGGAGTTTGCCATCATTTGGAGGCCAGGGGGATGTGACCTCTTTAGGGGCCCTTTCATTTTGCGTAATATTTAATATTTAATGTAAAAAACAGTCATTGGGGGCCCTCCTCCCCCACCCTACCTACGCCTCCGTAGTAATTAGAAAAAAAAACTCTGAAATTTTCCTTTGTAGACTTAACAATCAATGTGACACTTGATCTACTTCACCTAAATTAAAAATCTCGATCGTCGTCAGGATTCGAGCACATGCCCATCTCGGTTCAGAAACCAAGAAACATAACCCTCAGCCCCAAAGTGCACTATTACCATGTAACGATATAAACAACTGAAGATACAAAAGGAGTCAAAACTATCTAAGATCTTAGTTGCTACCGCGGTGTTTAGTGTAGATTAACCAAATGGAGGTAACATTCAATGTAATCCGATAACACCGACGAACTCAATTACCCTCAACTCAAGAAAACATTAAGAAACTGGAACAGACACAAAATAGAGCAGTGAGATTCATAACAAATGAATATTTACATTTGACTAGAGTAACACCCTTAGTAAAATCACTAAATTTAGAAAGCCTCCAGGACAGAAGGCTCAAAAGTAAAGTAGCAATTATACATAAAACACTGAACCACATTCTTCAAATACAAAAACAAAATTTAATAAAATACTCTGAAAGACACAAAGATAAAGGCACATTCCTCGTCCCATATGCTAGGACAAATTTGTACAAATACTCCTTCTTCCCTAGTATATTAGAGCATGGAATAGGTGCCTGAGCTAGCCAGGAAAACCAGTGACTTGGCAGAATTTAAGTCATTGGTTAATAAGAATGACTAAATGCGTAGGACGTAATCATCTTCTTTTTTGAAGTAACGTCTGTATTATATAAGATAAGATAAGATAAATATACTCAGCCCCAAAGTGCACTATTACCAAGTAACAATATAAACAACTGAAGATATAAAATGAGTCAAAACTATCTAAGATGTTATATAGACTAAATGGAGGTAACACTCAAAGTAATCCAATAACACCGGCAAAAGGCCGAACAATCAATAGAAGGTAGTCGACACTGATTCTGAATATCGAACAAGTTTAATAACAATGAAGGGAACCATCGAATGTCAGCTAACATTTATAAAATGCGACTTATTTTTACGATGTCCTGGGAGTACATGAATGTCCGTTTACGACGACTTCAATTTCGTTCTCTCTAAAACCCGATCCTTGTTTTACTAGTCACGTCATTGTCACTAAGTCAAAACTTCCCCTATTTCCGAAACAAATAATAAATTCCTAATCGTGCCATAACAAAGGATACAATGTTTCCAAAACTGTGTTCCTCGAAATACTAGCCTGAATAGGTGTTCCACGAACTACTGAAATAATTAACAGTTAGGCTATCAAGTGGATTAATCTCTCTAAACAAATAAGCAAAGTGTTCCGTAAAATTCTCAGAATGTGCGAAGTGTTCCGTTAAAGGAAAAGCTTGGGAGACACTTCAATAATAAATATGTTACTAATCTATACATCTAAATATTACATACCAAAATCTTACT
This sequence comes from Biomphalaria sudanica, assembly GCA_036873155.1. NCBI lineage: Eukaryota > Metazoa > Mollusca > Gastropoda > Planorbidae > Biomphalaria > Biomphalaria sudanica. The sequence continues at coordinate 500,580 of JAZGLO010005573.1, read as the reverse complement.
GTCACGTCTGCTAACTAACCATCTGCCAACTTCACAACTAAATTGTTCCTTGGGAGTTCAGGCTCACTTCTGCTGGTTTTATTTTTTTGTTCACAGCAGACGTGATGACGAAATTTCTGTTCCCGCTTTATTTCAGCCACCCCTTTCCCTCTCGTCTTGCGAGAATGTAAGAGGACACTTTCATTGAGAAACACTGGGCCGTCTTTAACAAGTAAGCAGCCTTTGGGCCAACTGTAATTTTATGAGGCCACAAGAAAGCACAATAAATAGAGTTTCTTTTTTAAATTAGGTCTTTTAAGTGAGCTTAAAACCTTATATTTCTCCTTTTTTTTTATAATGGCCGAAAAAAATAAATAAATGGTTAGCTTTTTGGTGTATCTGGTGTACAGAATGAAGAAAATGTTGCTAATATCTATATATATATTTTTTTAAAGATATAGAATAATCTTTTTGGACTTTATAAAGAAGAGCTCAGATTAAAATGTTCTAAGCTCTTTTGTTTGTTTCACAAAGTTTTGAATAGAGAGGAAGTAAAAAAAAAAGGAAACTTATTTAAAAACACGCGGGCTAATAACTAGCATTGATATACAAAAGTCGACACCACAAGCAGCTGAAAAGCATTGAAATATTGTTAAAACTATTGCTTTTCAATTTAGTAACTAAGAAACAGAATATAAATAATATATATATCAATATCAATTACCAAATTTTCGTGCATGTAACTAGCGGGTTATACAAGTTTTTACAAACGATTGGCAGCCGTATTGACAAAGGTGCGGGGTTTACAACATTTATTTTACTCTTAAACATAGCATAACTGAAACTATGGACATATCTGTGATTCTTTATACCTCCTATAGTTGGCTGTGTGGTTGTGAAATGTAAAGCGAAAAAACATGTTGCGGTTGAGTCATAGATCGACTCTTCATATGCGGGGTATATAAAGGTGCGTGATGTACACGATTTTGTTATTATTTATTTTGTAATTTGTGAGGGGTCTACGGGTGTGCGGGTTATACACACATGTTTTTTTTTTTGGGGGGGGGGGTGAAGGGTATAATCGCGATAACGCGTTACTTGGTCGTAAAGTATGCACTCGGGACTCTTGTCTCGATGAACCGGGGTTCGAACCCTGCCCACCGCCATTTGCTACCGTCTTCGGAAAGTTTGGGCTTCACCTTCACCTATCCCTTAGTCCGGGTGGGGGGGGGGTAACACACATGATCTGTCGACAGTCTTTTTCCATTCCTCTCTGTCTTTCGCAAGGTTTCGGCTAGTGTGTAATAATATTCAATTCTGCAGGAACATACAAAACATTTCAAAGAGGAGTGAAATATTATAAAGCTGTGTAGGCTGCAGTTCACCTCTGCAATACAATTTTTACCGATAAGATAAAGAGTCCCAGTTTCTATTAACGCTTTAATATGTCAATTCGTAAATAAAAATAAAAAAAAACACTTTATTCTAGCATTTAAACATCTTACAACAAATTAAATGTTCAAATATTTAAACACAATGGTGCCGAAGTATAAATTGATGGAGGAAGAAAAAAAAAAAAGGCCACCGTGGAAATAGTCTAGCCTTCGGGCCATTTTTTCTTAACGCCTGACGAAGGCCAAAATGTCATTCTAATTCAGGGAGTAATCGCCCGTGGAATTCTGTCTCCCAGTCGCCCGGACAAAAACTCTTAGGAGTTAACTTTTCTTGAATTGAGTTGCCGGCCCTGGAAAATGTGTTTCTCTTGCGAAAACAATTTTAAACTCTTTAAGGAGTAATAGACTGGCACCCCCTACCTACTGTGATCATTGCTTCATAAAAAAAAAATATAACAAAAAATTTAAAATAAAAAAACAAAAACGAAATTAACATTTCTTTTTGATATTTTGGGTTTTCAACCTAGCTATTTTACAATATTGCTTTAGTTTTGAAAAAGCAAGGTAAAAGGGCACTCCCTTTCAGACCGCGCAATCTATGGGGCAGACAATGTACAGGGCATCTGTTTCTGTAGCCCACAGTTAACGAAGGTTTCATGTGGCCAGTCCAACTACCAACCGTCTTCCTTACTTTTTCCTCAACTTATGTCTGGGGAACTTCCACATCCCAATCTTCACAGGAACTGGAACCCGAGAACCCAAGTTTCGGAAGCCAAATAAAGATAAATAAATGTAGTCAAAGTTGGATTCATCAAACCTCTCGAGTTGGGCCAAAGGCAACATGGATAGACATTTTTAACAAATGTGTAATAGACCAACCAAAATGGATTTTCAATCCGATAGTCCTTTTTGCTCCTTCACAAAATTCGCTGATGATGCGGCTCTTCTTGCCCTGCTCTCAGAGAGCTCAGGCGTAAATGAGTATTTCAGAGAAATAGAATACATTGAAAAATACTGTAAAGATAATTTTTTATTGTTAAATGTAAAAAAACAAACAAACAAAAGAAGTGATAATTGATTTTCGTAGGGAAAAGAAGGAAAATGATATTGTTTCTGTAGCTGGAGAGACTATTGAAATAGTGCAAACTTTTAAATACCTTGGTACTATACTAGACAATAAACTAGATTTTACTGCAAATACTGATTATATCAGCAAAAAAAAGGTGTAATGCACACATTTTGTAAGACAAATTTCCTCACGGACAATAAAGATTATTATGTTAGAAATGAACGAGTAGTCATTCTCTGGCGCTGCCAGGGTCGAGTTTCGCTAAAGAGAAACAAAATTCATCGTAGTCCCTTTAACAGTTTCCACTGAGAAATTTTCTGGTGATGTGGCAGGTCTGCAGCAGTAGGCTACCGCCCTCTGACAGGCAACGAAGATGTTCCTAGGAATGTTAAGGGCCTTGAAGGTGTCTGTGAGGTCAGTTGTTATTATCCCCTCGGTTGATATAACAATGGGGTATATTGTTATTTTGGACAATTTCCATAGACGCTTAATCTCCAAATTGGGGGGGGGGGGGGTCGCAATAAAAATGTGTATAGTTCCTTTATAAAAAAAAAACAAAAAAACTTCATGCGGATGACATCTTTTTTTATGAAACACGGATAAGGTCAAGGTTAAGGGGAACCCGAGAAAGGGAGTCTACCGTGGGATGAGCAGAGTTGCGGATTTTTGAATTCCAAGCATAGAGAGTTCCAGATTCCTTCAGAATCTAATGCCATGTCGTCTGGCACTAAATTATCCAGCCAGAAGCAGACGTACAGCGGGAATGGCAGGGTTTAAAATGGCTGGAATTCACTTTCAAGATTCCATTACAGCTTACAAGGGATAATGAGGGCGGAATTGAAGGTAGCGAGGCAGTTAAGTATGTGTTGCAGCGCTCCACGGGAGTTAAGGAAATGTTGCACGAAGAGTTTTAAAGTCCCCTATATTTAAAAGGAAAGATAGGTTAGCCATTAAATTTTGTTTTAAGATATATTTTGCTGTTATGGTCTGTGTCTTTAAATAGGCATACGTCAGAAGTATTGGTATTGTATAAAACTCAATAGGCCAGTATTAGAATATGCATCCTCTGTTTGGGATTCCTCAACTCAAGAAATATTCTATATCCGTGGTAAATATGTAATAGAGCAGTGAGGTTATATATGTTGTGAATGTGTGTGTATCCACTATACTGTCCACACTGTGAATCATAGGCCTATAGCCTACTCATATACACACATAAATTGGGATGTCATTAACTGACTTGTGGCCTCAATAAATATTTCAGATATCATGTCTTTTTATAATTGTATTTACAATTAACGGATACTATTAAATAGAGAAATTTAAAAATATTTTGTTTTGGCTATAACTTTTTAAAAAAAGTCTGACACATGTAATGTTTTAGCATTGTACTGGATACACTATAAACAGCTCTCAGTTGCCTCCCTTTAGAAATGTTTTGTGATGTTATTTTATCTTATTTGTTTCAGACATTACTTTAAAAAAAAAAGGAGTACTATGTTACGTTCTACGCCATGACTCTGCTAAGGCAACCAACTCTATTCTCTAATGGCACTAGGGAAAAAGGAGCACTTGTACGAATTTGTTCCAGCGTATGGAATAAGAAATGTGTCTCTATCTCTGTGTCTTTCTGAGTACTTCATTAGATTTGTTTCTATTTGTAAGTTCTGGTTTGGTGTTTCATATATTATAGCTACTTTACTTTTTATTCTTGTCTTGATGTGTCTCTAATTTTAGTGAATTTAACTAAAGGTGTTACTCTTATCAAATACGAATATTCGTTTGTTATAAATCTCACTTATCTATTTTGTATTTGATCTAGTTTCTTTATGTTTTCTTGAGTTGAAGAATCCCAGAGGATACATTTTCTAATATTAGCCTAGCTAAAGTTAGATAGCATTTTAGTTTTATTTTCTTGTTTGATTTGTAAAAATTTCTTTTAATAAACCCAAATGTTTTGTTTGAGTTTTTTTTTTATATAATTTCATTAATGTGTGGATTCCATGATAACTTTTCATTTAATATTACATCTAGATATTTTGAATTCTTAGCTTGTGTTGCTGGTTTACTATGAATAAAGTAAGTAGTTTTTATTTGTTTTAGTTTCTCTAGCCACTCTTAACAACTGTCATTTTTCTGGGTGGAAAGACATGCTCCAATTTTAACCCCATTTCTGTAATTCATATAATTCTATTTGTAAAAAATTCTGTATCTTGTGTTGTTAATGTTATATATATTATGCAATCGACTGCAAATAATCTGACTTTTGTTCCTGAACGAATGCAATTTTGGTAGGTCATTTATGTTAATTAGAAACAGTAGTGGATCTAAGACTGTTCCTTGAGTTTACTATTATTGGTGTTGATTTATCTTATCTTCTTATCTTATATAATACACACGTTACTTCAAAAAAGAAGATGATTACGTCCTACGCGTCATGCATTTAGTCATTCTTATTAACCAATGACTTAAATTCTGCCAAGTCACTGGTTTTCCTGGCTAGCTCAGGCAACCCATTCCATGCTCTAATAGCACTAGGGAAGAAGGAACATTTGTACAAATTTGTCCTAGCATATGGGACGAGGAATGTTCCTTTATTTTTGTGTCTTGGAGCCATTCATTGTTCTCTTCCTACTAGGGAATCCTGATCCATTGATGTAATGAACCATAATGCTAAAGAATTTTAGTTTTTTAAGCAGGCCATGGTGGTGAACTTGGTCGAATGCCTTAGATAAGTCGAATAAAATTGTATCTCTTTGCTCACTATTATCTAATCACTTTAAAAAAATCATAAATCAATCCTATTAGTTAGGTTTCAGATGACCTATATGTCCTTCTTGTACTTATATTCCTTTAAAAAGACTTACAAATATTTTGTTTATCCCAATGCTCTTTTTTTTTTTCAGGACAATCTCTTGAAGCTCATTCACAATTGATTTAGCTCTTAGCTATTACATCAACACAGGCAACTTACACTGAGAAATAGCAAAACAACAAACAACCAAAGAGTTCTCAGAGAAATAGCAATGCTACAAACAACCAAAGAGTTCTACTGAGCAACTTACACTGAGAAATAGCAAAGCAACAAACAACCAAAGAGTTCTACTGAGCAACTTACACTGAGAAATAGCAAAACAACAAACAACCAAAGAGTTCTCAGAGAAATAGCAATGCTTCAAACAACCAAAGAGTTCTACTGAGCAACTTACACTGAGAAATAGCAATGCTACAAACAACCAAAGAGTTCTACTGAGCAACTTACACTGAGAAATAGCAATGCTACAAACAACCAAAGAGTTCTACTGAGCAATTTACACTGAGAAATAGCAAAGCAACAAACAACCAAAGAGTTCTACTGAGCAACTTACACTGAGAAATAGCAAAACAACAAACAACCAAAGAGTTCTCAGAGAAATAGCAATGCTTCAAACAACCAAAGAGTTCTACTGAGCAACTTACACTGAGAAATAGCAGTGCTACAAACAACCAAAGAGTTGTACTGAGCAACTTTCACTGAGAAATAGCAAAGCAACAAACAACCAAAGAGTTCTACTGAGCAACTTACACTGAGAAATAGCAAAGCAACAAACAACCAAAGAGTTCTACTGAGCAACTTACACTGAGAAATAGCAATGCTACAAACAACCAAAGAGTTCTACTGAGCAACTTACACTGAGAAATAGCAAAACAACAAACAACCAAAGAGTTCTCAGAGAAATAGCAATGCTTCAAACAACCAAAGAGTTCTACTGAGCAACTTACACTGAGAAATAGCAATGCTACAAACAACCAAAGAGTTCTACTGAGCAACTTATACTGAGAAATAGCAATGCTACAAACAACCAAAGAGTTGTACTGAGCAACTTTCACTGAGAAATAGCAAAGCAACAAACAACCAAAGAGTTCTACTGAGCAACTTACACTGAGAAATAGCAAAGCAACAAACAACCAAAGAGTTCTACTGAGCAACTTACACTGAGAAATAGCAATGCTACAAACAACCAAAGAGTTCTACTGAGCAACTTACACTGAGAAATAGCAAAACAACAAACAACCAAAGAGTTCTCAGAGAAATAGCAATGCTTCAAACAACCAAAGAGTTCTACTGAGCAACTTACACTGAGAAATAGCAATGCTACAAACAACCAAAGAGTTCTACTGAGCAACTTATACTGAGAAATAGCAATGCTACAAACAACCAAAGAGTTGTACTGAGCAACTTTCACTGAGAAATAGCAAAGCAACAAACAACCAAAGAGTTCTACTGAGCAACTTACACTGAGAAATAGCAATGCTACAAACAACCAAAGAGTTCTACTGAGCAACTTACACTGAGAAATAGCAAAGCAACAAACAACCAAAGAGTTCTACTGAGCAACTTACACTGAGAAATAGCAATGCTACAAACAACCAAAGAGTTCTACTGAGCAACTTACACTGAGAAATAGCAATGCTACAAACAACCAAAGAGTTCTACTGAGCAACTTACACTGAGAAATAGCAAAGCAACAAACAACCAAAGAGTTCTACTGAGCAACTTACACTGAGAAATAGCAATGCTACAAACAACCAAAGAGTTGTACTGAGAGATAACACAGCTAGCTACAAAACCAACAAAAACTTATATTAAGAAACGGCACAGCTACAAGCAACAACAACAACAACTAATTAACAGCACAGGAAGCAATTTCTGAACTAAAAAAAAATGTATTAGAAAACTCATTATCATTTAATTATATATAATAAACATCATATATTCACAATTTTAATATCACTACATAATTTTAACATTTGTGGATATTTAACATTTATAAAGACTATTTCTATAATTCAGTATCAATGCCATAGCTATTAACTTACACTGAGAAATAGCAAAACAACAAACAACCAAAGAGTTCTCAGAGAAATAGCAATGCTACAAACAACCAAAGAGTTCTACTGAGCAACTTACACTGAGAAATAGCAATGCTACAAACAACCAAAGAGTTCTACTGAGCAACTTACACTGAGAAATAGCAAAGCAACAAACAACCAAAGAGTTCTACTGAGCAACTTACACTGAGAAATAGCAAAACAACAAACAACCAAAGAGTTCTCAGAGAAATAGCAATGCTACAAACAACCAAAGAGTTCTACTGAGCAACTTACACTGAGAAATAGCAAAGCTAGAAACAACCAAAGAGTTCTACTGAGCAACTTACACTGAGAAATAGCAAAGCAACAAACAACCAAAGAGTTCTACTGAGCAACTTACACTGAGAAATAGCAAAACAACAAACAACCAAAGAGTTCTACTGAGCAACTTACACTGAGAAATAGCAATGCTACAAACAACCAAATAGTTCTACTGAGCAACTTACACTGAGAAATAGCAATGCTACAAACAACCAAAGAGTTCTACTGAGCAATTTACACTGAGAAATAGCAAAACAACAAACAACCAAAGAGTTCTCAGAGAAATAGCAATGCTTCAAACAACCAAAGAGTTCTACTGAGCAACTTACACTGAGAAATAGCAATGCTACAAACAACCAAAGAGTTCTACTGAGCAACTTACACTGAGAAATAGCAATGCTACAAACAACCAAAGAGTTGTACTGAGCAACTTTCACTGAGAAATAGCAAAGCAACAAACAACCAAAGAGTTCTACTGAGCAACTTACACTGAGAAATAGCAATGCCACAAACAACCAAAGAGTTCTACTGAGCAACTTACACTGAGAAATAGCAATGCTACAAACAACCAGAGTTCTACTGAGCAACTTACACTGAGAAATAGCAATGCTACAAACAACCAAAGAGTTGTACTGAGAGATAACACAGCTAGCTACAAAACCAACAAAAACTTATATTAAGAAACGGCACAGCTACAAGCAACAACAACAACTAATTAACAGCACAGGAAGCAATTTCTGAACTAAAAAAAAATGTATTAGAAAACTCATTATCATTTAATTGTATATAATAAACATCATATATTCACAATTTTAATATCACTACATAATTTTAACATTTGTGGATCTTTAACATTTATAAAGACTATTTCTATAATTCAGTATCAATGCTATAGCTATTAAAAAAAAGTACAGAAAAAAACAATATAACATTATAAAAAATTACCTAGGTGTGTAGGAAATTTAACACATGAAAGTAAGTACTTTAATGTGCACTTGCATATTAAACTTCTATAGTAAACAAAGATTAAATCACCAACAATTTTGTTTTAAATAAACTTTATAATATATGAATAAACATAGTTAACAAACATTCAAAGAGAGTTTGGACAAAGTTCAAATCATCATACATCAGATACAGAAATGCGAGACAGAAATAAATGCTGAGTAAATTGTTCAAAATATTAGAAAAGTTAAAATCCCCCCACCCCTTGTACAGACTATGCAATCTATGAGGAGCAGGTAATGCTAAAGCTCATTTGTTTCTATGGTCCACTATTAATAAGGGTGTTGTGTGGCCAGCAAAACAAACAACCTTTTTTGACTTCCCTAACATATGTCAGTTATCCAGTTGAGTTGGGTGGACCCCTTAAAATCCTTGAATTCAAAAGCCTAGCCTAAACCAGGATTCAAACTCAGGACCCCTCGGTTCAGAAGCCAAGAATGTAACAACTCGGCCACCTCATTTTACAGCTCAAAATATAACTGGGCTAAAAAGAACAACTGAAAAATGTAAACATCCATCAATGTCTTCATGGCATGTTGTACGAGCATTTGACTTCGTCTTCAAACTTGAACCAAGAAATTTAATGGACTGTAGGCTATCATCATCTTGTTATACTGAAAGAGGTATAAGCTAATCATTATAATCATCCAGTTGTACCGAAGGAGGTATAAGCTATTCAATTTTAATCATCTGTTATACTGAAGGATGTATAAGCCAATCATTATAATCATCAGTTACACTGAAGGATATATAAACTAATCATTATAATCATCTTGTTGTACTGAAGGAGGTACAAGCTATTCATTATAATCATCTGTTATACTGAAGGATGTATAAGCTAATCATTATAATCATCAGTTACACTGAAGGATATATAAGCTTATCATTATAATCATCTTGTTGTACTGAAGGAGGTATAAGCTATTCATTAGAATCCTCTGTTAAACTGAAGGAGATATGAGCTAATCAGTATAATCATCTTTTCTAGGAGGGCATAGGGGTTGAGTGTAACTGAGAAGTCCAAAAGCTATTTTAACAAAACTCTATAATCTGGATTGGTCTCATCATCTTAATGCTGGACTAATATGTTATAATTCTTTGGACGGATACTGATGACAAATTCAGTCATTAAACTCTAAGCTAAGTATAATTCATTTAGAAGAAAAATATCAGCTGCCTTTGGTGAAAAAAAAATGCATTTAGCTGCAGAGTAAATGTCATTAAACTAATTTTTTCCCTTTGTACAGTCAATAGTTTAAAGGGCATATAACACATTTAAAAGGCATATAAAACATTCAAAGGGCATGAAAAAACATTCAAAGGGCATATAAAACATTCAAAGGGCATATAAAACATTCAAAGGGCATATAAAATTATTTATTTTCATGAAAATTATTTAGTATTAATCAAATTTAATGAATATTTGTGGATACATAAAATAGGAACAAAAAAAAAAGTATATACATTCTTACCATAACATCTAATATAGAATTAAATGCACCTAATTTTTAAACTAAAATGTACAAATTATACTTCCTGTAATCATGTTTATGCTGTAAATAACGTGTTAATTTAAAATAAGAGTGAATATTCTAGAGAACAAAATTATTATGATATGATGCGAGAGGGCAGTGGTTGAATTGTGAATTAAAAAATCCTGGTTCAAATCTTAAACTAGCAAGAAACAAAACATTATTACTAATGAAAACATATTTTATATTACAATGAAGATGTAGAACCAATAGTCCAGAGTTTAAATCCTACTTTAATATCAAATATAAATTACACCCAAAAAAAAACAACTAAAATGTAATCTACAAGTATTTCTGTAACTTCAGGGATTGAATCCATATCTGTGGTAGCAGGGCCAGAATTAAGAGACGACAAGTGGGGGTACAGCCCTGGCCCTCTACAAAAGAGATTAAAATATATCAGAATTTCAATGGGGCAAGAAACGTTTAAGTTTTTTTTTCTAACGTTTTTTTTTGCATTTTTATGGCTGGCAAAATGTTGTGATTAAGAAGTGTACACGTGTACTTATGAATAAGTAAATGCAGTTCCAGATTAATGAGAGTGCATCTACCAAGAGCCTTACCTTCCACAAGCTCAAAATTATGCAATTTTTAAACTAAAATATGTCAGATTAAAATGACAAGAAATCTATTTCTTTCTTCTAAAATATAGCTTGCTTCTAAATATAAGTATTTTCATTCATAGGTGTATCTTTATTCAAGCTTTCAAAAAAATTGTAGGGGCCTCCACATACTTAAATCTGGCCCTGTGTAATAATAGGATTCGAAACTAACATTTTCCCATTTTAACATTTCTGATAATTTAAAGTCGGCAAGTTGACTTTTGTTGGCATGGAATGTATGTACATGTTTTTGATGTAATAGGGTAGACGAAATGGAGCAAATGATTTGTTTATTTACATTGAAGAATATCTGATAAAGCCTTGAGGTGGTCTGCGATAATTCAAGTAAATAATACTTGTAAAAAATTGGAAGAAAGGGGAGACTAGCAAGAGATATGAAATGGAAAAAACCTTTAGTTTTAGTGTTGAAGTTATCAGTTCATTTGTGTTTTAATGTATATCTACCATCAAGTCATTTTCAGTTTGTTCAAAATTAACTTTCTATTTCACTTCATGTTCTACATTAAGAATTTAATACACCAAAATAAGTTTAATTGTACTAGCTACAAACCAAAAGTGAGAGATTAACATATCGATGTCAGAAGTGAAAGAGAAATATGAACATATTGTATTAAAAGTGATGGGGTGTTAACAGTACTACAGTCCATACAGACAGTAAAGCCCATAACTTGATATAAAATCCCCATATTGATGAAATTGTTACAAAATTAAATAGACTATTGGGGTTTATTAAAAGAAGTTTTTAAAATATCAAACAAGAGCATAAAACTATACCTTGGTTAGGCAAATACTAAAATATGTATCCTCTTTTTCGGACCCTTCAACTCAAGAAAATTTAAAGAAATTAGAACAGAAGCAAAATAGACCTGTGAGATTTATAACAAACGAGTATTTAAATTTAAAATTATACCATTAGTACAATTAGTAAATTTAGAGAACCTTCAGTGCAGAAAACTAAAAGGTAAAAGGGCAGTAATACATAAAAACTATGAACTTGATTGAACCATAATTTACAAATACAAAACCCTAATAAAATACTCAGAAAGACACAAAATAAAGGCACATTTCTTATTCCATAGGCTAGGACAAGTTAGTACAAGTGAAAGTGAATGCAAAGCTCAGAAGAAAAAAAGTCTCTTCTTCTACATGTTCTGCTTGTAGACTCTTTTATTGTATTTCTCAGCTATTTCTCACTCTTTGCTTCATGTAAAATATCTTGTGATACCCAATTAAGGTTACCATTCACCTCGATTCACATACATATTTATGGTATAGAGAACAGAGCCTAAACAAATGATATATAGTGAGATTCAAAGGCTTACAGGATGATTGCCTGGTGGTGAGGTTTGCTTTCTGGACAGTCATTCTGATCTATTGATGGTCTCGAGTTCAAACCCTGCCTCCTCCCATCCCCCCCATCGTCCTGCAAGAGGTTTGGACTAGGAAGTAAATTACCTTCAACTCTGAAGGAACATCATGTAAAACATTTTACAAACAACCATGTATTTAATGAGGAATGTTAGTAAATCAAAGACTGTAAACCTACCATTTATTTTAATCATAGACTTCTCAAACCATGTGACTTTTTACGCAAGTTCATCATTTTCATTTAAAAAAAAATCCACGCCCAGCATTTTCTAAAATAGTAATTAGCTGGAAAAAAAAAGTCTTTCATTGGAGAATCAATTTCTGTCTTCTTTTTTTTTTTTTTTGGTTGGGACCTTAAATTGATTAGATCAACTATACATATACCAGTAGTTGATCATAAAGTTAACAAACCATCTAAATTTTGAGACTAATAAAATCCCTTATGTTGAGACCCTTTTTTTTGTGAAGACAAGTAAAGCTATAGTATAGATCTTTTAAAATTTGGTCTATCTCCTAATTGCCAAAATAGGGCTACCTGGTAGTGCAGCTTACATGCTAGACTATTGATCAATTTTCTCAATGGTCCAGGGTTCATTTCCTCAATACTGCCATTGCTGCTGAAAGATTGGCACTATGAAGTAGATTATCTTCAACTCTGTAGGAACATCCAAAACATGTCAAACATTTGGCAAAGATATATATCAAATATTTCAGACATAAAAATGGATGGCTCTGAGGCCTTGTTACATCAACATTTCAGACTTTTCCTGAAGCAGCTCTACTCATTACTAGAATGCACAGACATTCTGGACAATGACTAGGCCAAGTATGAAACGGAGAAGTAATTTCCTCTGTCTTAATATAATGTATAAATATTTGGCATGTTATGTACTTATAACGTTGGAAATAGCCAAAGGAAACATCCTGTATGATTATGTTCAATTAAAATGAAACATATAATACAAGTCTATGTGGGGGCAAAGGTCATAGTATTTGTAATCAAGGTGGAGAACTCATTAATTTTGATTTCATCAAATAAATAAATGTGTTACTTCCCTTGGTGTAAAAAAAAGGCACAAATATATGAATAGAATGTATATATATGCTACATATGTTTATGCATGTGCCATTTATCTATGCACAGTTTCAATTAAACATATTATATTGGAAATACATCCAACTCAAATGTGGTGTGTCAAATTTGTATAAATGGAATTCAAACTAACGATTCTGACAGATTCTCTCTTGATCTTATTTTTCTTTGCCACTGCAGATTCTGAAGCCGAACCTCCCAAGATTTTTTGGAAGCACTCGGCTGACGCCTTGGATTCGGCTCCTCCCCTTCACCGATGTAGCTCTCAACGATGGCGCAAGGGCTGGCACACGGGGAGATGATGTCACTGTCATGGCCGGAGTCTGTGTGGTTCAGAGGGGGGCGCTCACCTCCTCTGGGTGTGTTGCTTTTTCTACTTTTGGCAAAAACGTTGATCCCGTGACTGTTGGTGGAGGTAACAGCTTTAGACAGAGGAACATGTTTCTGATGATGCGTTGCACTTGAAGCGGTTGCAGCAGAGGCGGCAGGTTGCGACTTCTTATGACGTTTACGAAGGCGTCGTCTCTTGGCAAGAATCATTGATCTGTAAATAAATAAGAAAAGGTTTTAAGGGGGAATAGCCGTTGAAAAAGTTTTATCTTATAAATGTATGTATTACCTCCCTTAGTACTTGCTGCATGAATAGTTTCAGGTATATTGCAAGGTTCAATCATGTTGGGGTAAAATGAGACATTATAAATTTGATCATTATTTCAATACCTTATAAACTAACTATAGATGAAAAGATTTTCAAGGGTGCCATGCCATTATAATGAGGTCGTACTGTATAAATAATTTGCTCTTATAATGAAGTGGCATTTGTATTACATAACCACAAAACAAATTTCCTCACCAATAATAAAGATTATTATTTTACCTTTAGCTTTACCTATCTCATAGTCTGTTGGACCGTTGTATAATATTTTTAGCTTGTTTTATTTTACGATAGTTAGCAGGTCATCATGTGGTCCAATCGCTGCAGTAACCCTGTCTCTAATCTCTTGGTTTGTGATGCCGTCTTTAAATGTGGTACCTAGGATCCTTCTGTAGCATCTCTATTCCATTGCTAGGATCCTCCTCTCTAACTCTGCAGTCATTATTATTATTTTTTATACAAGTTTAAAGACACGATTATAACGAAACTATAGTAATAATAGTATAAATATTGATAGACTGGGAATTACAGAATCTGTATTTTACATGGTCACTGTCTAGAAAATTAGACAACCGTCTGGCATTCAGCAAACAAGTCCGATCCAGCCAAGGCGTCGACTGCTGTTAACAGCGCGGATGCCCTGCTCTTCCAAAGGATTTCTTCGTTAATTATTTTATCACCTTATCTTGAATATCAACCTCAAGAATGGGAGAGGGAAGATGATAATTAAACGTGTTTGGGTTTAGGGTTTAGGGTTTAAGATTCTGGTGTGGAGCAAGCACAACGATCTAAAATGTTGAAAGTTTGCCCAAAAAATTACACATAAGTATAAATGAACTGGGATCTACGTATAGACATCAAAGGCTCTTACACTCAACCAATGAGATACACAGAAATAACGATGTTTTCCTAGGCTATAAGCTGACTATATGAATTATACGAAAGTGATTTGAATTTTTCTAAACTTTTTTGGTAGTTTTTGCATAACTAAAAAACTATGAAAAGGTTAAAACCCATCATTGGGCTAAGCATATAAAAAGATGTAATTATGAAATTCCAACAGAAATGCAAACACCATTTTTTTTTTTACAATACCAAAAGTTTTGAAAATAAATGCAACTGAAATTTTAATGGTCCTATACAGACAAATGCTTTACACCCCAACTCCTTTTAACAACAAAGCGTAGACAGTAAATTAAAAAGTAAAGTTCCCTTTCAGACTTTAAAAGCTATAGGGCAGATGATGTAAAGATCATTTCTTTCTGTGGCCCACGGTTAACGAGGGTGTAATGTGGCCAGCACAACGACCAACCATCTTCCCTTTCCCCAAACTAATGTAAGGGTTGAGTTGAGTCAGAGGGGCCCTAAAGATCCGAAAATTAAAAATTCCAGTCTTCGAACCAGGGCCATCCAGTTCGAAAGCCAAGCGCTTTACCACCATGCCTACAAAGCGTAGATAAATCTGATTGAAATACTCCAGCCTAAACTGTTAAATACTAGTTTTCGATTTGAACAAACCAACAAATAGGGTTTCGAGTTCTAAATGCAAGCACAATCTAGAAATACTGAGCTACTCACCTGTCAACTATACTTCCACTTCGTATGATATCGTCCGCCGACGCCCACTTTCTCAGTGAACCGCGTTTCACCTTGACCCCGACGCTATCGTCCCCCCAGTCCTCCTCGTTGCACGCGCTGAGCTCATCGTCTGCCACGCAGGTGTCGTCGTCATAGAACCCGGGGCCCGGCACCATCCAGTTGGAGTAGTTGGGGTCAAGCAGCTCGGTCATGTCCGCCAGGTCCGAGGTTGAAGTAGACAAGCCGGTGTACAAGGGTCGAGGCCAGTTTTCTGAAGCCTCGAACTTCCTCTTAGCCAGGGGAGAGGAAGTAAGCTTTAACGTCTGCAGCGGTGACAAAGGCAGGAAGGCGGATAGCGCCGATGTGTCCTTGCGAGCTGCCTTCGGCCTCTTTTTGAAGTAGAGTAGCTCTTTTTCTAGCGTCTCTGAGGTAAAAAGGCTTCCACACACTTGGTAAGGATTATTTTTTGGATCTAGATGACATGTAGGTTGTGGTGGCTTGTGGATTACAATATCTTCATAAATATGTTTGGCGTCATCAGTGGGGTTTGCCTGACTCTTGCAATCTGGAGATGTTACACTTTGCTGAACTATTTCTTTTGAGTTCTCTTCACGAGCTAAGGCTGTAAACTTTTTCTCGGCCTCGCTGTGAGAACATGCTGAAGAACTATACGACAAATTAGTTCTTTTTTTCGGAACGGGGGCGGCCTTTGGCTGTGGAGTTGTAGCGCTGACATTTGGGGTGTTTATGCCCAAATTATCTAAGTCGTCAATTTTAACAAGAGTCAAAGGCGTGTCCTCAGTCACAGTACTGTTTCTATTTCCACTGCTGCGTTTTCTCGGGGAGGGGACGGGTCTCGAGGGTTCAGTGAAGGTGGGCTTTCTGACAACTTTTGGCGTAGAGGTCAAGACGGCACTTCTTCTAGAAGCAGCGTCTGTCTCTGAACTGGTTAATGCCCTGGGTGCTTGTGGGGCAATGATGACGTGTCCTTTGTCCAGACGCATGGAGTCTGAAGATTTTAATGGCTTGGGTTTTGTATCTGCAGCCACGGAAATTTGAGGAGTAGAGCAGAGATACATGAATTCATAGTCGTTTCTGGGTTTACTAATTGTGTGGACTGTTTGTTTTTCTGCTGAGTTAATAATCTCTACGTTTGAATATGAGTTTTTCTTATTTTCAGTTTTATTGGGTAGTGAGGTATTGGTCACTTTGATGGAGGATTCAAAAACACTGTCGTTAGAGCTATTAGAATGGTCCATTTCTGTTTTTGATGCCTGCTGATTATGCACAAATTCCGTGTTGTTTTGTTTGACTAATTTCTTATTAGATTTTGGAATGTCGTAAATAACTTCTTTGGTAGCTTTGTGTTTGCCAGATACGTTTACGACATCGGAACTGGCAGAAGTCGATGAGATTCTTTTCAGTCCGCAGGCGTTCTGGTCTCTATCCTCCATGTTCATGGTTTCTGCATCAAAGCTAATATCAGCTTGAGAACCTTTGTGGCAGCCTCGGGCTATCTCAGACAAGCGGACTTGAACCTTCTCCATCTCCTCCCAAGACGGAGTGTGATTTGGCGGAGGTGGAAGCTTAAAACTTTTCCCATCAGTAGACTCTCCTTTGGATTGGATGGAAGGGTCAGGAGTGGAGACAGTCACGGAACCAAATACAGCAGGTGGAGGTGCTATAGATCTCTTATTACCAGGCATGCAGGAGGATCTTCCCGCGGAGCGAGTAAAAGCGTTGGGGAACTTTGATTTGTTAGTGACCTGTACGTTTTCATCAAATGTGTCCGGCTCAAGATCATGTTTCTTTTCCTGCAACTTTCCAGCCAGCGGTCGACTTACATGGTTTGGAGAATCTCTGTTTGCAGAAGTGACCTGCTCAACATTGCCTTTTTTAAATGTCTTCATCGCCTTGTTTGATGACTTAAACTCATCTTCATTGTCCAGTTTTCGACTACTGCTAGCAGACGAGGAGTAACTCCTAGATAAACTGGCATCTTTTGTAGGCAAAGACAAAACAGGATCGTCTCCCTTCTCCCCGTTGAATTTAAAATGAATGTTCTCAAAACTTCCCATGTACACACAGTCTGGGTTTTTCGGCGGCATGCTGTATCGGTTTTTCTTTTTCTCTTTGTTCATTTCCTCCTTCGTGAGTCTCTCATTCTCCGCGTTCTGCCGTTTCTCCAAAGAATCGCAAAGATTTAAATTTTCGAAGCTGCCCATGTAGACGAAGTCATCGTTTTTGGGAGGCATGCTGTAGCGGTTTTTCTTATATCGATTCCTTTTACTGCCTCGATTACTTTCATCTTTTGCTTTCGTTTCGTTATATAAATTATTCTTGTATCTCGAATCTCTGGGCTGAGTATTCGAAGAATTGTTCCTGGATAGTTCGAGATTACTTTCGTTGCTGCTCATGATATTATTAGAAGAGAAAAAATCATGCACATCTGGATTTTCCGGCATGCTGTAGCGATGATGATTACGCCTGGAGTTTTGATTTGTCGCATCGAACTTGAGAAAAAAGTCTTGATCGGAAATGAATTCGTCCGAAGTGGATGTCGGCAGGTGAACATCGGCTTGAATATTTTCCAGCCTGAGTTCAGATCTGCTTTTGGTGGACTTGAAATCAGGAGTGCTCCTCCGTAATTTCAGCTTCCGGCCTTCGGGCCCGAAGGTAAAGCCCGAGGGGAAGACGTAAGGTTTCTCGAGGGTACCGTCGACCCGATACCTGACGCCTTGGCTAGGGCCTCTTGTCGGCTGGTACATAGGGCCGTAGATGTTTTCTTTGGACTGTTCTTGGCCGACGAGAAACTCAGGTGGGACGATGCTATCAACAGAGAACCAACCTTTCATTGGTTTTTTCTTCTTACTTGCTTTTGCGTTTTCCTTGCTTATAGCCTCGTTGACAGGGGCGTTTCCTTCAAAGTTTTTGTTCTTAGACTTACTATTTTTATTTGGGTTAGGGGGGAGTCCTGTAACGTTATGCCTGTCAATTGTATCAGCATTTCTGGACATGCACAGGAGGTACGACAACGCCCCGCCTCTCTTCTTTCCGTCAGACGATTTAGAGTTGGGGTTCACCTTGACCTTGTTATTTTTCGGTGACCTCGTTTTATTTTCTGTGCTCTTCAAAGCAGGGGAGGTAGGCGAGGGACAAGGAGTTATCTCCACATCACGATTTTGGTGATCGCTTGGCTCAGCGTCCACGGAGCTGCCGAAAACCGGAACTGAGAATCGTTTTTTCGGGTCTTTCTGCTCTTTGGATTTATCTCGACGAAACCTCGTGAAGAACGAGGAAACGGGATTTGACGACATGGTCCTGCGGATTGGAAAAGAAAAACATAAATTAGTTGTCATCCAAAGATACTTAAGACCGGCATTATAAATTGCGGGGCACATCTTAATGAAGGCTTGCAAGTCCCTCTTCTAAACTTTTTTTTTTTACAACTGTTACTATCAATTAGATCATTATATGACAAGATCAACGTCTAATCTTTCGACTCAGGACCGGACACAACAAAATGCGACAACACATGTACCGGAAACTCAAAATTGGAACCAGTGAAATCTGCCCATGTGGAGTGTTACCAGAGAATGCTGACCACGTCCTCCAAAACTGCTCTCTTTACCAAGAGACTGGCCCCAAAAACACCCAAATAGAAAGAAAACTATATGGAGAGCTCCCTGATTTGGAAACCACTGCGCAGTTCATCTCATGTATTGGTCTAGTCATCTGAACACTCCAACATAACAATGAGAACGAAGAAGAAGAAGAAGGAAACCACTGCGCAGTTCATCTCATGTATTGGTCTAGACATCTGAACACTCCAACATAACAATGAGAACGAAGAAGAAGAAGAAGGAAACCACTGCGCAGTTCATCTCATGTATTGGTCTAGTCATCTGAACACTCCAACATAACAATGAGAACGAAGAAGAAGAAGAAGGTAACCACTGCGCAGTTCATCTCATGTATTGGTCTCTAGTCATCTGAACACTCAGACATAACAATGAGAACGAAGGAGAAGAAGAAGGAAACCACTGCGCAGTTCATCTCATGTATTGGTCTAGTCATCTGAACACTCCAACATAACAATGAGAACGAAGAAGAAGAAGAAGGAAACCACTGCGCAGTTCATCTCATGTATTGGTCTCTAGTCATCTGAACACTCCAACATAACAATGAGAACGAAGAAGAAGAAGAAGGAAACCACTGCGCAGTTCATCTCATGTATTTGTCTCTAGTCATCTGAACACTCCAACATAACAATGAGAACGAAGGAGAAGAAGAAGGAAACCACTGCGCAGTTCATCTCATGTATTGGTCTAGACATCTGAACACTCCAACATAACAATGAGAACGAAGGAGAAGAAGAAGGAAACCACTGCGCAGTTCATCTCATGTATTGGTCTAGTCATCTGAACACTCCAACATAACAATGAGAACGAAGGAGAAGAAGAAGGAAACCACTGCGCAGTTCATCTCATGTATTGGTCTAGTCATCTGAACGCTCCAACATAACAATGAGAACGAAGAAGAAGAAGGAAACCACTGCGCAGTTCATCTCATGTATTGGTCTAGACATCTGAACACTCCAACATAACAATGAGAACGAAGAAGAAGAAGAAGGAAACCACTGCGCAGATCATCTCATGTATTGGTCTAGACATCTGAACACTCCAACATAACAATGAGAACGACGGAGAAGAAGAAGGAAACCACTGCCCAGTTCATCTCATGTATTGGTCTAGTCATCTGAACACTCCAACATAACAATGAGAACGAAGAAGAAGAAGAAGGAAACCACTGCGCAGTTCATCTCATGTATTGGTCTAGACATCTGAACACTCCAACATAACAATGAGAACGAAGAAGAAGAAGAAGGAAACCACTGCGCAGTTCATCTCATGTATTGGTCTAGACATCTGAAAACTCCAACATAACAATGAGAACGAAGAAGAAGAAGAAGGAAACCACTGCGCAGTTCATCTCATGTATTGGTCTAGACATCTGAACACTCCAACATAACAATGAGAACGAAGAAGAAGAAGGAAACCACTGCGCAGTTCATATCATGTATTGGTCTAGACATCTGAACACTCCAACATAACAATGAGAACGAAGGAGAAGAAGAAGGAAACCACTGCGCAGTTCATCTCATGTATTGCTCTAGTCATCTGAACACTCCAACATAACAATGAGAACGAAGAAGAAGAAGAAGGAAACCACTGCGCAGTTCATCTCATGTATTGGTCTCTAGTCATCTGAACACTCCAACATAACAATGAGAACGAAGAAGAAGAAGGAAACCACTGCGCAGTTCATCTCATGTATTTGTCTCTAGTCATCTGAACACTCCAACATAACAATGAGAACGAAGGAGAAGAAGAAGGAAACCACTGCGCAGTTCATCTCATGTATTGGGCTAGTCATCTGAACACTCCAACATAACAATGAGAACGAAGGAGAAGAAGAAGGAAACCACTGCGCAGTTCATCTCATGTATTGGTCTAGTCATCTGAACACTCCAACATAACAATGAGAACGAAGAAGAAGAAGAAGGAAACCACTGCGCAGTTCATCTCATGTATTGGTCTAGACATCTGAACACTCCAACATAACAATGAGAACGAAGAAGAAGAAGAAGGAAACCACTGCGCAGTTCATCTCATGTATTGGTCTAGACATCTGAAAACTCCAACATAACAATGAGAACGAAGAAGAAGAAGAAGGAAACCACTGCGCAGTTCATCTCATGTATTGGTCTAGACATCTGAACACTCCAACATAACAATGAGAACGAAGAAGAAGAAGGAAACCACTGCGCAGTTCATATCATGTATTGGTCTAGACATCTGAACACTCCAACATAACAATGAGAACGAAGGAGAAGAAGAAGGAAACCACTGCGCAGTTCATCTCATGTATTGGTCTAGTCATCTGAACGCTCCAACATAACAATGAGAATGAAGAAGAAGAAGGAAACCACTGCGCAGTTCATCTCATGTATTGGTCTAGTCATCTGAACACTCCAACATAACAATGAGAACGAAGGAGAAGAAGAAGGAAACCACTGCGCAGTTCATCTCATGTATTGGTCTAGACATCTGAACACTCCAACATAACAATGAGAACGAAGGAGAAGAAGAAGGTAACCACTGCGCAGTTCATCTCATGTATTGGTCTCTAGTCATCTGAACACTCAGACATAACAATGAGAACGAAGGAGAAGAAGAAGGAAACCACTGCGCAGTTCATGTCATGTATTGCTCTAGTCATCTGAACACTCCAACATAACAATGAGAACGAAGAAGAAGAAGAAGGAAACCACTGCGCAGTTCATCTCATGTATTGGTCTCTAGTCATCTGAACACTCCAACATAACAATGAGAACGAAAAAGAAGAAGAAGGAAACCACTGCGCAGTTCATCTCATGTATTTGTCTCTAGTCATCTGAACACTCCAACATAACAATGAGAACGAAGGAGAAGAAGAAGGAAACCACTGCGCAGTTCATCTCATGTATTGGGCTAGTCATCTGAACACTCCAACATAACAATGAGAACGAAGGAGAAGAAGAAGGAAACCACTGCGCAGTTCATCTCATGTATTGGTCTAGTCATCTGAACACTCCAACATAACAATGAGAACGAAGAAGAAGAAGAAGGAAACCACTGCGCAGTTCATCTCATGTATTGGTCTAGACATCTGAACACTCCAACATAACAATGAGAACAAAGAAGAAGAAGAAGGAAACCACTGCGCAGTTCATCTCATGTATTGGTCTAGACATCTGAAAACTCCAACATAACAATGAGAACGAAGAAGAAGAAGAAGAAAACCACTGCGCAGTTCATCTCATGTATTGGTCTAGACATCTGAACACTCCAACATAACAATGAGAACGAAGAAGAAGAAGGAAACCACTGCGCAGTTCATATCATGTATTGGTCTAGACATCTGAACACTCCAACATAACAATGAGAACGAAGGAGAAGAAGAAGGAAACCACTGCGCAGTTCATCTCATGTATTGGTCTAGTCATCTGAACGCTCCAACATAACAATGAGAATGAAGAAGAAGAAGGAAACCACTGCGCAGTTCATCTCATGTATTGGTCTAGTCATCTGAACACTCCAACATAACAATGAGAACGAAGGAGAAGAAGAAGGAAACCACTGCGCAGTTCATCTCATGTATTGGTCTAGACATCTGAACACTCCAACATAACAATGAGAACGAAGAAGAAGAAGAAGGAAACCACTGCGCAGTTCATCTCATGTATTGGTCTAGACATCTGAACACTCCAACATAACAATGAGAACGAAGAAGAAGAAGAAGGAAACCACTGCGCAGTTCATCTCATGTATTGGTCTAGACATCTGAACACTCCAACATAACAATGAGAACGAAGAAGAAGAAGGAAACCACTGCGCAGTTCATATCATGTATTGGTCTAGACATCTGAACACTCCAACATAACAATGAGAACGAAGGAGAAGAAGAAGGAAACCACTGCGCAGTTCATCTCATGTATTGGTCTAGTCATCTGAACGCTCCAACATAACAATGAGAATGAAGAAGAAGAAGGAAACCACTGCGCAGTTCATCTCATGTATTGGTCTAGTCATCTGAACACTCCAACATAACAATGAGAACGAAGGAGAAGAAGAAGGAAACCACTGCGCAGTTCATCTCATGTATTGGTCTAGACATCTGAACACTCCAACATAACAATGAGAACGAAGAAGAAGAAGAAGGAAACCACTGCGCAGTTCATCTCATGTATTGGTCTAGACATCTGAACACTCCAACATAACAATGAGAACGAAGAAGAAGAAGAAGGAAACCACTGCGCAGTTCATCTCATGTATTGGGCTAGTCATCTGATCACTCCAACATAACAATGAGAACGAAGGAGAAGAAGAAGGAAACCACTGCGCAGTTCATCTCATGTATTGGTCTAGTCATCTGAACACTCCAACATAACAATGAGAACGAAGAAGAAGAAGAAGGAAACCACTGCGCAGTTCATCTCATGTATTGGTCTAGACATCTGAACACTCCAACATAACAATGAGAACGAAGAAGAAGAAGAAGGTAACCACTGCGCAATTCATCTCATGTATTGGTCTAGACATCTGAACACTCCAACATAACAATGAGAACGAAGAAGAAGAAGAAGGAAACCACTGCGCAGTTCATCTCATGTATTGGTCTAGACATCTGAACACTCCAACATAACAATGAGAACGAAGGAGAAGAAGAAGGAAACCACTGCGCAGTTCATCTCATGTATTGGTCTAGTCATCTGAACGCTCCAACATAACAATGAGAATGAAGAAGAAGAAGGAAACCACTGCGCAGTTCATCTCATGTATTGGTCTAGTCATCTGAACACTCCAACATAACAATGAGAACGAAGGAGAAGAAGGAAACCACTGCGCAGTTCATCTCATGTATTGGTCTAGTCATCTGAACGCTCCAACATAACAATGAGAACGAAGAAGAAGAAGGAAACCACTGCGCAGTTCATCTCATGTATTGGTCTAGACATCTGAACACTCCAACATAACAATGAGAACGAAGAAGAAGAAGAAGGAAACCACTGCGCAGTTCATCTCATGTATTGGTCTAGACATCTGAACACTCCAACATAACAATGAGAACGAAGGAGAAGAAGAAGGAAACCACTGCCCAGTTCATCTCATGTATTGGTCTAGTCATCTGAACACTCCAACATAACAATGAGAACGAAGAAGAAGAAGAAGGAAACCATTGCGCAGTTCATCTCATGTATTGGTCTAGTCATCTGAACGCTCCAACATAACAATGAGAACGAAGGAGAAGAAGAAGGAAACCACTGCGCAGTTCATCTCATGTATTTTTCTAGACATCTGAACACTCCAACATATCAATGAGAACGAAGAAGAAGAAGGAAACCACTGCGCAGTTCATCTCATGTATTGGTCTAGTGATCTGAACACTCCAACATAACAATGAGAACGAAGAAGAAGAAGAAGGAAACCACTGCGCAGTTCATCTCATGTATTGGTCTAGTCATCTGAACACTCCAACATAACAATGAGAACGAAGGAGAAGAAGAAGGAAACCACTGCGCAGTTCATCTCATGTATTGGTCTAGACATCTGAACACTCCAACATAACAATGAGAACGAAGAAGAAGAAGTAAATTATTAAATGAACATGTATTATATAAAAAGGCAATAGGAAGCAGCTCAAACGCAATAGGCGCCAGTGGCTTTATTAAAGTTACGTCAACCGAACGATACATTAAATATGTTAACCCTTTAAGTCCTGCATCTATGCAAGCTTGTGACATGAGCCATGACTGATTGTGATATGTTAGATGTAAATTGAGGGGCCCAATTAGGAGGAATCGGTAAAATCGGCTTAAGGCCGGCCCTGATACTTAAACAGACAAGATAATAGAAGACTAAGCATTCATTAACCTATTTTTTATTCGTCACATTTTAGCAAATGAAAGCCGTGGAAACGATTTAATCACATTAAAAACTAGACCATTTAAATGGCCTCATGGGTCATTTCGTGGAAAGAGATGAATGCCTTGGGCATTAGCTGTGGTCGGAACGATGTCGCCCACACATCAATTCCAACCTATCCACGCTGCTGATGTAACCAAAGGAACGGCAAGTGCCGATACAGTTTGGGGTCCGCGGCGTTGCAGGCTCTGCCAGGGTGTAGCACTGTACACTGCAAACCACCTAAGGATCACCGGCTCCTGATTTTTCCTCAGGGTAGACTCCCAAAGCCTTTTCCATAACTGGGTATAGCTGCAAGGCAGCAGAGGTTTGAATTCAGAGTTCTCCTTCCACTAGGTGGCTGGCTAGGCCATTTCTATTTAATATTTAATCCCTCTACTAACCTTTCATTATCTTATTATTATCAAAGCTGAATGAAAATTAGAATCTAAATGAAAATAAAAAGTTTAAACTAGCAAAATATATGTATATAATTTAAACAAAGATTATCTTAGGGAAAGAACTCACAACTATATATCTAAATAATGTAGACATTATTTCCCTTATTCGATATCAAACAAAATAATATAATTGGTTAATTTTTAAATTGATTCATGTTTTGTTAGATACAATATAAAATTGTTTGAAATGTTAACTTGATCCGAGAATGGGTGTGGGAGAAATAACGTATTAAATTTTCTATTGGAACGAAACCCTAGCCGTATCTGAGAATACTAAAGGCTGGTATCAAAAACATAATAAGTTAGCAGTAATTAATTGAAAAATTGGTTACTTTTTAAAATTCATATCATGTCTATGCCACTGAACAAGTATTCAAAGTTTCATCTTGATCCGTGAATGGGTGTGGGAGAAATAACGTGTGCAAATGTTGAACCCGACAGACAGACGACAGTTATGTTTGTATAAGCTTTGTAAAAAAAAAAAAGCTCTATTTTCTTAACATTAGGCACATTACACAATTACTGATCGTCTCGTATCGTAGGTCTGAATGGCACAAACCGAGACCAATCGTGATAGAAGGCCATACCACTGATCTGGATAGCATGAGCGGTGACGTGGCAAAGTGCTATTGGTCTAAACTGCACTCAGGTGGCGACGTCGCAGGCCAGTGTACAGGCCTTCTAAAACGATTGGTCTCGCACAAACCGCTTAACCTCCTATCAAGGGGGCCCGAGTTCGGATCCCGACTCGACTGAGACGCGTAAAAGCAGCACGGAAACCTTATCCCAGATGCCTCCCCCAACGTCCACAAAAAAGAGACTTGACTTTAGCGCACTTAGCATGTTGCAACTTACTTATAACTAAATGTACCATGAAAGTATTAAAAAAAAAGATTTAACAAAAATAATATATTTTTTTTACGACGAACTTAAAGGCCAATACCAGGTCTGAAGGAGGTCTCTGGTCACATAACAGATAAGCCCAGGGTGCACATTGAACACATTATTAAAGTCACAAGGAAAAATTTCTCTGCAATCCCCATAATATATATACATATAAATATACATAGTTATTCTTTTGAAAAGAGAGAAAGTATATGTATTATTTAACCTCAGGATTTATACGATACAACAATATAAAACAATGACACAGTGCTAACCTCTTTAACCCCATATTTGGATTCGCCAATCTTATCCATTGGCTACATCTGCGTCATTCATAGAACTACACATTGCCCATAATCCTTGTGCACTAGTGATCATATAGTACATGTATTTAAAAACCTTTATTATAACGTTACAGCACATTCTTGATACCGCTTACCTCCCCTTCCCGACAGCCAAAACTTTTATAATAATACATTTGTTAAACTTTTGACTGGCAAGATGAAAACAGTGCGTCTCAGCGTTGCGAATCCAGGGACTTTGGACTCTGATTGGCTTTAAGACCGATAGGTGAGCAAAGTCCAAGAGCTTCAATTCCGATGGGTTTTAGAAAGGGAGGTCTACAAAATCCCAAAGACCAGAATCAGCTTCGATCTTTAAAGTTGAATTATTCGAAACATTTTGACTATTGTAAAGACATAGGGGAGCCTGTTATGGTGTGTGTGTGTATGTGTGTTTGTTTCTATGGTGATGGTGAGAGGAAGTTAGAGATTGGTTGTCGGCTATGCTGTGTGAATGATGCAAGAAAAGATGCACTGCCGTATTATTGGGTAGGCCAGACGACTCCAGGAAGCTAGAGTGTAAAGAAGTTATTTTTTTTTTTTGCAGTGAGTTCTATTTGTTTAAAATATATGTTTATTTCATTTCATCTCAAGTTAAATTTGACTATATTTTAATACAAGTTATATTTAAGTTTGTTAACAAATAAGTTATTCATGCAATTTCAAGTTTTATTAGATAAGATATAATACGCCTGGGGCGGTTGAATTTTCTACCAGAAGTTTGGTGCTACAAGACAACGACTGTCAAAAACAGAGCTTCATGATATGGAAACCTGTGTGCAGTTCAAATGTAGGACTAGTTATCTGAACCCCGTGGTTTCAAAGGTTGCCATGGCCAGAGGGTGTCAATGGGGATTAGGTCCCGTTGTTTATGAAATAATCCTGAAGCCATGCGTCTCTAAAAGCCTCTGACAACTTAGTCCATCAACTGGCCTGCTCGTGTGGCTTATATAGGCCACTAAGCCCGGCGAAACTGCTCTTACTAACAGGTGTAGGGGTGAGGGCGGATACCTGGCACCACAGAACCGGGGGGCTTCGGGCAGATGGAGCTCGTCAGCCTAGTAAGTCAATTCATCTAGGAGAGGGGTACTCTGACTTCAAACCCACCGCTGCCTTGCGATAATAAGGCTTGAGGGGACAACCTCGAGGAAAAATCAGGAGTGATGCCCCTTTGGCGTATGGGAGTATAAACTATGACATTCCCTCCGGTAGCCTCTGCAACTGAGTTTGTTCCAAATTTGGATCTCATCAGTAAGGTCGAGAGAGGGACCATGAAGCACGGGCCACCCATGGCCCCTTCATTTAAGGCCCAGGAATGCGCCATGGAGAGACAATCATCTGGGCGCATCCAATGTCTTCAGAGACAGAAGAAGCCTTATATCTGAATCCTCCAACATGATAATTGAGAACCTAAAATAAGATGTACTATAGCTTTATTTTTTTTTTCAATTGTTCTTGTCTACTTCATCATCATTGACTGTCCATGAATTGAAGTTTAGAACGTTGAGGTCCTTAGTTAAAAAAATATGAGAACCATTGGTTTAAACTGCGCATAAATACATTTCATTCTTTGGCCCCGAATGTGTTCCTTTTTTCCCCACACGCTTCTCCCGACACGCACGACTGGTGTATACACCACCAGAAACTGTTCGGCAATCATCTCCAGTCTATCAGACTCGAAGTAGCTGTCCAACAGTCCCCCCCCCCCCCCCAAGCCGACGTGGTCCCTTTGCTTTTGCCCGTGGCTAAGGAGGATGCAATGTCAATGATATGTGTGCTAGTGTTCAAGTAATTAATTTTGTGGTAGAGCCGATGCAGTCTTGATGTGTGACAGTGATGGGCGAACCTATTTGTGCGGAGCGAGTACATAATAAGGACATATTCCGACAGGCCATAATATATATATATATATATATTTAATTAAAGAAAATTAAGGAACTCACGTTTTGCTCCCATCAAGACTTATAACACGCATACGAGTCCGCACATCTGCGCGGCTTTTCAGATACTCTTTAAAGAACTTGATAACACTTTAGTACACATTGAAAACGTTTACTTACAAGGGAAATGGTCGTCGAGCCTTCTAAGCGTCTCTATTGTCGTAGTTCTTGTCTAACTCTATCTACCCTTTTGGCAGTGGCGTAGCTAGGGTGGGGGGGGGGAGGAGGGGGGGAGAATTTGAAAATCCCCCCGGGCCCCCACTTGAGGGGGGCCCCCTAATGAGTGTTTTTTTTTACATTAAAATTAAATATTACGCAAAATGCAGGGGCCCAAAAGAGGTCAAGCCCCCAAACAATGGAAGATTCCTAGCTACAACCCTGCCTTTTGGTCCGAGATTACTACACGAATAACTATCAAATATGTATCATAACAATAACACTAAGACATTGTTATAATATCGAAAGTAATGCTATACATGAACCTGCCAGATTTTGTTTTATAATAGTTAGTTCAAATTAGTTCAAACTGAGAGGTTTTTATAGTGAAAAGGTGAACTGAGATGTTCATCTGTCAATCTTTTTCTATCCAGAAAATATGAAAAAACTAATAGTGAATAAAATAAATGAGAAATGAATAGGCTGCCATCCGAATCACAAGAAATACGACGCCTATTATTAGCTATCCCGACAAATCAACGTCTAATCTTTCACCTCAGAACTGGACACAACAGAATGAGACAACATATGTACTGGAAGCTCAAAATTGGAACCAGTGAAATCTGCTCATGTGGATTGTCATCATAAAATGCTGACCATGCCCTTCAAAACTGCATTCTTTAACAAGAAGCCCGAACAAGACACTGGTCCCAAAACATCTCTATAGAAAGAAAACTAGATGGAGAGCTCCCTGATTTGGAAACCACTGCGCAGTTCATCTCATGTATTGGTCTAGTCATCTGCACGCTCCGATATAATGAAGAGAACGAGGAAGAAGAAGAAGAATAATTGTGAAGTATTGTTAAAGCCACAATTTCTAAAAAGTTCAAAGGTTAAACTTTAAAGTAATGTCTTGGTATGCATTGAGTAAAACAGCGTCAACATCTTAAATTCGTAAATATGTTTCCATGGATACCTAAACAAATTTCAAACATAGAATTCTTTCTTTTTGACATAGATACATTTCCTACCGCTGGCTATTGTAGTAAACCCATTTAGGTTAAAAAGAGAAGATTAAATAGACACGATTCGCCCAAAGGCTTTATCTGCGTAAGATTTGGCAAAATAAGCAGATCGAAATTGGGTCAGTGTTGTCATGTGAAATACTCAAATCCTCTTTTTGCTTCGGACTGGACAACATTCGCCTTATTATTGTTATTTATTATTATGTAAAAATAACTAATATTCATGCTCTGGCACTGCCAGATGTTAAGTCCCTTGAAGGTATCTGTGAGGTCAATTGTTATTATCCCCTCGGTTGATATAACAATGGGGTAGATTGTTATTTTTGATAACTTCCACAAACGCATAATCTCCAAGCCTAGGTTCCCATATTTTCGTTGTTTTTCCATTTCAGTTTTTCTTAAATTATGAGACAGTGGTACCGCGACGTCAATAATGGTAGCTGTTTTTTCTTTTCTTTTTTATCAATGAACAGCAGACCAGGGCGATTAAAATCTGCCTTTTTTTTTCAGTCAAAATAAGCCTATCCAAGTACAGAAGGTGATCGGTAGACTCGAGAACCTCTTGTGGCGAGTATTTGTAATAAGAAGGAGTATCCTTACCGATCAAATTATGTTTCAAAGCCAATTGTTGGTGTAATAACTTTGCAACTTGGTTGTGGCGACCTAGGTAGGCAGATTCTGATAGGGCTGAACATCCTGTCATTATGAGTTCAATTGACTCACTCACATTTCCACATTTTCGGCATTTGTCTACTATATTGAGTTTTAGGATATGTTTCTCGTAATTTTTTTGTTGTCCTGTATTACTGTGACAAAGCCTTTAGTTTCAGGGTAGAGATGACCTGCTTTGAACCATGCTAAGGAAGCAGCCTTGTCAATGTTGTCCCCATCTACTAAAGCCGGGAATTTTCCGTGGAGTGTCTTTTTCTTCTCATTGGCGAGTCTCATGCCCTGCGTCGTCCAAACCGACATTAACATCAGCATTGTTTAGGTTCAGAGGGTTGCGTCGAAGTCGTATTTGCGTAGGAAGGAAACTAGTTGATTGGTGCAGTTTTGATCGTATCTTTAAATCTATAATTTTACACGATTTGAAGATGTTCTGCAATCCACGACCCCCCCATCCTTCCTGGGCAGGTATAACCATATGGTGGAGGACTTGGGGTGTAAACATCGAAATTTGGTTAGTAATTTTCTCGTGAGCCTGTCAATGTCATGTAGGTCGGTGTCTGTCCATTTGATGACACCAAATGTGTAAAGGAGCACTGGGACGGCCCAGCTGTTTATTGCAGTGATGAGGTTACTACCGGACAGTTTGGTGTTGAGGATTTTATTTACTCTTTGCTTATATTTACCAAGAAAGTCTTCTTTTAATTTGTATGGTTTATCGTGGTATTCTTCTTTTTTTCCTTCTTCTTCTTATTACTATTATTAATGATATCCTTAAAATTTGCTCGTTGATTCTTAGATCACCAGAGTTTTTGTACTTAAGTGTGAGGTGTTAGGCACTTAGTTTATAGTATTATTTATTTAGCGACGCACCATAGAAGACGTATATTGAACGGGACTAGTGACGCTTGGGATATTTTGGGTTAGAGACTGGAAAATCAGTTAGCAATAGAATTCTCTTGGGTAAAGACGTGTTTATTTGACAGAGACTTTACTGTGCCTTTTCTTGGAATAACTATCTTATGAATTGTTCATCAGTGTTGACCACATCTTCTTCACAAGTTAAATAGATTGTCTTGTTTATTCTGTATTGTTGATCAACTACATTGAATACACCCGAACAATAAAACTCAAACGCTTGCAGAGTAATTGATTGAAATTCAACAGTCATCTATAGTTGACCTCAAGACAGCCTGAATAAATCTATCACAGTAGAGTCTAATAAGTAGGCCTACATACAGCTAGAGAAGGTTAAGGACGTATCCATAACTTTTAACTGGGAGGCGGATTTTTGTCAAATCCCAAACCCTAACCATAAATATAAACAATATGTGAGACCGTCATTACAACTTGAGACCCTAATTACACTTAATAACAGCGCTTCTAAATCTTTCACTTGTGACACCCACAGACGAAAAAAAATTCGAATCTCGATCCCCTTGGCGAGCTAACGGGTCTGGGGCAGCGCGGTTAACTTCACTCAGCCCAGGCACCAATCATTTTCTTCAATTCTGTGCAGCTCACGTGTTAATTCTTCTGAGCGAGACCAATCATCATAGAAGGTCTGAACACTGACCTGCAACGTCACAAGCTGTGTGCAGTTTAGACCAATAGCGTGTTGCCAGGTCTGTACGACGTGGTAACGAGCCAATGGTCTCCACAGCCCACAGGTTGCGATCTCGAGAGTGATGAGGCCTTTTATGACGATTGGCTTCGATATAGTTCACTATTTATCGTAATGAAAAAATAAAAGCACAGGTCAAATTAAGTAAAATAAAGACAGGAGAGAAACGACATGATACTACAGTGTGAGCGACAATCATTGGCCTCCTTCAGTCATAGAACGACTAAGGTTCATCTTGCACACTTCCTCTTAAGTAATTTTCTATTCTTTTTTTATGACTTTTATACAGAGAAACGGTCGTTCTTATAGCATGCGCTGTGCGCTATAGTCCCATGATAGTACAATCTCTAGTATGGACCAGCTAGGGAGGTGGGTATGCAAAATGTTTCACGTGTTTCGGATGTTCCTTCAGAGTTGAAGATAAATTACTTCCTAGTACAAACCTCACGCAGGAGTACAGGGATGGGCGCGGGCAGGGTTTGAACCTGGGGCCATCGATAAGTCCAAAAGACAGTCCAGCGCGCAAACCGCACGACCATCTAGCCTTCCTGGAATCCGGGAGAAGGGTTTCTGTGCTGCCTTCAGGCGCACAGCAAAAACAGGTGAGCTCAAGTTGGGATTCGAACTCTCGCCCAGCCACACACTTTACCGAAGCGACTACTTCATTAAAACGTTCATTTCGTCCCATCCTTTAGTCCAGGCTCATATCTTCATAACAATCAGTGCATTTTGAATGTTAAAATGTCATAATAATACCGTAAGTCTGTCAAACAAAACAATCACATAGCCAAACACATTCGGCCACGTCTATTTCGTATGGAGGGAGGGGGGAATTCGGTGGTTGATAGATCTAATTAGAATTTCATAGATCTAGAAACTAGGATCTAGATCTAGGTTCTCATGTTTGTTCTGAGCATATTAAAACCTGCATTTATTATCAAGAAGATCAGCTATGGATGGACCACCCCTCCCGGAGCCGCCCCTGAGTTTGTGCGAAAACAAGAACTCTTTAAAATACTGTTGTTTTTTTTTAAATCTAGGATATAAATATAGTTTCTAGTTCTAGAAAATGTACATTCGTTACACACAATTTGGAACTTCAAGATACATACAACAAGAAAAAAATAATTGATGCACATGTTTCAATAAAAGAATGTAATCTAGACCAGCGGTTCTCAACCTGTGGTCCGCGGACATTTGCCTGGTGGTCCGCGAGCAAAACCCGAATTGCATGCTTTTTAAAAAATAAAAAATATGAAAAATAATAAAATTAAAGACATGAAAAAGAATATATGAAGTCAGTTTTAAAATTATTGATTTTAAATCGCTAGATGGCGATAGCGCAAAAGTGCGTTTCGATTTTATGTTTACTCTAAGTTTTAGTTACACCGGAAATCGGATGGGCCCTGGCGTCTTCCCGTTTATATTGACATTCAAAAATACGCTTTTTTATTTGAAAACTAATCAAAATAATTAAATTGATTGAACACATGGATAAATTTTTAATAAAGAAAGCAACCGAACATAAGGACAACGATGATGATTTCTCTGACTCATCTTCACAACCTGAGTGTGAATCAAATGCAGTTCCGGAGAAAAAAAGACTAACTCCCATACGACGGTATGATGAAAAGTATTTGCGCTTTGGGTTTATATGCGTCTTAGTAAATAATCAACCCAGACCACAGTGTGTAATATGTTCACAAATTCTTGCAAATGAAGCGATGAAACCTGCGAAACTCCGAAGACATCTTAAAACGAATCATACTGACTGCTCGGAGAAACCATTGGAATATTTTATGCGCAAGAAACATTCACTTGGTATTCAGAAGTCTTGCATACTCCAAGCAACTAAAGTCAATGAGAAGGCTTTAAGAGCATCAT
Organism: Biomphalaria sudanica; assembly: GCA_036873155.1. Lineage (NCBI taxonomy): Eukaryota > Metazoa > Mollusca > Gastropoda > Planorbidae > Biomphalaria > Biomphalaria sudanica. The sequence goes on along the minus strand of JAZGLO010005573.1, from coordinate 466,621 downwards.
TTTTAGTGGCTATCCGAGTTGCACAGGCCAAAAAGCCTCACACAATTGCAGAAACTCTGATAATGCCTGCTGCTATAGATATGTGTCGAGAGATGTTTGGTGATGCCTTGGCAAGTAAACTGAAAACAATGCCACTTTCAAACGACACAATTCAACGACGTATAGCTTTGGCGGCAGCTGACGTTAAAGAACAGTTGATTTCAAGGCTGCAAGATTCTAAACAATTTGCTATTCAATTGGACGAATCAACGGATGTTTCCGGCCAGGCACAATTAATGGCTTATGTCAGATATATCTGTATGGATGAAGTTGAAGAAGATTTTTTGTTTTGTAAAGCTTGTCCAGGTCACACAAGTGCAGAACTTTTTGCTATCCTTGATAATTTTATGGCAGCCAATGGCATCGAATGGTCCGGGTGTATCGGAGTGTGCACGGATGGTGCTGCAGCAATGTCTGGAAAACGAACAGGCTTGTGGGAACGTGTGCGTTCTAATCTTATCTTATATAATACAGACGTTACTTCAAAAAAGAAGATGATTACGTGCCAACTGCCACATTTACGCACTGTATGATTCATCGGGAAAGTTTTGCGAGTAAAAGAATGAACGTGGACTTGAAATCTATTTTTGATCAGGCCATAAAAATTGTTAATCTCATCAAGGCTCATCCATTGAATTCTCGTCTCTTTGCTTCATTATGTTCGAATATGGATTTTGATCATGAGCAGTTACTGATGCACACTGAAGTTCGCTGGTTATCAAGGGGAAAAGTGTTTAACAGACTGTTTGAATTACGTGATGCTGTGCGAGAGTTTCTTGTTAGTAAAAATTCACAGCTTGTTGTTCATTTGAATGAAAATCCATGGGTTGCTGTTCTGGCTTACTTGGCCGACATTTTTAAACAGCTGAATAAACTCAATTCATCTCTGCAAGGGAAGCACACAAACTTAATTACCCTCAGTGATAAAGTGTCTGCTTTTACGAAAAAAACTTACTCTGTGGAAGACAAGATTCATTCATTAAATTTACCACCATCGGAATTAAACCAATTCATTGAACTGACCAGTGATACTACGTTGAAGATGATGCATCCGAGAGTGAGCTTGATGAAGTTTTGGACACAAGCTTCGCATGAGTATCCAGAACTGTCTCAGAAAGCTTTCAAAATAATTTTACCCTTTGCAACATCATATCTTTGTGAATGTGGATTTTCTGCACTGGTTACAATTAAAACAAAATATCGTTCACGGCTTGAAGTCAAAGATGAACTCCGACTGAGTCTTTCAAGCATTACACCTCGTTTGGACAAGCTGTGCTCAAATTTGCAAGCTCAAGGCTCGCACTAAAATTAAATGTAGCATTGTTTCTAATCCGAACTATTATTAGCAGTAAGACTGATATTTGTTCATTACAAAAGGATGAAAAGGTTGAAACATTTATTAAAATATATAATAAATGATTTTAAATATCAACTTTATATTTTTTTTTATAAAACTATATAAATTTCTAGTGCGCCAGTAGCAACATTTTTAGTAGTGGTCCGTGGCTGAGACACACATTTTTAAGTGGTCCTTGAATCTCAAAAGGTTGAGAACCGCTGATCTAGACCTAGACATAGACCTAGATCTAAGTACGTGTTTGTTTTGCCTTAGAAGAGATCAAGAACCTAGATCTAGCATAACACTATATTATAGATCTAGATGTCCAGACTAGATCTTTACTCAAATATATTGTTGATAACATTTGATAAATTCAAATGACATACCTGTATGGAATAATTAATTACAGATTAATGTTTCTCAAGAAACAGTAATGGAAATATAATCCAATGTTAGAATTGACAATCACATTATTGAATCTATTTCTGAAAGGTGGTGGAGGCCACAATAAACCCAAGCACGCACTAACAACTCTATTCGCCAAGAAAAGCTTTCAAGCACACCAGCCCCCTTGTACGATACGTGTGTGTCTTAATGTGTGTGTGTGTGTTTTGTCCCCTTTCTTGCAGGTAAGAGAGGGGGTGATAACTCGGTTTGGGTCACCTTTGACACCAATATATTCCGTCGGGATCGTGTCGACTGCTACAAACAGGCCGACCAAACAAAACAAAAAAAGAGAAAAAAAAATCACCTAACTCTCGGCTGATTCCGTTGCATTTGCCGAGGCCAAACGATGCGCATGCTCGTGAAAACTCGTTAATTTGATAAGGGGAAAATGCCGAAACACGAAACGGCTAGGGGAATATGGAGATTAAAATGGAGAGTGGGGGGGGGGGGGTCAAGGGTGCCAGGATTTGATAATAAACAATAAACTCAAGGCGAGGGTTTGACAGAGGGAAGATAATTGCTAGTGTGCAGACATATCAACCCCGAGTTGGTCTGAAAGAGAGTTTGATATAGCAACTATTGTAAGTGTGGAAGCCAGGTGTGTGTGTGGTGTGGAGGCAGGGCCTGCCCATCCTTGGCGGCACAATCACGCGACACGCCCTTGATAAGTTCAATAGATTTCAGCCAGTGTATTTCGTAATTCGATTGTTTTCGCCCAACGCAATAGGTAATGACTCATAGATCTTTCAATCTCTTGTGTCAAATTAGAATGAATGAGTGATGACTTGCCCTACACTGAGTTCACCTTCCGTCTACGGATTGCTATTTCGTTTCAATAAAGATGCAATGAAAAATAAATTCCAATTTCACAAAACAAAGTTGCACAATAATCATAAGAATATTTTTTTTAAGTGAGTTTAAAAAAAAACAAAAAAAACAACAATGTGTCAACCTAAAACATCTTGAGTTTAATCCACAAGTCTGGTGCGGAGCAAGAAACTTTGTGTGATGCCACCAGTTTTAGAGTCTGCAAAATTTGAGGCCTCACCCATTACTATTCTCCAGGGCGGCGGGACATCTTCTTCAGCCTTAAACAATGACAGGCACAGTCGCTACACCAGACGAATTGCATTTGAGTATTACCTCCGTATTGTCATAAGACATGGCGTGGAAGCACCTAACACTATAAGTTTAGTGATTAAGAGAATGGTGTTTGTCTAGTCCGAATAAAAAGGCCCAGTAGCCTAGAGTGTCACTGTTCCTCAGCGTCATGTTACCTTTATATCTTGTTGCTTTTTATTTTATTTGTTTTACATTAAAATATTAACATTCTTTATTAAAACAAGCAGACATAGACTAGACCTCATAACAAAACAAAGTTACAAAGACAGTTTGTGTGGAAACACAAACTCAAAATTTGCTCCCCGAAGTTGTCTACCTTGGTAAGTGAATTTGAAGTTAGATGTGAACCTGTCCTAATTGATGTCTTATAATGAGTATCTACTTGTTTGTAAAGGGTCAATCTCTTATTCAAAGCCTCAAGAAAAAATATCTCCGTAAAAATAAAAAAATTCCTTTAGTTTTGTGTTCCTTACCATATTGTGGACATTTCAGTTCACGCGATAATATGAAAAACTACTTATTAATTGTTGTTTTAAATTATGTCCAACTTATTTGCATAGTAAATAGATTTAAAAAAAATTTTTAAAAAATATTTTTTTTATTGGATAAAAAACTAAAACCATTTGCATAAATGTGTTAAAAAATAGTAATTTGCTATCTCCCTTACTAAAAAGCATCCAGTATTTGTTACTATTAATAGTGAATAGTTATAAAAATGGTGTATTTTTATGAAATAACCACTCGCATGATTGATTTAAAAAATTAGATTTTTCGCTTTCATAAAAAAAAATAGCCGTTGCATCAGAACTTTGAATAATCTAAAATATCTTGGTGTCTGATTTTCATTTTCTTTTCTAGTTTCTGAGATCTAAACTGGACGGACGGACAGACGGACAGACAGGCCACACAAAACTAATTGCGTCTTTTTTCCTTTCGGGGGCCGCTAAAAATGAAAGTAAACCCGCTTTGAATTAAAAGCATCAGAACGTTGCAATAAAAATCCATTTTCTCGATAATCTCCCCTTTATTATTATTTTTTTAAAAACATGCTAATGTACAGTGGCGTCACTAGATGGTGCGGGGGGTGCGGGCAGCACCGGGTGACACCCAACAGGGGGTGACACCCAAGTTGGAAAAATAAACTTTTCAAAAATGCAACTTTTAAAATAAAAATTACTTCCACGATAGTCTCTCACATTTTAGTATCAAAATGTCTAAAACCTTCTTAATTTAATTCTATATCGTGTGTACATTTGATTGTATTTCAAAGTACCATCTGTGTGGAGTCGTCCATAATTGTATCTGTGCCAAAGGTTTCCAAACCAAATGAAATGAATGACTATAGACCTGTTTCACTTACTTCCATTGTGTCTAAATGTTTAGAAAAATTGGTTAAAATGTTTCTTCTGAATGATCTTTGTAATAAGTTAGACCTTTTACAATTTGCTTACCAAAAGGGTAAAGGTGTAGACGATGCCATCCTAAATATTTTAAATTGTGTCTACAAACATCTGGACTTACCGAACACTTATGTAAGATTGTTCTTTATTGAGATTTCTCATCCGCTTTTAACACTATACAACTTCATTTACTCATTGAAAAGATGAAAGAGTTTAATATAAGTCCATATATAATACTATGGGCTAATGAATTTTTGACCAAAGACCTCAGAGGGTTAGGGTAAACAATGTAATATCAAATGCACGCATAGTTAACAAAAGGGCGCCCCAGGGGGCTGTGACAACGCCTTTTTTTTTTCATCCTGTACACCAATGATTTTCAATCCCATAGTCCTTTTTGCTCCTTCACAAAATTCGCTGATGATGCGGCTCTTCTTGCCCTGCTCTCAATGCGGCTCTTCTTGCCCTGCTCTCAATGCTGCTCTTCTTGCCCTGCTCTCAATGCGGCTCTTCTTGCCCTGCTCTCAATGCGGCTCTTCTTGCCCTGCTCTCAATGCGGCTCTTCTTGCCCTGCTCTCAATGCGGCTCTTCTTGCCCTGCTCTCAATGCGGCTCTTCTTGCCCTGCTCTCAATGCGGCTCTTCTTGCCCTGCTCTCAATGCGGCTCTTCTTGCCCTGCTCTCAATGCGGCTCTTCTTGCCCTGCTCTCAATGCGGCTCTTCTTGCCCTGCTCTCAATGCGGCTCTTCTTGCCCTGCTCTCAATGCTGCTCTTCTTGCCCTGCTCTCAATGCGGCTATTCTTGCCCTGCTCTCAATGCGGCTCTTCTTGCCCTGCTCTCAATGCGGCTCTTCTTGCCCTGCTCTCAATGCGGCTCTTCTTGCCCTGCTCTCAATGCGGCTCTTCTTGCCCTGCTCTCAATGCGGCTCTTCTTGCCCTGCTCTCAATGCGGCTCTTCTTGCCCTGCTCTCAATGCGGCTCTTCTTGCCCTGCTCTCAATGCGGCTCTTCTTGCCCTGCTCTCAATGCGGCTCTTCTTGCCCTGCTCTCAATGCGGCTCTTCTTGCCCTGCTCTCAATGCGGCTCTTCTTGCCCTGCTCTCAATGCGGCTCTTCTTGCCCTGCTCTCAATGCGGCTCTTCTTGCCCTGCTCTCAGAGAGCTCAGACGTAAATGAGTATTTCAGAGAAATAGAACACATTGAACAATACTGTCAAGATATTTTTTTATTTATTAAATGAAAAAAACAAACAGCAAAGAATCGATTTTCGTAGGGACAAGAAGGAAAATGATATTGTTTCTGTAGCTGGAGAGACTATTGAAATAGTACAAACTTTTAAATACCTTGGTACTATCCTAGATAATGAACTAAATTTTTACTGCAAATACTGATTATATGAGAAAAAAAAAAGGGCGAGAAAGAGAGGCGAGATAGAGAGGCTAGAAAGAGAGGCAAGAAAGAGAGGCGAGATAGAGAGGATAGAAAGAGTGGCTAGAAAGAGAGGCGAGATAGGCGAGAAAGAGAGGCGAGATAGATAGGCGAGATAGAGAGGCTAGATAGATAGGCGAGATAGATAGGCGAGAAAGAGAGGCTAGATAGATAGGCGAAATAGGCGAGAAAGAGAGGGGAGAAAGATAGGCGAGATAGGCGAGAAAGAGAGGCGAGATAGATAGGCGAGATAGAGAGGCTAGAAAGATAGGCGAGATAGATAGGCGAGAAAGAGAGGCTAGAAAGAGAGGCGAAAAAGAGAGGCGAGAAAGAGAGGCGAGATAGATAGGCAAGATAGAGAAGCTAGAAAGAGAGGCGAGAAAGAGAGACGAGAAAGAGAGGCGAGATAGAGAGGCTAGAAAGAGAGGCGAGATAGATAGGCGAGAAAGAGAGGATAGATAGATAGGCGAGATAGATAGGCGAGAAAGAGAGGCGAGATAGATAGGCGAGATAGATAGGCGAGATAGAGAGGCTAGATAGATAGGCGAGATAGATAGGCGAGAAAGAGAGGCTAGATAGATAGGCGAGATAGGCGAGAAAGAGAGGCGAGATAGAGAGGCTAGATAGATAGGCGAGCTAGATAGGCGAGAAAGAGAGGCTAGAAAGAGAGGCGAGACAGAGAGGCGAGAAAGAGAGGCGAGATAGAGAGGCTAGAAAAAGACGCTAAAAAGAGAGGCAAAATAGAGAGGTTTGAAAAAGGGACGAAATAGAAGGACGAGATAGAGAGGCGAGAAAGAGAGGCGAGATAGATAGGCGAGAAAGAGAGGCTAGAAAGAGAGGCGAGATAGGCGAGAAAGAGAGGCGAGATAGATAGGCGAGATAGAGAGGCTAGATAGATAGGCGAGATAGATAGGCGAGAAAGAGAGGCGAGATAGAGAGGCTAGAAAGAGTGGCTAGAAAGAGAGGCGAGATAGGCGAGAAAGAGAGGCGAGATAGAGCGGCTAGATAGATAGGCGAGATAGGCGAGAAAGAGAGGCTAGATAGATAGGCGAGATAGGCGAGAAAGAGAGGCGAGATAGATAGGCGAGATAGAGAGGCTAGATAGATAGGCGAGATAGATAGGCGAGAAAGAGAGGCGAGATAGAGAGGCTAGAAAGAGTGGCGAGAAAGAGAGGCGAGATAGAGAGGATAGAAAGAGTGGCTAGAAAGAGAGGCGAGATAGGCGAGAAAGAGAGGCGAGATAGATAGGCGAGATAGAGAGGCTAGATAGATAGGCGAGATAGATAGGCGAGAAAGAGAGGCTAGATAGATAGGCGAAATAGGCGAGAAAGAGAGGGGAGAAAGATAGGCGAGATAGGCGAGAAAGAGAGGCGAGATAGATAGGCGAGATAGAGAGGCTAGAAAGATAGGCGAGATAGATAGGCGAGAAAGAGAGGCTAGAAAGAGAGGCGAAAAAGAGAGGCGAGAAAGAGAGGCGAGATAGATAGGCAAGATAGAGAAGCTAGAAAGAGAGGCGAGAAAGAGAGACGAGAAAGAGAGGCGAGATAGAGAGGCTAGAAAGAGAGGCGAGATAGATAGGCGAGAAAGAGAGGATAGATAGATAGGCGAGATAGATAGGCGAGAAAGAGAGGCGAGATAGATAGGCGAGATAGATAGGCGAGATAGAGAGGCTAGATAGATAGGCGAGATAGATAGGCGAGAAAGAGAGGCTAGATAGATAGGCGAGATAGGCGAGAAAGAGAGGCGAGATAGAGAGGCTAGATAGATAGGCGAGCTAGATAGGCGAGAAAGAGAGGCTAGAAAGAGAGGCGAGACAGAGAGGCGAGAAAGAGAGGCGAGATAGAGAGGCTAGAAAAAGACGCTAAAAAGAGAGGCAAAATAGAGAGGTTTGAAAAAGGGACGAAATAGAAGGACGAGATAGAGAGGCGAGAAAGAGAGGCGAGATAGATAGGCGAGAAAGAGAGGCTAGAAAGAGAGGCGAGATAGGCGAGAAAGAGAGGCTAGAAAGAGAGGCGAGACAGAGAGGCGAGAAAGAGAGGCGAGATAGAGAGGCTAGAAAAAGACGCTAAAAAGAGAGGCAAAATAGAGAGGTTTGAAAAAGGGACGAAATAGAAGGACGAGATAGAGAGGCGAGAAAGAGAGGCGAGATAGATAGGCGAGAAAGAGAGGCTAGAAAGAGAGGCGAGATAGGCGAGAAAGAGAGGCGAGATAGATAGGCGAGATAGAGAGGCTAGATAGATAGGCGAGATAGATAGGCGAGAAAGAGAGGCGAGATAGAGAGGCTAGAAAGAGTGGCTAGAAAGAGAGGCGAGATAGGCGAGAAAGAGAGGCGAGATAGAGCGGCTAGATAGATAGGCGAGATAGGCGAGAAAGAGAGGCTAGATAGATAGGCGAGATAGGCGAGAAAGAGAGGCGAGATAGATAGGCGAGATAGAGAGGCTAGATAGATAGGCGAGATAGATAGGCGAGAAAGAGAGGCGAGATAGAGAGGCTAGAAAGAGTGGCGAGAAAGAGAGGCGAGATAGGCGAGAAAGAGAGGCGAGATAGAGAGGCTAGATAGATAGGCGAGATAGATAGGCGAGAAAGAGAGGCTAGATAGATAGGCGAGATAGGCGAGAAAGAGAGGCGAGATAGATAGGCGAGATAGAGAGGCTAGATAGATAGGCGAGATAGATAGCGAGAAAGAGAGGCTAGAAAGAGAGGCGAGAAAGAGAGGCGAGATAGAGAGGCTAGAAAGAGAGGCTAGAAAGAGAGGCGAGATAGGCGAGAAAGAGAGGCAAGATAGATAGGCAAGATAGAGAAGCTAGAAAGAGAGTCGAGAAAGAGAGGCGACAAAGAGAGGCGAGATAGAGAGGCTAGACAGAGAGGCGACATAGATAGGCGAGAAAGAGAGGCTAGAAAGAGAGGCGAGAAAGAGAGGCGAGTCAGAGAGGCTAGAAAGAGTGGCTAGAAAGAGAGGCGAGATAGGCGAGAAAGAGAGGCGAGATAGATAGGCAAGATAGAGAAGCTAGAAAGAGAGGCGAGAAAGAGAGGCGAGATAGAGAGGCGAGAAAGAGAGGCGAGATAGAGAGGCTAGAAAGAGAGGCTAGAAAGAGAGGCAAAATAGAGAGGTTTGAAAAAGGGACGAGATAGAAGGACGAGATAGAGGGGCGAGAAAGAGAGGCGAGATAGATAGGCGAGAAAGAGAGGCTAGAAAGAGAGGCGAGATAGGCGAGAAAGAGAGGCGAGATAGATAGGCGAGATAGAGAGGCTAGATAGATAGGCGAGATAGATAGGCGAGAAAGAGAGGCTAGATAGATAGGCGAGATAGGCGAGAAAGAGAGGCTAGATAGATAGGCGATATAGTCGAGAAAGAGAGGCGAGATAGATAGGCGAGATATAGAGGCTAGATAGATAGGCGAGATAGATAGCGAGAAAGAGAGGCTAGAAAGAGAGGCGAGAAAGAGAGGCGAGATAGAGAGGCTAGAAAGAGAGGCTAGAAAGAGAGGCGAGATAGGCGAGAAAGAGAGGCGAGATAGATAGTTAAGACAGAGAAGCTAGAAAGAAAGTCGAGAAAGAGAGGCGAGAAAGAAAGGCGAGAAAGAGAGGCGAGAAAGAGAGTCTAGAAAGAGGCGAGATAGATAGGCGAGAAAGAGAGGCTAGAAAGAGAGGCGAGAAAGAGAGGCGAGTCAGAGAGGCTAGAAAGAGTGGCTAGAAAGAGAGGCGAGATAGGCGAGAAAGAGAGGCGAGATAGGCAAGATAGAGAAGTTAGAAAGAGAGGCGAGAAAGAGAGGCGAGATAGAGGCTAGAAAGAGAGGCGAGATAGGTAGGCGAGAAAAAGAGGCTAGAAAGAGAGGCGAGAAAGAGAGGCGAGATAGAGAGGCTAGAAAGAGAAGCTAGAAAGAGACGAGAAAGAGTGGCAAGAAAGAGAGGCGAGATAGAGAGGCTAGAAAGAGTGGCGAGATAGATAGGCGAGAAAGAGAGGCTAGAAAGAGAGGCGAGATAGAGAGGCTAGAAAGAGGCTAGAAAGTGAGGCGAGATAGATAGGCAAGATAGAGAGGCTAGAAAAAGAGGCGAGAAAGAGAGTTGAGAAAGAGAGGCGAGTAAGAGAGGCGATATAGATAGGCAAGATAGAGAGGCTAGAAAGAGAGGCAAGAAAGAGAGGGGAGAAAGAGAGGCGAGAAAGAGAGGCGAGATAGATAGACAAGATAGAGAGGCTAGAAAGAGAGGCTAGAAAGAAAGACGAGAAAGAGAGGCGAGAAAGAGAGGCGAGATAGAGAGGCTAGAAAGAGAGGCTAGAAAGAGAGGCAAAATAGAGAGGTTTGAAAAAGGGACGAGATAGAAGGACGAGATAGAGGGGCGAGAAAGAGAGGCGAGATAGATAGGCGAGAAAGAGAGGCTAGAAAGAGAGGCGAGATAGGCGAGAAAGAGAGGCGAGATAGATAGGCGAGATAGAGAGGCTAGATAGATAGGCGAGATAGATAGGCGAGAAAGAGAGGCTAGATAGATAGGCGAGATAGGCGAGAAAGAGAGGCTAGATAGATAGGCGAGATAGGCGAGAAAGAGAGGCGTGATAGATAGGCGAGATAGAGAGGCTAGATAGATAGCGAGAAAGAGAGGCTAGAAAGAGAGGCGAGAAAGAGAGGCGAGATAGAGAGGCTAGAAAGAGAGGCTAGAAAGAGAGGCTAGAAAGAGAGGCGAGATAGGCGAGAAAGAGAGGCGAGATAGATAGTTAAGACAGAGAAGCTAGAAAGAGAGTCGAGAAAGAGAGGCGAGACAGAGAGGCTAGAAAGAGGCGAGATAGATAGGCGAGAAAGAGAGGCTAGAAAGAGAGGCGAGAAAGAGAGGCGAGTCAGAGAGGCTAGAAAGAGTGGCTAGAAAGAGAGGCGAGATAGGCGAGAAAGAGAGGCGAGATAGGCAAGATAGAGAAGCTAGAAAGAGAGGCGAGAAAGAGAGGCGAGATAGAGGCTAGAAAGAGAGGCGAGATAGGTAGGCGAGAAAAAGAGGCTAGAAAGAGAGGCGAGAAAGAGAGGCGAGATAGAGAGGCTAGAAAGAGAAGCTAGAAAGAGACGAGAAAGAGTGGCAAGAAAGAGAGGCGAGATAGAGAGGCTAGAAAGAGTGGCGAGATAGATAGGCGAGAAAGAGAGGCTAGAAAGAGAGGCGAGATAGAGAGGCTAGAAAGAGGCTAGAAAGTGAGGCGAGATAGATAGGCAAGATAGAGAGGCTAGAAAGAGAGGCGAGAAAGAGAGGGGAGAAAGAGAGGCGAGAAAGAGAGGCGAGATAGATAGACAAGATAGAGAGGCTAGAAAGAGAGGCTAGAAAGAGAGACGAGAAAGAGAGGCGAGATAGAGAGGCTAGAAAGAGAAGCTAGAAAGAGAGGCGAGAAAGAGTGGCAAGAAAGAGAGGCGAGATAGAGAGGCTAGAAAGAGTGGCGAGATAGATAGGCGAGAAAGAGAGGCTAGAAAGAGAGGCGAGATAGAGAGGCTAGAAAGAGGCTAGAAAGAGAGGCGAGATAGATAGGCAAGATAGAGAGGCGAGAAAAAGAGGCGAGAAAGAGAGTCGAGAAAGAGAGGCGAGTAAGAGAGGCGAGATAGATAGGCAAGATAGAGAGGCTAGAAAGAGAGGCGAGAAAGAGAGGGGAGAAAGAGAGGCGAGAAAGAGAGGCGAGATAGATAGACAAGATAGAGAGGCTAGAAAGAGAGGCTAGAAAGAGAGACGAGAAAGAGAGGCGAGATAGATAGGCAAGATAGAGAGGCTAGAAAGAGAGGCGAGATAGAGAGGGCATTAGAGAAACGTTTCATAAGAAGATTCTTCAACTAAATCTTAATGAGTCATAATAAAAACAGAAGGCCTTGTAAACAGATACAGCCGTTCTAAGTTATTATTTATTTATATTTTTTTTTTTGCTTACTTTCTTTTTAACATTTCCTTATTTCACATTGCAAATGGGTTCAAAAATGACTCTGGGTGAAAACTTGACGGGTATTTCAAAAAAAAAAAAAAAGGATCTAACAATTCCCCTAGCAATTGGCAGTTTATGTATAACTTATTGTCATCACAATGAAAACTCTGGTTTGACCGTTATAATTTAAAAAAATACAATTATCTTAAAATTACTTTTGGTGTACGTTTTTTTTAACGCGTTATTATCGGGAATTTCCGCACTCAACTCTTATGTTTCTTTATACTCTGCAAGGAGTTAAGTAAATAAAATAGAAGTACAGCATTACAAGAAATACAAAAAGAGTAACACAATTTGGAATGATGTCACCTTCACTAAGATACATTGGATTTTCTTTTGTATATAACTTGTTTCTAGCTCTGTTTCTGTTTCTCTCTCTCTTTCTTTCTCTCTCTCTCTGTCTCTTCCTATTCTTTCAAAGCTTAATATTAATGATAATATACAATTCTAGAAGTCTAACACAAAAACATGTGTTAAAAGTTATTTAAGAAATAAAGGTAATGTTTTCTGTCTATATAGGAATGAATACGAAACAAACTCAAAAAAAAATCATATCACGTCCGATTTCTTGTCTATGTTTCCGACTCCATTCTTTCTGGCATATCATGACGAGTCGCTAATCGACTGGTTAAATTCCAGCATAATTTATGACTCAAAGATACCTGACATTTTTTGGTCAATTTCAATTTCTTTTCCTTTCTGTTCTACTCTGGTTCGAACAGGTTTTATGAGTCAGTAATGACCACCAAACGATGTTCGATGCCCCAAACAGTCCTCGAAGGTAAACCCCGCAACCCAAACTGACACAAATTACTAACGGTAGTATCGCGCGTGACCTTTTCACCTTGTCTGCCGAAAATTGACTGTCACTCGTCACCGTGTGGACTAGCAGACGTGACAACGATGACCGGTTGTTTTCAGGCGCGCCCCACTGACTGCCGTTCCCGGCGGAAATCCCCAAGATTCACGCCCCTACAATTTACAAAACAGCCCCCCACCCTTCTCTTCCTTTCTCTTTTTATCCCCCCCCCCCCAAATGAAGTTCGTAATAATGCGTCTTTTCGAGGCTCCGTGCCTATTTCAATTTTTTGATTTTTTGGCGGGACGCAACTTGTTCACTCCTGGTAACTGATATTGTTTCCACGTTGAAGATCTCTTTGACTCTGAAAGTCACTGTAAATAGTAGATGGTACGATACGCAGTGACTAACAGCTGGTTACAAAACGGAAGGGAAGGCGAAGGACGTAAAAAAAAAAAAATGAAAGCTCCCGATCGCACTCCTTCTTTATTTGCGCCCAATAAGCCACGTTTACCACCCCCTCCCTCCCCCACATGTTTGTTGTCCCTCCGGTTGTTTGATCTTAAACTCATAGCCTTACGATCAGCGTATGCGCAAATAGCTGTTTGGTCTTGGATGTTGAGCCTTGGTTGGACAACAAACATAAGGGATAGGGGGTTATCAAACACAGATACGAGTGAAGGAAAACTTTTAAAAATTGCTTTTGTAAAAAGACAATATCTCCTTAATACAACGTGTAAAGTAAATGTCCCGATCTATAGGACAGATGATGTTAAGGTTTATGTGGCTCACAGTTAACGAGGGTGTCATGTGACCAGCATAATGACCTACTGTCTGTATTTTTTCCCCAACTAATGTCAAGTAACCATTGGGGCTGGGTGGACTCAGAGGCGCGCTATAGATCCCGAGATTCAACCTCCAAGTCTTCACCAGGATTCGAGCTCAAGCGTTTTACCACTCAGCGCCTACTTTTATACAGCTTATAGTGATTGTTTTTAGCGGCCCCCGAAAGGGGAACAGACGCTATTGGATTTGTGTGATCTGTCTGTCCCTCGATCCGTCCGTCCGTCCGTCCCGTTTAGATTTCTTAAGCTAGAAAAAACAGTGAAAATCCGACATCATAATATTTTAGACCATTCAAGGAATTTGGCGTTTTATAATTAAACATACCGAGTACGCATGAATTATGGTTGTGTTTGTCTTCGTACGTAAAGGTAAAGCTAATCTATAAATATCCACTCGATCAATACATTTTATGTTTAACGTCAATTTGTTTTTACGCTAGATCACCATTACATCACGTGGACAGCACAACGACCAACCGAATTAGAAAAAAAAAAATTTTTTATTTAAAAATCCTGAAGTAGAATATCCCAGTTTTTACCGAAATTCAAATTCGTGAACCCCACAGTTCTGTAATGATTTGTATGGCTGTATGGTTATAGTATGCAACATGCAATAAAAAATATCTCTTAAAAAACACGGTATTAAGATTGGTATTCAACTAAGCTATTAATATACTATATAGAATGTTTAGATCGACTGAGATAAAAAGTTTGTTTGACTGAGAATAAGAACAAGCAACATGGAAGAATACTTTTTAAAAAAGTTTATCTAAGGAGATAAACTCCACAATTATAATTGTATATCTCAAAATGTAGAGTTTATTTATTTCCACTACCAAAGAAAATAATTAATCTTCAATAAATTATTGAACAATTGATTAATTTTTAATTGATTCATGTTTTGTTAGGTAAAATAAATAATTGTGTAAAGTTTTAACTAGATCCGAAAATGGGTGTGGGAGAAATGACGTGTTCTAAATCTGTACCTGACAGACAAACAGACAGACAGACAGACAAAGTGATCTGATATAAGCTTTTGAAAAAAAAAAGAATTTCTCAATGCTATTGAAAGACCAAAGATCCTTAGGTGTGTGTGTGTGTGGGGGGGCATTGAATAGTATTGAAGGAATGATACTAGCCTATACTGCTAACACCTGGAATTAGTTTGAAATATTAAATGCTGGGATGTCCTTTGCAAATGATGCCACTTTATTTACTGAACTGTTTTTAATCCTGCAACAATCAAAGATTTAATATTTTATTTCCCAAAGTTAAATGCCTTAACGTTCAATCATTAAATGTTCCATGTCTTAGTAGTTATCATAGAGTACTAACTCCACTCACTCATTGTGGTATGGTGTATCAGCTTTGGTCACATATCAGACGTGGTCACATATCAGACTTAAGAAAGACGTAGATAACTTGGGAAAAACCGGAGGAAATAAAAGTGGTCAACAAAGGTCAACAGGGTTAGACAAAAGGTGACAAAGAGACCTGCCAGGCGAAACACGAGACGGTGGGTCTGGTTGGGTGGGGTTCTTCTTTGAACACGTCACGTGACGTGACTAGCACATGAAAGGGCTCATTTAACGAGATCAGATGCGTTAAATCATTTCCTTTTGAGAACCTTTTGATGTCTGGTGGTGGACTTGTAAAGAGTTTAATCCTGCGACAGCTACACCCCTGTAGTGCCCCTGAAGGCAATGAAACAGTAGGCATAAAACAACATTGACATTTGGAGCATAAACTCATCACAGTAAAACTATGAGAAAGAAGGCCTAACATATGAGACATGGAAATGTCAAATCATGAAACATGGAGATGTCGAATCATGAGGTATGGAGGTGTCAAATCATAAGACATGGATCATGAGACATGGAGATGTCGAATCATGAGGCATGGAGATGTCGAATCATGAGACATGGAGATGTCGAATCATGAGACATGGAGATGTCGAATCATGAGACATGGAGATGTCGAATCATGAGGCATGGAGATGTCGAATCATGAGACATGGAGATGTCGAATCATGAGACATGGAGATGTCGAATCATGAGACATGGAGATGTCGAATCATGAGGCATGGAGGTGTCTATCTATCTATCTATCTATCTCTATCTCTCTATATATGACTTTTTTTGTTGTTTTGTGACAGTTTGTCTACACTGTTTGTCGGCAGTTCAAAAAGAACACTAGGAGTAACCGCCCTTGCATTCAGATCAGATTCGTTAATTTTACCTGAACAGAGCGACCTTGACACATGACCTCCATTTAGTTTCGGCGTCTGCTAAGATTTATCATTATACAAAAATGTATGCCTATTTTTATAAAAAAAAAAAGACTTTCATCGCCCTTCCACAGGCCAACTTCCCCCCCCCCGGTCACACGCACACTCTCAGGCCCTCCAGTCCCACGCCCCCCCCCCCCCTCTGTTTGTCTCGACTTCCTCCTGTCTCCGAGCGTTAGAACCATGTCTGTCCTTCCCGTCTGGAGAGTCTAGAGAGATCTATCTCAATACCTATTGTCTATGTGAAGAACACTCACGCAAAGTTTTCAAGGAGAGTCCAAACGTGATGGTTTCCTATCGTCTGCACAATACCAGCGCGTTGCCGTGTTTGCTTTCGTATTGTTTTCTGACGCTATTTCAGGTCAGGCTTGCAGGGGTTCTCATATCTTTAGCCTAAAGAGTTCTTTGTAACCAAATAACCCGTGTCCCGGCCCAGTTGACGTGGAGATTACAGATACCCAGTCAGAACGACAGCGACTGCGGAAGTCTTTAAGGCACTGTTTGTTGTCCTCAATGTTGAGTAATGAGTATAACAATGTTAATGTAACCAATTATTCTGAGAATAAAATGCCAGTTGGACTTCACAGTATTTGATCTACAATATAAATCAAAACTTTTGGCTCCGGTGAAGCAGATATTGTGTAACATTCAATTATAACGACTGCGCCTTCAGAAGTTCTCATCACTTTGTTTTGTTGTCCTTTGTGTTGTGTCTAAGATATTGATGTAACTACAAATATACGGAATAAAATGTATCATGTCTCATTTCCTATGGACTCGAAGATGACTGTTTAAAGTCCAATCCTCGCTTTCAAAAGCCGGCCGCATACGTGGCATGGGTAGGCTAGGTCAGTTGCAGATAGACCTGATTCTTCTCTCAGCTTTTTGTTGGTGCGGCGCTCTTTCATCGACATTCACGGCTGGGAAGCACTAGCTCTCGATCGCTCCTCATGGCGTGAAGCTGTCAGTCTCGGGAGTCTCGAGACATATAAAGCCATTTCACTAGTATATGATTAGAGTAACGTAAGCGTCTTAAACATATTCCTGCAGCTGTCCTAAGCCTTCAGCAAACCAGACTCGATTTGTTCACCAAAAAAGAAGCATTAAATGCAGCGGTTCTCTAACTTTTAAGCTCGGTGACCCCATTTTTACAACCCCCACTCTACCGCGACACCGCCCCCCCCCGCTCACACACAGCAATAGAAGAATAGACAATAACAATCCATTTTTCCGATGGTCTTTGGCGACCCCTGGCAAATCGTCAATCGACCCCCAAGGTGGTCGCGACAAACAGGTTGAGAACCACTGATTAAATGCCTTCTAGTCTCCAGCATATGAAGTCTAACAAGCGTGTGGAAGTAGAGATATAGAGCTGTGCTATGCTAAGGAATTGATCCAAGTTTAGCAATTATAAACACACAAAAATTTTTAGTTCTCTGTGAGGCTCCCACCAAGTGGGCAACTTAGGCGACTGCTAGTTTGCCTACGCCTAATGCCTGTCGTGGTTACTATGAGATTTACATTGATTTAACAGACGAAGATAAAACTCCCCATTATTCTAGATGCTTATCGGAATTTTATCGGATATCTCGACCAGTGATGGCAAACCCACAGCCTGTGGGTCATATCCGGCACGTGAAGCGTTGCATTATGGAGCGCCAAAAACTTCTGCCCACCTTGCAGAAAATCGACGTTAAGATTAAAGGGGAAATAATGAACACTATATTAAGAGCTTGTACGTTACTCCATATCATGATGCAATCAGTGGCCTTAGGCCCAATCACTTAAGGACATAATACAAACACATTTCAAACCCTAAAGGTACCCTCTTTCAGAATTTGCGATACATGGGGGCAGAGGATGTAAAGCTCATCTGTTTGACCACCAGACGACAAACCAATATTACTTCCAAAAAGTAGATCCGGTACCCGTGTTGGGTAGGCTCAGAGACGTCCTAAAAATTCCAGTCTCAAAAATCCCAGTTTTCACCGGTATTCGAACTCGAAGTCTCTCGGTATACAATCCAATTGCCTTACTACTCGACCACCACACCCTCTACCCAACTGTTTATTAATATTTTATGCGCATAAACCCTAATTGTTGTAGTGAAAACTTGGACATGTGCCTTCAGTCCACAAGTTGAAACCCCACATATACAGCTGTCGACCTGCGCAGAAGGGAGTTCTTTGTTTCGCGCCAACTAGATACCGCTTCACCTGGAATACCTCCCGCCCCTCCTCCTTTTTCCAATATTGTAATTTTGATGCAGAGAATCAAGAAGGAGGAGGGATACAATGGGGAGTCAACCCAGGGTTGCACATAAATTAGTTTCGTTTGTCTAATTAGTGCAGTCTGACAAGACGTAGGTTTATACTCGTTCAGGGGCACCGGTGAAGATAGGAGTGACAGTTTAGCACTCACTGGCAGAGCTCTAACTTTAATGGTATGATTGGCTCTATCAGCAGGGCCGGATTTAAGAAAGTGGTGTCCCTGTGCGTTTTAATAAATCTATAACATAATAAATATCGATTTTTAAAAATAAATACTTAAATCTAAAAGCATGTCAAGAAAGAGTAAGAGTATTTGTACCTTTTATCTTATTATCCTTCATTGACAAAACAAAATATAATATGACTTGTAATTTATAAAAGTATAGTTTTTAGTTTATGGATGGAAAATCCTTGGGTTGACGCACTGCCGTAAATCCGGAGCTGCAATTGTAGAGTACGAGGACGCTACAAGTGGACACTACGTAACGTCGACAGTGTTGCCAACCGTAAGATTTAAAATATTGTCAATGAAAATGTGAAAAAAAAAAAAAAGAACCAATGATTAGCAAAAGTAAAAGCTACTCACCCGTACGAAAATTGGCTATTTCTTTTTCTTTTAATCTCTGTTTCTGATGCCCCTCTCTTGTGGTTAACCCTCTAAGCAGTAGCCCCAAACCCGATCGAGAAGTTGTACAAACAAATATTATAAACAAAATGTCAGGGAAAATTGAAAGGCCAATTAAAATAGAACAAATAGCCTAAACAAGAACAACATGGCATGTAAAGAAATAATTGGGCAAAATTTCAGCTTGACCCAAGTTCGGTTGTCAAAGAAATAACGTGTTCAAGCTTTTTACCAGACAGACACACAGACAGACAGACAGACATAGTGATTTGATAGAAGCTTTGACAAATCAACTGCATATTTCATATGCAAAGTTTAGGGCATGGAGGTTAAAAAAAAAGTTGGGTGATATCATAAAGTGACCGCACCGAGTGACATCATATCATGTGACGCTTCTGGTATGCTGTCTTCTCTGCATCATTCTGATTCTTAAAGCGCAGATCAGAGTTGCAAACAATAAGGGGATTCCATTGCGCTCGTTGTCTGCGCATAATTATAATAAGGCTTGAATTCGAGTCGAAAGATTCAGGATGAGTGCAGTCATTAACGTGACTACGAAGTCCTAGCTGTGATCTACATATTTTGCCACGTCCAGTAAAGACATAACCGTTGTCTGCCGGTGGGGGGGGGGGGGGCTTTAGGTTTTCATTCCGCCTATTCCTACATAACAATATTCATAAAACATTTTTGACCTTGATAGCCCGACACTTTTAAATCCGACAGACTCAGTAATCCGACTAGGTCACAAAATCTTAATTTTCAGGTATTATCCTTATCACTCCCCAGACTGGGCCCCGCGCAACCCGCTTCGCATAGGTCCCACAATCTGTAGGACCGGCCCTGATCACAATATATGCTTTAGCTGTAAAGGCGTGCTTTGACAACCAGGTCTCGTCTCGTCATACAGTACTCTTGCTGTGTTAAGCGTTATGGTACTCGATTGTCTTTCTGTGATTACAATGTCACAGTTTACAGGACGTAGCTTTAAGTGTCTTGTTGAAAAACCGGGACATCATTAATAGGTATGACCCTGGTGAAAGTCCTACTGCTATTTCTTCGATTTATGGCATCTGGCGACCAACCATTAATGACATTATGAAGTTTTGGAAGAAAAAGAGAGCTTTCTGTGAGATTCATTGAAAAATACATCAAGAGAATGGAATATCCCAAAGCTAAGCAAGTTTTTAAGATCAATAAATGTATTCTTTCATTTTCTTCTATTATTAATTGGATACAATTGAAAGTCTAGGAGACCAGTATACTATTGTACATTAAAAATATAATTTTCTTAACTCTTAACATATACGACTAAATTATTTGAAGTCCAGCTAACTTTCGGGACTCCGACGTTTTTGATAATCCTACCCCCCCCCCCCCCCCGGTCCGTTATCGTCAGACTATTAAATTAAAGTGTTATAACGATAATAGTCACAATTACACTGCACCTATCCCAATGTAAGTGTAAGGGGAATGGTGGTAGAGGAAGGGGGGAAACAATGTAGTTGTCCTCGTGGGACGTGGGATTAAAATGGTGTTAACTCATCAGGTTGTCTGTTCTTGACTGACAAGTCTCTCCCCCCCCCCTCCCCCGGGCTGATGACTCCAATAACAAAGATCTGTTATCGTTTGTAGATAAAATCTGATAATCCGTCATAAGCCAGTATTGTCCTTACACCAATAGTTGTTTGTGCATCGTCACCCTGTTCAAGTATTCCTAAAGGGGATGGTGGTGAGCGCGTGGGGGGGGGGGGCACTGTGAAAGCATTCTCCTAATTGCGTTTAGATTCTAGAAAAATAAAAAGGTGTGTCCAAAGGAGAGAGGGGCGAAGGACACATAATTTTTTTTGGGGGGGAGGAAGTTTTTTTTTTTTTTTTCCTATTTCTATGTAATGTATCTGCGCAGTCTAATGGATGTTGGTGAAGACAATGAAAGGTTTTAGGCGCACTACACGGTTTTGAGAAAGAGAGATAGAGACAGAGAGAGAAAGAAAGAAAGAAGGAGAGATAGAAAGAAAAGGGTGAAAGAGAAAGATAGAGGGAGAGAGAGAAAGAAAGAGGGAGAGAGAGAAAGAAAGAGGGAGAGAGAGAAAGAAAGAGGAAGAGAGAGAAAGAAAGAGGGAGAGAGAGAAAGAGGGGGAGAGAAAAAAAAAAGAGGGGGAGAGAGAAAAAAAAAGAGGGAGAGAGAGAAAGAAAGAGGGAGAGAGAGAAAGAAAGAGGGAGAGAGAGAAAGAAAGAGGGAGAGAGAGAAAGAAAGAGGGAGAGAGAGAAAGAAAGAGGGAGAGAGAGAAAAAGAGAAAGAAAGAAAAAGGGAGAGAGAGACAGAAAGAAAGAGAGAGAAAGAAAGAGGGAGAGAAAGAAAGAAAGAGGGAGAGAGAGAAAGAAAGAGGGAGAGAGAGAAAGAAAGAGGGAGAGAGAGAAAGAGAGAAAGAAAGAAAAAGGGAGAGAGAGAAAGAAAGAGGGAGAGAGAGAAAGAAAGAGGGAGAGAGAGAAAGAAAGAGGGAGAGAGAGAAAGAAAGAGGGAGAGAGAGAAAGAAAGAGGGAGAGAGAGAAAGAAAGAGGGAGAGAGAGAAAAAGAGAAAGAAGGAAAGAGGGGGAGAGAAAAAAAAGAGGGAGAGAGAAAAAAAAGAGGGAGAGAGAGAAAGAAAGAGGGAGAGAAAGAAAGAAAGAGGGAGAGAGAGAAAGAAAGAGGAAGAGAGAGAAAGAAAGAGGGAGAGAGAGAAAGAGGGGGAGAGAAAAAAAAAAGAGGGGGAGAGAGAAAAAAAAAGAGGGAGAGAGAGAAAGAAAGAGGGAGAGAGAGAAAGAAAGAGGGAGAGAGAGAAAGAAAGAGGGAGAGAGAGAAAGAAAGAGGGAGAGAGAGAAAGAAATAGGGAGAGAGAGAAAGAAAGAGGGAGAGTGAAAAAAAAGAGGGGGAGAGAGAAAGAAAGAGGGAGAGAGAGAAAAAGAGAAAGAAAGAAAGAGGGAGAGAGAGACAGAAAGAGGGAGAGAAAGAAAGAAAGAGGGAGAGAAAGAAAGAAAGAGGGAGAGAGAGAAAGAAAGAGGGAGAGAGAGAAAGAAAGAGGGAGAGAGAGAAAGGGAGAAAGAAATAAAAAAAGGAAGAGAGAGAAAGAAAGAGGGAGAGAGAGAAAGAAAGAGGGAGAGAGAGAAAGAAAGAGGGAGAGAGAGAAAGAAAGAGGGAGAGAGAGAAAGAAAGAGGGAGAGAGAGAAAGAAAGAGGGAGAGAGAGAAAGAAAGAGGGAGAGAGAGAAAGAAAGAGGGAGAGAAAGAAAGAAAGAGGGAGAGAGAGAAAGAAAGAGGGGAAGAGAAAAAAAAGAGGGAGAGAGAAAAAAAAAGAGGGAGAGAGAGAAAGAAAGAGGGAGAGAGAGAAAAAAAGAGGGAGAGAGAGAAAGAAAGAGGGAGAGAGAGAAAAAGAGAAAGAAAGAAAGAGGGAGAGAGAGAAAGAAAGAGGGAGAGAGAGAAAAAGAGAAAGAAAGAAAGAGGGAGAGAGAAAAAAAAGAGGGAGGGAGAGAAAAAGAGAAAGAAAGAAAGAGGGAGAGAGAAAAAAAAGAGGGAGAGAGAGAAAGAAAGAAAAGGGTGAAAGAGAATAATAGAGGGAGAGAGAGAGCGAAAGAGGGAGAAAGAAAGAAAAGGGTGAAAGAGAAAAAATAGAGGCAGAGAGAGAAAAAGAGAAAGAAAGAAAGAGGGGGAGAAAGAAAGAAAGAGGGAGAGAGAAAAAAAAAGAGGGAGAGAAAGAAAAAGAGAGAGAGAGAAAGAAAGAGGGAGAGAGAGAAAGAAAGAGGGAGAGAGAGAAAGAAAGAGGGAGAGAGAGAAAGAAAGAGGGAGAGAGAGAAAAAGAGAAAGAAAGAAAGAGGGAGAGAGAGAAAGAAAGAGGGAGAGAGAGAAAAAGAGAAAGAAAGAAAGAGGGAGAGAGAAAAAAAGAGGGAGAGAGAGAAAGAAAGAAAAGGGTGAAAGAGAAAGATAGAGGGAGAGAGAGAGCGAAAGAGGGAGAAAGAAAGAAAAGGGTGAAAGAGAAAAAATAGAGGCAGAGAGAGAAAAAGAGAAAGAAAGAAAGAGGGAGAGAAAAAAATAGGGAGAGAGGAAAAAAAAGAGTGAGAGAGAAAGAAAGAGGGAGAGCGAGAAAGAAAGAGGGAGAGAGAGAAAGAAAGAGGGAGAGAGAGAAAAAGAGAAAGAAAGAAAGAGGGAGAGAAAGAAAGAAAGAGGGAGAGAGAAAAAAAAAGAGGGAGAGAAAGAAAGAGAGAGAGAGAGAAAAAAAAAAGGGTGAATGAGAAAGATAGAGGCAGAGAGAGAGAGAAAGAGGGAGAGAGAGAAAGAAAGAGGGAGAGAGAGAAAAAGAGAAAGAAAGAAAGAGGGGGGAGAAAGAAAGAAAGAGGGAGAGAGAAAAAAAAGAGGGAGAGAAAGAAAGAGAGAGAGAGAGAAAGAAAGAGGGAGAGAGAGAAAGAAAGAGGGAGAGAGAGAAAGAAAGAGGGAGAGAGAGAAAGAAAGAGGGAGAGAGAGAAAAAGAGAAAGAAAGAAAGAGGGAGAGAGAGAAAGAAAGAGGGAGAGAGAGAAAAAGAGAAAGAAAGAAAGAGGGAGAGAGAAAAAAAGAGGGAGAGAGAGAAAGAAAGAAAAGGGTGAAAGAGAAAGATAGAGGGAGAGAGAGAGCGAAAGAGGGAGAAAGAAAGAAAAGGGTGAAAGAGAAAAAATAGAGGCAGAGAGAGAAAAAGAGAAAGAAAGAAAGAGGGAGAGAAAAAAATAGGGAGAGAGGAAAAAAAAGAGTGAGAGAGAAAGAAAGAGGGAGAGCGAGAAAGAAAGAGGGAGAGAGAGAAAGAAAGAGGGAGAGAGAGAAAAAGAGAAAGAAAGAAAGAGGGAGAGAAAGAAAGAAAGAGGGAGAGAGAAAAAAAAAGAGGGAGAGAAAGAAAGAGAGAGAGAGAAAAAAAAAGAAAAGGCTGAATGAGAAAGATAGAGGCAGAGAGAGAGAGAGAGCGAAAGAAAAAGAAAGGAGGTAGAGAGCGAAATAAATAAATAGAGAGGAAAAACGAGAGAGAGAGAGAGAGAGAGAGAGAGAGAGAGAAAAAACGATTTAAAAAGTGAGACCGTGGAAGATAGAGGGAAAGATATAGAGAGAGTAAAGTGTAAAAATAGTTTGCAGTTTTAATAAAAGTCTATTGTATTTAAATAAGAAAACCTCATTATGGTGCGTGTTAGTTTAAAAACATAATCTGTATTGAATTAGATCCTTGAGTCTTAGTCTGGATCAGTAAGTACATACATTAAATAGATATATCCATCCCTGATAGTTATAATACTAAGAAAACAATTAGTTACTTAAGCAGGAAATTTCTAAATATGAGCACAAAATAAAATGTTCAAAGGTTTTACATTTCAAAGAGATGAAAAACTCTAAAATGGCGCCTTTCTTCTTTATTATTCTTATCAACTCTCCAAGTCGTCTGCTCAGACTTCATTTATAATCACTTTGTGAACTTTATAACAAGTTCAATCAAAAGTGAAATTATAGGTCACGTGACACTTCAGGGTCTTGAAGGGTTGCCACAGTAACAGAATGTGTTGACAATCTGAGCCTACACTCTCGGATAGATTTAATGGCCTTCTTGTTCTTTCTTGAATACCATGGAAAAGAAATTAATTTCCATGAAGGTAAATCTGTTGTAAATTAAAAGTCAGCAGTAGGGGAGTATTTCCGCCTCCCCGCTTTAGCTAAGCCTTGATAAGGGACTGTTTGATATCACCATAAAAAAACGGCCTTTGTTATGAAGTTTTACTCTGCTTAACAAATCTAACGTCTCTCTAGAAATGTAACTGGTTTTGGTACCTCAGTATTATAATAATATTCTTTTAAAGAAATTTAACGAGTGAGCATTAATTATTGATAGTTAATAGAGAACTCAATGTCTGTGAACAAAAAGTTTAATTTATCGCGATCTGCTGTTGGTTCGTTTTTTATATGAGCTCTTTTTCCTTAACTTTCTTGACCTATTTCGGAGAAGTGCAATGCGCCATTTATTAAGGTACCTGGTAGAAACGTTTATATTGACCCTTGACCTTATGACATGAGGTAAAAGTCTTCTTCGAGGGTTATAAATCTTCCAGGCCGTAGCCACAGTAAACGACATGGAAGATGTAAATGACGTCATTCTAACTTAAGTACAGGCCACACGGTATTATTAAATGACCACCAGGCCAGGCCATACTGTGGTCAGAGCAGGTAAAGCTCATCAATCTTGTTCTAGTATTCTTTGGACAGTCCTGCATGGGAAGTCATTAGTGGTTAAGAAGACACCGCGTTGATCTCATTTCCGGACATTTAAGATTTTAAAATTACATTGGACTTTAAATTGCGTACTTTTAAAGTGGACAGACAAATGTTTACAAGAAACATTTTAAAAATTGATCAGAAACAGGACATTGAAGAAGTTCAGAAAGGCTGAGAGCTTAGAGAATTTGATTCCACCAGGCTAAAATGTACAATTTTTTTTTATCTAACTAAAAAACAACAACACACACACAAAACCCAGAGCAATTCCTTTATTCTGTACACCGGATACACCAGAAAGCTTGCTATTTATAGATTCGCTGCCCAGTATGAGAATCTTCAATCTTTGACGTCAGCAACCTCTTGTATGTATCTTAAGATTGGCGCCTCGTTCGTGGACTGCACAGACAAATCTTCTGCTCTGAAACTATTTTGCATGCTCCACCAACAGTATCTTCTAAAGCAGTCTTGGACCATTGAGTGAGTTCAACCTTAAGCCAATCGTCATAGAAGGCTTGGACGTCACAACATGTGGGCAGTTGAAACCTGTCGTACAGACAGATGACCTGGCAACAAGCTGTTTGTCTAAAAGAGACCATAACAAGCCGACATTTGTATAACAACATTATTCAAGGTAAAATCTATGTCAATGACTTGTGGCTGGCCTTTTTGTTTGGTGGCTCAAACAGATTGCTTCCTTAAGGGCCGGCGTTAGGTAAATAGAGGCCTAGGCGAAGTGAATTTGGAGGCCCCCAAGGTGAAGTTGAAAGGAAACACCGAAAAACTACTATCACACAATTTATTAAAAACCTACCTGTACGATCTCTATCTAAATAAACAAACAATAAAAAAAAAACAGACTTTAGAGGGCGATTTCTGTAGCGTTCAACTAGTTCCGTAAGCTTCTAAAACGTAATCTTCCAGATGTCATAAAACTTCAACAGAAATCTAATTTGCAGTCTATGATGGCAGCAAAGTCTCACATTGTGACCAATTCAGAGACTGGACGAGATCTCGTTCTATGGAGATCATTTCCGGACTGTTTAGACGTTCTTGTGTCATAGTCTTTTTTATAATTAAAGTTTCTTTTTTCTCATTTTAATTTCCACTTGGAAAAAACGTATTTCACCCGATACTACAGTGATAGAAATTGTCAACGCTATACGAAAGGCTTCTGTGACTTTTAAACAGCAGAATTTAAACCACGATCACAAATCGAGGAGCGCAATATTCAACATTTCATAATGAAGTTTTTTTGGTCCAAGGAATGTTCATGAATTTCTTCGCTTATTTTACATGATTTTCTAGGCATGAACTGTCCTAACAAATCGACAAATGTCTATAAGATTGTCTATTGCTTGGATGAAACAACCGAGACATGTCATGGAGTGCTAAATTCCGTCCTGCAAGAAACTGCTTGATGGAAATGTTTCTTCTCTTAAACATTGTTCCTTTGCCGAGTCTCTTTTTGGACACGTTTTTGGCTGTTTTCTTGTCAATTGTCTTTTCTTCCTTCAAGCGAATGTCTAGCCCAATGCAACCACCTATAGCACAAATGTACCTCAAGAATGATTCATCGTCAGCTAAACTGACACTAGAGATTTGATCCTTTTACAATTTTTTCTCTAAATTATTTTTGGTTCCACAACGATTCATCAAATCCAGGGATACGCGAAGGTGAAGGTTAACATCTAAAAATGATGATTACGTCCTGAGAGTATCCAGGTAATAATTTAGTCGCGCAAGTTTGTTAGAAAATTAAATCGCTAAGTCTAAGAATCAAACAGATTTTTTTCGTCAAGGGAAGTAATTCATTATTTGTTTCGAGCATACGTAGGTCTAGGGTGCTGGTACATTTTAAATAGAGATGGCCGGTTTGTTTTAACTTTTACCGTCTGCTGTTAAAACCAATGTATTCTCCTGAAGTCATTCGTCAGATTCATTTGTTAGCCTGCAGTTACAATATACTATTCTACTTCCATTTATCAGATTCATTTGTAAGCCTGCAGTTGCAATATATTATTCTACTTCCATTCATCAGATTCATTTGTTAGCCTGCAGTTACAATATACTATTCTACTTCCATTCGTCAGATTCATTTGTAAGCCTGCAGTTACAATATACTATTCTACTTCCATTCGTCAGATTCATTTGTAAGCCTGCAGTTACAATATACTATTCTACTTCCATTCGTCAGATTCATTTGTAACTTCTTTAACCCAGAAAAACCAGTGACTTGGCAGAATTTAAGTCATTGGTTAATATGCATGACTAAATGCATGACGCGTAGGACGTAATCATCTTCTTTTTTGAAGTAACGTCTGTATTATATAAGATAAGATAAGATAACCCTACCACTTGCTAATGGCTTTTATGCAAGCCACTGACTCAATAGCCAAGCTATTCTGCCCTCTTGACGAAAAGTTCAATGTCCATAATGATAAATCATATCTTTGTCAACGGTCCGCCCACTGGTCAATTGTCCATCACTTGTCTACAACGAGATCCTAAAATTAGACTTATACACGTCATGTGAAGCCGCCTGGACGCTTTAGGGCGTTTTCTCCCTTTTTGTCTCTGCTCTTTTCAAACACTGTCCTGGAGGGCTACACACTTGGAGGTCCTTGACAGGGTCATCAAATGTTGTCTAGCATTTCATCTCTAGCCCTCTATGTTTAGTTCCCAGGTGCCAAACTTTTGTAGGAAGTCTAAAACAAGTTGAGTTTTCAGTGCTAATAAAAATAATATAAATGTTATGGAGAGAGAGTGTGTGTGTGTGTGTGTGTTTCTATGGTGACGGTGGGAAGAGGTTAGCGATTGGTTGTGACTGGTTCAACATAGATAGCGTTGTCGTCCTTTGGTGTTTGGAGAGACGGACTCCAGAACGTGAGACTGAAAGATTGTGTTATTGTAGTGAGTTAGATTTGATTAAATATTATAACTAAAGTCTAGTACATTTATTTTATTTCATAGTAAGTTGAAGTTGTCTATATTATAAATAAATTAAGGTTCTAATTGTCGTTTGCTTTGTGAGATATATTTAAGTTATTTGAAGTTTTATTAGTTAAGATATATGTAACGCCTACAACGGCTTTGTTGTCTACCCAGCAGTTTGGTGCTACAAGTCAACGACCGGTAACAACAATGAACAAATAAAACAATGCAACATTTGGATACATTTTCAGGTATTCTCTGTGTAAAGATTACGATTGAAATGGTAGCCCACTGTGTATGCTGCCTTTCCTTGTCGTCATCATCACTATCCTCTTTTCTTTGCGTTCCTCATGAAACATAGGGCCTCAGTAAAAACACGCCACTCTCCGTTTTTTAATGGCTTCCCAGCTCTTTCCTGTCCTCTCGGTTTCATCTAGTGCACTGCGGCGCCGTGTTCTTTTTTTGGTCTTCCTCTACGTCTTGTTCCCTGGGGTTCTACTCTAAGGCCTGCCTGGCTCTGCTGTTGGTATCTTCTCTTTCACATGCTTATAATCATTGTTGTTTGATGTGTTCTTCTTTAAAGATAAATTATTGGTTACGTTGAAAACAATGGCCATCGTCTGGCAAGTTTTACGCATCTAAGTTTAGCATATCTTTGCATGTTTGTACAGACCTTCCATAATGAATGAAATGATTATTAGGTTCTATACGTATCCATGAGCCATTGTTTTTTCTCCAGAGGCGTAGCTATGGTGGGGGGAGGGAGGGGGAGAATTTGAAAATCCCCCCAGGACCCCCACGTGTGTGTGTGTGGGGGGGCCCTGAATGAATGTTTTTTTACATTAAATATTAAATATTACGCAAAATTCAGGGGCCCCCAAAGAGGTCAAGCGGGCCCAAAAATGATGGCAAATTCCTAGTTACGCCACTGTTTTCCTCCATTGTTAAGTAAGCCTTTCCAGGATTTACCTTACAAAATGGATGCTTGCAAGGACCCTATTCCAATTATTTGTTTATACTGTAACAACTATTACTATAAATAAGATCATTATACCAACATTTGTCGCACAAGGTGCATAGGAAGCATCTTAAATGCCATAGCCGCCAGTGGGCTACTTAAAGTTACGACAATCGTACGTTACACTAAATATTTTCGGCATCTTTAATAGGTTGTGACAAGAACTACGTCTGAGAGTGAGGCCAATCGTTACAAACGGCCTCAACTCTGACTTGAGACGTCGCAACCTGTGGGCAGTGGAGACCAATAGCTTGTGACAAGAACTACGTCTGAGAGTGAGGCCAATCGTTACAAACGGCCTCAACACTGACTTGAGACGTCGCAACCTGTGGGCAGTGGAGACCAATAGCTTGTTGCCAGGTCAGAGGTCTGAACCTCTGTCTCGCAGACTTTTCAGCTCACCAACAAAAAAAAATGCCTACCGAAAAAAGATTGTCTTTGGCATATTGTACCTGGCCAGTGTAGTTTCACATCGTAATTAGTTTACAAATACAATAACAGTCAATGATGCAATGGATTAAAAGCAGATTAGCTTAAGGCCTTTATAAAAAATTATTTCAGTACAAAATGCGTTTGGGTATATTCTGTATGTCGTAGATAATTCATTTTCTCTGCTACTTTGTACATCCTATTTCGAATTAAAAAAATTGGCGTACATTGAATGTGGAGATGATAGCGCGACTGATTCTTGTCAGTTATGTAGAAGAAGAAAAAAAACCATGTTAAATCCCTCTGAACCAGATGAATAACATATTTTAAAAAAATATAATAATTATTTGTAAGGGTATGTTTTACTTTTAAAATCCGTTATTAGTTTAGGAAACCAATAATCATTTATTAGAGGGCCTCAGGCTAGATTCTAGCAATGTTTTTTTTTTTTTTATTCCAACCTAAAATTTATAGTTCTGAAAACTGATCCTATGTAAAAGAATTGAAACTAATTTAAAGTCATTTAATTTAAAGTTATTCGTTCTATTGATGTATTTTGATACTATAGTGGTACCCACACTGTAATCGGAAATTGACGAAAAAAGACTTAAAAGAGGAAATGTGTTTAGTGACTTTATCCATTACCTTTAATCACTGTTAGACTCAAATACAAAAAAAAGAAACAATACATAAACATACAATCATAATTTACAAACGAAAATTCAATCAATTTTTTTACTTTACGAAGCTGGTGGTGGTATATAAAATTTCTCATTTATTGTTTGGTTTTATTCTTGCAAAGAGTCTTTCCAGCGAGCTAGGGACGAAGAAGTTCTATTAACATTGGGGTGTGCGTCGGAATGGTGTAAACCGTTAGGCTACCTTGGCTTAGTGTATCGTACGAGTGTCGTAACTTCAATTAGCCCACTGGAGGGTCCAGGGTTCGAATCCTGGCGAAGACTGTTTTTTTTTTATTTCAGTATTATTTTTTATTTTTTGGTGGGGACCTGTGAGTCTACCCAGCTTTAATGGGTACCTAACATTACTTGAGGAAAAGTAAAGTCGTTCGGTCGTTGTGCTGGCCACATAACACCCTCGTTAACCATTTGCGACAGAAACATGGTGACCTTCACATCAACTGTCCCATATATCGCAAGGTCTGAAAGGGGAACTTTTCTTTTTCTTTTTTTTTACCTATCAAATCCCGACTCAAACTGATTTGTATTTGTTGAGCACCTAAAGGTAGCACGGTATCTCCCAGATACACACCCCTCCCCTCCCTCAACGGTGCACGGAGAATACTAGAAGCATGAAAGTTTCTCTATTATAACAGTCAGTGGACTGAAACTAGAAGTCACCATAGGGCTTTTCTTCTTCAGAGTTCTTCTTCTTCTTCTTAAAACTCTTTTTGACTAGTGACTCAATGGCAGTGGTCTCCCCTGATAAAACGACCTTAGCCAAATTGAATTCGTAAATGATCAAAATAATTCTGATAAATTATAACAGTCAAACCAGAGTTTTCACCGCCTGACCAATTACCGATTAATTTTTATTTTACAAAGATAAGTATATCCTTGCAAATTTCTCGTTAATTTGTTAGACTTGAGTCCGAAATACAAGCAACAGTTTCATTTTTATTTCCAAGTGGCAAGTTCGCCTTACTAACCATGAAGACATTGCAAGCTAATAGTAGGAGCCATAACAAACAGAAAGGATGGTTATGTTTTAGCGCAGATAAATTAGATATTAAAGATAAGAAACACATTCCTCTTACAAGTGCTAGTATACTAAAAAAAAAAGGGTCTTTGCTCAGACTAGATTATCTTCTCTGGATTAAGTGAGTAGGGATTAGAAATCTCCGATATTAAGTAGCTGGGGATAAAGTGTTTGTTGGGCATTAAGTGTCTGGGGATTAGGGTATTAAATGTCAAGGAATTAATAGTCTGGGAACCATTGTATCAAATGACATAACGATAAAGAGGCTTCAGAAAAAAAAAAGACCACAAAAAATATTATTTGTATGTCAAATTTTTATTCTATAGCGTTTTATTTTTTCAAATTGCAAATTGCAGTTTATAAAATGTTGAATTTTTTTCTTTGAGTTGTTACAACAGCGGAAAAATTCTTCTTTGCTTTTAAATAGTTTGTGTACAAATGTAAACAAATAGTACAGTCTGCTGGATGGACATTGTATCACGTGACGTGGGTGAAACTAACACTTCCTGCAGCCCCCCCACACCTTGTGACTTTTGTGGCACATTACGTCTTGGACAGAGGCGTCCCTTGATCTTGTGATTTCAACTCACCAGCTTCTTGCGGTGTTTCTTCTAACTCTGAAATAAAAGAGGAAGCCTTAGTGAAAAAAACAGCATTAACTTTGTTAGTAATGTAGATAATAAAGGATAGTGCCATTGTCATGCAGTGGAATAATATGTACGGGATTATAATGTTAAAAAAAAATAATTAAAATTTTCCCTTTCAGACCATGCGGTCTGTAGGGCAGATGATGTTAAGGTCAACTGTTTCAATGGCCAACGATTAACGAGCAGGGTGTCACGTGGCCAGCACAACGACCAACCGCCTTCACTTTTCTCTTACTAAAGTCGGGTACCTCATTGGAGCGGGGTGAACCCAGATGCGCCCTCATCATTCCAAATAATAAAAAGAAAAAACAGTCTTCATCCGCATTCGAAACCAGGACCCCCCGTTATCAAAGCGCTTTGCCACTCAGCCACCGTGCCTTCCTAAGATGAGTGGGTTGATAAGGGTTTTTCACGCAAAAGGAGGATTCAATATTATTTTTACATTATCACTATGATTGGTACATTAGACGCTTTAGTAACGTACTGGTTAAAGTATGCATGGATCATTGAAGGGTGCATTGAAAGTTAGGGTTGGGTGTGGTGGATGAGTGTTGAATCGCTTAGCTTCTGAAACAAGGGGTGTCGGGCTTGAATCCTAATGAAGACTGGGATTTAGAACTTTAGAGTATCCTTATGACGCCGAACTCTAATAGATGCATGTTTTTTTTTTATTATCGGAAGATTCTTAATTTGACTCTACCTATCGATTTAATACAAGATATTTGTAAGTGGCCCAATCATAAGTTGGGAGCTATAAATTACGATGAAGTTGAGTTGCATCCTATATGTTAAATAAAAATGATTGTTTTTATCAAGTTAGTATACACTATTTTAATGTTTTTATTATGGTGTTACTTCATTCTAAAAAAAAAAAAATATTTTATAAAATCACATTTTCAATATAGACCTGAAAATCACGAAATTCAAAATCTCAGTATGTAGGTCAGTGTATCTACGATACAATCACGGCGTGGTCTGTCGTAATTCACGTTTATAAATCAGTTGTGTGAAAGGTGGAAGAGGAGCGGACTAGAGACAGACGTGAGACACAAGAGACGTGTATTTTTTTACCGAGTTATATCTTGTTTCAAATACAATTTCACTTGTGTTTCTCTCTCTAAATATCTACTTATTCTGGTTGAATATGTGTAAACTTATAAATAAAAATTATACTTAGTTTTATTTGTAAAGAAGCTTGTTAATGTTTATTTAAAGCTCTACTGTCCTGTGACATTTTACGTTCGCGTAGACGATCGTTTCCCTTGATAACTTCCTGTGTGATTCAATAGGCCAATCCTTGATACACAGCTGATACGCAGGTTGGGCATATGTAATCACCAGGCGCCGTTGCATTTTCACCCTTCTGCCTACTTCTGTTGTGTATGGCACCTGCAGATCCGGGACCCTTTCATTATGCTCGCTGTCCAATTGGATCTATCCAGTGTCACTTTTCCTAACTGTTAGTGTCGATTTGAAGAGCTTCATGTCACTTAACAGACACATGCACGCTCATTGGAGTGGATTATGGAGGACTTTTACAACATTTTTTAAATTGCTTAATGTGCATTGATATTTTTTCAAGTGGAATCTGATGAAGCAATGCCCAATCGTAAACCGGGGATTCTAGTGTTGGTGAAGAATCAACAGAAACACCTTTTCTCGAAATAAGTAAAGTTTCCTATTTCAAACCTTGTGTTTTTTTGGGGCAGGTGATGTAAAGCAAGTCTGTTTCTGCGGCCCACGAAGTGTTTTATTACGGTGTCATGTGGCCAGCACATCGACCAACCGCCTTTGCTTTTTTCCCAACTAATGTTAGGTACCGATTAGACCTGGCTGGATACATTCCCGAAATTTAAAATCCCAGTCTTCACCAGATTTCGAACCCGTGACCCCCACTCCTCCACTCAGTTCGGAAGCCAAGTGATTTACTCCTAAACCACCGCGCCTCTTCTTTTTGAACTGGAATACATTATTTTTGGCTAGGATGAAATCATCAGACAAGAGAATACACACTATTACTTTTTACGACACACAAGAATTCATCGAGTTAGAGACAGACTTTGCTGCAAGCTGGTACAAGTGCCGAGAGCAAGAAAGAACAAGAACTCTGCCCTGTCTGATAACCTGATACAAATACATGCTCTTGCATGATCCATGACCCGGAGTTTCTGCCTATCAAGAATCGGTCAGCTTAATCGTTGCAGATTTTGTCCGAAATAAATTAGTGAGATAGTCACATTTTATTATGATGTATATCAGGACACAGTTGAGAATGTTTCATATCAGGTTTCATATCAGGACACACTTGAGAATGTTTCATATCAGGACACATTTGAGAATATTTCAGATTATGACACAGTTGAGAATGTTTCATGTCAGGACATATTTGAGAATGTTTCGGATTAAGACACAGTTGTAAGAAAAAAATGTAAAGTTCCCCTTTCAAATCTTGTGGTCTTTAGGGCAGATGATGTAATGGTCATCTGATTCTACGGTTAACGAGGGTGTCATGTAGCCAGCACAACGACCAACCGCTTTTACATTTCCACAACTATTGTCAGGTACCCATTAGAGCTATGTGGACTCAGAGGCGCCAAGGATCCCGAAATAAATATCCCAGTCTTTACCAGGATTCGAACCCGGGATACTCGGTTCAGAAGTCAAGCGCTTTACCGCTCAGCCAACGCGCCTCCAAAACATAGTTGAGAATGTTTTATGTCATGTCACATCAGGACACAATGGAGAACGTTTCATATCAGGACACATTTAAGAATGTTTCATACGAGGACACATTTGAGAATGTTTCATATCAGGTTTCATATGAGGACACACTTGAGAATGTTTCATATCAGGACTCATTTGAGAATGTTTCATATCAGGACAAATTTGAGAATGTTTCATACCGGGACACATTTTAAAATGTTTCATATCGGAAAACTTACTATGTTTTACACCAAGTCACATTTCTATAACGCGCCACTTAAAGACACATTTTCAGAAATTGTTTAAAATTCATACCGAGTGGTCAGATTTGAAAGTAAACGTCAAAGGGACATAATATTCTTTGATTTAAAAAAATATATATTCCCACTTTCTTAGATTAAAATGAACTTCGAAATTCAATTATGTGGACCAGATTTACGAAACTTCGAGAGGCTCATTAGCAACCCTCTCTGACAGGAGAAAAAAATTAAAAATAATTAAAAACATTGTTAAATTTGTAAGACTTCTTTATTTTTTAAATTATAAGGGTACATTACCTCGCCATCCCCTGAATCGTATAATAAAATCATGAGATACAAGAGGTAAAGTATGACAGTATTGTAGCGATCATATACTACGCTATTGAACAATATTTTCATCCTAATATAAACTTCTGTAACAAAATAGAATTAAAGTCTTATTTTATTTCCTAAGCATTAGTATGCTGTTGACGGTCGTTGACTTGTAGCACCAAACTGCTGGTAGACAATTAAACCGATATCTATATTTTGATCCTTAGTGGTGGTTCTCCTCCCCTTAACTTGCCATGTACAAGACATTCTTCATTACAGTTTTAGATTTTTTGACAAAGTCGTCCATGACACAAGAGGATTTAGACTTGAGCTATATAAATAGAAATTGGAGATTTTAATTCCTACAAGATATTTCAATGGTTCGCGTTCACAAGTTGTTATTGTTCAAAATTGACATTGCCCACTGCAAACACACGCAGAGACGCACACTCTTCCCCCTTGGCACACGCAAGGCTCCCTCCACACTGGCCAGTTGGTCCTCCAACCCACGCGATAAGCCCCTTTCACAAACGCGATGCTCCCTACAAACGCTTGCAATCTACCCCTACTGCAGATGCACTGCCCCTCTCCCCCCCCCTCCCACACACGCAATGCAGCCGACACACACACACACACCCACACATGCACACACAGGGGTAAAAACAAATATTGATATGTAGACAATGTGAAAAACAAAAAAGTTTAAGAACTGAAGACCTCCTAACTCGATCCAGTTCCGGTCAAAACGGCTACTGTATTCCAAAAGTTGGTCCAAAAAACACGCCGATCCACCAGTGGTCACAAGTGTGTGGACGGAGTCTGGTAGTAGCTGTTGAATTGCGGTAATTTGGAAACTAAACACAGGGAGCCCCCCCCCCCCTTTTTTTTTTTGGTCCCCCAGACCCTTTTTCTTTTCCTCTCGGTTCCTAGCCGTGTTAATAGATTGCTTGCAAATAG
The DNA here is from genome assembly GCA_036873155.1 of Biomphalaria sudanica. Classification (NCBI taxonomy): domain Eukaryota; kingdom Metazoa; phylum Mollusca; class Gastropoda; family Planorbidae; genus Biomphalaria; species Biomphalaria sudanica. The sequence continues at coordinate 430,859 of JAZGLO010005573.1, read as the reverse complement.
CATTATGACGAAGGCACTTTTCAAGGGAGATAATGAGGTGTTTTAAGTGCCGAGTTTTCAAGGAAGGGAGGAAATAGTTAGTTGCTTCCCTTGGACACGCTAAAAAAAGACGAAACTCTTTGACAACAATGACCATGAACAAGGAAGAAAAAAAGGAGGGGTACGGAAAGTTACGAGGGCGGGTAATATGCGGAAAATTTTTTTGGGGGGTTGATATGATGATTTTTAAGTTGATTGGGATAGAATTCGTCACCAAGAAACAATTTTTTAAACACTTTTATACTAAAAAAAAGTGTGTTGGAAATTATTTTCACAGATAGGAGAGTGCTAACTTAAAAGGAAAAAAAAAAGGCATTCGATCTTCTTTTCGTGAGACAAGGTTGTATGCATTAACCCCTGGAGTCCCAGAATCAGTTGACACGAACACTGGAGAGGTCATTTCTTTACAATCGGTCATATCCAGATCGGACTTATGGTTACATTGGCAGTGTTACAAAGAGAGCGCCAATAGAATTAGAGGCAGCACAGGAAGAAAGGGGGCGCTCGTTGTGTCGTCAGGATGTCCCTATGAATATTCATGTAGCCACAATGTGTGCGCCAATTATGATGACGTCATTCCACGAGCCACATACACTTTGAAAATCTTTATCGAGCTGAGCTCTAAATAACGCTGTAAGAAATTGGGCTTTGAGCACACGTACTGGGTAGTTACGTGCTGAGATGTAACTCCAGAGAGACAATCCAACCTGCCAATTGGAGGTATTTATTAACCCCTAGGCGATAGGGGTTCCTATTACCCCCCCCCCCCCCTTAAACACCTAAATAAAAACATGAAATTCTCTTTTATGAGCCAAAAAAACAACAACATTATTTTGAAAGACAATTGGAACTGTTTGAAAGAGTTCAAATTAGATAAAAGAAGAAGGCATGGAGTTACAAGATATTAAATAATATTCAACATATCGCTCAGCTCTTCCAGATCCACTATTTCTCGCTAGTTAATATTTACTGTGTTTCTGTCCCTCTCAAATACATATCCTGTTCATTGGCATATTTATCAAGGTATACGCATTGCATGTGCCAATACCAGAGGCGGCCTTAGCGGTAAGCGGGGGCCCCCGGTCGAGTGTCATACGTGGGCCTGGGAGCCGTAAGCGTAGACTATATATACCGTACCACATCACGCTTACAGCCTCAAACGGTTTTATGTTTCTACTTAGGACATAAATACATACTCCTTACATTCTACTTTATACATTAGATATCGTACACTATTATAATATTTTTATAACGAAATCACAAAATAAAATAAATTTAAAACAAAAGTAAACGTTAAGTTCCCCCTCCCCCCTTTTTTTCAGATCTTGTGGTCTATAGGGCAGATAATGTAAAGGTCATATGTTTCTGTGGCCGAGGATTAACGAGGGTGTCATATCCACAGCACAACGACTAGCCTCCTTTACTTTTTTCCCAAACTAATGTCAGGTACCCATTCGAGCTGGGTGCCCTAAAGATCCCGTTATTAAAATCCCAGTCTTCATCAGGATTCAAACCCGGGACCTTCAAGCACTTTAACACTTTACCAACAATTTGTTTAATATGGAGACCAAAAGTCATTTTTTAAAATTTGAACTTAAAACCTTTTTTTTTTTTTTTTTTTTTTTTTTTCAGTTACCCGTTTGTTTCTCAAACTAGTTGTTCCCCAAAAAAGGTTTTAATGGTGTGTGTGTATTGTCAGAAGTGGACTCAGGGGGTGGCGATTGGGTCAACCCCCCCCAGGCAGGGCCGGTCTTAGGCCACTGCAACCTATGCGGCCGCAGTGAGCCCCGCCACTTTCATAGGCCCCGCGCTAATGCTAGGTGTATATTATTAAATTAAACCATTACAGGCTTTTCCTCCGCCTCCTTGTTATCCACGGGCTGATGGAAATCTCCTGAAAATTATACAAAATGGTCATATTGGGGTGTCATACAATTACTTGAGGTTAACAATTCATGATGATAGATTGAACAATTTGGCTATTCTTGCCTTTGTTATTGAGCGTGATCTATGTAGGAAGCAGAATTTTGATGATATACTGTCTGACTTCGCTAAACGCAAGGCTCGTAAAGTAATTGGATCGTGATATTGTACATAGTAAAGAATGAATACAAATACAAATTAGAATTAATTTTCTAATTCAAAAGCTTAGTTTTCACTTATTATCCTTGTCACTATACAGACTGGACCCTGCGTAATCCGTTTCGCATAGGGCCCCGCAATCGTTAGGACCGGCCCTGGCCCAAGGCCCTGTACCTGAGGAAGCATGTGGTAGGAGATTCCCCTACACATTCAGAAACCAGACTAATTCAAAATAAGTGCTAATTTTTTCCTAGTGCCATCCTAGCTTGGAACGGGTTTGCCCGCTAAAAAATATCTTAGTAGATTTAAGTTTCTAATCATCATTTATACAAGAGGACGTCAAGATTCGTCTGCTTTGAAGCAACGTCTTTAATTTATAAGATAAAAACAAGATTGAAAAACAAACTTTCAAATAAATAATGATTTGTCTATCACTGTGAGGAACATAGTCAAGATAGGTCTTTTTAAGTTAAAACATAGACTGTTTTATTTAAACCAAGTACATTAAAATATATTAGCTTCCAGGAACAAACGGGGGAGAAAAAATCCTAATTTGATCTTTGCTCAAATCAACCGAAAGATTGCAAAGAAAATAAACCCATAAAAACATAATAACACTTGTAACTCTAGATCATGATTATCGGCAGAACTTTTTTTTTTTCTTGTTAGATGCCAAAGAAAAAAAATGAATATCTTCCCTTGTTTTTAAAGTAAGGAAATAAAGAGAAAGAAACAATACAAAAAAAAATAATTAATTATAACTAACTCTTGTTACAGCTTCAAAAGCAAGGAACCGTTATCGCCTAGGGGTATAAATGTTTTTTTGTTTTTTTTTGAAATATCAAAATCTTTGTTTTAAATGCCAGGTTTTTTTTTTCTTCTATAGATTGTATTCACTAATTCAGAGTATTTTAAAAATATTAGCTGATTAGATTTATAATATAAAAATATTTATGACAAACGTTGATTAAACACAGAAATACTTAGATTAAATATAAATTTTAGCTTAAATAAGTACGCCTATCAAAACCTGTGAACTATGGAGGCGAATAATGTAAGGTTGTTCAGCTTATAAGATCTCTATTTTTGTCAATATGATCATACTAGCCGGATATGACACGCGGCCTGTGGGCTTCGTTTAGGTATTAATGATGTAGTGGATTTAGATCTATGTCAGACTTGGAGAATTTTCTTTTCATATATTTATATATATATATATATATATATATAATTTTGCCATGAAAATAAAAATTTAGTGTGGAAATGGGTTTACCCGTTTAGCAACATATATCAATTGTAAAATACTGGTTTACCCAACCAATTTGTTAAAAAGTTTCATTCTTAGTAAAGATGAATTAAGGTATTTTGTTATTTTTAGGGCCCCAGGGCTGTGGAAGAGACATTTATACATACACTACGGTCTTTTCCATGATTTAAGGAACATTTTTATCAAGATCGGTCAAACAGTTATTTCTACGCGAGACATACATACACACACCTTACATTTGAATATATTTATTAGATGAAAAGTGGCTGACTATTAAATAAATGCATGGAACTCTTTAACAGAAAATAGTGGAGATTTTAAGAGTTCTTTATAGTAATTGCACTAGGTAATTGTATAATTGTACACCATTTCAGCCTGATCTGAGGTTGGCTGTAGGATAAATAACTTGTTCAAGCTTTTTACCAGACAGAGTGAGTTGATATATATGTTTTGTAAAAAAAAAAAGTACATTTTGGAGAGAAGCGAAAGGAAGTATATTAATCATTATGTATAAATATATTTAACACACATAGGCGTGATTATGTTTCGGTTACAGACCCTTGCTTGTAATTTTATATTACTACACCGCTGATTATATTACGTCGTAACTCTAGCTGGATTGACATAATGTCTATAATACTATTCAATTCAGCTAAGTAAATACATAGTATAAGTACATACATACTGTATGTATGTGCAGTGTAACACACTTTCTAGTAATTGATTAAGTAGGGTACTGTCACAACCGCTAGGGAATCTAATTGACAACTGATCGCTTTCGTGACAGGACGAATACATTTTCCCCCCTACCAGTTCGTGAGTCTCAATTGTCAGCAAATTGAAGAAATGCTCGCTTCAAACACGCATTCTATTAACTCGTGTGCCCGTGAAGTGGCGGCCCACTCTAAGCGCCCTCCCCACTATCTCATCTTAACGCCCCGTGTAGCTCCTTCTTTCCAACCACCAACTCACCAATCTGTACCCACGCCCTGTGTACACGAACCGCTTATAGCAGTAACTTTTTTTTGTTAACTTTCGGAAAGTTGAGTTGTTTTTTTTTTCCCTTCTCACATTGACTTCGATTTTAATGTTATTAGGTTTGGGTTTTAAACACTTAGAATCTAGACTCTGAGATTTCCATCCATGGCGAAAAAATAAATACATTATAAATACGTTTTCGGTGTATCCGGTGTACATATTATTTTATAAACTACAGGCGTTACTTCAAAACAGAAGTTTAGAGGGCCTATTTAAAAGCTATTTACATTTTTAAAGAGACTAGTGAGCCGAAATGTATTACTTATAAGCTCTGCAGAATCAAACTTTATAGACTCTTCCATTTGTAGCTCATTTATTTTGAAATATTTTTTTCTTGGCCGAAGGATTGCCAGCTCAAAAACCGTTTATAAAAGAAGAGTCTAGAAAAACATTTTCCGGGAGGAGAGGGGGGGTGGTTAAAACGGAGAGGATGATGGGAGATTTAAACTTGACACTTCTTGGGTAGGAAGTCAAACGACTTTACCACCATACTTTAAAATGCGTTAATTGATCAGACTTGACCACTGGATATGTCAATCAATACATTCTAAAGCTCGTCAAGTATAAGAATACATGCACTAAAATATGGCTTTCAGTATTTTAAAAATGAGGTGTTTCATAGTTGGCGGATTTAATAAAAAGATCTTTAATATGAGAAGGTTTACAGTAGCTCACTTTTTCAACTCAAATAGGGAAGCGTTTAATTTGTATGTTTTTTAAAATTTATATCTGTTTACATTTCAGTAATTTAAAACAGTTAATTTTTTTTATCATATTTAGAAACTATTCAATTGTATAATGCATATTATTACTATAATTGGTAACTATCTGTTGGCACTAGTTGGCAGATTTCCTTTTTGAATGAAAAAAAAATAATTTTTACGCATGTGTACCTGCCCATCCATCACATATAAAAAGTTATATAATTTTGAACTCAGATAATATTTTCTTTTTTTAATTTTGTTACATGCGAGTAGATGATTTATGTTTTTAATTATGTGCTTTAGTGTCATATTCAGTTGTTGTAACAATGAAATAGTTTGTATTCAATATTTCTTTTTTGCGTTTTCTCAACTGTGTGGATTTGACGACTGTGATATTGTAAATGATAAGAAAACTCTGAAACTACTGGTCAGGTTCAAACTTCAACAACATCTTTAGAGCACATTTATCTACAAGGTCAAAGGAAGGAATTTCTTTAATTTGGAAAAACAAAAAAAGATATGGGATGAGAATAATGAAAATATTATTAATAATTGTTTGTTCATAATTAAAAAACGAAAAAACAAAAATCACAAAAGATGTATTTCTCAATCTATTTCAATTTCATTCTCCCACATTGTAAAGTATTTAGAACATAAGTTTAGCAAGTTTAATGTAATTTCATCAGGCGGTTTTGTAGAAAAAAATACCTTTATTAACTCCCTCAAAATGTGTTATTTTGGTACTATTTTTAGCATCAAAAGCAAAAAAAAAAAATGTTTTTTCTCAAATATGATGTTCCATACTACATTTCATTAGCTAATCTATCTATTAAAAAATAATAAAATGTTAACTAAACAAGTAGTGAAGAAAGTTGCATTTTGACTACGTGTCTCCCCTTAATACGGTTAATCGTACATCTGTTAATCGGTCCAAGCGCTTTTTCGGACGGAGTCCTAAAGTAGTGAAACAAATTCAATTATACAGATAGTGTGGGCGTGTCCGTGTTTTATAATGTAACTATCAAAGATAGGAGGGCGGGTGTGTTTGGGTGTCTGGGCTAGAGAGTTTCTGATGAAACCACGAGATGGTATGTCGGAATTCAGATGTTTGTGTCTGGGCTAGAGAGTTTCTGATGAAACCACGAGATGGTATGTCGGAATTCAGATGTTTGGGTGTGTAGGCTAGAGAGTTTCTGATGAAACCACGAGATGGTATGTCGGAATTCAGATGTTTGGGTGTGTAGGCTAGAGAGTTTCTGATGAAACCACGAGATGGTATGTCGGAATTCAGATGTTTGGGTGTGTAGGCTAGAGAGTTTCTGATGAAACCACGAGATGGTATGTCGGAATTCAGATGTTTGGGTGTGTAGGCTAGAGAGTTTCTGATGAAACCACGAGATGGTATGTCGTAATTCAAGTCAATTAGAATAGTGGGTTGAGAGTCGACGAAAAGATGTCAATAGACGCGAGACGTAAATGATTTACCAAATTGCATTAGTTCACGAACAAAAGTCAGATTATTTGCAGACGATTGCATAATATATACAACAATAAAAACAAATCAAGATACAGACATTTTACAAAGTGAATTAGATGAATTACAGAAATGGGAATCAAATTGGAACCTGTCTTTCCACCCAGAAAAATGTCAATTATAAGAGTAACAAAAAAAAAACTAAAACAAATTAATTCCACTTATCTTATTCATGGCCAAGCAGTAACACAGACTAAAAACGCAAAATACCTAGGTGTTATAATAAATGAAAAACTGTCATAGAATCCCAATATTGATGAAACTATCAAAAAATCAAACAAAGCATTAGGGTTTATTAAAAGAAACTTCTATAAATCAAATAAGAAAATAAAACTAAAATGTAATTTAACCTTGGTTAAGCCAATAATAGAATATGCATCCTCTGTTTCGGACCCCTCAACTCAATAAAACATTAAGAAACTGGAACATACACAAAATAGAGCGAGCAAACGAATATACACATTTGACTAGAGTAACACCATTAGTAAAATCACTAAATTTAGAAAGCCTTCAGGACAGAAGACTCAAAAGTAAAGTAGCCATTGTACTTAAAACACTGAACCATCTTCAAATACAAAAACAAAATCTAATAAAATACTCAGAAAGACGCACATTCCTCGTTCCATATGCTAGGACAAATGTGTACAAATGCTCATTCTTACCTAGGAAGTAAATTATCTTCAACTTTGAAGCCACATCCGAAGCATGTCAAACATTTTACAAACAAACAAATAAACGAGAATTGAACTCTGACACACGATGAAATCTAAGAAAAAACAACAACATTTGCTTATACTAATTGTACTCGATATTAGACCTTAAAGATTAGGTCCTCATTACCCCTCGCTTCAAAAAGAAAAAAAAAACAACAACAAACAAACAAACAGAAAGAACAAATAATCTGCTAACCTGAGACAGGTAATGTTTTCTGAAGGTATTCCTTGACATCGTGAAGGTCAAGGTCTTCTGATCTTTTCCCCCAGCTGGAAAAACCTGTACTGCTCCAACTGGGTCGTTTCGCGCCTAGATTTGCCCACCTCCACTTTCGTGTGTGTCGTATTGTCTGTTTTCCGTTGTTGTCCACACCTCGTTTGCCCCACACGGACATCTGCTTCCATTTTTTCTCTAATTCAGGATCAAAGTCTCTTTTGCCCCAAACAGACATTTCTTTCCATTTCTTCTCTAATTCAGGATTAAAGTCTCTTTTGCCCCAAACTGCCATTTCTTTCCATTTCTTCTCTAGTTCAGGGTCAACGTCTCTTTTGCCCCAAACAGACATTTCTTTCCATTTTTTGTCTAATTCAGGATAAAAATCCCTTTTGCCCCAAACAGCCATCTCTTTCCATTTCTTCTCTAATTCGGGGTCATTGTCTCTTTTTCCCCAAACAGCCATCTCTTTCCATTTCTTCTCCAATTCAGGATCAAAGTCTCTTTTGCCCCAAACAGCCATCTCTTTCCATTTCTTCTCTAATTCGGGATCTGAACTACGCTTGCCCCAAACAGCCATTTGTTTCCACCTCTTCTCTAGTTCAGGATCGACATTTCTTTTGCCCCAAACAGACATTTGTTTCCACTTCTTATCCAGCTCTGGGTTAGCACCACTCATTTGAGAACCCTCCCACACAATTCCTGGGTACAAATAATCCATGTCCTGGTGATTGGATAACAAATCTGCTTCTCTTTTGCCCCAAACGGACATTTCTTTCCACCTCTTGCTCAAGGCATCATCGTCCAGAGACCTTTTACCCCAAGAACGAAACTGGGACCAGTGCCTTTTCTCGTTTGGCTGGTCGCCCACATTTTCAGCTGACTCCGAAGTTGATGACGGATCTTCGACTGCTTCGTTGAGCTGAAGAGTTCTGTCGGCTAGCGCCGTGTCTTGTAACAAGCAGATGAGAATGACGTGGCACAATGTCAATGCAAGTGTCATAGTCCGCGTGGCTGCCATTGTCCAGGAAAAATGCATCTCCGGCTCTTTTTGATTACCTGTTAGAAATACATTATAAGAATGTTAATAAATGTGGAATATACAGGAATTATTTTAACAATCACCACAAAACGTAGATTATTAGAAAACTATTCAACAAATGGCAGCTTAGTTTTATCTAATTTGTGTTATGATAACAGTGTATTTTTAGACAACTAGCCGGAAATGCCCCCGGTCTGCGGGCTATAGAGTATTACTTATCTAGTCCATGGATTTAGATCTTTGTCAAACATTTTTCCACGAAAATAAAAGTAGATTGTGAAAATGGGTTTTCCCGTTTAGCCGAAATATTCATATCTAATATATAGTACTGCGAAAATGGGTTTACCTGATTTGTTAAAAAGTTAAAGCAAAGTACTAAAGTTCCCCTTTCAGACCTTGCGATCTATAGGGTAGATGATGTAAAGGTCATCTGGTTCTGTGGCCTACAGTTAATGAGGGTGCCATGTGGCCAGCACAACGACCAACCGCCTTTACTTTTCCCTGACTAATGCTAGGTACCCTGGGTGGACTCATAGGCGCCCAAGGATCTCGAAATTAAAAATCCTAGTCTTCACCAGGATTCAAACCCGGAATCTCAGTTTGGAAGCCAAGCGCTTTAACCGCTAAACCACCGCACTGAGGTTAAAAAAAGTTTCGTTCCTTAATAGAGATGAATTTCGTTTTATTTTTAAATTTTAAGGCCTTCCGGATTTGGGAGGGACATCAAACGTACAGACTATCTCCGCCATGATCTAAGGAACATTTATGCCAAGTTTTATCAAGATTGTCAAACGGTTCTAGGCGGGACATACATACATACATACATACATACCATACATACATACATACCATACATACATACATACCATACATACATACATACATACATACATACATACATACATACATACATACATACATACCATACATACATACCATACATACATACCATACATACATACCATACATACCATACATACATACATACCATACATACATACATACTTCAATAATGCAACCATGTTCATTAGAGTGTAATTATTTCGTAATTTAAAAAATTGTACATCTCTATACATCTACATAGCCGAGAGTTAAATAAGACAATTTAGAGTTTAGAGCAAGTATCCGATATGTTTCAAAAGTACTATATAAAAAAAAAAAGCTAGCTGCCTGGTATTGTTTTATGCTCTTCGGACGGTCGAGAAGAAGATGCCGAGTTTGAACTCTCGTCATCCCCTGACGTCCACATAGATGGTCGAGAAAGTAGTAGGCTTCATTTCTAAAAGGAGGTCGGAAAGTTCAAACTAGGGGTGCACCGGATAGTAGCTCCGGCTCCGGTAGAATATCATATTTTACTATCCGGTTATATCCGGCTCCGGCCGAATATAAAAAAGTGCTATCCGGTGGACGCCTAGCTCAAACACAAACTAAACTACTACAAACAAAGATAGACAAGCGGAAAGAGAAAATAAGGTTTATAATAAAGGCACTGCTGAACACAATGTACAGACTACTGCGCAGAGGGGCGCTGTTAAGCAAACTTTATTGTGGACGTCTTGGGGAATAGGTTCTTAAATTAGAAGCAAGCTAACTCTGTGTATATTTAGTTTGCAAGCGTGAATTTTCAAGAACTTTTTTGGATTTGTTTTGTTTCAGTGTCATTCTAGTTTTATTTTTACTTCATCTCTACGTCCCCCTTTTATGCCTAGCGCCCCCTACTACCTCTTAGCTCCCAGAGCGCCCCAATTTTACGAAATCGCCAACCAGGGGGCGCTAGAGCCCCTTAAAGACCACTAGTCTGTATGGTGTTATCTAGTTGAGAACGGTTTTCGTTTGTGTTAAAAAATGTAGGTGAAAACTTGGTCATCGTAAGCATTTGACTAAAAAAAAAAAGAATTAAAAAAAAAAGGATAAATATTCATAGGGCTATCAACTTATTTTTTTTCTTATATTTTTGTTATAATTTAAGCATGTACGTGACTTTTAAAAATGTGATATTGCAGTGTTCTTTTTAAATAAAACCATAAATCTATTTTATGGTGAACTACGTAAATGATCATGTATCATTTGAAATGTGACAATATTTCCATTATATCGTCAGACATATGAGATCGAAGATCGGCCTTCACAAGATTGACCAAGACTTAAGTAGTTCAAGTTAACTTAACAATTTACTAAATATTGCTTTTTATGCATAAATTAATCATCTTTTATATTGTTATTTAATTCATTTTATTATAAATCCATTTTAAAATGTAAACAATTTTCAAATTTAAAAAAAGCCCCCAAAACAGATGTAGAAAGCCCAAAAAAGGCAAAGGAAGAGATCCGACAAAAAAAGGCAAAGAATAGAGGCCCTTAAGCCCAAGGATTCCCATGATGACAAAGCGCAGTGGGAAGCACAAATACTGAGGTATTTAGTTATCGATAGCCGACAGTTTAACAGTGATATGCTAACTTGTTGGTCTTTTGTGTTATTGTAAGTTAAAGTGTAACCAGAATAAAAAAAAACAAACTCAAAATTAAATTGAAACAAAGATAAAAGGGAAAAAAAAATGTTCAAGAAATTGTAAAAAAATCACCGTCCGAATTAAAAAAACAACAACTAATTTCCATAATTAACATAATAAAAAATTGATACTAAAATTGTTGATATGCTGCACAAAGTTGCACTCGTCCAAGACATGTCCCCCCGCTATCTCTAGACATCTAGTACTAATTTCCGCATTACGTAAAAACAATGTAAAAAAAAAACGTGATTTCCATTAAGTATAATTTATGAATGTTTTGTCACGCGGCACAAGTTTATTTGTGAATTTTTCAGCTTGAGAGCATAAAAGGTCACACTATAATATTCAAAGGGAGAAGCCGGTGGCTTGTGCCAGTCAGTCGATAAATATTAATGGGGAGCATGGTCGAGAGGCTTAGTACGCTTGAACTTGGCTTGTCTTGGCTACCTATGAAAGGGGCTTGAGGTTCGACACCCGACTCGAGCAGAGTTTTGTTTACTGAGCTCCTAAAGGCAGCACAGAAAACCTTCTCCCAGATACCCCCTCTCTCCCCCCCCCCCCCCCACTGTTCTACAAGTGAGATTAGACCATAGCGCTCTGAGGATGGTCCAAGCATGAAGGTAGCGCTATATAAAACTATAATTATTATTTTACTGCTTAAGAAACTTTATTTTTTTTTAAACCAGTTTATTCCAGCATACGTTACGTTTAATTGGAGCGGCCCGATTTAAATCGACCCCCCCCCCCCCAAACACACTTCTGGCCTGTTCAAATCATTTTTCTTCCCCAACACTATTTTTTTGTTGTTTTGTTCCGCCTACGCTACCCCTCCCTAATACATATTTTTGCAAGTGAATTCCATGACCAATAATCACTTATTCTCATATTCACCAACCTCACACACACTCACACACCCTACGCCTTAGACAATACCCTACATGCAATGTGAGTATTCTTCGACTTTTTCAGCTTTTTATCAAATTATTTGAAAGGCTTTTTTGACGCTTTCAAACATCATGCATTTGTAAATCAAGTGTTTAAAAAAATCAAATTAGGATCGAGGTTATGAATATCAAGACGCCCAAACAAGACTCTTGCCTCAAAACCCTCCTATAGAACAAAAACTATACGGAGAGCTGCCTGATCTGGAAACCACTGCGCGGTTCATCCCAGATATGGGATTACTGATATGAACCCTTAGACATGTAAAATGAGACCGAAGAAAGAAGACGAAAAAATTCTATTTCGACTTTTATATAGATCGAATTATATAAATTAAATCATCTGAGTACGGTCTGAGCTAACAGAGTGTTATTATTATTAGAGGACATGCTAAGCAAAAACAGAAGTGTAATCGTGTACTTTTAAAAATGTCGGCTTTTAAAAAACAAACTGGTTGGGTCAAGATTGCGAGTAAGGAATTTTATAAGATCCTTTATGCGATCATGAAAATATTTTGTCCTAGATATAGGGCAAGAATTAAAATGTTTTTTTTTTTTCGTATTTTTTTCGTCCACGGCAAGCGGGTAATGGATGACCCAGTGAATCATGGGCCTTTTTAAATATAATAATTTATATTTTTTAAGTTTAATTATATTATATGCTAGTGAGTCTTGGACGCTGACTATAGAGCTAGAGAAGAGAATACTAGCAATGAAATTGCTACAGAAGGATCCTAGGACTCCCATTCAAAGACCGCATCACAAACCAAGAGATTAGAGACACGGTTACTGCAGCGATTGGACCCCATGATGACCTGCTTACTATCGTAAAAAAAGCTACAAATTCTATGGCCATATTACAGACAGAAAGCGATGGGAGGACAACATAAAAGAATGGACGGCCTGCCATCGATAGAGGTTCTAAGGCAAAAGACAGAGAAGAATGGAGAAAGACGGTCGATGAATCTTGCATGGTGCCTCAACGGTCCAAAAGACTAAGGGTTAGATGAATGATATTAGTGCACCATCTTGAACTTTCGTTTGTTTACATATTTCGGACGTTCTTTAAGAAATGAAAATGACCAAGCCCAAATCTTCTAACTGACAGCCGGGGGTGTCGGCGGTCAAGGTTCGAACCCTGGACCACCAAAACGACAGTCAAAAGAGTATACCAGACGAACAGGCGTCCAGTTCTGTGTTGTCACGTTCCTACCACCAACTTTCTCTAATTTATAATATAACAACAGTCTTCTCTAATATAGCATCCTTAAAACAAGTGTTCTTTAATATAGCGTCATTATAACAAGAGTTTTCTCATAACAAGAGTGTCCGCGCTGGCTAGCGTGTCATGTGATATAAATCCAGCTGACAGATGACACAGTACATGTCCAGGGTAAGTAGCCACAAAACGGTGGGCGGGAATATTGGGGTGTAATAATAAGGCAACACTACCTCTCTCTCTTTCTCAAACACACGCAAACACACTCACACACACACACACATACATACAAATGAAAAAAAAATCCCTACAAGCCCCCTCCCTTTTTTACAACTTTTTTCCCCATCTGTAAGTCATAAAACAAAACAAAAACAACGTTATGACATTAGGGTCACTAAGGGCAGTGCGTGACCTTCCCAGCTAAGTCTCAGTTCGAATCTGTGTTGAATGCGGAAATTGTTAGCACGAGGTAAGCAAAGAAATGACAAGGAGTTCCAGACCAGTAATCCTTACAAACTTCTTTCAATGTAGAGTTTATGTAAGGGAAAGAACTGCACAGTTACTACCATATCTCAATACTGAAACTTATATTTCTCTCGGTGCAAGATTTATGGACTCGATCGCAAATGTTAAACGACTTAATAACAGAGACTATATGAAACTTCTTTCTATTCTTAATAAAAACCGTTGTATTTCTTCCTTTGAAACACTCATTGGCAACAATGTCTATCCACCTGATGCTAGTTAGGTTCCGTAAAGTTGTTAATGCTGGAAGCCCACCATTACCTATAAAATGCTTCCAATTGCACGGGTCTCAAATATTCGTTGACAACCAGCCTAACTCCTGGCCTTGACGTGTGGTTTAGATATCGACCCAGGCGGAACCGTTGCCACTGAAGCGGCAAAGGCGAGCAACCAGTAAGCCTCAGGCAGGAGGGGCTCATTAGCCTTGGTTGGCTACCCATCTAGGAGGATGAAAGCTCTGAATTCAAACCTCTGCGGCCTTGCGGCTATACCCAAACACAGAAGGGCCTTCGGGAGATCACCCAGAGGAAAAATCCGGAGCTGGTGACCCTAAAGGCAGATTGTGACATACAGTGCTACAGCCTGACAAGGCTTGCTGCACTACTGATTCCAAAATGTATCGGATATCCCGAGCCTTTGATCACAGCAGCTGCGTGGAGAGAGCCGAACTGCTGTGTGGGCGACAGGGTTCCGACCATAAGCAATGTCCAGGCTTTCATCTCGCTCGCTTATGCCATGCCAGTTCTCCCCAACCTCACCCCCCCCTTTTCCCAATAGCATTGCAAAAGCCTACATCCCAATGTGAAGAAACGCCAAATTATTCAATGATACTTCTTGTTCATCCTGTTTTTCCACAGCTGTATTCAATATATAGATTTACAATTCCACGATATACTAGACATAAAGCAGAGTACTACAAGACGCAGTGACTGACCTTTTGTAATTTGCATTTTTGATTTTTAAAAAAATTTAATTACAGACGTTTCTTCAAAAGAGAAATTAATTACGTCCTACTCGTATCCAGGTGTTAATGGGTTAAAGGATTCTCAACCTTGTTAGTTCCGGAGGCTGTACACAAAATCTAACTGTTCCTGCAGTATTGCTGTATTAACAAATGAATCAATGTGAATAGAGTTGTCGATTGTAGTTTTTTGGTATGCGCAATACAAGTTGCACATTCTTTTTTTCGTAAGAGTAAATTTAATTTTATAATTTTGCTATTTTCTGTGGTGTGTGTGGTGCCCCAGCAGACTAAGGGATAGAGAAATGTGAAGGCGAAAAAAAAAGAATTGAAGGAAACAAAAATGTTTATCTGCGATTTAAAAACAATTTTTTTTTTTTTTAAAAAGGAAACCTCAGAATTTGCGCTATTCACTTTTAGCTTTATCATCATTGGGATCCTTGGGCCTTAGGCCTCTTTTCTTTTCTTTGCCTCTTTTTTGGGCCTAATGTGCCTCTTGTATGGGCCATCTTGCCTCTTTTGTGGGCTTTTTTTTTTTTTTTTTTCAAATATGTTTTTATTTGTAAGTTCTCATAATTCACAAGTATTAAATCATAAACAATTGAAAATTGATTAACCTAAAAATACAACAATAGTAACAGAAACATTATTTAATATCAAAGACATACTACCTAACCATCCTGGCCATTGAATCCATAAAAGACATAACGATGATACAAGTATCCTCTACCCCAGAACAATCAACACAATATCAAATATCCCAGACCCCCATTTCTGGAAAACTACCTGAGCATTGTACAAGTATATGAAAATCAAACTAGATAATTCTCTACCCTAAAATCCATTATTTTTCTGAATGTCAATTCTAAGTGATTAGGATGAAAAACCTTATTATTATGTAGAGCTTTGAGCCAGCTAGCCCAAACAAGGTTCCTGTATTCGGAAACAATAATTAAGTTACAGTTACGTATCATTTTATTTTTTAGTTTTGGCAGCTTATTTAATACAATTGACAAGTTAACATTTACATAGTTCCTTACAGTACTTCTAACTTGAAGGAATAATGCACATTCCAAATACAAATGTTTCTCATTGTCAGCACTTTCAAGATGGCATAATATACAGGCACGGTCATTTGCTTATAGTTTCTTTTTATAACCGATTTGTTTTAGAGTCTCACTCAATGGGTATGAAAACACTTAAAATTTATCGTGAATATTTGAAATTAAAAAATGAGTTTATGGTCTTATGAATATTTATAACTATTTTAAAAGTTTTTTTGTTCTCTCTTTTTTACTACGAAGACCAAACTGTGAAATTTATGTCTTGACACGCTCTCTGATGGTATTATGTGTGCGTGTGCGCGCGCGCGCGTGTGTGTGTGTGTGTGGGGGATTTTATCGAATTAATCTTCCGTATCTTTCTCAACTCATAAATAGGAAAAGTAAATTGTTATGAAATGCAGAGTTTTATGTAAATTCAGAATTCAATGAAAAGAAAACGAATTTAAAAAAAATATTTTAAATATTAAAAAAAAAAGTTCTGGCCATTTTCAGAAGATTATATTTGTCTCTTAAAGTCTCTTTACAATTTTAACATTGAAATGTATAAAATTAAAGCTAAAAATAAATCGCCATTGTAACTCAAGAAAATGTTTAGTGGGCAGATTTCAATCTGAAAAAGAAGTGAGATTAATTAAAGTTGTCGTGGATGTTGTGTAAAAAATTAACGAATAGAGAAAAATGACGTATATCTAATTATTTTGTCATTATTTTTTTTTCTATTAAATTAAACAAATTATAATTGTGGTATTTCTTTTTTTTTTTTTCGCTTTTTTTTCTCGAATATTTTGAAAGTTTTGGTCTGGAACAAAAATGAAACTTGAGGCTTTAGTTCTGCAGCAAACAAGGAAATAGCATGACATGTAACAGAGACTAGCAGCACTCTAGTTATTGAGAAAGAAATGTAAAGACCATGAAGATCTTGAAGACCTTGAAGATCCTGAAGCAGATATTCTTCCTCACGTTATTACAATTATCTGGGCCCGCATCGTCATTCTGTGTCACATAATTACGCCCTCCCTCCAAATACATCGAGGGTCTCAAACCTTTTTTTTTTATTTTACCACTGTTGCAATGTTATGTTTGGGGTAAACTCATACTGGAACCCGAGACTTCTTCCAAATACAAACAATGTTATGTTTGGGGTGAAGACACACTGGAAGCAGAGACTTCTTCCAAATACAAACAAGGTTATGTTTGGGGTAAAGACACACTGAAACCAGAGACTTCTTCCAAATACAAACAATGTTAAGTTTGGGGTAAAGACACACTGAAACCAGAGTTTTCTTCCAAATACAAACTAGGTTATGTTTGGGGTAAAAACACACTGAAACCAGGGACTTCTTCCAAATACAAACAATGTTAAGTTTGGGGTAAAGACACACTGGAACCCGAGACTTCTTTCAAATACAAACAATGTTATGTATGGGATAAACACACGGTAACCCGAGACTTCTTCAAAAGACAAACAAAAAACCTCATTGAAATTGTAATCTCTTTATGAGGTAGAATTGCACTAGTATTTTCACGTAGTCCTCTGACATCTCAATATCTCTAAAAAGAGGCTACTTAATGCAGGAAACAAGGGAAGGGTCTATCTAGTCGCGCAATATGCGCTTTGGATTTTCGTCCCAATAGATCTTATTTTGAGCTGTTATTCCCTGACGTCCTAAAGACGATTTGGGCTAAGACGTAATGATCTTCAATTGTGAAGTAACTTCCCACAACTAGTAAACAAAACAACAACAAAAAACAACAACAAGATATTGTCATAATCCATCCAGTCTGACAAGTTATTCAATATAGTCGAAACCAGATTAAAATTAGAAATATTCACTTTTATCTATTCTTACTAGCCGTAGAAAGTTAAAAGCCACAAATCACACTTCCACGGCCCACTGTTAACGAAAGCAAACACAGACAGACATATCTAACCACCTATACTAATTCCCAACTAATAGCAGCACCCATTACAGTTGGTTGGATACAGGTCGCCCTAAAAATCTCGAAATTCAAAATATTTTCTAACATCATGAAAAGTCATAGAGTGTACCCTTTTACTGATTACCTCCCTTTGTCCCTCGTAACGTGTACATCATATAGTATTTTCAGAATGGTCGAGACCAGGGAGAATATTAAGGATACAGACAATTGAACCGAAGAAGGTGTCACCTCTAAATAGGTGTGATTATACAGGAAGGGCCTCAGTTCAACCGGACACTGATAATTTTAGCATCAACGTATAGACCATAGCCTATGAAAAGGGAAATTACTTCAAAAAACTAGAGCTAGGAGAAAAAATAATTATTTTCTACTTTAAATCTGCTTTTCATTCTTTTTTTTAAAACCCGAAGGCTACGTGGAAAAAAAAAACCGGAAACAAATTTGTTACCCCCGTTGTGCCCTCCATCTTCCGAATTCGTGTCGGCGCCCTGACACTCCTCTCGCGTCATTCCAGCTCCCCATCTGAAATGTTCGCCGCGAATGGTGCGCAGTGCTGTCCCCTAAAACTTCCGAGGACGGCTATTAAGGGGCAATTACTCTGGCGATTCTTTATAAGGGAGATATCCGCGGCTCTTTGCCGAATTAATAGCGTGTGATTTCTCTCTCTCTCTCTCCCTCTTTCCGTCACTCTATCTTTATGTCACTCCCCATGCCTCTTATCTTATCTACTTTCTTTTTTTTTTCCTCCCTCTCTTATGAGCCCTCCCAAATGGCCGAGGCGGATGACGGGAATGACGGAAGCATGATGGAAGCAGGCCGATGTATGAGCTATTTATTTGTCAGGAAGAGATCGCCCCTCTGATCGCTCTGTTAGGTGGAAGGTGAAACAATGGAATGGTGGAATGGGAGGGGGGGCGGTATGAGGGGTGAGAACCTGAGTGGATGATCTGATTAAGCTATATTTATATGTGGTGCGTGGTGGCCGCGTGGAAAGGAGTATGGCTACTGAGCTGACGGTCTCAAAGTTCAAATCACGATGAAGGCCTGAATCTTGAACTTCAAGATTTACATCATTATTATAGTGGTGTTACTTAAATGGAGGCAACTCAATGAGGGTCGACATTACAAGATGATGGCTGTTTATTTATAAATAATATGAGACCACCACAGTCTTAGTCTTGTGATTTTGCCTACAAGGTTCATTGTCTCCGCCTGTCTTCTCTTTCCTTCAAGGTTCACTTTCTCTGCCTCTGTCTTCTCTTTTCTACAAGGTTCACTGTCTCCGCCTCTGACCTCTTTCCTACAAGGTTCACTGTCTCCGCCTCTGTGTTTCTTTTCTGCAAGGTTCACTGTCTCCGTCTGTGTGTTTCTTTTCTACAAGGTTCACTGTTTCAGCCTCTAACCTCTTTCCTACAAGGTTCACTGTCTCCGCCTCTGTGTTTCTTTCCTACAAGGTTCACTGTCTCCGTCTATGTCTTCCACTTGCAGGAACGATCTTACCACTCAGGGCCGGCCCTAACTATTGCGGGGTCCTATGCAAAACTGATTGCGCGGCGCCCAGTCTGAGTAGGGATAAGCATAATGTGAAATTTAAGATTTTGTATTAGAAAATACATTTTTATTAAATGAAAGCTGACAGTTCCTTTTTTAATTTATCGCGCGTAGAATTGACACCCCAAAATGACAGTTTTGTCTATTTTTCAGGGAGATTTTTATGAGTTTTCAGGAGATTTTAATAATTTCAGATTTCCGGGACGTTTTCGTATGCTTTGCAAATTCAGGAGTTTTCTAGGACGTCCTGGAAAATCAGGAGGCCGTGGAAACCCTGTTATTATATATAAATCATAATGTTTTGATTTAATAATTTACACCTAGAATTAGCGCGGGTCCTACGACAGTGCAAGGCCCACTGCGGCCGCATAGGTAGCAGTCGCCTGAGGCCGGCCCTGTTTCCACTGTTTCTCGGACACTTTCTTATCAAGACCACCCACAAAGAGCACCTACACTGCTGGTCCTTCTGCTGGCTATGATCTCTTTCGTAGCTTTTAGTCGGAGAATGGCAAGGTCTAGCCCTAGACGTTAGCTTCTTCATTCCACTTTGGCGTAAATCAACTGTTCCTTTTAACAGTTCGTCC
The DNA here is from genome assembly GCA_036873155.1 of Biomphalaria sudanica. Classification (NCBI taxonomy): domain Eukaryota; kingdom Metazoa; phylum Mollusca; class Gastropoda; family Planorbidae; genus Biomphalaria; species Biomphalaria sudanica. The sequence goes on along the minus strand of JAZGLO010005573.1, from coordinate 410,930 downwards.
ATATCCAGTGTTGAACAGTTCGTTGGTGCGCATTTTAAGCGTCGGCGCAAGAGCAGAGTTATTACATGATTCTCTTGCCAAATTACAGAGAAAGATTGGCCAAACGGAGTTGATTTTCTATTGAGGAACATATTATGCCCAAAGATTCTTCTTTATATATTAAATCTTAAAAGCTTTTTCTTTGCCTATTTTTTAAATTATTTTTAAATGTGTTTGGCAGTGTGTGAGAGAGTGTCTATGTGTGTGCTGCATGTAGCTTTTTTTGTAGCACCAGGAAATGAATGGTTAGCAGCCCGTGATCATACACCCCCTCCCCAAACTTCAAGACCAACATTACTGGTTGGACCTAAACATTCTTCATTTCGATCTATAAATAGAATCGTGTCCTGTCAAGCTTCTCTAGAAGTATAGTAAAAAAGAGTCTGAAACTAATCACACTTTGTCTTTTATGTTTGTTAGTAATGTTTTAAAAAATTATGTGCACCAAACTATGAGCACTGAACAATGAGAACCAACATTTGTGCACCAAATTATGTGCACCAAACTATTTACACCAAACTGTGTGCACCGAACTGTGTTCAGCAACGTCGTTCATCAGTAAGATATATTTTTGTTTGTGAGTGTCAAAATAAAAGACAAACAATATGATATCACCGTATCAATCAAGAAATCAATTAATAGTTCAGGACACGTCTAAAACAGAAGCAACGGGGCAGACCATCTTATAATATACATTACAGAAGTTATGTTTTAACAAAATTTCTTTACTTTTAGTGGTACGGGCAGTTGCCCCAACATTCAAAAGCCCTAAACCTCCCTAGGAACAGTACGTGGGAAGAACCGCTGCAGACCTGCCACGTCGTCAGAAAACAAAAAAGTCTTTACTGGACATTGATGAATGGGCTACAATGAATTTTGTTTTTTTCTGTAACGTAGCTCGACCCTGGCAGTGCCTAAGCATGAACCAAGTATCTGCGTCTTCTATGCGCAAATATTGAGAAGAGCTTTCGGACCGGCCCAGTACCGTTGGCTGGACATCAGAGAAATATTCACTGTTACATGTAGCACTAATAGAAGAGTGGTCTTGGAGTTCAAAGGTTACGTAAACAGCAGCAATAATTATGATCTAATATATAGTGAAATAAGAGAGAGAGAGAGAGAGAGAGAGGCTGAGAGAGAGAAATTGAGAGAGAGAGAAATTGAGAGAGAAATTGAGAGAGAGAGAGAGAAATTGAGAGAGTGAAATTGATTTGAGATTGATAGAGAGAGATTGAGAAAGAGAAATTGAGAGAGAGAGAAATTGATTTGAGATTGATAGAGAGAGAGAAATTGAATTGAGATTGAGAGTGAGAGAGAGAGATTGAGAGAGATTGAGAGTGAGAGAGATTGTGAGAGAGATTGTGAGAGATATTGAGAGAGAAAGAGAGATTAAGAGAGAGAGAGAGATTGAGAGAGATTGAGAGTGAGAGAGATTGTGAGAGATATTGAGAGAGAAAGAGAGATTAAGAGAGAGAGAGATATTGAGAGAGAGATTGAGAGAGAGAAACTGAGAGAGAAAGAAAGAGCGAGTGAGAGATTGAGAGAATGAGAGAGATTGAGAAGAAATTGAGATATAGAGGAATTGAAAGAGAGAGTTGAGAGATAATGAGAGATAGAGAGATTGAGAGAGATATTGAGAGAGAAAGAGAGATATTGAGAGAGAGGGATTGAGAGAGAGAGATTTAGAGAGAGAGAGAGAGAGAGAGAGAGAAAATACGACACGTACACTTTGTGTTTCATAAACTGGAAAATGGCTGCAGCCTCAGACTCTCGTGTGTTACACATTCTCCCTGCAGCTCAGACATGAGTACAGACACAAGAGACACCTTCAAAGACCTCCCCCCTCCCCACAGTTACAACCCTAACATGTAACCTGCAACTAAGAAGCCCATTCAACTTTAAGCCACGTCAGCACTCATCACATCTTCCACTCCTCATCTGTACAAGAGGGTCGACATGAACCGCTTCATCAAACTAACCCAAACTTTGATGAAAATAATCCTCCGATGAGAGCTTAACGGATCTCCCACTGGCCAGCACTCTGTCAAGATTTAACATAACATATGACAAAGTAAATAATCAGTCATAAATGTCGATAATATTTTTATCGCAGCGTCTCTAACCCATATAATTTTGGCATCAAAAAAACAAGTCAATAATTGAACACCTAGATTAAGGGTTATAAAATAAAACAATTATTTATAAAGAAGAAATACATACAAAATAATAATAATAATAAAAGCTTATTTGTAGTGTAATTGTATAAATTAGTTTGGATCAGTTGTGAGACTATGTGCTACTCTACCAAACTAGACATAAGTCTATGGGATTAGAAATATTTTTACCAATTGTTTTTGTTTAGCTTTCATATAGCACTATGATACTATCACGTGACTGGACCAGATGGGAAAGGGGGAGGGAAGAAGGGGGTATCTTGGGGAATGTTTACAATACTTTACAAGATCGTATTTTAAATGCATTAAAAAAAAATGTTCGTTCAGGGTCTTTAATTAGACTTATTCAACTTATACCACCACATCTGTCAAGTACGATTTCCTTCCCTTGTTCAAGATACCAAACTAAAAATTAATTACCGATAGTTAATTACCTAATTTTTTAAAAAAATATTTATTCTTGTGTATCAGGTATAAAAAAGTATAATAATGCAAATTTAAGCTTAATCCAAGATTGGGTATGGGAGAAATAACATGTACAAACTACCAGACAGACAGACAGACAGAGTGAGTTGATATAAGCTTTGTAAAAAAATATAATAAACAAGACATTTAGTTCTACAAATAGTTAGAAATTGTGGAATGAATCGAAAACACTCTTAAACCCTCCATCTCCCCAGGACATGGGCGAATTACGAATACCAATGAACTTTTTTTTGTGTTTTTCTATGACTGTTTTCAATACAAAATTAACATGTGTAAATCCTGTAGAGAATACATACTGTTTATTCGGTATTAATGAATGCTGTCAGCCTAAATTCGCGCTAAAGCCAGAGTGATGAATTGGATGTTGGGGCAGAAAGAGTCTGTGTAAGGTGCACTACTTAGGAGAAGTTCATGATGAGATGGTCGACTTTTAAAGATAGGAACAGTGTCTGAGGTGGTGTACATTTGTGGGGTAGATATGTGTGGGATGAATATAAGTGGACACTTATGTGTGGAGTAGATATGTTCAGGGTATTTATATGTGTGGTAGATATATGTGGGGTAGATGCGTGTGGGGTAAATATGTGTGGGATAGATATGTGTGGGGTAGACTTGTGTGGGTTAGGTATGTGTGGGGTTAGATGTGTGTGAGGTATATGTGTAGGTTAGATATGTGTGGGATAGATATGTGAGGGGTTGACTGTGTGTGGTAGACATGTGTGGGGTAGATGTGTGGGGTTAGATATGTGTGAGGTTGATAGGTGTGGGGTGGATTTGTGTGGGATACTTATGTGTTGAGTAGATATGTGTGGGTTAGATATGTGCGGGTTAGATATGTGTGAGGTAGATATGTGTGGGGTATATGTGTGTATGTTAGATATATGTGGGATAGATATGTGTGTGATAGACATGTGTGGGGTAGATGTGTGGGGTAGATTTGAAGGTAATGTGCCTGGTAGATATGTTGTGTAAAAATGTGGGATGAATGTATGTAGTAAATGTTGGGTAAAAATGTGTGATTTATGCGTGTGGTATAATTGTGATAGATGTGAGGGGTAGATGAGTGTGATAAATTAGTTTGCTAGATGTATCAGGTGGATGTGTGTTGTAAATTTGAGGAATAGATGTGTGTATTACATGATATGATGTAGAAGCAGATTGTGTGGGCTAAGTGTGTGTATTTAAACACTGGCTACAACGATGTCAGGAAAAAAAAGCAAGGCCAAGGACACTAGCTCCAGATGGATAACCTGCTCAGTGTGGATCCGAACATTTCGGGCTCACATAGGTCTCACCAGCCACATAAGGAGGCACAAAACCCCAGTGCAAGGCCCTCAGTCCCCTGGATAATAAAAGTGGTCATCATCGAACCTCGATGGACGAACTATATATATATATACATCGAAACACTAAAAATACTTTGATATCAACTCTTAATTTTGTCTTAATTTCTTGTTGTGAAGTCTACGGATTTCTTCCTAATTATAATTACTTTAACATTTTCGACGTTATTCCCTTTTTAAGTAATATATTGTATTCTACGTTTGATGTGACACAGATAAACTCAGAAACATTTATATCAATTTATTTTTCGGTTGAAATTTTCAGCTCTTAAAATTACGACATCGCTTACAAGTTATGTCCCTTACAGAATTGGACAATTAAGAACGATAACCTAGTTTTATTGAAATAACATTTTTTTTTGTACGCCGCATCATCATCATCTAGGACGAAAATATTCCAGCTTGGAATGAACCCTAAACCAGCTGGATTTGACTTGTCATTACAGACAATGCCAATCAACGACCATAACTCAGCAGATGCTTTTTTTTCTTCCAGAATGACTGCTAAAGTTAATCTGACCTCGTCCAAATCTAATTATTATCGCTCACCAGTAGCCAGACTTGCCTGCACCCTCGGACCACTCCCCACCCACACCACGGCTTCCCAATCCAACGGTCTAAATGACCATAATGGTAATAACTGTCCAAATAGCGACTGCGCGAAAACCACATGTGGGAGTTTATATCTTAGGAGTAACTCACGTGTGGATATTCTGTCCTTCCAACCATCTGTCTGGTTTGCCATCCATCCTCCAAGATTATCCATATTTTATAATCAGGTGGAATTGGAATAGACCCGCCTATATTCACTCACCGTCTGCCATATATTGACACAAAAATAGAATAACAGAGGTCATTGTCTCTGCTGCCCTGTAGTCGTATTCTGAGATACTGTAATCTGTTGAGAAATCGAAATCTATGTCCTCTTGTTTGTAAATGTGTGATCTACGTAAGTGGCATCTGAGTTAAAATATATTAAAACTGTGGGTAATAAATTATGAAACCAGTGTTGTATTTTTTTTTAGCTAATAAGTTATTGTTCACAGATGTCAGGGTGACTTTAAGCCTTGTGTCATTTGCACGGGTTCCGTAGATTGCAATGTACACATTCAAGCAGTGGTGTAGCTAGGGTTTGGGGAGAGGGGCAATTTTAAATTCCCGTGGCCCCACTTGAGAGGGGCCCCACAATGAGTGGGGCTTTTTTACATAAAAAAATTTATATTAGGCAAAATGCAGGGGCAACCGAAAAAGGTCAACCCCAGGGTCCCAAAACGATGGAAAATTTCTAGCCACGCCCCTGCATTAAAGGCGTTAAAGAGCAGAAACAACAACATCCACTATACCATTCTGATACCACGAAAAAAAAGCGCAAACTAATGACGTCATAGTTAGTAACTAATGATTAAAACACTGAAGTTACCTGTCCTCTATTCTAACCACCTACTTTCACAACATCAACGACATAAAAACAACACCAACAACAACAATTGCCCTTTTTAAAAAAAAAATAAATTGTTGCATCGTCCAACGTCACGATTGATTAGATAAATAATTGATCCCATCAAGGTGTCTAAGGTGGGCACCAGACACTTCAGAGTCAGCGTTGGTTACATCAAGTATTCAGCAGACTTTAGCCAGTAATCAGACAGGTGAGACTGGAGCTTTATGGCACCAAAATAGTGTTTGAAACAAATCAATCAAGCATCTCTCTCTCTGCTATTGTTCTATCTTCTTTAGAATCTACACAAATCCAAATCGTCTAGTCACTCTAAAGTCTAAACGCTAAGCCATCCAACATAAAAATAATTCGAAGATGGCTGCCTGGTCGTGCGGTTTGCTCACTGGACTGTCTTTTGGATTTATCGATGGTCCCGGGTTCAAACCCTGACCGCTCCCATCCCCCGTCGTCCTGCGGGAGGTTTGGACTAGGCAGTAAACGATCTTCAACTCTGAAGGAACATCCGAAACATGTAAAACATTTTACAAACAAATATTTTGCTATTAGGTCAAGGCCTGTGACGTGGCAACGAGTTATTGGTCTAAACTGTCCACATGACTCTAAGTGCAGGTAAGCGTTTAGGTCTTTGGTCAAAGTCCGATAAAATTATAATAATATAATTTTTCGTGTGATATATAAAACTTTTCCCTTAGCGAGCATTGTCCAAATCGCAGAGAAATGCCCCTAATGTGTTTTTAAGTTTAGGCGGGGCTTTGATGAACCTTACATCCGTTATTGAAACGTTTTCTAAAGGGAATTATTTTACCCAAAGGCCAGAAAGGCTCTTCACCGACCCGTCTATCCGGACACCCGTCATCAACTAGAAGATCATTTAATAACATCCGTTGTTGAGAAACGCGGCTTCTTGAGCTCCACCTGGTTTCAACCATTGAGGCCAGAGGCCGAGCACGCGAGAGATTCCTCATATTCTTCTACCGTACCGCCACTAACCGTGAGAGACAAATACAACACTGCTTATGGCCCCAGTGAGGAACAGTGCAATAACTGGTTGCTAGAATGTGGGAAGCCACGGAAAGAGATGTTTCCATTCAAATTAGCCTGTCATCCCTAGGAGACGTATCCTCAGGGGTACCACGATGAGGCCAAGAATGAGATTCAGTGATGTAGCTCGAGACATCTGATCCTACTTACCTTACTTAGCTATCACACAAAACACGAACATTCAAAGATAGCAATAGCATGTAGAAAGCAACTCTATATTCTAGAATCAACAAAATTTGAATCTGCCGCATGTTATTCTTCCGACTTTAAGTTCCCCTTAGAGACCTTGTGGTCTATAGAGCAGACGATGTAAAGGTCATCTGTTCTTCTGAGGCTATCGAGGGTGTCATGTGGCCAACACAATGACCAACCGCCTTTACCTTTTCCCCAACTAATGTCAGGTACTCATTGGAGCTGGGTGGACTCAGAGGTACCCTAAGGATCCCGAAATAAAAAATCATTGTCTTTACCAGGATTCGAACCAAGCATTTTACCCCTTAGCCTCCGCGCCATCATTCTTCCTACAGCAGCTGGATAAAAGAAAGATATTTAGAGTGTACACAGCTTTAATCGACTTTCGACCTAATTCAGATGATTCAGTCAGCTGAATTAAAAGGACAGTTATATATCCCATGTGAAGAAAAACAAAAATCACAACCAATTTGAAAAGGAAAAACAACGGACAAATATATTTTGACCACACCACGTAGTTTAAAGTTCATCAAGCCAGACGTTGCCGCACGACGAGACCATCGTTTCTTGTTCTACTCCCACGTCTGACCCGATCGAAACTGGAGGATTTCCCGCGCAAAGAAAATTGATAGACAGCAGCCAGATTTTTTTTTTTTTGAGCGCGTCAACCTAATTTAAGTTGACGATTCTTTTTTTTTTTTAAACCCTTATCAAAAAAAAAAAAAAAAGTTGACAGGCAAAATTTTTTTTTTTTTTTTAAGTTGTTCTTAATACAAGACAAGTGTTGTTTTTTCACCCTAGTGCCATAAGAGGTTGGAATGGGTTGCCTCAATCAGCCAGTAAAACCAATGATATTGAAGAGTTTAAGTCTATAATTAGCATGTATAGCTAGATTAACACCTAAATACACACTTATCTTATCATTGGAAGGAAGGTCTGTTATGTATGATATAACATAAGATAAGCTTTGAATGGTTAGAGAAATATATTTATCAATGGTTTTTTTTTTTGGCTAATGACTCTTAGGATGTAAACTTATGCATGGATTACTTGGAGAGAGGATGAACAACTTCCTGGGTTGATTTGGTGCGCGTTTACCTAAAATATGTGCACACTGTTGTTCCCCTGCAAGACTCCTTGTTCATCTCTGGTTTTATTTAATTCATAATACTGAGAACTAAAAGAACTGATGCATAATACTTTTTAAAAAGGTTTATTAAAATTAATAATTGAACGTTTAGTGACAGTCTAATCATAACATTGGACGACGATTTTACAATTGTAAATTTAACACTTTTTTAAATGGCCACTTTTGAGTTGTTATGGAGTGTATGCGCATGTTTCTGATGTAACCACGAGCAAAGGTGAGCAGATGGTTTGGGTTGTGTAAGCTGATTCTTATGACCTAAGTTATATTTAAAGTTCTACGTTCAGATTATAATGCGCCTGCACAGGATTAGTTGTACTAGCTACAATAGAGAATGAAAGAGTATCCAAATATTCCAAAGAATTATTTTATGAATAATGTTTTTTTCCTAGCTGGTTCTCACGTTCAGAATTGATATAACAAGCATGTTATTAAATATTAGAAAACAATACATTAGAAATAGTGAGAAAGCGAGCGGAAGAGGAGAAAGAAAAAAGTGAGACTTTGGAAAAAGAGATTAGGGGAGAGAGTGGGAGACAGCGAAAGAGAAAGAAAAGAAAAATATGACAGAAATAAAGAGATTGAAAGAAAAAGTGATCTGAATAGAGACGGAAAGAGACAAAGCTAGAGAGAAAGAGAGAAAAGATAGAAATTAAAGGGACAAAGAGAAAAACGGAAAGAGAGAATGAAAAGAAACTATCACATAAGCAGAGAGAGAGAGAGAGAGAGAGAAAGAAAGAGAAAGAGAGAGAAAGAGTGAGAGAGAGAGAAAGAGAGAGAGAGAAAGAGAGAGAGAAAGAGAGAGAGAGAAAGAGAGAGAGAAAGAGTGAGAGAGAGAGAAAGAGAGAGAGGGAAAGAGAGAGAGAGAGAAAGAGAGAGAGAAAGAGAGAGAGAGAGAAAGAGAGAGAAAGAGAGAGAAAGAGAGAGAAAGAGAGAGAGGGAAAGAGAGAGAGAGAGAAAGAGAGAGAGAAAGAGAGAGAGAGAGAAAGAGAGAGAAAGAGTGAGAGAGAGAGAAAGAGAGAGAGGGAAAGAGAGAGAGAGAGAAAGAGAGAGAGAAAGAGAGAGAGAGAGAGAAAGAGAGAGAAAGAGAGAGAAAGAGAGAGAGAAAGAGAGAGAAAAAGAAGTTACGTGTCAAGAACAAAACATGAAAATGATTTTTCTCTCGCACATAAAGTAAACAAAAAAAAAAAAAAACGCAGAGAAATAAATCACACGACTCTAGTTTACTTTAGTCCGAGACTAACACAGTAGATCGAAAGTCTGTCTTCAGAAAGTAGCTAATGCAAGAGTGACGGGCAGACTCACATCTAGAGACCTTCTATCTCGGGGCTATAGGTCAAACACTTCATAACGTAATGTTTTGTCCCAGAAGTGTTGTGCGCCTGTGCGTGTTTGTACACGTGTCTGTGAGTGTGTATGTGTGTCTGTACATGCGTCTGTGAGTGTGTGTGATTGTACGAGTGTTGTTGTGTGTGTGTGTGTGGGCTTGTGTATTTCAAAAGACAACCAGCTCAATATCCTCAATACCCTAGCCCTGCATCTCCGCAATCCGGAGCAATTCTCGTACGCCTTAGACATTGTGAGATTAAGATTCAAATATTACCGTAAAATAAGCCAGACAATGTCTTCGGCATTGCGAAGATCATTATCAAAATTGTAGAGATTTTAAAATTTGTTTTTCATCTTTACCTGCACCTATCACTTAGACTGTTGGACCGTTGAGGCACCACACAAGATCTGTTGACCGTCTTTCTCCATTCGTCTCAGTCTTTGGCCTTAGTTAGAACTTCTTTTAATGACGGGCCCGTCCATTTTTGTATGTTGTCTTCCCATTGCTTTCTCTGTCTGCCTCTTCTTCTTCTACCTGGCACTTTTCCCTGGTCTAATTGTACTAATGACCCCGAATACCGTGTATGACTATGACTATAGAGATTTAGTTTGCCTTTAATTTTTGGTTTTGCAATATTGAATAATTCAGAGGTCATCGTGGGTTGCAATCGCTCTATTAACCCTGTCTCTAATCTCTTCGTTTGTGATGCGGTCTTTAATTGTGAAACCTAGGATCCTTCTGTAGCATCTCGATTCCAGTATCCACAAATGACCACAATATTTGATATTTTCAAATGTGTCTCATTAGATCAGATATTATATAAAAATGCTCTAAGAATCTAATATTTAAAATATAATTATGTGCATCTGATAGTTTTAGATTAAAAAAAAATAGATACATAATCAAGTTTTAACCTTTAGCTCACAGAAAATTATCAAATGCAATTTAAAAACTTAAACTTATTCAAGTGTCTCCACTATATTGGATATTTTCAGGTTTTTTTTTTTATCCGTGCAAATATTATATAGAAATATTCAAGGACTCTAAAACTTTAATTAAATTTTGTAAGTTCAATACTTTCAAGAGAAAAACAAGCACATATAATAATGAGGCAAAAAGAAAGTGTATATAAGGGAAAAAACTCCACACTATATCTCTCAATAATGTTGTAGTTATCTCCTGTATCCGATAAAAAAACTAAATAATTAGGCATAGGTACAATAAATAATTGTTTAAAGTTGCAACTTGATCCAGGATAGGCGTCGGGGTAACAAGGTTAACAATGATATAAACCGGATCAAACCCTACATATTTAGCAATACCTGTGTATACTGAAGGATTTATTTATCTTGTCCGTATCAAAAAATAATTAATCAACAGTAGTGGTCAACTTTTTAAAATAGATTCATGTTAATGAATATTTGTGAAAAGTTTCATCTTGAGCCGAGAGTAGATGTGGGGGAAGAAGCGTGTTTAAACCTTTCACCAGACAGACATATAGACAGAAAGACTTCGTAAAAATGCCATGTGTTTAAGTTTTAAGTGTTTAAGTGTTTTAATCTTTCGTTTACGTTCCTATTTCCCCCTACCTAGAAAAAACATAATAACAATTCTTATGATAGGCTCATAGATCCAGACATAGAAGACGGTCCTCAACATGTACCTTAAGGTCTATTTATTTACCAAACTAGTTAATGAATAAACGCAATATGCGGGAAAACCCTCTGACGTATGTCTGTTTAACATAAAGATTGTCTAGACCAGGGGTCGGCAACCTTTTGAGTCGGAAGAGCCAAAAATTACAATTTACACAATTTCAAAGTTTTTAAAGAGCCACAAAGTTTTTTCTTGCCAACTATAAATAGTAGCACTACTAGCATAAATAGAGTTCTTTGATAAATAAAAATAAATCTATTTATTCAAAAGAAAAAAATATTTATTTATTTATATATGACTAGAATTTTTCACAATAAATTAGATAATATATATATATATATGGCATTATTAGATAATTACTTATTATGTAAGTACGCGAAGACTACACTGGCTCGGTCATGTCACTCGCATGCCAGATGGAAGAATCCCTAAGGACATCCTGTACGCTGAGCTAGCTGAGGGAGCCAGACCCAAAGGCCGCCCAAGACTAACTTACAGAGATGTCTGCAAGCGAGACATGAGAGCCATGGGCATCGACCAAAGTATGTGGGAAGACATAGCCCAAGACCGACAGCATGGAGACAGAGTGTACGTGCTGGTAAGAACTTTGCTGAATGCGAAAGAAATGAAGCTGCACCGGTCAAGAGAAAGAAAAAGAAAGCTGCCCTGTCAGTGAGCCCTAGGACGGATGAATATAAATGCTCAAACTGTGGCAAACTCTGCCGATCCAGAATTGGCTTGATCAGCCACTCCAGATTCTGCCCCGTCTCAAGACGTAACCGAAGCCAGTCACTCATCTGGGCGCATCCATTGTCTTACAAGACAGAAGGAGCCATATATATATATATATATATATATATATATATATATATATATATATATATATATATATATATATATATATATAAGTACGTTGATTTAAAGAATTAAACATTTACATACAACACTAACTTGTACTTCAATAAAAAAAAACAATTGAGCAAACAAATTCAATGGGAGCGATGGCTTTGGTTTTTAGAAAGTTTGGAGACATTTGTCTCAACACTTGTTGTTTTTTTGTTTCAAACACGACTCTAAATTTTCATTTGTTAATTGGCATCTTACTTAATTTTTAATTATATTCATGCAAGAGAACGCTTGCTCGAATGAATATGTCGATCCGAATATAGTCAGCACTCCAATGGCCAACCTTGTCACTTTACTGTAGCAATCTGGAAGACAATTCCTTGCGTCGAATATAAGTGCCTCATCTCGCGTTATTTCTTTGAAAGCTGTCCACTTTTGTTGCGTTACGTACATGCATTTCTGGACCTCCAACTTTTCAAAATTGCTTTTCAAATCTGCAAATCTGCAAATTCCCCGCTCCAGAAAGCTTTACTTTTTAAAGTCCAGTATCAATTCCAAATGGCTCAATGTGGATTTCGTTACTATTTTTGTTGAGGGGATTTACAATGAATGCTAGAATGGTTTTGTTGGTTTTGAAATGCTCAAATCTCTCAGCTAATTCATCTGTATTCTTTTTAAATAACTGTGCTGAAGTATGTCCTGTCAACAATTGCACTGGTTTTATCAAGATATTGCTTTAGAAAGTAAAAATGAAGTCATTTACCGCTATGAATAAGTCAAGTTCCCCTTTCAGATCTTGCGATCAATGGGTCAGATGATGTAAATGTCATCTCTTTCTGTGGTCCACGGTTACCAAGGGTGTCATGTGGCCAGCACAACAACCAACCGCCTTTACTTTCCCCAACTAATGTCAGGTACCCATTAAAGCTGGGCGGATTTAGAAGCGCTCAAAAAATATCCAGCGATTAAAAATCCCAGTCTTCGCCAAGATTCTAACTCGGGACCTCGGTTCTGAAGCCAAGCGCTTTACTGCTCAGCCACCGCTCTTATCCTCTATCAAAACATCGGCTGGGTTTTCATTTTCTTGTAGTTTTTGATTCATCTCCTTTGCTTTTGCTTATATATCCATTATAAAGTCACATTATTGCAATCATTTGTCGTTCTCTAATTCAGGGGGATTAATACCTTACTTATTTAGGAATGTATTTATTCCATTCAAGCACAAAGCTGGACGTTTCAACACCATACCTGTAGAAAAGCCATCGCACTTTATTGGGAAGAAGAAGGTCGGAATACTGAGTCTCCATTTCGTTTAAGAATTCTTTAAACTGACGATAGTAGAGTGCTTTTGACAAGCGCGTCTTGTTATAAGAAATTCGTGGAGAATCGCAGATTCTCCTTTTTTTTTCCTTTCATACTTCTGGCTCCATCAGTTGCTATTGAAACAAGTTAATTTAAATAGATCTTTTTGTCTTCAAGGCATTTTTGCTCGGCATTCGCTAAATCTTCTCCTCTAGTTTGCCACGAGAGCGCTAGCAATTCTTCGGAAGACATTTACATGATAGAAAGCCAACTTGTGCCGTGTCTTTTATGTCGCAAGACTTATCTATATTATTGATAAGGAAGAAGAAGGTTGAATATCTTCCACCTACAAATATGTTACATTTGAAGACATGGGGAGGGTTGCGGTGAGAAAAGCAAGTACAAGTGGCTGAGAGATACAATCTGTGCCTAATCTTAGTTAATCGATTCATTTTTTTTCGATAAAATAAATAATATTTGATTATGGAACTAAAGAGTCGCAGCTTAACATCGAAAGAGCCGCATGTGGCTCGCGAGCCGCAGGTTTCCAACCCCTGGTCTAGACCTCTAGCCCAATTAAAAAAAAATATATACTTTAAGCAATTAGAACATTTAAACTGGGGTTTTCCAATATGGGCAATGAGTTAGTAATTCTATATTTTTAGGAAAATCGTTAGTGCCATTTTCGATAACCGTGTCCTCCCACCCTCCCAGGTTTCTACTTTTTTGCTTTTTGACCGGGTGAAGAAATCACAAGCTGAAAAGAAGAATTGTAAAAAGCTGTTTTAAAAAGACAATTACTCCTTAATTCCTGGTGACTTTTGGTTAGAGCGATTTCTTCGCTCCAAATTTAGCAGCACAACTTTTAGTTTGGTTATAGTCCTAAAGATCCAGCCTTACTGCTAAAAATATTCCAGAATGCCTACTTCTTTATTTTACTCGTTAACTCTTTTTCGCCTAATCGACGATACCATCGTTGATTAGACCTCATTAAATTCAATTAATGTTTGATTTTTTAAAACTTTAATTTGTTTTAATGTATAAAGAGCAGGCATTCCCCTTAAAGTCTAAAGCAAATAAAACATTTTCTGATAACAAGCGAAAACGTTATTGAAGCTCAATCATGTGGAATACTACTGAGCAAAATGAATTCTGTCTAAACTTGGAACAACAATTACGGAGAGAAAGAGTTAATAAAGATATGCGTGAAAACTCGAGGACGTATACACATGTAAAATTTGAAATGTCTAGGTAAGCCCTTGTGTCATTGTATCAGACATAGTGACAGGTAGATGTGACATTGAATCGATATTTCTCTAGACAAACACATCCTAGACCGTGTTATGGGCAACATTAGAAAGACGACAAGGTATTCGATTCCACAATGTGATTAGATTTTATTTAACTGCTGCTTGCTGACCTCTCTGACCCCTCTGACCTTGAAAACAGGTCCATTTACGACTATTTATCATACACTAAGTAAAAAGTACAATTTCTCTTTCAGACCTTTAGATCTCTAGCGCAGATGACGTCAATGCCATCTTTTTCTGTGACCAACAGTCGACGAGGATGTCATGTGGCCAGCACAACGACCAACCACCTTTGCTTTTTCCCAATTTTATGCCAGGTACCGATTAGAGCTGGGTAGACTCAGAGGCGCCCATAGATGCCGAAATAAGAAATCCCGGTCTTGACCCGGGACCCCCTGGTTCAGAATTCAAGCACATCCCCGCTCAGCCACACCGCCTTCTTTATTACACGATGACATGTGTGTTAAACTGCCAGCACAATGACCAACCACCCTTACTTTTTCTCAATCAATGTCAGGTACCCATTAGAGCTGGGTGGACTGAGAGGCGCCGAGGATCTCGAAATCCCAGTTTTCACCAGGATTCGAACTTGAGACTCCTGGTTCAGCAGCCAAGCGCTTTACTGCTCAGCCACCTCGCTTTACTTAATTTTACGTAAATATTTACAAAATATTACACTGCCATATAACACAAGTAAAAACACTGAAATTGTTATGGTCCTCTAATAGAGCAGCGCAAACATCATTCATTAATTGTTCAGTATTTTAGGTTAACGAGATTTTCAAAATTCCACTCACTTTCTAACAAATTCGATGTCGCATTCATTCCTAAAAATTCACCAAAAAAATTATCACATTACTCATAAACGATGTAACGAATTTTTTATAAATAAAGGTGATTAAGTTCCACATTAGGTTTTCATTCTAGTGAATAAAATGAGTTTTCTTTTAGCCGATGCCCCTCTCACTATGGATCGCTGAGGCAAGAAAGTCATAACCCTAACAACAGTCTTCACAAGGATTGATTTTAATGTTTCTGTTTATTGTTGTGTCCAGGGTCCAAATGAACTTTATTACTACGATTTTCTCTGTTTTAGTGGGAGAGGCGTCTACAGTCTACAGGTTGACAAAACGGGAATCCATTTCCAGACGTTCTTCACGTCAAGCCGTGTGACTGGGGCTTATCAACAATGCTATGAGCTTATGCGGAATTACCGACAACATGTGATGAATTGTTGGACTAGTCACTAGATACAAGAAAATTAATTATTAAGTTTAGTTTTCTTCAATATCATTTGTTTTACCCATAATAAATACGCATTAATTTTTATTTTTATATTTTTTTTTAAAAAAGGAAACCTCAGAATTTGCGCTATTCAATTTTAGCTTTATCATCATAGGAATCCTTGGGAATTAGGCCTCTTTTCTTTTCTTTGCCTCTTTTTTGGGCCTAATGTGCCTCTTGTATGGGCCATCTTGCCTCTTTTGTGGGCTTTTTTTTTTTTTTTCCCAATATGTTTTTATTTGTAAGTTCTCATAATTCACAAGTATTAAATCATAAACAATTGAAAATTGATTAACCTAAAATACAACAATAGTAACAGAAACATTATTTAATATCAAAGACATACTACCTAACCATCCTGGCCATTGAATCCATAAAAGACATAACAATGATACAAGTATCCTCTACCCCAGAACAATCAACACAATATCAAATATCCCTGACCCCCATTTTTGGAAAACTACCTGAGCATTGTACAAGTATATGAAAATCAAACTAGATAATTCTCTACCCTAAAATCCATTATTTTTCTGAATGTCAATTCTAAGTGATTAGGATGAAAAACCTTATTATTATGTAGAGCTTTGAGCCAGCTAGCCCAAACAAGGTTCCTGTATTCGGAAACAATAATTAAGTTAAAGTTATGTATCATTTTATTTTTTAGTTTTGGCAGCTTGTTTAATACAAATGGCAAGTTAACATTTACATAGTTGCCACAGTTTGCTTCTAATAAGTCCCTTACAGTACTTCTAACTTGAAGGAATAATGGACATTCCAAATACATTTGGTTCTCATTGTCAGCATTTTCAAGATGGCATAATATACAGGCACGGTCATTTGCTCGTCTTCTAACCATAGGGGTCATCCCAAAGATAAGTCTATAACTTATCTCTCTAGCTTTTGGTGGGATATGTTTGCTGTGTAATTTAATGAATGTGTCCTTGAATTCTGTCACCCCAAGAACTCTCCCCCACTTAATCCTATTCACTAGACTTTCGTGTAACAGCTTTTTAAGTGTTGTGTATGATTCTTTGGTTTTGTTGTGTATTAAATGTTCATTACCAGGTAAAATTCTGGAAATAGACCTGTAAAATGGATGAGTGACTGTACCAAAATAGTGAGGAGTATCATTGTGTATTGGAAGAAGACTACTTAATCTTAAACCATAATAGTAAATTGTCAAGGGAAAATTTGTTGGGTTTCTAACTACTTGACCTACAAATTTTAGCCTTAGCGAATGTATTTTTGTTTTGACATCTTGTAAGTTTATCCCCCCATCCTCTTTGTTTTGAATGAGTGTAGTGTGCTTAATGCTCCTAATAGTGTTTTTAAATATAAAGCTTCTAATTAACTTGTTCAGCTTGTTTATGAATTTAGGAGGTGGCTCTGTAATGTTAGCTAAATAGACAATCTTTGGAATGACCAAACTATTTATCAATACAGCTCTACCAAATATTGTAGAACCTGTGTGCTTTTAAAGTTTTAGCAAGTTTGAGGCTTTGACAAAAATATTCTCCCACTGGTCTGTACAATAGAATAAAGGATTACAGGTATAGACAATACCACAAATCTTGATTTTATCTACAATTTTGAAAGCGCAATTCTCTTTGAATTTCCATTTCCCTAGTCCCATTACAGAGGATTTATTTATATTTATTTTTGAACCACTAGCTTCTCCGAAGAGTGTAAATTTCTTTAGTATATTCTCAATATCTTGCTCTGAAGATGGAAAAAAAGTTGTATCATCCGCATAGGCTTTGACTTTGATGGTTGAGAAGGAGCGACCCGGTATATTAATCCCAATAATAGAGGGGTCAGATCTTATAGATTCCAAGAAGGGTTCCAAGCAAAGGATATACAAGAAGGGGGATAAGGGACAGCCCTGTCTGACAGACCTTTGTATGAGGATACTCCTACTGAGAGAATGGTTAATTATCAATCTACTTGTTGCATTTGTATAGACAAGCTTTATATATCTGATTAACAGGGAACTTATTTTACATTTCTCAAGAACATTGAACAAGAAGCTATGGCTTACTCGGTGAAAGGCTTTTTCTTGATCTACAGATAAAAGAGACACATTAAGGTTTTTATCCTTACTGTACATGATAAAATCCCGTAAAAAATGCGTCATGCCGTCTATGTTTCTGTCAGGGATACAACAGTACTGGTCATATCCTATAAGTTGGTTTATGAGAGGTTTCATTCTTAGGAAAATCATTTTTGTGAGAAGTTTATAGTCTGTATTGAGAAGTGAAATGGGCCTAAAGTCGCTAGGTGAAGTGTTATTTTCAGATTTCTTGGGTAAAAGCGTGATGTATGCTTCGTTAAAATTTGAGGGAAATTGTCCCAGTCGAATGGCGTCGCTATATAGTCGCAGTAAGAGAGGACACAGCAGGGGCAAGAAGGTTTTATAGAGTTCAAAGGTTAAGCCATCTGGACCGGGTGATTTATTGTTCTTAGTCGAGTCCAGGGCAGTCCTGTGTTCGTCTAGCGTAAATGCACTCCCTAAAAGATCTTCATCTGTCTTGTCCAGCTGCTTGCAAAATTTTAGAAAATTATCTTGGGCATCAGTATATACTGGCTCTTCACTGTATATAGTAGTGAAGTGTTTTGAAAAAATATTCTTAATATCTTCATAATTATCTACTTTATTCCCCTCACTATCTATGATGTTGTTTATTACTTTACTTGATTGTACATTCTGTTCAAACGATAGGAATAGTTTACTAGGACCTTCATTACTTAAGTAATTTTTACACCTAATCTCAGCACCCCTATAAGTATACTTTATTAATTCTTCTAGTTTTAAAAGAGTGTCTGTTTTAACGGTTTCATCATCCGTGTGTAATAATGTGGATTTGAGTTGTTCATATTCTTGCCTCCTACGTCCCTGAACTAATGTAGATATTAACTGGCTTTGCTGCTTGATAGAACTTTTCAGGAGTGGCCATGTCTGTGTTAAATCGAAATGTGGATCATGTATATCTTGTAAGTAAGAATTTAGATTAGCAGAAACTAACTCCACGAAAAGGGGAATTTCCAACAGCGAATTGTTAAATTTCCAGTGGGATGACTTTCTTTTAATTTCTTTGTTTTTTATGTCCAAAGTAACTAACACCGCTTTGTGGTCTGTGTATTCTAATGTTTCTTCCAAATGCGACACCCGACTTAGATACAAGAAAATTAATTACTACGTTTAGTTTTCTTCAATATCATTTGTTTTACCCATAATAAATAGGCTTTTTTTTTTTTTTTAGGTATATTAATACAGAAGATGTACTCCCTACATATAAATGATGATACAGCTCGAGGATTTAATAAATATTTATTTTGTTTTAGAAATGGTCTATAGGATTTAATTAAAGTTTCCGCATTTGTTTAATTTATATTTGGTTTACTTGCTATCTAGCAATATTTGTTCATTTTTTGTTTAGCCTAGTCAACATCTTTATAATTAATTTCACTCTTATGTTATCTCTAGAATATATATTTTTTTCGACGAACTGTTTTGAAACAAAGTGACACAGAGGCTACAAAATTGTTTGATTATCCTCAATTAAAATCTGGGTAATTACCGTGGCTGCTGGTACCTTCATTGACACTCTTTTATTTATAGAGCCTCAGCTAGTGAAGTATGGCTAATAATTAGCATTTAATACGAGTCCAAAGTTAAATTCGATAAAACAGAATAAAATACGGAAATCAATAGAAAAACAAAATAGTAGCTAATAATAGTCATGTTTGTTTTGGGGGAAAAAAAAAAGAGAAAAAAAAAATGCACTCAGACACAGGCGAACAGCAGAACAGACAGACACACGCAAAAACAATGTTGTGCAATTGTGAAACTGTGTGTGTTTTTGTCTGAATATCTTTTCTCTCTTTCTCTCTCTCTCTCTGTCTCTCCCCCCCCTCCCCCTCTTTTCACAGAAAACCTCTCTTTCTTTCTGTATCTTTTTATGATTAAGTCAGAACATGAAACATGGAACATGGAGGATTGAACCTGGACACGGATCTAAAAAAAAAAAAAAAAAAGGGCTCTAACGATTTTCCTGTGAATTGAACAGTTGATGTACATCGCGGAGAAAAGAATTACAAGCTCGTTGGCCACACGGGGAAAACTCTAGTTATAATTTTTCAAAGTAAAAAAAAAAAAAAATGTAAATTTGGCGCGAGAACTAGATCTAGACCTAGATCCAACATGGTTTTGAAAAGGGCAAACGCTTTCGGTAATTTCCAAATGTAAGGCATTATTTATTCTGTCTCTGTGTGTTCCCTCCTCCTCTCTTTCTGTCCGCCTCTTTCCATAAATCTCTGTTTCCACAAATAAAAAAAAAACAAGGAAAATATAAAAAATACTTTACAAAATAGTAGTTATATTAATTTAGTTTGGATCAGTCATGTAATAAAATTAGTTATAAATCTAGACTAACAATAATAAATCTGTGCCATTAGAAATATTTTTACCAATTTTAGCTAAGCGCAATTTCATGATTTAGCTTTCTCAATACGCTATGATCCTGTCACTTGTCTGGACCAGTTGGTAAGGGATTTATTGGGGTGGGGGGGTTGAGAAAGTACGTGGTTTCTGGGTGATCGCTTTTTAAATGTACAGTGTACAACTATAATTCAAACTCTCGTGGGCTATAAAGCGGTCACAGGCTTCTCAAGCCAACACGGTAACCACTCTGCCCGTGAAGCGTCTAGGAACATGGAAGATTGTGTGGCTATCTCTGCAGTCTCGTCCTATTTTATGTTTGTATTCACTTAGCCTCAGAAGACAACTTATAAAGGGGACTTATTCATTTTAAACCAAAACTTCAGTCAAGTAAAATTTCTTTTCCTTGTTCTGGATACCAAACAAAATAAATAGTTAAAAAGTAGTTCATTTTTTCTTTCAGACCTTGTGGTCTATATAAATAATTAGTTACTAGTTGGTTAATTTTTTGTTATTGATTCTTATGTTTTCAGGTAAAAAAAATAATTGTGCACAATTTCAGCTTGATCCCAGATTGGGTGGGGTACAAATAACGTGTACAAACGTTTTAGCAGACAGACAGAGAGACAGACACTGTTAGTGGATATAAGTTTTGTACGGTAATTATTAAAATTACAAAATCTGTACTATTCAAAAGGATAAAACTTATGTGTTCTGTACTTCTAAATGGCTCAAAAATTTTGACAATGAATGCATATAAGTGGAATGTGTATTTAGGTTTTATACTCGCTTTCAAAACATACCCCCCCACTCCTCAAGTTGAAACTGGTTAAAATTGTTGGAAATCGTCAATAGTCTCCCTGTATCGTAGTCTGGCCTGGTCTCATTTCTGCAGCTATATCCAATGTCATGGACTAGCCTTTCACAAGGTCAGTAGAGCAAGGCGATACCTTGCCAGGCCCTCCTACAATTGTCTTCTCAATTTTAGATGAAAAAATAAAATTCGTTTGATATTTTTTTTTATTAAGGCGGAAAAA
Organism: Biomphalaria sudanica; assembly: GCA_036873155.1. NCBI lineage: Eukaryota > Metazoa > Mollusca > Gastropoda > Planorbidae > Biomphalaria > Biomphalaria sudanica. Next base: position 389,846 of record JAZGLO010005573.1, on the reverse strand, counting down.
ATGGTGTGTGTGTCTGTGGGGGTGGTGGGGGGTTAGAGTTCAAATAGAAAGTGTGAGGTCATTTCTTACCTCCATATCTCCATAATTTGGGGAACTATTTTTTTTGACCTATGGTCGTGTGGTATGCGCTTAGATCTGTTGTCTGTATTAATTCAGCCTGCCGAAATCTTCCACCGTTCTGCGGGACGTTTGGCCTCTAACATTCTTGAATTCCGTCTGAAGCACGTAAAACAAACCAAACAAACAACAAACAAACCAAACAAACAACAAACAAACAAACAAATGACAAACAAACAACAAAAAAACAACAACAAACAAACTAAACAAACAACAAACAAAACAAACAAACAACAAACAAACCTACCAAACAACAAATAAAACAAACAAAAAAACAAACTATTGAACAGTGGTCTTAAAACAAATGAACATTGATCCAAATCTTTCAAACCGGATATCAAAAGTATTGTACATTGAATCTAAAACTCTTGAACAGTGATCCCAAGACGGCGATCTCAAAACTATTGAAGTGCGATTTCAAAACTAATAAACACTTAAACTGAAATCTTATGCATTCAGAAACAAGGCTGAAACGTTACATACACTTCTCCTTTGTTGTCAAAAAGTTTTTTTTTTTTTTTTCTCTACGGAAGAGCAAGAGTTGTTCAATAGAATTTTGGTCTACTATACTTCACTTCATTACGTACCATGTACACATACACACTGTTAATTATAAATATTTAGCCTCTGAAGTGTAAGAAATGTTTAAAAGTATCACATACTAGCCGACCGGCGGCGTAGACTACACCGCTATTTGGCAGGGCCGACCTTAGGCCACTGCAACGTATGCGAACGCAGTTGGCCCAGCACTTTCATAGGCCCCGCGCTAATTCTAGGTGTAAATTATTAAATTAAACCATTTTATAACTTATAACAGAATTCCCGCGGCCTCCTGTCGATTTACCAGGAGCTCCTGGAAATCTCCTGAAATTGCAAAACATACAAAAGTCATGGAAATATCAGGAAATTATTAAAATCTTTTGAAAACTCATACAAATCTCCTGAAATATATAGACAAAAATAGTCATTTTGGAGTGTTATTCAATATGGAAAACGCCATTATGCAATACCCGTAATTGTGGAATCTAGTGAAAGAAGCTTCTCGAGGATTTAACAAATGAAGAATTACTTTAGTTCAACAATTCTCGAAGTTAGACTGAAACATTTGATAATTCTTGCTATTGGGCGTGATCTATGTGCGAAATACAATTTTCATGATATACTGTATGACTTTGCTACACGCAAGGCTCGTAAAATAGTTCTGTACGTAGTAAAGAATGAATAAAATGCAAAAACGAATTTATTTTCTATTACAAACTCTTAATTTTCACTTATTTGCCGTATCCCTACCCAAACTTGGCCCTGCGAAATCCGTTTCGCATAGGGCCCCACAACGGTTGAGTCCGTCCCTGCTATTTAGTGACGGGTGAATACAGAGTAGATTACTTTTTCTCCTCCCCCTGCTTTTTTTCGCCGCTAAAACTACGTGGGGTAGAAATAAAAAAGAGTGATCTTTCCATGACTTCTTGGTCACAACGGTTAAGGCTGGCCCTGTAATATATATATAGATTGCTGTCTAGATTTAGAGAGTTACCTTCCATCAGTATAAAAAGGTTTACGATTGTTAAAAACTTATTTCCCAATGGAAACAAAAGGAAATGTGTTTAACAATGCATAATACGAGTTTTTTTTAGAAATATACAAGAAAAAAAAATCAATATTTCCCCCCCCCCCCCGCGACCCCATTTAGAAGCTGGGGCGGAGGGTCTTTACACGGATCATCATGATATTGTCACTCCAGGATTCAATAGATACATATACTTTAATGAAAGACAAAACAATCGCTTGTATGTACATGCTAAGGTTTCACAATCTTGCAAGACCTAGACATTCTCTCCCCTTGATATTTCTGAGCCCTCTTCATTCTGTTTCCTTGTTTCAACATCGAAGATCAAGGAAAGATAATTGCGATTGACTTCCTTATGCTATCACAAAATACACAACCTCAAAGATTTCCGTGGGGGGTGTACTAACCAAACAATCAAATGACTGGTTCTCAAAACAATCAACTAGGGTCTCAAAAAATAATGCAAAGCGAATTGAGATAGATATAGATCTTTTCGGTGATTTAACCTAGATCTAGAACTTTTCAAATAGTCAAGCTAGATCTAGATCTTTTCAAAGATTCTAGCTACATATAGATCTTTTCAAAGAGTCAAGCTAGAGCTAGATCTTAGGCTATCATTGAGTCAAGCTAGATCTTTTCAAAAAGTGAAGCTGGAGCTAGATCTTAGGCTATCATTGAGTCAAGCTAGATCTTTTCAAAACGTCAAACTAGAACTACATTTTTTCAATGTGTCACGCTACATCTAGATCTTTTCAATGTGTCATGCTACATCTAGATCTTTCCAATGTGTCATGATACATCTAGATCTTTCCAATGTGTCATGCTACATCTAGATCTTATCAATATTCTCAGATGAAGATAAAAGAAATCGTCCAAATTCTGGTTACATTTCTCATAAAACTTTTCATTAGAATGAACAATATTTGTAGTCAACTATCGATCTTTTCTCGTGACTTGCCGAGGGCTATGGTTAGGGTGCTGATTATTACCTAGATTGTAACTAATCGTAACACGAACTCAACTTGGGGGAAAAATGTTCGAATACTAACAATAGTTCACCATCAATGTTTCAGCAATAAATGTAATTATTGGCTCTGTCAGGCTTTTGTAAGAACTGTGTGGTGCATTTTTAAAGAGTTTCTTTTTTTTACCATCATGCCTGACCTTTCGCTAAGTCAAAAATTCTCTTATGTACATTCATAATTAGTTACATTTGAAAACCACGACTTTTTAAAAGTCTTGAGGCATGGATCTATTTTTTTTCCCGATGTAATCGATTACCTGTTTACAACTCAATATCAAAGATGGAAAATCTTGCTCAACAAATAGACTTCAAATATTGAACACATTTATAATGAGCGGGATTATACTTGTATCAAACTTGTGTAAGACTCGATAATTACATACAAATAACAACAAGTAAAAACGATAGTATATTATTAATTCTGTTTTAAGAAACTCAACCCGATCTGACGTTTGACACGAAGTCACGAGGCAAATTTTGAATGTCAAGCAATATGATGTGTGACTATCAGATAGTAGGAAAAGCAAAATATTAAAAAATTCTTTAAAAAAAAAAAAAAATAACAAAGCTTATTTAAAGGGAAAGAATTACGCACTTTAAACTATATTTATGAATAATGTACAAGTTATTTCCCTTATTCAATGTCGAACAAAATAATTAATAACCAATAATTAATTGACTAATTGAGTATTTTTGTTTATTGCTTCATGTTTTGTTAGGTGCAATAAATAATTGTTTCAAGTATCAAGTTAATCGGAGAATATGTGATGGAGAAATAGAGTTAACGATTATTTAAGGGACAAACCCAACACATTTAGCCATATCTGTGAATACTGAAGTATAGGTTTCCCTTGTTGGTAATAAACAAAATAATTAATCGTCTAATAGGTTTCTTTTTTTTTTATTGATTCATGTCTTATCTATTTAAAAAATTTTTTGCAAAGTTTCACCTTGAACCGAGAATGGTTGCGGAAGAAATAACTTGTACACACTTTTTATCAGACAGACAGACTGACAGACAAAATGAGTTGATATAATTTGGTAATTTTCGCAATCAGATCTGGAGATTCAATTATACATTTCCAAGCCACGAGATAGAATTGGAACCCTATGTGAAATATTGCCACTCCCACTTTTGGCAGAGCACCCTCTGGAAACTCTTTTAGGTGACATGGATGGCTGCCTGGTCGTGCGGTTTGCGCGCTGGATTGTCGTTTGGATTTATCGATGGTCCCGGGTTCAAACCCTGCCCGCTCCCATCCCCCGTCGTCCTGCGGGAGGTTTGGACTAGGAAGTAAACTATCTTCAACTCTGAAGGAACATCCGAAACATGTAAAACATTTTACAAACAAACATGTTTGTCATTCGGTACTTTGCCAGTCTATGCCTGTGAATCAATAATTTATATTTAGTCTATCTATAACTTATACATAGTAAAAAAAACAGTAAAGTGCCCCTTTCAGACCTTGCAGTCTATAGGGCAGATGATGTTAAGAACATCTGTTTCTTTGGCCAACGGTTAACGAGCAGGGTGTCAGGTGTCCAGCACAGTGACCAACCGCCTTTACTTTCCCCAGCTAAGGTCAGGTGCCCATTAGAGTTGGATGGACTCAGAGTGGCCCTAAAAATTCCAAAATTCAAAATCCTAGTCTTCACCGAAATTCGAGCCCAGGTCTCCAGGTTCGGAAGCCCATCGCTATACCACTCAGCCACATAGACGGAATTTAATCATCTATAACAGTATCACGTTATAAATGTGTCCCTTGGAACCCTAAGCCTGTAACTAGCATGGTTCAATGGAGTTTATTGCATCCATGCTAATGACAATTTGATACACACGAAAATCCATGAAATTAAATTTGACAGTAGTAATCTCAATGTATCAAACTTATGTGTGCTTGTTGGAAGTTGCTAATAAGGACACTAGTACCCGTAAACGTATAATAAATGGATTTCTCTTTTTTAAAATACCTCAATTCAAGTCAGAGCTTTATGGAGGGCTAAGGAACCTGGACTCTGAGCTTAAAAACAGCTCTAACGATTTTTAACAGTTGATGAATATCGCTGAAAAAAAAAATTCTTTGACCGTTATCATTTTTCAGGTAATAAAAAAGTCAAATAAATTAAATTTGGTTACAGATCTAGATCTAGGATTCTAGTTCTAGTTCCAACATCGGTTTTGAAAGGATTATCACGTTTTTAAAAGGGCTAACGCTTTCAGGAATTTCCGAATACAAAGCTTTCTTGATTCAAGAGTTTAATAAATTAAAGTTTTGGAAAAATGTGCGTATCGTCTTCTAAGTCTAGATCTAAATGCCTATCATTGGAATATTATAAAGTGTAGGTGACCTAAACATTCGCTTAACCCAGGATTCTCTCTCGGGGAGAAGGGGGGCAGGAGGAGGGTGTTAAAAAAAATGTTCCACTGTTTTTTAATCTAACATTCATTAATTTTAAAGAGAAAAGCAATGGCTCTAAAAGTTGCCTAAAGGAGGGATTGCCATATTAAGAAAATACTTTAAATATATTTCTTGTTTCACATACTGGATGATTCTCGCCTTGTGGCAGTGACAAAGAAAGCTATGAACAGAGAGAAAGTACTGGTCTCAGCTATATAACAAATACTTGCCAAATATAAAATAGTTGGTCCGTATATTGCGAAAGCGAATGACACCTTAACCTGCGTTACACGTCAACTGGAATGTCTCCCCACAATAGTGTAATGAAAGATTACTCTACAAGATGAACCATAGTCCAAGAAGGCCAACAGTTTGTAAAAAAAAAAGTCTGATAAAACATACTTGTTATTCTTTAGACTTGTTTCAATAAGAAAAGCATGTTTTCATTATAAGAAACAAGAAAATATTTTTAAAATACTTTAAAAAAAAGAAAGAGTATATTAAGCGTGCTTGTATCAATTATTTTGGATCAATTATGTAATTAAATTCGTGATAGATCTAGACTAACCATGTTAACTCTTAATCTCTGTAATTATTTTTCCACTTTCTGACAAAATTGTTCATTTTTCACATTTGTTCATTCTACCTTGTTATGATTTAACTTCAATAACATTTTTGTTTGTAATAGGAACCTGACATAAATAGGGGGAAAAATAGAGGCGATTGGTCGTTATGCTGGCCCCATGACACTCTGGTTAACCTTAAGCCATAGAAACAGAAGACCTTTATATCATCTGTCTTATAGATCGCGTAGGAGCGTAGGAGCGGTGGCTGAGTGGTAAAGTGATTGGCTTTCGAATCGGGGTGCGGTGTTCGAAGCCTGGTGAAGACTGGGATTTTCAATTTCGGGATCTTCGGGCGCTTCTGAGTCCACCCAGCTCTAATGAGCACCTGACATTAGTTGGGGGGGGGGGAGGAAAGTAAAGGCGACTGGTTGTTGTGCTGGCCACATGACACCCTCGTTAACCGTAATGCCACAGAAACAAATGACCTTTCATCATCTGCCATATAGACCACAAGGTCTAAGAGGGCAACTTTAACTTTCCATAACCTATAGATCGCAAGGTTTGAAAGGGGATCTTTACTTGAAACTTTATTAATGATTTGAGCCATAATAGAAAGTAGGTCATTGTTTTCTCTAAGTCTAATACAACTGCAGTATGTTTTTCTTATGTCTCAGAAAGAAGTCCAGACAATAGACTGATGCCCTTGTAAACTGAAAAACTTCAACATATGCTGATCATTGCATTGCCAATGTTTACCCGGAGAACATTATACAAATATATGTATAACCGGATAGTGCTGGAGTATTGAGGTCATATCCTACACGTCTCGACGATGTTTCAAGGAATCGAATATCATGTAAGTGGGATCGAGGCGATAGTATACTAGTTACTAGCATCGAGTCTTATATCGATTCCAAGCAAACGTTCAGACTCAGCGGCATAAAGATACATAGACAAACAGGCCAGTGTTATCAATAGCTATACAGACTTTATACTGATCGATCTGTGAATTGAAATGAAAAGAAAGAAAGACAATTTCATTTTCATCTTATCTCCCCCCCCCCTCCCCGTTTCTAACGTTTTCTTCACTACCTCCAAGCGTGTGAAAGTTGTCAGTTGTATCCTTGTATCCTGACCTTGTTGTTATCTGGATAACTCCAAGACCAACCACAGACTCTGATCAGACTTCCCCCTCCCCCCCTACCACCCTAACTACTGGACATTGAATGATCCTAGAGCCAGTTGTCGATAGACAATATTCTTTATCCGCGATAATTTATTGAATACACACACACACAAACATAACTAAAGACACACACACTACGCAAACATTTATTTAATCGCACTGATGCAACACACACACACACATTTACCACACACAATCTCATACTAGGAGTCGCGGTGGCCGAGTGGTAAAGTTGTTTCTGGGTTCACGGGTTCGAATCCTGGTATTTTTAATTTGGGGAAACATTAGTGCGCCTCTGATTCGACCCAGCTCTAATGGGTATCAGACATTAGTTGGGGAAAGTGAAAGGCGGTTGTTCGTTGTGCTAGCCGTATGCCATTCTCGCTAACCATGGGCCACATAAACACAGGACCTTCACATCATCTGCCCCATAGATCACAAGGTTTGACAGGGGGAACTTTTTTTTTTTCAACTCCCTCTAGCAACATGAAACTAAGCACTCATACATTTGATGACACAGTAACACAAAAATTTAAGATAAAATTAGTAGTAATACAGTCTTGGAGAAATATACTTGTATTAGAGACTGGTTCTTTTCAGAAGTCGAGAGTTTTAGTTTATTTCATGCCAACTCTGACTATCTAGATCTAGATAGATATAAATGAGATTTGTTTGCCACAAATCTGACTTCATAACACATAAGACTTCTAGATACACATAATAGACTTGCCCGTGGGTTTTTATTAGAAAGACTCACTACTTCTAGACTTGCATAATAGACTTGCCCGTGGGTTTTTATTAGAAAGGCTAAAGACTTCTAGATACACATAATAGACCTGCCCGTGGGTTTTTATTAGAAAGACTTCTAGATACACATAATAGACTTGCCCGTGGGTTTTTATTAGAAAGACTCACTACTTCTAGATACACATAATAGACTTGCCCGTGGGGTTTTATTAGAAAGACTTCTAGATACACATAATAGACTTGCCCGTGGGTTTTTATTAGAAAGACTCACTACTTCTAGATACACATAATAGACTTGCCCGTGGGGTTTTATTAGAAAGACTTCTAGATACACATAATAGACTTGCCCGTGGGTTTTTATTAGAAAGACTCACTACTTCTAGATACACATAATAGACTTGCCCGTGGGGTTTTATTATAAAGACTCACTACTTCTAGATACACATAATAGACTTGCTCAAGGGTTTTTATTAGAAAGACTGAAGACTTCTAGATACACACAATAGACTTGCCCGTGGGTTTTTTATTAGAAAGACTTAAGACGTCTACATCAGTATAAGACGTATAGTCGTGTGTAACGTAGATTTTGACAGCAAGACGTTTTATACGTACCGAGAGAAACGTTGAAGCTTGAGGGTAAATTTGAGGGCCGGCGACAAAAATGTGACAGCCACACGCTTATACTGACACGAACACACTGGCGCACCCACACGCAACCACGCACGCGAAGTTTAAGTTTGCCACCAGACGTTTCAAAAACTACTTGACTGAAATGAAAAAATAACTTTTGTTGATTTGTTTCTTGCCTTAGCTTTGTATTAGTGTTTTTTTTTTTTTGTACGTTCCTATTATCTCCCTTGATTGACAAAAGATGGGGAAAAAATAGAAGCAAAAAAAAAAAGGGGGGGGGTATTATTATGTGACATTTTGTTTCGTTTCTTTACTTGTAAAAGTTTTAAAAAAATGAAGGCAAAGATATAGAGGTTTTACGGTCTCTGTTGTATCGTCTGCACTTTATACCTTTTATTGAGATATTTAACTACAAAGCAAGTAGTGTCTAGAACAGGTGATTACCTACTTGAATAAAGATCATAAGATCAATATCACAGCTCGCATCGTACAATAAACAATACCCTAGTTTACTTTACCCGATAGCGTCATTACCAACAAATGGCAACAATCACATACTTATAATACTTTCGACTTATGCGTTATACGGAATAAGTCGACCTTTGTTGGTAAAGATTTTTTTTTTAATGCTAATAAGTAGTATATAATGGCTTTTTTCTGATAAGAACTATCTTTTCATTGGAGATTTTCAGTAATGGTGTCTCAGGTGTATCCGGGGTACAGAATACGAAAGTATTGATAAATGATGTATTTTCAAATGAAAATCATATTTCATTTTACTTTTCATTACTTTGTAGAATCATATTTCTACTGTCTCTTATCTACGTGTTTTCCTGCGTGTTAGTTTCCTTTTGGTCCTAATGTATTGCCCAATATTTCTGACAACAGCTTTCTTTATTTTTTTCTCTAATTATAGTGTATATAGAATGTCAACCTGACCTCATAGTTAAATGTAGACAAAGAGTGTAACAAACTACTAACTTAAGTTATGTTTCTGTCTGTCTGTCTGTCAGTCAGTCAGTCAGTCAGTCAGTCAATCTATCTATCTATCTATCTATCTATCTGTCTGTCTGTCTGGCTGGCTGGCTGGCTGCTTGTCTGTATGTCTGTCTGTCTAAATTAGTCTAAATTATTGCTGATGATTCCGGAGAAGATGAGAGTCCATGATGGTCAGTGGCGTGGCTAGGGTGGGGGGAGGAGGTGGAAGAATTTTTAAATCCCCCGGGTCCCCACTTGAAGGGGCCTCCATATGAGTGTTTTTTTACATTAAATATTATACACAAATGGCCGGGGCCCCCAAAGAGGTCAAGCTCCATGAGCCCCAAAGGATGGAGAATTCCTAGCTACGTCCCTGGTAAGGGTATGAAAGGAGAAGGACTTCGGAAACCACAAATTATTTTAAATCGTATTTATTTTTTTATCTTCTGGTGTGTAATGTGTAGGTGTAATGTGTTAGCTCGTGAATAATGTCAAAGGGAATGTACTCCTGTCCAAAATATTAACCTCAAACACGTCTGACGATTAACTATTCTTAGAAATACGCCATGCTCCTCGATCCAGACGTCTGCTGCCGGACAGCATTTTTTTTTTTCTGGAGCGGAAATACTAGTTATCTTCCCTTGAGGGCAACCAATGATTAAGGTTAATATGATTAAGCTAATTGATCAGAAAATTCTAAGGATAAAAAAAGGAAAGGTGGACAGGATAGTGGTGGATGAGAGGGGTCACATAGTAATAGCGGTGGTTGTTTATTTTATCCTTACGCGCCCTTCGGGTGGCTAGCAAGCTAAAGAAATTAATAAAGTTGTAAGCTTTATAGAAGAACAAGAGAGAGAAAAAATAAACTGCTATTTAGTTGCCAGACTTTTTAAAAGTATTATTGTTTTACGGATAACAAATATGTATCTTATATATTACAGACGCTACTTCAAAAAAGAAGATAATTACGATCTATTTTGAACTAGTGTTATTGTGTTATTTTTTCTGATGGCAAATCTTGTATCTTGTAATGACTTAATAGTAAGATGCGTAGAAGTTGGGTTTAATTTGGGTTAGGGTTAGGGTTGGGAACTACAAACAACACATGTTTACACATGAAACACTCGATATGTTGGAACTACAAACACCACATGTTCTCAAATGAAACACTCGATATGTTGGAACTACAAAAAGCACATGTTCACGAATGAAACCCTCGATATGTTGGAACTACAAACAGCACATGTTCACAAATGAAACACTCGATATGTTGGAACTACAAACACCACATGTTCTCAAATGAAACACTCGATATGTTGGAACTACAAAAAGCACATGTTCACGAATGAAACCCTCGATATGTTGGAACTACAAACAGCACATGTTCACAAATGAAACACTCGATATGTTGGAACTACAAACACCACATGTTCTCAAATGAAACACTCGATATGTTGGAACTACAAAAAGCACATGTTCACGAATGAAACCCTCGATATGTTGGAACTACAAACAGCACATGTTCACAAATGAAACACTCGATATGTTGGAACTACAAACACCACATGTTCTCAAATGAAACACTCGATATGTTGGAACTACAAACAGCACATGTTCACAAATGAAACACTCGATATGTTGGAACTACAAACAGCACATGTTCTCAAATGAAACACTCGATATGTTGGAACTACAAACAGCACATGTTCATAAATGGAATACTCGATATGTTGTAACTACAAACAGCACATGTTCACAAATGAAACACTCGATATGTTGGAACTACAAACAACACATGTTTACATACGCATCTTAAGAAACACACAATTTGTTTTAACTACAATGCTAGAGCCGTGTTTTAAACACTTCGCCTACAATGGAAACATTGCTGCTTTAGCTCCCTCAGTCTCAAGAGACAATCGAGCAAGGGTTCTCAACCTGTGGATCGCGACACCTTTGGGGGGTCGATTGACGATTTGCAAGGGGTCGCCTAAGATCATCAACAATATGGATTTGTTTTTGTCTATTCTTCTATTGCTGTGTGGGTGGGGTCGCCGCATAGTGGGGGATTGTAAAAAGGGGTCGCCGAGCTTAAAAGGTTGAGAACCGCTGCAATAGAGCATTGAAACGGATTGTCTTAGTCTGATACTATGAACCTTTACATCTGGACGGACGACAAAAGTACTACAAAGAATTCACGATTTTGTAAGTGCACTCTAAGAAAACCAAGAATCCGGGACCCTGTATTCTCACCAATGTTTAAACCCCCTAGTGTAAATGCTTGTGGGCGTACGTGTAGGTTTATTGATTAAAGAGAAACAAGATGAAGAAATATGTGAATGGAAGAAACCTCCACAAAGGGGGGGGGGAACATATTATAAAACGCATTATTAGCTAAACAAAATAGGCTAATGAGGTAAGCCCACCACTATTCCGGTCAATTCCCAAGACACCCATTTTATATAGAAAACGCATATACAGAGTAAATGAAAATAGGTTCCTGTTCCGGTTTGTCAATTAGTTTTCAAAACAATTATTTCCTTTTTAATTATTGGTTTATTTTTCTGACAAGACGCTTTCCCTTTTATGTCGTCAAAGCATCGTATCAACGCTGACTGTCAAGATAGAACAAATAAATTACGACTGGTCGTGTTGTATGCGCTCTGGACTGTCGTTCGGGGGTCTCGACAGTCCCGGGTTCAAATCTTTTCCGCTGCCATCCACCGTCATCCAGTGAGAGTTTTTGGGCTAGGATGTAATTATCTGCCCTCACTTAAATCCGGCCTTGGGACAAGTTACAGGAATCAATGCATAGTTAGTCTTAGATATGAGTCTAGGATTAGATACACACATGACTGCGTATTTAGTCATATATGAGTCTAGGATTAGATATATGAATCACTGCGTATTTTGTCTTATACCTGAGTCTAGGATTAGATATATGAATCACTGCAGCTTAGATATGAATCTATGATTAGTTATATGAATCACTGCGTATTTAGCCTTAGATTTGAATCTAGGATTAGTTATCAATATAAATATTGAGAACTAAGCAAAGAAAATTCGCTTCGTACTCTGGAACAATAGTGTCTTTGTATTGCAATGCCTTCGCTTCGATTTTGATATCAATAATCAGTTTTTTCTTTCCTCTCGTTTGGTTGTTCTCTCCTTCCCCCCTTCCCCCATCACAATGTCTTCTCCGCTGGTAGTTTCGACGCCCCTGCAATTTAGCAGGACACCGAAGCAGTCATTATGTTTGCAATCAATGATTGTGTTTTCGAGTCTATTGATTTGAAGTATCGAATCTCTTGGTTCAAAACAGTATGATTTTATTGGTTCTTTGGTCTTTGACACACTTTTTTTTAACGGGCCTTTTTTTTTCTAATTGTCTTAATATCTTAATGCGTTGAACAAAATCTCAGACGAAATCTTAAAGTTCACAGAAGATATAATACTTTTAACGTGTCAAAAAGAAACATAATTATAAATCTCGTCATAACTTATAAATTACAGACGTTACTTTAAAAGAGTAGATAATTAGTTTCTATGCGTTCCAAAGTAGTACATTTAATTAGAGACCAAAATTATGTTAAATCATTGGTTTTCCTGGCTGATTCAGGCAACCAATTCCATGCTCTAATGGCACTTGGGGAGAGCAGCACAGATGAGCACGAGTAAGCAGCTTTATAATGTTCAATACAAAAACAACAACAACAGCACACACACAAAAAACAACAACAACGAGCTATTGAAAAAAAACAAAAAACAACTGTCCATTTGGTGTCAGAAGTAGAGCACATGATTGTCGGCCAATTCTATGTGCCTCTATTTCTGGTGGAGGTGATGATTTGAATGTTTTCTCCTAGACTTTTGAATCTTTCCTCGCCATTTGGCTCATAAGGCGTCAAGCTTCCTCGACAGAGATTGGTCACGAGTGACATTGGGGGCCTCTTCTCAGCCAGTGCCCAGGGATTTTAGGGTCTTCTAGAAATTGAGACGCCATGTTAGACGAAGAGGGCACTTTTATGGTTCCGCTTTTCTAAGCAAACGTAAATCCCTGGCTTGACGATACACACGGACATCACGTGTGCAGTGTGATCAGGTGGTTGGTAGGTATACACTTCGCCGATAACCTTTGGCGTAAGTTTAATAGAGCGTGATATCACTAAAGTGTTAAGAGTGAAAAAAATGTATAACTGAATCCGTGAGAGTAGGGTGTTTGAGAAGCGTACATAAGCATGCGCCACTTGCTACCTTTGATATTCTTGGCATTTGACATTGTTTTATTTTTATTTTGTTTAAATCAAATAGAAATAATATTTTTTATGTTTGTTTTACTTACAAGTTTCTTTCACAGTTGAAGATTTTAGTCAAAGCCTCCCGCAAGAGGATTTGACTAGGTGTTATTGAGTGTGTGTTTGTGTGTTTGTGTGTGTTTGTGTGTGTTTGTGTGTGTTTCTATGGTGACGATGGGAAGAGGTTAGCTCTTGGTTTTGAATGATGCAACATAGTTGGCATTGTCGTCACTTAGTCTTAGTAAGGGGAGACGACTCCAAAACGTAAGACTGAAAGAGTCCTTATCACAACAAATTTCCATAAGGATCAATAAAGCAGAATTAGTCTTAGTTAGATTTTGTTGAATATATATTATTACTTAAGTCCACTCCAGTTATTTTTGCTCATTTGAACTTTATTTTGTTTATATTATAAATAAAGTACTTTTTAGCTTATTCACAAAAATAACTTTTTCAAGTTATTTGACCTTTCGTAAGTTAAAATATATTACGCCAACTCCGGTTTAGTTGTCTACCAGCAAATTGGTGCTAGAAGTCAACGACCGGTAACAACAAAAGGGTACCGCCGAAACGAAAGTCAAGGGCACATTACTCGACTAGACTCACAAGACAGTCATTAGACATCGTAGGAGCCCAAACGTTTGTTCTGTTAATGACAATGGTGTACAGAGTTGCAGTGTATTCTGTACGTTTCAGATTATTATATATATAGCGTGGAAACTGCTTTCGTATTTATGGTTTGTGAAATTATGCATAGGATATAGAAGCTTTACATATTAATATGTTATAGATGTTCCTTCACAGTTGAAGACTACTTGACGATCCTATTCAAACCTCCCACAGAAGTATGAGGGGTTTATAACTTTACAAACTAGAGTATAAATAGAGAAGTATCTTTACAGTTGCCACAATATAATATTTACCATTTTAAAATATGCAATTTTTGTGATTTCGAAACAATCCATTTTGCTAATATGAGGAATAACAATCGTTTTTTTTTTTTTTTGTCAAGTTTCCCCCTGTCTTGAACAATGCACTTGATTATTTCCCTTGATCGATTCTGCTAAAGAAAAAAAACGACTGGTTACTCTTGGTGTTCTGTGCGTTTTGTTTCGGGATTGTTTGATCTGCGCATGTGTAAGGTAGTTGGAGGGGGTGGTGGTGTTTATGATTGTAACACTTGATGGGGAAGGTGGGATAAGGACTATAACTAATGTTGACGACAGGGAGGAAGGAGTTCTAAGGATTGAATCCCTGTGCAATAAATTCAACATCACGCCTTTCTTGTGTCTCGTCTTGACGGAGGTAATTATTTGCTTATTGATTGCTTACACAAGCGTCACGGAAATTATTATTTTTTTTTTTGATGACTTGACCCAATCCTAAAAGAGACCTTCGCATTCTTAACATGAACCCGTAAAAAGTTGTTTTTTTTAAATTCAAAGACAAATTTATAAACAAAGACCGCATTGTAAATGAGGAGATCAGAGACAGTACCAGTACAGTGAATCCACCAGCGTATGACCTGCCAACTACTGTCAAAAACGCAAACTAAAACCCTAGTTCCATATCACAAAATACTCAGGGCTTGTAGAAACATTCCTTCAGGGAACAATACCAGAAAAAAAAAAGACGAGGCAGACAGAGAAAGCAATGGGAAGACAATAAAAGAATGGACGCGCCTGCCATTTGAAAGAGATTCTACCCAAGGTAAAAGATAAAAAGGCATGGAGAAAGTCGGTTAACAGATCTTGTGTGGTGCCCAGACGTTCCAACATACTTAGGTATAGATGAAAGTAAAGATGTCTACATGTTCAATCCATTGGTATATATAGTTTGAAAAAAATGTTCAATGCAATAAAACTTGTTTATGTTTGCTGTGTATTTCTAGGATGTTCCTTTAGATTTGAACATTATTACAACATAGCCAAAAACAAAGAAAGCGAAAAAACAAACACCAACCACAGTTCTCAAAGTAAAGCGTGTCAACCAAAAATGTCTGGTTCCTCTAACTCTACCACCAAAACGAATGCCACTTAAGCTGCGTTTCATGTGGGCGGTAATGTCTCTGCAGAATTTCGCTTTGCAGACATGAGAAAGAGTGCTCCACGAGCGTTATTGTGTGTGTGTGTTTCTATGGTGACGGTAGGAAGAGGTCAGCGATTGGTAATGAATGATGCAAGACAAGTGGCAATGCCGTCAACGGTCTTAGATAGCACAGAAGACTCCAGAACGCCAGATTGAAAAGACGTGTTATCGTAGTGAGCTATTCTCTGTTCGTCACAGCTGGGGCTGCGCAGCCACGGGAAATACTGCATTCCTCACTAATCTTCGGACTCGAAGACATGCCTAATTATGCCCTGTATTACATTGATTTCATCTTATCTCAAAAATGAATTTGTTTATATTGTAATAAAAGTTATATTTAGTTTTGTTTACAAGAGAAGCTATTCAAGTTATTCCAAGTTTATAAGTTAAGCTACAACACGCCCACAGCGGTTCAGTTGTCTACCAGCAGTTTGGTGCTACAAGTCAACGACCCTCCACAACAGCGAGATAAACCGTGGCCGTTCTACTACTGAAGCGCGTAGGGGAATGGCGGTGGGCAGGGTTGAACTCAAAACCATCGAGACGGCAGCCCAGAGTGCATACCACACGACCAGACAGCCGTCCATGAATGAATATATTCATGATTATAAATTTATTTGTGTTTCGAGGAGAGCTATCTTTTTCTCAATTTACAAACGACATAATTTAAAAAAATATTTGAAAAAAAAAAAACAACCTTCAATCAACAGCTCTGCTCTTGCAGCTACAATATTGATTAGACGTTGCATAATCGAACAGAAAAAAAAAAGATTTAATTGCTAACCGAAAACCTTGATCGTGATTGTGATTGTACAGATTAACTACCAATCACTCAAGCATGACAATCTTATATTTCGGGTCTTTCAATTCCGTCGAAGTTAATCTGGGGAAAAAAATAAATACAAAGCTATTACAAGCTACTCAGTTATGGTTTTTTTTTGGGTGTGAAATGCGATCGACGCCAGGAACGTGATGGATGCAGCGCCCCGGGGAGGCACGTGCTTGAGACGATGCTTTCATTCCCGCCCAGTGGTGCAGTCGAGAGGTATGAAGTGATGGTTTCATATCTGACCCGTCTATCAAGTGTTTCAAATCAACCGGGTGGGGCGTCGATGTGAATGTGGTGTGGATGTGGTGTGCATGTAGTGTGGATGTGGTGTGACTGTATTGTGACTGTGCTGTGAATGTGGTGTGACTGTATTGTGACTGTGGTGTTGATGTGGTGTGACTGTGGTGTCGATGTGGTTTGAATGTGGTGTGGATGTGATGTAAATATGGTTTGGATGTGGTGTGAATGAGGTATAACTGTGGTGTGAATTTGGTGTGACTGTATTGTGACTGTGGTGTGCTTTTCTGTCATTGAATATAGATTTTCATGCATATCCTTTATGTCCCTTTAAATCCTTAATGTCCCTAGCACCGTGAGTCCAAATAAAAATGGGGGAGGGGGGTACCTGGAAAGTTACTAGATTTGGAAGCTTCGAGGCACAGCGGGGTAAAGCACGAGACTCCTGCTCTGCCACCTGCTTTGCCACCTGCTCTACCGCCTGCGTTACCAACTGCGTTGTACGTGGAAACAGACTCCTGCTTTGCCAACTGCCTTGTACTTGGAAGCAGACTCCTGCGTTGCACGAGTGTCTTTCCAGAATAAAGCTCTACATCCACTTGAAAAAGGTTTCACGAGATGAATCATATTTTTTTTGTGTGTGATTTAACGGAGGCTAATAATGACTGAAAGAGACTGAAAGAGAAGTGTTTCCTGCTAGGTTCCCAATCAAAGCGCATCTCAGGTATATTGACAACCAATCAGGGCATGGCGTTTACAATTAAAACGAGATTATTATTTTACATTAAAAAATTTTTTTTATGTGTGTTTTCTCCTTAATCTGGAAGTAAATGTAGTGATCGATTCTTTGATACTCGATTACATAACAATAAATTCGATGATAATCGCTTTGCCGATCATGAGACACGTTCTGCGGCCATGAATAGGCAACATGCTGTGCTAAGCATAGGTGTTAAAGTGTTTAGTTAAGGTGTTTACGTGTTTAAGTGTTTAGGTGTGTACAGAGAAACGCGTTATGTTCTCGTGAGACTGTCACGTGGATGAACATTTATTTAAGCTTAAGCACTTCACGCTAAAATATGAACTACACATTAAAATAGTTCAATGATAATTTAGTTTAATGCATAAACATTTAAACTTAGTTTTATGTAAGAAAAATATTCTTATTATTAGGCATGTACAACCTGTTTCTTCAGTATGAAGATTGTGGTGATAGTGTGTATAATTGACCTTGAGCGATACGTCATGGTCTCATTAGCGCAGGTACAAAGCAAAACCAAAAACTAATCTATCTATCTATCTATCTATATAATTCTCCTCTTCCCTCAAGAGTTTGGACGAGAAGAAGAAGTAAAAGGGAAGATCACTCTCTTATCTCTGCAGATAGTCACCCCACGAAAAAACAAGAGGGGGGGGGGAGAACTAGTATTCACCGGTCAATACGGATGGCTGCCTGGTCGTGCGTTTTGCGCGCTGGACTGTCGTTTGGATTTATCAAACCCTGCCCGCTCCCATCCCCCTACGTCCTGCTGGAGTTTTGGACTAAGAAGTAAACTATCTTCAACTCTAAAGGAACATCCGAAACATGTAAAACATTTTCCAAGCAAACATTTTACAAGCACCAAATAGCAGCGCCGGACTTAACCATTGTGACCAAGAAGTCATGGAAAGAGAACAAGAAATCTACTATGTATATTCACTTGTCAATAAATAGCAGGGCCGGACTTAATTATTGTGGGGCCGTATGCGAAACGGATTTCGCGGGGCCAAGTTTGGGTAGGGATACGGATAATAAGTGAAAATTAAGAATTTGTATTTGAAAATAAATTCGTCTTTGCATTTTATTCATTCTTTACTACGTACAGAATTACTTTGCGAGCCTTGAGTGTAGCAAAGTCATACAGTATATCATAATAATTCTGTTTCATACACAGATCACGCTCAAGAGCAAGAATTACCAAATGTTTCAATCTATATTTGAGAATCGTTAATCACTAGTAATTCTTCATTAGTTTGAGGCGCGAGAAGCTTCTTTCACCAGATTACACAAATATGGCTAATGCTTAATGCCGTTTTTATTTATCGCAAGTAGGATTGGCGTATTCCATACTGAATGACACCCCAAAATGACAATTTTTGACTATATATTCCGTATATTTTAAGGACTTTTTCGTATATTTTGCAATTTCGGGAGATTTCCAGGAGCTCCTGGTAAATCGCAAGGAGGGCGCGGGAAATCTGTTTTAAGTTATAAAATGGTTTGATTTAATAATTTATACACCTTGAATTAGCGCGGATCCTATGAAAGTGCGGGTGCTATAAAAGTCCCACTACGGTCGCATGGGTTGCAGTGGCCTAAGGCCGGACCTGCAAAATTAGCGGCGTTGGCTACGCCGCCGGTCGACTAGTAAAATATATTTACCGCCTTTACCTCCAAAGCCACACACACAAAAAAAAGTATCATTACCATGACAGCTGCAGGTTCTGACATGTTACTTTAATTTCACTCAATTATTGTGTCCGTTTCTTGTACAAGCTTGTCTGTTACACAAGCAGGTAGGCCAATCTAATTATTTCTAATCAACGAAAAAAACATCAAAAAAACTGTCAATTTAAACTGTCTTCCTGAAAAGAAAATTAAAATTTAAGGATATTCGCCAATAGTGCTAGATATTTTAAATTCGGACTTATTGGTAAGGTAATTCTATTGTTATCGATACACATTTTCCATTAGAAGACTCGTCAATGCTTAAAAAGTACACAAATACACATCCGTTTGTGTACACATGAATATCAATGTACATAGCGAGTCCGTTCTAGCAAAGTATGGCGTATCGTAGGTTCCTTATAGCGAGATTCGAGTTACAATTGTAGAATAGTTAGCTAAGATGTTGGCGCTCCCCCAAGGACATACTGTGGCCAGGACCGCGCTAAAAAAAGCTATGTTTTTTGCGAATTCCGGTATGGGCAGTATAGAGGGAATTTTGTATCCGACAGTTACGCTGGGCAGGGCACGCATCCCGAATAGGGGACGAATATATCCTTTACACAATATAGCTAGCTATAGTCGTTCAGAATAGTGTACTAAAAAAGTTCCCCCTGAGATCTATAATGCCGTTGATGTTTCTGTGGCCCAATGTTAACGACCAACCTCTTTTACTTTTAAACAACTAATGTCAGGTATCCATTAGAGCTGGGTGGACTCGAAATACAAATTCCTAGTCAACAGGATTCGAAACCTGGACCCCGGTTCGGAAGCCAAGCCATCACCGCTCAGCCACCTCTTACAATATATGGATACTTCCATATACTTAAAAAATCAGCTCACAGAAAACAAGGAAGTAAATCTCATCTGTTTCTATGGCCGACGGTTAACTAGGGTGTCATGCGGCCAGCACAACGACCAATTAATTCCCTTCCTCAATGTATGCCAGGAACCAATTAGATTTGGGCGACCAAGTGGCGTCTTTACAGCCTCGAAATTTAAGATTCTAGTCTTCACAAAGATTTGAAGTCGTAAGCAAAGTTCCTTCCGCTCCCTTGAACGATAGTAGTATTGTTTGCGTATAATGTAATATCGTTTCTCAATAATAATAATTTAATTTATAGAGCGCTGCTAGCAAATAAAACGTGGGCTCAAGGCGCTGTGATTACAATACAAACAGCTAAAATGACAAACTAATTTAAACAAGTTTTAAACAGGTAGGTCTAAATGTTTTTCTTGAATGTAGCGAAGCATATTGTCTGTCTGAGATCAATAGCGAGTTCCGCGTATAAAAAAATATTTAAAAAAAAGAGAGATATTATTTACAAACAATAGCTAAGTGACAAACTCCAAGGTATGCTATTTTTGTATATTAAACTGAAGTGTATTTCTAAACATTAGTTAGAAATTCGCATCTTTCAAGCTTATAGCATGCCCAGTACGCATGGTCTAATCTCTTTGGTGGGCCAGTTTGGGGGGGGGGGGACTTGGAGAAAGTTTCCGTGCTGCCTTTATGCGTTCAGCAAAACACAATTCTGCTCGAGTCGGGATTCGATCTTGAGCCCCTTGTTAGGCCAAGCCGTGACCAAGCGGGCTCTCGGCCACACACAACACTGACATTCGTTACCAAGTAGAAGTCAGGAAATCAAGCGACCAAATTTTTTATTTTTTTTAAGCAAGCTTCTGAATTTTCCATTGCATGCAATTTGTTACGGGAAGTTAGACCGAGACAGAGTTTAACCTCTTTCAACACACACATAGATGGATACACACACACACACACACACAGCTAATCACACACACACAATTATCGAAATATGATTGAAGAATATTGATTTTAGTTTTGATGTTCAGCAAACGAACACATTGTCTCTAGTACACAGTTGCTCTGTCTGAAGTTCACGGTTCTGGTTCTAATTTAAAGGACGACTCTTCAAAAACACTGCCCGCTTCAAAGGTTGCTGCACGATTCATTTTTAGAGATTAATAGGTTTGTATAGTGCACTTGGTACGTGCCTGCCTTTGATAGATCTAGTTAGTGTCTCGCGAGACGATTTACTCTCGCGTGGTTTCAAGAGACCAATCCTGGAGGCGTTAGCTCTGTCAAAATAAGGGATAATGTGCGCATAATAAAAATGGGAGATAGCTAATTGCAATTCAATTAATGATGACAATAGATGGTAACATTATATGAGTTGAACGTTGAATGATAAGATAATATATGATAAGATAAGTAGCCTCGTCATAGTTGAATGCGAAATTACTTTTGTATAAGTAAATCAAAGTAAAGTTCCCCTTTCAGACCTTGCGATCTAAAGGGCAGATGATGTTAAGGGCTTCTGTTTCCGTGGCCAACGGTTAACGAGGGTGTCATGTGGCCAGCACAACGACCAACCGCCTTTACTTTCCCCAACTAATGTCAGATACCTATTAGAGCTGGGTAAACTCAGACGCACCCAAAGATCCCGAAATTTAAATTCAAAAATCTTCAACAGGATTCGAACGCGGGACCTCGGAAGCTAAGCGCTTTACATCACAGGCACAGCGCCTCCCTGACTTTTGTATAGTTAAAATAAAATCAAATACATGTCTACGGGCATCTTCATAAATGGAGTTCTGTATGACAATTTTTACTTTTTTTTGTTTGTTTTGTCTGGCGAACGGAAATCGGAAGTATTGATAAGTATTGATAAGTATTGATAAGTATTGATAAGTATTGATAAATATTGATAAGTATTGATAAGTATTGATAAGTATTGATAAGTATTAATAAGTATTGATAAATATTGATAAGTATCGATTTTGACTGATATATATATATTTTTTTCAAAACATTTATTTTAGAGTTGTAAGAAATAAAAGTTAATGACTTGAGCTTCCAGTTTTAAAGTCAGTTTCGAATCTTATAGTCTAAATAGCAAGTAACATAATTTTAAAAAGAAAAGACTATTCTTCCTTTCTGCCAATGAGAACGATTACTTTGTTCTTAATAAAGAATCAATGAAATATACAAAAAGTGGAGCATTTCATACCCCGCCCCGATTCCCCCTCTTATGAAAGAACATCCTTGAAAGAACATCCTTGAAAGAACATCCTTGAAAGAACATCCTTGAAAGAACATCCTTGAAAGAACATCCTGGTTATGCACATTCACACAATAAATCTACTCAGGAATAAATACAAATAAGATGAGACAATTTGTATTGGTCCAATCAAATGAAAATTCAGTTTGACTACAATTGGCCACCTCGGCGTAGCTACTGTAACAATAACAATATAGATGCAAATAGGAGCAACAGTTACACACGAAACATACACACACACACACGCACTACCAGCTCTAATGATTGGCCTATAGATCCAAGCTCAGAACACGGTCTCCAAAAATTATTTAAGTAATTAACTCTTAAATAAAGACATGCGCGCTTAAATATGTCTGTTCAAGATTTAGAAAGTCTAGACTATACTCTAGACCTTCAGACCTAATTTAATTTTTAAGATTATTATATTTTGAATAATCATAAACTTCGAACCAGAGTTTTCCCTGAGTGGTAAATTAGCTAGTATTTTTTTTTCAAAGATATAGAGAAACTCTAAAAATTGTTGCAGCTGTTATCGAGATCCGTGTCTAGGCAGATTCCAGGTTTTGCCCACGAAGAGTTTGCAAGCTGATAAGAGGAATGTTAATAATAAACCTAAAACTTAATTTGTTTGACAGAGTTAAGAAAGGAGAATGCATTTAGTTGCGCATGCCACAGGTTTTCAATCCGTCGTGGTCTCCAGCATGGCGTTCCGTTACCATAGCAGCGAGAATGCTGCAAGCCAGCAGCGAGATTACTGCTAACAGCAAACACGCCGAGCCACGCCATATGCAATTGTTTGCATTGACAAAACACGATACGAAAATGTGTGCCCTGCGCCTTGAAGTCAAATCTAATTTGGACGGTCTTTTCTTGAACCTCAAGGGACTCGCTAACAAAATAGACCCAATTTGATTTCTGTGTGTGTGTCTGCACGTGTATGGGAGAGTATGCTGCCGTACTTTGTATCAGAAGTAGTAGTACTTTATAAAAGAGGAAAGTCTGAAACACAAAATGGTAGAGTTAAGCTTGCATATATTCATGAAGTAGGCCTTAGATTAGAGAAAGAAGGAAACTGCCGGATCAAACTCCACGTAAAATCTCGTTTTCAGAAAAGAAAAAAAAAGTTAAAGTGAAACAAGCAAAAAAAAAATACTTAAAAAAAAAAAATTCTCTAAGGAGAAGAACTTCACATTTAAAGCTATACTGTATGATTTTTTTACTTTTTTTTAATATAAAAAATTAATTAATTAAGTGTTTTTTTTTTTTAAATTGATTCTTGTTTTTTTTTTTAGGAACAATAAATGCTTGTGCAAAGTTTCAACTCGCTACGAAAATGGGATGTGGGAGAAATCACGTGTTCAAAATTTGTACCTGATAGACAGACAGACGTAGTTACTTCAAAAAGAAATCAGTAAAATTGTTCTTGATTGTTTCCAAAACCATTTTTGATTCCGATTAACGGAATATTTTGTTATACTGTTCTACGTTATAATATGTTATCAATTTTTATTAGGATAAGTTACACATTGCACAACTTACAGTAAGACAAAATATATACATATAGTGATTTAAAATTTGAGTTTATATATTAGTAAATGGGTCATGGAATATTTCATGAACCAAAAGAGATAGTTTGTTAATTAACCATCAAAACATTTAATTATATGTTCAGCACTATTTGTAGTATAATTAAACAGCTGGTCATTAAATGAGTACCCTAGGGCAATCAGGTAGCCACGTTGATTATAATTAACACAGAGGGCTTGCACCATCCCAGCTTTCTGTTAATAGCTCTATAATAATGTTCAGGGTAGTATATTGTATATGATGCTAGGTGTCCTATCTGTCTATTTATCTATCTGTCTTTCTATCTATCTATCTATCTATCTATCTATCTAACTATTATTATTATAGCTTTTATATAGCGTTACTTTCATGCTTATAGCATGCTCAGAGCGCTTTGGTCCAATCTCATTTGTGGACCAGTGGGGGGTATCTAGGAGTTGGTTTTCCGTGCTGCCTTTAGGCGCTCAGTAAATCCAACTCTGCTCGAGTCGGGTGTCGAACCTCGAGCCCCCTTCTAGGTAGCCAAGACAAGCCAAGTTCAAGCGCACTTAGCCTCTCGACCACGCTTCCCACTATCTATCTATCTATCTATCTATCTATCTATCTATCTATCTATCTATCTATCTATCTATCTATCTATCTATCCACTATTCACCTGAATCGTAAGGCACAACAAGAGCCCAATGTGGAAGACACTGACATCATAAGGCAGTTGCCATGTTACATCATAATTTGTTTATGAGACAAATTTTTAATTGCTCACGGAAATCACTTTTGCAGAGCTGAAAATAGTTCATTAAAGTCCAAAGGCTCTAAAAATAATGTCCTCACATTGCTCAGAGCTGGAGCAGTTAAGGTTTATATTTAGATCGAAAAAGTATAGATAAGGGGAGACTAGTCTGTTGAATATCAGTTGTATATTGTGCTTCATTTATACACAATTATTGAAGATTTAACAATTTGTAATTAATTTATATTATGTCATCATATTTAATATGTGTTGTGAGCATTTTATAATGCAGTACGAATTTAGTGTTGTTAAATTGTGGCCTAAATTGTGCCGATGTGTCAAAAACCCAAAATACAATTACAAAAACATTAAATTATGTAAATATCATAATCGGATTATATGGTATGTGAAATCACATATGATACATCCGGCTATGCTTTAATTTGTAAGGGAACATATGCAATTACCTTTCGCACTACACATAACTACAGTACACTATTATTCCCATGTCGATGACAATGTGTTCCCTCCCCCCCCCCCTTTTCAGAAAAAAAGGTGTCAAAGTGTAAGTAAAACAATACACAGACTATTATAATTAGCCTTTAAGAATACAATTTTCAAATTGTATAAGTTTCATCGTTAAAAGTCTTCTACCCGCGAGGTCTCCCCATTGATTGTATTTCATTAACCAACAATTCTCCTTTCCACGTGTTTGCCCCAAAAATGATTCCCCAATACATAATTTATTTTATTCAGATCTTATATATGCGACTATCCTTATAAGACTTAACAAGTCTTTTGTTACAATTCACTTCTGCTAATTGCATTCTTCAGACTTGTCAACATTTGCAGACTTCAAATTGCCACCCCAATTCGTTTTTCTTAAACAACCAATTCTGTTTCCATAGCTGCCGGCAGATGGGCAACCGGAACAGACTGCGAGATGACAGTAACAGGAAACCGTTGAAAACACATACACACACGTATTTTTAAACATTTCTCCTAGAAAAAAAAACAAAAAGAGAACTAAAAAAGGGGAGGCAATAGCCCTCATTTAGTAATCCAGTATTACAAAAACAATTGCTTGGGAATTAGGTGTGGCATAAGATTGCCTCCCTTTGTTTCCTTTTCAGATTCATCTAATTGGCATCGAGGGTAAAAGACAAGAAGAGGCTTCAGGGAGGTCGGGGCAGATAGGACAGAAGACGACGGCTAACTAATAAAAAAAAAAGAGGCTGCTGAGGCATCAAAGAGTAGTGGGGAGGGGCAGTGAAAGGGAGAAGGGGAGGCTAATACTTTGATGTTTCTTCCAAGTCTATCAATTTTGACAGCTTACTTTGTTCCAGTAGCCCAAACTTTGTTGTCAGGAGTCTTGTGTGTGTGTGTGTGTGGTGTATCTGTGTGTGTGTGTGTGTGTCTTTGTGTGTCTGTACGTGTGTCTCTGTGTTTCAGTTTGCATATATTTTTGAGTGTGTCTCCCCGTGTGTTTTAGAGTGTTTGAGTGTGTTTCTGTGTGTTTGGGTGTATCTTGTGTGTGTGTGTGTGTGTTTGTGTTTTTCAGTCTGTATGAATGTTTGGGTGTTTCTTATATCTTTGTATTGGAGTGTGTCTGTATGTTTCAGTGTGGATGTTTGTGACTACGTGTGTTTCTATTTCATTGTGTTTGAATGCGTTTATGCATTCGAGTGTGTCTCTCTGTATTTGATTTATTTTCCTTGTGTCTCTGTTTTGAGTGCTTCTAGGTGTGTCTGAATATAGAGTGTGTGTCTGTGTGTGTGTTTTTTTACTGTGTCTTTACTCTGTTTTTGAGTTTGTTACAGCATGTGTCTGTCTGTTTTAGTGCGTCTCTGTGTGTGTCTGTACTTGTTTGATCGTATGTATGTGTGTCAGTGATTGAGTAAGTCTTTATTTGCGTATGTGTGTGTGCGCGTAAGTTTGATGCATCAGAAGATAGTGTTTGGATTTGAGAGTAACAAATTTGCCGATAAAATTATTTAATCAAGACGCTAGTTGTTTTACTGACTTAAATGTGTTAGCATTCCTTCTGAAAACGAAATGTTTAGCGTCCTAGTCGAAACATGACTAAGGGCGGACAGGATTCAAACCTCGAGATGACAGTCTTGAATATACATCACGCAACCATGCAAGTTTTAGTGTTAAAGTTTATCCACATTGTTTACCATCAAAATATGACATTGTAGAAAGTATTTAAAAAAAAAACAAGATCTAAGTGTTTTATAACAAGGAAAGAAAACTTGACGTGGTTTCAATTTAGAGGAAAGAATAAAAATCTAGGTATTAGCAAGTCTAATTACGCGTTCTAGTTATGTCATATTCAATACATAATCTACAATAGCCAATTAAGTAACATAATTTGAGTATTACTAAGGTAATAGATCTTGACAGGGCAAAGAAACAAAAATATGCAAATTACTAAAAGCACATTATAACAATAATTGATCTTCTAAAGAGGAGTCTCAACAAAGAGAGACCATAGTGCCACACCATTCAATTATAAAGCTGACGTGTCCAGATAGTAGGGCCACTGTACATCATAAAGCAGTGATTCCCAAAATACGTCCCGCGGGCCAGATCCGGACCGCAGAAACATCGGCACAAAGTGTAGAAAATCCCTCCTCAAAAACAAGTTTAAAAATATATAATTACCTACGTTAGACACCTAACTATTTCTCTGATGGAATGGTACCATAACCTTCAACATTTATATTTATGAACCGGGACTGCGAATGTAGAATCTAGCAGGAAAAGTGAACGGATCTTTACTTTTTTGTGGAACTAGCTAATAAGCCAACACGTTTGGCTGTTTAAAAAAAAACAACATATTAACGGCATTATGAAAAAAAAATGTGATGGTATTCTTTGATTTGAGCCGCTAATAAAAGATTGTTAAACTACGCCTAGAGGTTGGATGATTGATGTTCATATTTTCTTAAAAAACAAGAAAATGAGTCGGTGGTAAAGCTAGCTACAATGGCGCTCACATTTTCAGCAGAGAAATTAATCCATTTTCCGATGGTTAAAAAAAAAAGATAAACTTCGAATATAATTAATCAATGTAGATACTAGATCCCAGACGGTTTCTAATCAAATAGTATCAGGTCAATACCCTTTCGTTTTTGTAGGCCTACCCTTTCGGTGGCCCGCGACAAGAGTGTTGGAAACTAAAATTGCCCGCAGGTCGAATTAGGTTGGGCATCACTGTCATAAATTCATGCGACGGAATCGCAATGTAAAGCCTTGACAAGACAAAAAGACCAGAAGACGGTCTACAACAAAATAGTCTTGCTGGACACGTCTCAAGGTTTTCAGACTTGATTAATTCCGACAACTACTTCGGAAACATAGGCGTATCTAAAAGCTTTCTGGGGTTTTTACTAACTTTGCAAGCGCCCTCTTTCTTAGCACTCTCTGCTTGTCCTTCTGGCAGGAGCATTTAGTACAAATATAGACCTAGAACTTAGTATGCTGTGGAATAGGGCAAACGACTTTTTTGTCAGCCTCAGTTGTCTATTTTCACTGTCAATGTATATTTCCATCTTAATTTTGAACCATTGAGGAGCTGCCTATTTTAAAGCTATGTTCAGATGAGACCGAAAAACACGAGGAAACAAATATATAAAAAACAAAATAATTAAAAAAAAAAAAAAGCTTATATTAAGCGTTCTTGTATCGATTAGTCTGGATCAGTCATATTTTTAACACATTTATGTAAACGGTTTTAATTTTTTTTTTGGTCAAAATTTACAATTGTATTTGCTAAGTTAAGTAAGATCTGTCATACAAACTACTACTTTACAAAAACAAATTATTTTTTTTAAAGAGAAAAAATCTATTTAGTATGAATATAATTGGAACATAATATAAAACAACAATAAATAAGTAGTTTTTCATATTATCGTGTAAACTGCAGGCCGAAAGCATGAACATAGAACACTGAACTAAATGATTTTTTTTTAACGAAAATGTTTTTTTTTTTTCATGAGGCTTTGAGAGATTGACCCTTTACAAAACAATTAGATCAATTAGATAATCATTATAAGACATCAGTTAGGCCAGGTTTACATCTAACTTCACATTCACTTTCATATATCCTTTGGTCTGCTGGACCGTTGGGGCACCACACAAGATCGGTCAACCTTCTTTCTCCATTCTTCTCAGTCATTTGGCTTTGACATAATTTCATTCTGATGTTCTTTCTGAAAATAATGAAACCTGCCTTTTTACCTGCCTGAGTGGACCACTTCGGGGGGCCGATTTTGAGTTTGTGTTTCCACACAAACTTTCTTTGTAACCTTGTTTTTCTTATAACAATTATAAAAGCGTTTTCTAGTACTGTTTCTCTATGCTCGAATTTTAATATGTCTAAATTCTAAAACTCTGAAGCATGAGATTCTTGTTTGCATTTGGGGATAAAAACAATAATATAGTGATTTAGCTTTTCCTTTTGTAAACTTTGTTTTTATTGCAAAGATTCTATCAACGTTTCCGTTGGGCATCCCTTACATCTACAACCTATCATCTAACCAAAAAGGAAAGCTTTTGGCACCTCTGCCCAGCGTAGCGATCGGACCATAAGGCCCTCTATACTGTCCATAACGGCGTTGACAAGGACCTCGCTGTTTGTTGTGCGGTCTTGCCACCGTATGTCCATGTTGGAGCGCGGACATCTTTGGTTAAAGCGTTCAAGAAGTATTTAGTTGCTTACTGTATAGTACCCATGTCTCAGATGCATTATACATTTTTAAAATAAAGGTACGAAAATAATAGTACAGATTTCAGTAAGAATTTTTTTATCCATTCTTAGTTAGCTGTCTCAGTAACGCTCCTAGAGGCGTGTGTTTTTTTAAAACACTTTCTTATCAGATTGGTTATTGAGAAACAAAAAGTGTTTCCAGGCTGATAGATTTGTCCCTTAAATTGGTATCGACCTGATGTAGGTGTAAGCAGTACATGTGACGCTGCGCGTGCATTTCTTCAAGGCGTCAGGGGGGGGTGGGGTGGTGGGGGTGGAAGAGGCTCTAGGATCAGCTAGGCCGCAATGCATGACATGGTGTCACATTCAAAGCAATAATTAAAGATCTAATTTGACGGGCTTGCTTCATACCCGGGGTGAGTAGTGCTCACACACGACAGGGGGGCCTTGTGGTGAGGGGAGGGTAATTGCATGTGATTTGGGGGGGAGGGGAGGGGAGTGTGTGTGTGTGTGGGGGGGGAAGCTAAAATTAGTACTTCGAGGTCTGAGACGAGAGTTACACTGTTGACATTTCACAAGAGCGTGGAACAGCTACTATGACTATAATTAAGAATGACATCTTACACTCAACAAACAAATACATAGTCATTTTAGTTTTTTTTAATCTCACCAACCATACGAGCACTACATTTGTATTACATATCATAATTATCATTGTCATATACATTAATATGTAGATACACATGCACTATTTTACCGACACGTCATGGAAATGTGATTTAAGGCTGAGCCTGTGGGTAGCGTTGTTATATATATATTTTCTTGTTGTTGTTTATGGCAGTGAGCGATTATGTCTCGCGTGTCGCAATGTTTGTGTGTCGTCACCAAACTGTTTCAATTGTGTTCTGTTGGCTGCCGAGGCATTGAGACACTTGCCACATGATCGCTAACATTAACAAAGAGTTTATTAGGCGTCTTGCTTTCGCTCGCGTGACTTGGGGTTTTGTTTAAATTATGGATTAAGCAGTAATGGCGAATAAATGAGAAGAAGCAGAGGCGTAGCTAGGGTGGGGGGAGGGAAGGGGGAGAATTTGAAAATCCCCACGGACCCCCAGCTTGAGTGGGGACCCAAATGAGTGTTTCTTACATTTAATATTAAATATTACCTAAAATCTGAAGAACAGAAATATTTAAAACAAAAAGCATATAGAAATTTACCGCCAAAAGAAAGCGCAGATGGCGAAAAAAAATAGCTGAACAAAAGACAACACGGCGAAGAAGGACTTTGTCTAGGTAAGGTTCGACAAAATATGCAGGTTGCAAATGCATCCTAAACAGTGGCGTAGCATCCATGGCGCGAAGGGGCTGAATGAACCTGGGCCCACTAGCATTAGGGGCCCACAACCAGCGGCGTAACATCCTTTGGGGTGGGTCATTGCGTTTGGACCCCTGGCTCGTGCCCATTGGGGGCCCGCATTGGAGGCCCGCATGATCCATTGGGGGTGTCGCTTTGCACTTTTGTGAAAGCCGATATAAAACTACTCGCATTGGAATGTTATTTTGATCGATATACAGACTATTCAATTTTTTGTTGCTACGCACTAAATTAGTTTTATGAAGGAGGGGTGAAACTGAGGGAGGCCCGACAACTTATTTTTTCAACCCGGGCCCACGGCATACTTGCTACGCCTTTGATCCTAAATGAACTGTTGTAATGAATTCAGGGGTTTTAAAAATCCAAATTAAAAATAACCTTGGAATTCTTATATTCATCAATTTGAAATCATTTTTGACAGGATTGGCTGGACACCAGCATGTTAAGATTTTCTGTAAACTGACTATAAAAATGTTACACTGAAAAAAATAAAAGAAGTGTCATGTCAAATAAGAGAACATGAAGCAGTTGTCAGTCTGTCACGTTGACGAGTCGGAATGTCCTTGCACTTTTCTAACAGATAAAGAGATCGCACTTTTCAAATCGTCCTTAATCTTTTTTTTGTAATGTGAATAATGGAACAAAATCCTTGAGGCTAATTATAACTTCAACAAATGTACACACACATACGCACACACACTTATCTTTAGTTGGCCTTGCCCATCCAGCTCTAATGGGTACCTGGGGAAAGGTAAAGGCCATTTGGTCATTGTGCTGGCCACATGACACCCTTGTTAACCGTTGGCCACAGAAACAGATGACCTTTACATCATCTGCCCCATAGACAACAAGGTCTGAAAGGGGAACTTTTTTTTTTTACTACACACGCACACACACACACAAACACACACACACACACACACGCACACTTACACACACACGTTGGTCAAAGCCTACATATTACATAAGACGTACACTAAATGAAGGCCACTTATTATGGCTAATTAGCAGGTCATTAGATAAAAAACAAATGGAATAATTGGGGGGACACACTCTCTGGTTTCACGCAATCATTTTCTATTCTCCAGTTTTCATTGTCCTTCGTTTTTAATAAGCATACATTAGTCTAACAGCATTGCGCTATATAATTATTTATCCGAAGCGTTAGCAGTTATGTTATTCACTCTTTGCTGCTACCCTCTCTCCTTCTATCTCTCTATCTCTCTAGCATTAAGAGTTTCTTCTATAATTGCTATACATTTTCAAATTAAAAAAAATATATTTATCACTAGTGCCAGATTTTTATAGTTGAGGGTCCCAAACATGAGTTTTTTTGTGGGAGGGAGGCCTTACTGTCTTCAAGATTCGATGTAAATGCACTTCATAATATAATTAAATATTTCACATACGGTATGGTCTGTTAGGAAGAAAAGTAATACGGTACTTTTACTTTTATCATTATTTCCAATTTTGGTATATTTAATTTGCATATTTTGTTTAGAATATATGGTTTTATTTTTAAATGTAAGGGCCCTGTTTACGGGTGAGTTATAGCACTGTCGTAAATCCGGTCATGATCCAGACAGACAATGGGTGGGCCCAGACAATTCACTGATATGAAGGCGCATACTTGAGTAATTGTCGCTTCCCACCTCTCATATTGTGTTAGTGGCTTTACGCCGAACCCTCGGGTCTTAAAGGCATCACGTGGTAACGCTACAGCTTACGTAAATGCAGAAACTCAAGCACGCCAGAAAGTTTTAAAAAACGTCAAAAAAGATGACCATGGTTCCTGATTCACCAAAACGAACGGTCACGTAATAATATTGATAAAACAACGAAAAAAAACTGGCCCGTAATAACCATTGTTGATTAAAATTAGATCGTAATTCGTATAGACTCAATGCTGTTTGTTTACGTTTGGTGAATGAGGTCCATTAAATAAGATCTAAGTTCTTATTTAACTATAAGTACAGCTAACACGTTAGCGTCAAGAAGAAATCGATAGTTTATGTTGAGCGAATGCACCTTTGCGCACCATATCCATAGTACAGCGTGAACTGTCAGATGTAGTCAGTGGTCAAAGTTGAGGGCGGAGGTAGTTATTACTTTAGCAGTGTGGCAATGTGACAAGCGGGTTACCTGTAGTAATCAGTTCAAATAATCTGGTGAGAACACTTTAAACCGTTGGGTGTCAGAAATATGTGCAGTCCCATTAATTTTAGCTTATAGAACTAGGTAACTGTTTTATTGAAAGAAAGTTTTCCGGTAACCAATCAACATAAAGAAGCGATCTAACACTTGACAAGTACAAACAGTCGACAGATGCATATCGCATGACCAAACAGAAATCCAATAGTTTAACCAGTGGCGTAGCTAGGGTGGGGGAGGGGGTGACCTAATTTAAAAATTCCCCCCCCCCGGGCCCTCACTTGAGGGGTACCCCAAATGAGTGTCCGAAATTTATTTTTTAATTAAATATTACGCCAAATATCTCATGTCATGATTTCGAATATCAAAATGCATGGTCCCCTAAAGAAGTCAAGCCCCCCCCCCCGGGCACCCAAATGTCTAACTACGCCACTTTTTCTAACAGTTGACAGCGGTCTAAAACTAATCCATGCTCTAACACTAGACTAGATAAATACAACACTAATCACTTTGTAGATTTAAAGAAAAAAAATTCTCAAAACAAACAAACAAACAAAAAACACCTAATTTAGCAACAACACACTTTTTTTTTTATCATATGAACCAACGGGGAGGAAAAAAAAACACAACAACCAAAAAGTACACCAAATATCGGTTTCATTTTTAGTTTCGTTCCTGAAAAATAACAAACCGTTTCGTACCGAATAGACGAGACGCTAATGTTAGGTTATTACTTCCCCTTAAAGGGAGATGGGAGCAGCCAAATAACAGACATCGTGTGTCATTCACGGGAACACTCTCAGAGTTGGCAGGAGCTAAGAAAGACAACTGTCATGTCTTTTAATTATCATCTAGACTTTTTGAGCCTCGAGTTGAGATTGCTGATGAAAGAGGCACTCCAGGTCAGGACAGTTTTAATGTCTCTTGGGTTTTTTCTTCTGTTCTCTTATTTTCTTTCCTGGCTTTTTTTTTTGTTTTTTTTTTTGTTTTGTGGCTTTTTTTTTTTTTTTTTTTTTTTGTTTTGTGGCTTTTTTTGTTTTGTGGCTTTTTTTTTGTTTTTGTTTTTGTTTTGTGGCTTTTTTTGTTTTGTGGCTTTTTTTGTTTTGTGGCTTTTTTTTTGTTTTTGTTTTTGTTTTGTGGCTTTTTTTGTTTTGTGGCTTTTTTTGTTTTGTGGCTTTTTTTGTTTTGTGGCTTTTTTTGTTTTGTGGCTTTTTTTTTGTTTTTTTTTTTGTTTTGTGGCTTTTTTTGTTTTGTGGCTTTTTTTGTTTTGTGGCTTTTTTTGTTTTGTGGCTTTTTTTGTTTTGTGGCTTTTTTTGTTTTGTGGCTTTTTTTGTTTTGTGGCTTTTTTTGTTTTGTGGCTTTTTTTGTTTTGTGGCTTTTTTTTGTTTTGTGGCTTTTTTTGTTTGTTCTTTTCCAATTTCTTAAGAAGTATTGTTTTCTTTGGCACAAGGTTTGTTAAATTAGATTTTGATTTTCTCATTAACAAGTAGTCTACATCATTAAGCTTTAGTACAGGAAAATGTTAACATTCGAATTCATTCATTTGGATGGGGCCGAGTGGCTGTATGCCGGTACTACATTACATCGTATATTCTTATCTTATACATTCCAGACATTCATTGAAAAAAAAAAAGATAATTAGATTGTGAATACATACGAATTTTTATATAAGTTGCTTCAGCTTTGAAGATGTGGGTGTTGTAGCTACGAGACTTACTGAAAAATAGTTCTCCCGTAAGACAATAGCGTCTATTCAAATCTACTAAGCGGCCTTTACCCCTCTCCCCGCCCCCCCATTATAGACTAACATGTCCCCATCGGGGAATACCTTCTAATCTACGCTATTGACGTTTACGGACGGGGCATTTCAAATAATTAAACTGATTTCCATCGTTTAGCTATCTCTTAATTCCATCTCGATATTTCCTTTGAGAGAGACGGTTAGACCTCAGTGTCGCATCTATTTTCATCCTTAAAATCCCCAATTATATCCCTAAGATGTTTTAAGCTTCCACAATATATCTTATCTTATCTTATATAATACAGACGTTACTTCAAAAAAGAAGATGATTACGTCCTACGCGTCATGCATTTATTCATGCATATTAACCAATGGCTTAAATTCTGCCAAGTCACTGTTTTTCCTGGCTAGCTCAGGCAACCCATTCCATGCTCTAATAGCACTAGGGAAGAAGGAGTATTTGTACAAATTTGTAAAGAAATAACTTTATTATATTATAAAACAAGGAAGGGAAATTATCTTGTCACAGCCATTGGAGATTTTCATAAGGGAGTCTTTGGTGTATCCGTTTTACAGATCTTTTTAACTCTGTCACTCCTAACCGACGATATCAACGTTGATTTGACCCCATTAAAGTAAGTTGATTTCTGGTTGTATAAACTTTAATTTGTGCTATATAAATAAGAGCCATGCATTCTTCTATAATTATATACCTTATAGAACATTTTCTGATGCATATAAAAAAAAAGTTATTGAAGTTTAATCATAACAGGGGAGTGAAACAACAAAATGAGCTAAATGAATAATTCCATCGGAACGTGGAAAATAATTACGGAGAGAAAGAGTTAAATGAGGTTGTTTTTTTTTTTTGTAATGCAGGCGTAATAAAAAAAAAGCCAGATTTTTAATGTACGCGATGTACAAAATAATAATAATAATAAAGTTTGTCTTCGAGTCCGAAGCTTAATGAGGAATGCAGTATTTCCCGTAGCTACGCAGCCCCAGCTGTGACCTACATATTTTGCCGCATCTAGAGCAATAGAAGACGACAGTGTTCAAAAATAACTATGAAAATAGCAAAAGAAACAGAATTATTATACAACTAGGTATCAAGGCCGTTAACTTAGATTGTAAAGAAAGAGAACTCATTCAAAGTCCGAGCATGCAAGATATAGATTCCAAGATATCAAAGTATTTTTTGTTCTAGTCAGTTCTTCCCTCGTGACTGTACGAGTTGAGAATCCAGAAACAAAATTCATTGTTAAAAAAAAAATGTCAATCAAACTGAAACCTGATCGTACAAAGTAACGAAGTCCGCGCGAGGTTTGGGTAGAAACCAAAAATAATTTTAAATTGCAGGTGATCGAAAACCCGTTGTTAGGAGAGCGACATAATGTAACCTAGAGGAGAAAGAAAGAATGAGGATAACAGAAACCAGAGAGAGAGAGAGAGAGGGCAAGACAGAGAAAGAGAGAGACAGAGAGTGACAGAGTGAGGAGAAACAGACAGAAAGAGACAAAGAGACAGAGAGGACAGATAGAGAGACAGAGAGAGAGAGAGAGAGAGAAAGACAGAGAGTCTGAGAGAGACAGATTACAGAGAGAGAGAGAGAGTGACAGAGACGGAGAGAGAGAAAGGATGAGGCAGAGAGAGAGACAGAGAGTAACAAAGAGACAGACAAAGAGACGGACAGACAGAGACAAAGAGACAGAGAGGACAGAGAGAGACAGAGAGAGAGTACAGAGAGAGAGAGAGAGAGAGAGACAGAGAGACCGAGCCCGAGGGGCAGAGAGAGAGAGACAAAGAGATAGACAGAGAGAGACAAAAAGTCTGAGAGAGACAGAGAGAGACAGAGAGAGAGAGGCAGAGACCAAGACAGAGAGAGAAAAAGAGAGAGAGAGACAGAGACGGAGAGAGAGAAAGGATGAGGCAGAGAGAGAGACAGAGAGTAACAAAGAGACAGACAAAGAGACGGACAGACAGAGACAAAGAGACAGAGAGGACAGAGAGAGACAGAGAGAGAGTACAGAGA
Organism: Biomphalaria sudanica; assembly: GCA_036873155.1. Lineage (NCBI taxonomy): Eukaryota > Metazoa > Mollusca > Gastropoda > Planorbidae > Biomphalaria > Biomphalaria sudanica. Next base: position 353,306 of record JAZGLO010005573.1, on the reverse strand, counting down.
GAGAGAGAGAGAGAGACAGAGAGACCGAGCCCGAGGGGCAGAGAGAGAGAGACAAAGAGATAGACAGAGAGAGACAAAAAGTCAGAGAGACAGAAAGTCAGAGAGGCAGACAGACAAAGACAGAGAGAGAGAGAGAGAGAAAGAGAGACAAAGAGACAGACCAAGAGAGAAAAAGAAAGAGACATACAGGGAGACAGAGAGACAGAGAGAGAGAGAGAGTTGAAGAACTGGAGAAGAGAAGAAGAAGATCTCAGAACAAGCGACAAGAAAGCGCATCTATTCATGTTGCCAGCTACAATGGCTGCTTTTGACAGAGTCGAAGCAGGTGCAGTCAAATCAATCTAACAGCCACATCTGTACAATTAAGCGTAGTTATAAGCCGCCTACACGGGACTACTTAGCTATTGAGTAATGTATTCTTGCCTCAATTATTTTATTATCACTATCTAAACAAAGATAAAATGAGAAGGCTAAGTCAATATGTAATATCACCTGACTTTAAGTCAACTTTCTTTTTGGTAAGACATCCGAATTCTAGCTATATTTTACCTGAATTCTAACTGGCTAATGTTGACCGAAATTTAACTCTTTCTCTCCGTAATTATTTACCACATTCTGATGGAATCAACGTTGGTATCGTCTGTTAGGAGAGAAAGAGTTAAGTCAATTTTTTGTGTGTAAAAGTCAATAGTTAGTGTTTTGTGTTGCTATAGGTAACATAAAGTACAAACTTTAAAACTCTAATTGAAGTATAAGGATGCAAATTAGTTCGTATTTATAAAATAAGAGCCTGGTTCTGGTTAAACTCAAATCCTATGGCCATATCACAAGGTCCTTAGGGCTCTCAAAGACCTTCCTTCAGGAAACAGTACCAGGAAGAAGAAGAAGAAGAAGAAGAGAAAGCGATGGGAAGACAGCATCTAAGAATGGACAGGCCTGTCAGTGAATGAAATTCTATCCAAGGCAAAAGACAGAGAGGAATGGAGAATGACGGTTGACGGATCTTGTGTGGGGCCCCAAAGTTTCAACAGATTAAGGGATAGGTGAAGATGACGGGGTGAAGAAGAAAACAAAGGCGTAATCCTGAGCATTAAAATCAGACTGGGTGCCCTCCTTGGTCACTGCGACATTCTGGCATGATTGTAATTTGTAGTCTTTTACTGCAGAATTAGAGAGTTGGACCCTAGCTATGAAATGGCGGTACTATAGAAGGATTCCTTGTTAACACCGACATTGTCCGACATAGATCGAATCACAAATGAGGAAATACCAAAACAAGATCACAATGACTATTGGACCGCTGGACGTCCTGTAAACAAAAAAAAAAACTACCTAAAACTGTGCTGCCTTATAACTTGGTCCCCAGGGATTGCAAAGTCCTTCCTGCGGGAAAAAGTACCAGGGAAAAGAAGAAGAGGCAGACAGAAAAAAAGGGATGGTAAAAAAGCATCAAAGAATGGAAGAGATTCTAGTCTAGACAAAGACAGAGAGGAAAGGAGAAATATGATAGACAGATCAAATGTGATGCCCCAACTTCCAGCAGACTAACATACTTTGTAGGTGAATATGGGTCAATTTTTGTTATTTGCCAAATGTGTCAGGCCAACAACCCAAAATGTTAAATCACACGTCTAAGAAAACCTTAATTTGACGGATTGCCACATTTTTGATATACCAGGAAACTCATTACAATCACACAAAAAAAAATTACGTTAGCTGGCTATTATACCAGCAACATTAACATCGACATAAGCTTGAATCGTGTGTTCTTGGGCCGCATAATATACTCTAGATGGCCACGTGCGGCTAACGGGTCGTAGTTTCCACACCCCTCCCCCAGCGAAAACCATTAACAAAAAGTGAACAAATTAATTTCCTTAACGAAGTTATTAGGAACACCCCCCCCTTTCCTAAATAAGACATCGTAATAATATTCAAATGCATTTATTTTATATGCTACACTAAACACGAATTTGTGCACGAGGGCGCCTATACGCCCCATATTTCTATCAGTCACGCAAGTTTTATATATTACTCACACTCGGCACGTGATCTAAGTGATTTCCGGTTTCGTTTTGAGATTTCTGTTTTCCCACAAAAACCTATCAGGCTGTTCATGAAAAAAACTATTCTCAATGTTAAATGGGCGGAGTATTTCAAATATCATCATATCATGACAGATCTAACAGCGGTCAGAACAAGATGAGGGATGAAACGGACGCTCAGATTCGTGGTAAATTTTTTTTTTAATTTAGTGGTCGATTGGTTAAGCGCTTGCCTTTCGAACCTGAGCTCCTGGGTCCAAATGTTGGTGAAGAGAGGGATTTTGAATTTCTGGACTGAGTCCACCCAACTCTAATTGGTATCTGACTTTAGTTGGGGAAAGTAATGGCGGTCTGTTGTTGTGTTGGCATATTCTATTATTATTTGCGCACCATATTAGCACTTCTAGTCATTGTCTCCTTTAGGCAAAACCATAGACTTATTTATATACTACTAGACTGGAAACCGGAAATAAATTCTTATCCGCGACTGATCGATTGTAAACATTTTGTAGAAAGTTGGATCAAGGCGTTGTTTTGTAAAGTAGTTAAAAGAAGTAAAGTTGTTTTTTTTTTAACCCTAACCTATGTAACATATAATTTTATTTTTTTAGATCTAGATCTAGTAATTGATTATCAAAAATAAAATTTAAAAAATCACAATTTAGTGTTGCATTTAGTCTTTTGATAAAAAAGATTATGTATCTAAAAATTGCAAAAAAATATTTTTAAGACGAGAGTACTCTTATTTTTGATGTTCAATTACTAGATCTAGATCTAAAAATTAAATTCTATGTTACATAGGTTAGGGTTGAAAAAAATTGGCTTTACTTCTTTTGACTACTTTACAAAACAACGCTTTGATCCAACTTTCTACAAAAATGTTACATTTTTTTTAGTGTATGGTAAATGGGCAAAACACTGTTTTTTTTAAATCATAACTATATCGTTTGTTAATGGACTTGTTGGAAATGTGTCGCTTTTATGCTACTGTCGCTCGGACTTATTGATGGTCCCGGGTACAAACCCTGCCCACTCCCATCCCCCGTCGTCCTGCGAAAGGTTGGGACTAGGACGTAAATTCTCTTCAATTCTGAAGGAACATCCGAAACATGTCAAACAGTTTACAAACAAACCTAAACCTACCTGCTTACTGTCTTGAACTAAAATTGTCAACTTTTTAAGAAACCAAATTTAAAAGTAATCATATATATATATATATATATATATATATATATATATATATATATATATAATATATTTAGGCATACAAATATTGAAAGTAATGTTGGTGAGAAAAAAAAAGGTTTGATTTTGTTAGACGCAATCAAACTACAAAGAAATAATTTATAATCATTATTTTTGGTAGAGGAAGAGGGTTGGGTGGTGAATGTTGAAGCACTTCTGATAAGATAAGACAAGATAAGATAAGATAATTTTATTGATCCAATCAAATGGAAATTCAGTTTGGCTACAATTGACAACCTCGGCGTAACTACTTTACAAAACAATATGGATGAAAAATTCAGGAAACATTCAGGAAACATTCACTCACGAAACACAAACACATACACATTCAGATCTTATTTACAGTGGTTCAATGGGTGCAGGTTGTCTTTAAGAATCGTGAGTGTTATGGAAATGCATCTTTCTTGGAAAAGCTCTTCAAGAGATGGTAGCTGTATTTGAGTGATATACGAATAATTCCATCTAAATTTCAACCAAATTATGATGAGCTATTATCAAATTAATTTTTTATCTTCATGCATCACTTGAGTTTAGTTTTGATATCATTCCATCAAATACTATGTCTGCATTTTTCTAGATGACAAAAAAAAGTTTTTGTCCCACTTCTAAATAGGTTTGCCCATCACCGATGTGTTGATGGCAGTCCTCGGGACTAAAGGGTCGGTGAAAATGCATCTCTCCTTCCTGGCCTTGAGCGTACAATTCTTCCTGTTGGTCAAATGACCCCAATAGTACGTTCTCAAAAGTGCATAAGGAACCAATCAGCTTCCTCCACGCGTCCCGGTTAATTACCATGCTAGTTTTTTTTTTGCACCATAAAACAAAGTTCTAAAAAATGACCTTCAAACAAGTAAACAAAAAAAGACAATCAAACCTTAAATGAACAATGATGTTAAAACCAATTAACACCTAATTTTATCGAAAAGATAAAAAAAAGACTGGTTTTAAGAAAGATAACTCCTACTTTTCTTCGTAGTAAAAGAAAATGATCTCCCTTGTACAAAATTTCTGTTTAAAAATAATTGCTTCAAATTTATAGGTCGTTAAAGCACGGAAACCCTTCACACGCCCTTACATATACGCGAGGGAGCACAGTGGAGGCTAAGGGCTTTTAAAAATGAAATGAAAACCCGACATTAAAACACCAAGGCCAAAGCTACAGAAAGATTCGGAAGCCGAACATTAAGTAATTAACCACCGGATTTTAACGAGGCCATAACACCGATTTACGAATCCGGAGCATAGTGCATTAATGAGCCCAGGCCATAATGTTTCCTGTAGCGTGAACTACGGAAACACAATCGGACCATTTTTTGTAATAATGCGTGACGAAATGTACGTGGATAAAGCTTATTGTGGTTCTATTCTTGTTTTGTTTATGGTTCGATTAGTTCTTGTGTTTTTTGTTGCTAGCATTGAGAATAATGTTAAGCCATTAACGCATTAATTTGTTTTTACCTTAAAGTAAGAAAAGAATAACCCCCCCCCCCATCATGGACAATCTTAGAATGTTATTTGACACTTACTTATGTAAGAGAAAGGACCAAACTAGACGAGTCTATCTATCATCACTACAAGAATGAATGATTGCCAAGTCGTGTGGAATGCGCTCTAGACTGCTGTGCCAGTTATCCTGGGTTCGAACCTTCCCCGCTATCTTCCCACAGGTGCTATTTGGCTTCAGCCATGAAGCTAGCAAAAAAAAAAAGTAGCTAAGATGTTTTTCTTTTTTTTTTTGGTATTGTAATATCTCCATAGTAAAAAAATAAAATGCCTGTTTGCACGGCGAACCTTATATGATTGGAATTTATCATAAACTATAGATATTGTTCTACACGATTTAGAAAAAAAATTGAATCAATAGTAGTGGCAAATAGTGAAGAGATATTCAGATTTCCAAGAACAAGACTGAAACATAATTAATAGAGTTGTTATAGTCATACGACATGTGGAGAAATAGAATGTGCATATTCCAAAATATTTTTTTTAGTGAAACAATCTGAAGGTTAGAGACCGACATGGTATGTGATCTTATAGGAAAAACAAGACAGAGGCGGCAACAGTGAACCCTGCACGCAGAGGCTGAGGTACCTGATTACTAGGACTGATATTTATGTTTAGAGTCATCGTTCCACATCTTCTATCACCTGGAATAAAAATCTTTCATCTTTTACCTTGCTTCCTGGTTGAGTTACCTCCCTTAGATTTATTACAAAACTACTGTATTAAGAAAATCAAAAAAATCATATGTTTGTATTGGTTGCTTTGCTTTTTATATCGATTTCTTAAAAAAATGAAACCAATTCAATTAAAGAAATAGTTCAGTCAGAGAGTGCATGCCTCACTTTGGTTCTAGAAGCTGCTCGTTCACTTTCTAGTGTACTGTAAACTTGAACTAACCCAGTGTTGTTATACTGAGAGAAATTGCCTTTCACTGGCTACACTCTATTGTCTTAAAGTGCATTAAAACACTTTGTCAGCTGTAAAGGTCAAGCTCATATTAAAATAACAAATAGAGAAGTTATGTTATCGGAGCAAGGAAATAAACTGATCTCATTAACAACAGCACTGCATTTTTTCTTTCTTTTAGCACTTTCAGGGTTTCTGTAAATGAATTGGGGAGTGAATAATAGCAATATTAAAAGTTATACTGCGCTGAGTGGTAAAGAGCTTGGCTTCCAAACCGGGAGCCCTGGGTTCGAATCTTAGTGAGGACTATGATTTTTTTTTATTATTTCGGGATCTTTCTTGTGCCTTGGAGTCCACCCAGCTCTAATGGGTATATGACATTGATTGGGGAAAAATAAAGGCGGTTGGTCGTTGTGCTGGCCACATGACATCTTCGTTAACCGTGGGCTACGTAAACAGACGACCTGCACTACAGATGGCAAGGTCCGAAAAGGGAACTGTACTATACTGATTACTAAAATGCGGACTGGCTATATGGGCGTTTGGGCAAATGCCCGGTGGGCCGGTACCCAAATGTGCCTGTAGGGCCACCCAAAAGGGCCTCATGAATGAACGTATTAAGTCGTGAACGGTTTTGATAATATTCTCTTGTAAAAGGGGCCTTCTGAGAAAAGTCTTTTACAGACTCGACAAAGTAATACTTATTTAATCTAAAACATTTTCCAAAATAATGTAACAGCCTATATTCGTAGACATTGCTACTGGCAGGCTTCACCCTTTCAAGGCCTACACACTTAGCGATTAAAAAGCAACATAAGGCTTATATTTCTTATAAAGATACATAGTTCATTGTATGCATGCTTTCAGTTATCGATACATTTTCAAACTTAACAGAATGATTTTGAGGACAGGAAGACGTAGACTTTGATGTTCCCGAAATGATATACATTTTGCTGGCCGGATTTTATAGAAATGCCCGGGCCGATCTTAACACCCAGTCCGCCTCTGCTAAAATGTTACCAAAATTTTTATTTCTGTATTTACTTCGAGATTAATTCACGTGTAGCCGAAGATTCCGGGCTCACATAGGTCCTACCAGCCCCATGAGGCGACATAAAACCCCAGTGCAAAGCCCTCAGCCCCCCTGGATGACAAAGTGGTCATCATCGAACCACGATGAATAAACTATATTATTATATATACTATAATTCACGTGTATGCCTACTAGATGATTATTCCAGTAGTTCGTGGTACACCTGGTCAGGCCTTGGGGAACCCTAGGTATCATCTTATATCACCCTAGGTATCATCTTATATCACCCTAGGTATCATCTTATATCACCCTAGGTATCATCTTATATCACCCTAGGTATCATCTTATATCACCCTAGGTATCATCTTATATCACCCTAGGTTTCCGCGGAAGGCAGTTTGAGAATCGTTATAAGCTTACGACCCATGTAACATCTACTTCTTACATGCTGTACAGTAAGGGTCGTCACTAAAGCGAAGTTACAGTGTACGGAAAATTGCAATTATGGTTGTAGAATTTGATTCCACTAAAAATGTTTCAGTACTAAAAATGTAACATTAGCCTTAGGACATTGACATTGTTTCATTTAATCACTTTTTTTTTTGTTACTTTAAATTTGTACAACTTTTTGTTCCAGCCAGCGACAAGGGCACACAACTCTTGATCAAATACAAGCATGTACATTATGATGTTTAGGACTCCAGGCGGTTCACTCCCTTGCTTGCTCCGTGCATCCGGTTAGTTTTTCCCCATCTTTATTTCAACACTAATTCAATTATCTCCCCTCTTGGCTATCAACATTCATTTTATTTTCAACCTTTCAAGACATTTGAAAAAAAAAAAGCAAAGAACGGAATATTAAAAAGTAAAACCAACATCACGCTAACAGAACTGAAACCACGAAACAAAATTTTAACATATCGAAAGTTCCCCCAGAACACGTTCCCAAGGGGAACTTTAAGAGAAGATCAAATATTGTATGTCCAGAGTTCTCTTCTCTCCCTTCTCTTTCTCCAGAACATGAAAAGATATGTCCTTAAGCAAGGGTATTAACCCACACTTGTTTCTTTTGACACCAAAGGTGAAGGTCATAGCATTTGAAGATTGTATGCAAAAAAATTAAAACAAGCAGTAGAAATCCTAATAATCCATAAAAAGAGGCTATGAGGAGCAGGCTTGTTAGACTGGGTACTTTCTGTATATAAAGCTTTTGTTTCAAGGTAGCATTTATTTATATATTAAAGATAGGGCCATTTTAAAATATATCATCTGTTGGTCTTCATGTCATATCATCTGTTGGTTTTGATGTCATATCATCTGTTGGTCTTCATGCCATATCATCTGTTGGTCTTCATGTCATATCATCTGTTGGTCTTAATGTCATATCATTTGTTGTCTCTATTGTCATATAACCTTTTGCTCTTGATGTCATATAACCTTTTGCTCTTGATGTCATATCATCTGTTCTTCTTGATGTCATGTCATCTTTTGGTCCTTGAATGGCAATGATTCATAGCGTCAAGGATGAGTACATGACAACACAAGCCCAGCTGCGACCTGTATATTTTAACAATATTTAATGTAGACAAAGCCGATGTCCCATGTGATCTTTTTAAGTTTAAAAACGGATGCCTACATTATTATATGGCAAACAATTTTTCGTCTGATCACATGATTTAATCTATATAATAAAGTAGAAAGTAAGGCGTATGTATGTATGTGCCGAGTAGAAATCAAAACCGTTTGACCAATCTTGATTAAACTTGGCAGCATTGTTCCTTGGGTACTTACTTAGACCGTAGTGTATGTATTGTAGCCCTAAAACAAACTTAAGACCCTCAATAAAAAAAGTTGACCAACTCTATGAAAGCATTATAACTTCATCGATCTAGCCTATGTTTACTATGTTTTCATGAAAAGGATCTAGATCTAGATCTAATTTTAAGAACTATACTTTGCGCAGATAGTTTTTTACTTTGACACATTACTATATTGCATATAGTCTATTGATTTCATAAAATTAAGCTTCAAATTTGTGTTTTAAAAGCATTTTTACATAAATTCGTTCCTTATATCTGCGAATTTAGAATTCCTAACGTACATTCTTTCATTATACATTACACGAAATGTTACACATCTCTGTATTCCTAGGACTAAAACTCTAATTCAGCTCTCAGATGATAGAACTTCTCTTCGCAAAGATAGTTATATAATTAAACACATGAGCATATTAATTATAGTCCATTCATTTCATATTTTAATCAAATTAACATTCAAATTTGCTTTTTTAAAGAATTTTTACACAGATCTACATTCGTTCGCCAATGTTTTCATAAAAAATTGAATTCAGGTCAATTAGCTATTTCTAATTCCATTCATAATATTTTTTTTTAATTCATGAATTCATGCATTCGCTTTACTTATAACATTATTATTTTCTTTAATTGTTTCTAATGCACTATATCAGTGACCATATCAGCACTGGAACAGACACAAAATAGAGCAGTCAGATTCATAACCAACGAATATTCACATTTGACTAGCGTAACATCTTTAGTAAAATCACTAAATTTAGAAAGCCTCCAGGATAGAAGACTTAAAAGTAAAGTAGCAATTATACATAAAACACTGAACCATAATCTTCAAATACAAAGACAAAATCTAATAAAATATTCAGAAAGACACAAAGATAAAGGCACATTCCTCGTTCCATATGCTAGGACAAATTTGTACAAAAGCTCCTTCTTCCCTAGCGCATTTAGATCATGTAATGGGTTGCCTGAGCTAGCCAGGAAAACCAGTGACTTGGCACAGTTTATGCATGACTAAACGCATGACGCGTAGGACGTAATCATCTTCTCTTTTGAAGTAACGCCTGTATTATATAAGATAAGAAGATAATACGCAAGTTAAGACCCGCAGGCAGCTGGTAATATCTGTCTAGTATGTATATAAAGTAAGATGTAAGGAATATGTATGTATGTTTCTATGTGTATGTACATATGTCCCGCATAGAAATCAAAACCGTTTGACCAATCTTGATAAAACTGGGCATAACTGTTCCTTAGATTATGACAAAGACAATAGTGTCTGTTTAATATCCCTCCCACAACCGGAAGGCCCTAAAAATAATCATAATATATATGTATATATATTGATCTCTAGTAAATAAAGAAACTTTATAACAAATCGGGTAAAACCATTTTCACAGTATTTTAGATTAGATGTAGGCTAAATAGGTTAACCCATTTTGACACTCTGCCTTCGTTTCCGTGGTAAAAAAAAACAAAAAAAAACAACATTTGTTTTGCATAGTTCCCAATGCAATCCACTAGATCAGTAATACCCAATATTATGCTCGCAGGTCGCGGCTAGTTAGAATTACATTGAAGTCCGGTTAATCGGACCAGCCTCTTATAAGGATCAGAATCCTAGAGTACCGAAACAAATTCTCTTATACAGTCAGGCCCGGTCTATTGGTGCAGTCGGTTAATAAAACCCAAACGATTGCGTCCAATGTGGTCCAATGAACTGTTTTCGAATGCGGATAAAGTTACAGTGAGGTAAAACACACGAAAAAGAGTTTAACGTTTGGTTAAACTCTCGATTGAACTAAAGGTGTAACTGTCCGGGTGCCTCATGGGTAAGTAAATGCGTACATTTAAAGGGCTGTTTTTATGTGTGCTATTTTTCAATCTATTTGTTTTATTAACTCACACTTTGGTCACAGATAAAAGAAAACTTCAATCATTTATTTATTACAATACTTCTATTCAAGTCAGAACTTCATGGAACTTGGAACCTGGAACCTGGACGCGGATTTATAAACCGTCTCTAAAGATTTTCCTTGAAATCTAACAATTGATGTTATCGCTGAGAAAAGAATTACTAGCTTGTTGCCCACACAGGGAAAAACTCTAGTTTGACGGTTTTAATTTTTAAAAGTAAAAAAGAAATACATTTAAAATTTGTCTAGAGAACTAGGTGTAGATCTAGAGCATAAGCTTTGAAAGGGATATCGCATTCTTGAAACGACTATCACATTCGAGAATTTCCAACTGTTGGATATTATTGATTCAAGAGTTTACTAAATTGATGTTCAGGAAAATTGTGCGCATCATCTTCTAAGTCTATATCTAAAGGCCTATCATTGGAATATTCTGATGTGTAGTAGATTTCTACGTTCGCTCAACCCGGTGCTTTCTGCCGGGGGAAAAGGGAAGAATGGGGCGGGACAAGAAATTTTCCTTTTTTTTAAAAAAAAATAATCTAACATTCATAGTTATTAAGAGAAAACAATCGCTCTAGTAGTTGTATAAAGGAGGTATTGTCTTTTTTAATAGTAGCATTGTTAGTATTTTTTCTTGTATACGATGGTTTCGTCTTTGTCGTAGCATCTCATAAGTCATTCAGGCACCACATCTCATCTCCAAGACAAATTTTATTGTTTTTTCTCCCGAAGATGGATAGTCTAACATGATTACTTTAATACTAATTAAATAATTAACATTTTTGTTTACTAAATAAGGAGAACTACATAATATATTGTATTTTTTGTTATTACCGAGTATCAGTAAAATCCCTTTCGCATATGTCCGCCCCCACGCAAAGGTAAGGCACATACTGAATGGTTTATTTACTATGCTATTTGTTAGATATGAAGGCATGGATTGTAAAATATAAAAAAAAAAATAAAGTATATAATTTATTCGAAGATAGATATGATAAGATAGATGAGTTCCCATTTGGGACCTTGCGGTCTTTTTGGCAGATGTTGTAAACGTCATCTGCTTTGGTGGCGCACGGCTGGGGGGGGGGTGGCCATCACAACGACCAACCTCATTTTCTGTTCCCTAACTAATGTCAGGTATTTCCTTGGAGCTGGGTGAATACATAGGCACCCTTATCATTCCAAATAAAAAAAAATGGTCTTCATCAGCATTCAAATCCGGGACCCCCCGTTATCCAAGCGTTTGCCTCTCAGCCATCGTTCCTCCCTAAGATGAGTGGGTTGATTATGGTTTGTCACGGAAGAGGAGGGTTTAATATTGTTTTTACTTTATCACTATGATTGGTACATTAGACGCTTCAGTGATGTATCGAGTGTTGAATCGCTTGGCTTCTGAACCAGGGGTCTTGGGATTGAGTCCTAATGATGACTGGGATTTTGAACTTAAGAGGATTCTTATGACGCCCGATTCTAATAGATGCATTAATTTCCACTATCGGAAGATTTTCGATCTGACTCGAAGTATTGCTGTAAACAAGATATTTGTAAGTAGCCCAATCAAAAGTTGGGAGCTAAAAATTTTGTATGTGTTACTTCCAGTTCGTTCATAGTTTGAATTCATGAAAAAGTTCTTGTTATCCAATTAAAATACATTATTTTAATGTTCTTTTTGTGGTGTTGCTTTATTCAAAAAAATAAATACTTTATAAAATCACATTTTCAAATGTAGACCTATTAAACAAAAGAAACTGAAATTAATTTAATATTTTCCAAATATGAATTTATGTTCAGGTCTAAAATACTGAGACACTAAAGCCTTTAGAAGTTTTTTATATCTTACTAATCAAGAGCATCACGGTAAAGTGCTTTTTCTTTTTTCATTCAAGTAAGACTAACTTGTATAGTAACAAAAAAAAACATTAATTAGTGAATCATATCTCTTACGAAACCAATCAGATAATAGGCATGACACATAAAAGCACATTTCTTTTTTCATATTCTATGACGGGGATTCTCAATCATTGTATCACGACCCCCTTGGGGGGTCGCTTACGACCATAGGAAACTTTATTTGTTTTTGTTGGGGTGGGGGACGTTTTGTTTATATTGCGTGTAACGTGTAGAGCCAAGCATATTTGTACTATAGTCGCTATACATATATATATTTGTGGAGCCGTAGAATCGGAAAATTATTCAGATTACATTATTATATTATTAAACAAAATTATGAAACGATCGTCAAATATCAATAAAATAAAATGTGGGAATAACAAAGCTAGATCTAAGAACACGGACTTAAAGCCAGGGGATACGAAGGACACTTTAAGTGAATGTATCATCATTGAACGGATACGTGATATATTTTTTTTTTTGGTAGTTACATTTTTTCTTTTTTTATAGAATTGTTATTCGAAAATATTTGTTGAGGGCCAAATCTTCGTTGTTGCAGAATTCTTTTTCAAGTACTGAAATTACTGTCCATCTAATGCGTCGTAACACCATTGCGGGGGATGAAACATTTCTATGGAGAAGATTTAATCACGTCGTGAAGAAAATTGAACACTAGCTAAATCCCATTTACCTAAGCCAATAAACGAACCAAACAAATTTTGGTTGAGGGGTCGCCGCCAAGTGGAAAGTTGTATTAGGGGGTCGCGGAGCTAAAAAGGTTGAGAGCCGCTGTTCTAAGACAATTCGCGTGTTTCTTCTAACCAAGTGCCATAAGTGCCTAAACTATCCAGGGAAACCAATGACCTAGCAGAGTCACTAATTAAGATTAAGGACTAGATTAACACACTGATACACGCACAACGTAATTATCTTATTTTAAAGACGAGTCTGTAATAAAGCAAACTATTTTTAAAAAATTACCTTAAAAAAAGTTATCTTAGTGAAAGAACTCCACATTTACTACAAAATGTTTCAATACTGTAAGATTTATTCCCCTTTTCGCAATCAAAAATTTAACGTATTACCACTATTTAATTAAATGATTAATTATTTTTATTTTTTTTGATTAATTCATGTTTTATTAAAAACATCGAATAATTGTGCAAAGTTTCCCTTTGATCGGAAAATGTGAAGTGGGAGAAATAACGTCTTAAAAATTGTTTTAATTTACTTTGTAACGTAATAACATGTTCATGCGAATCTAGAAAGTATGATATAATTTTTAAAATGTTCATTTTTAACAAATCTTTAAAAAATAATAATTAATTATTGTCTTCTTTAACGCGTATATATTTGGCATTATTTTAAGCCCTGTAATGTTACCAAGGCCGACCTAATACACAGGTAAAGTAGGCAAACGCCTAGGACCTCCGATTGTTGGGGGCCTCGCTCATAACATGTAAACATTTTTCAGAGAAGAAATAGAGAAATGTGTAATCCTTGCTATTTTCGCAGTTCACTTATATTTTTTTAAATTACACAATTTTATTTTTTTCTCAGTTTATTTCTTTATATTTTTTTTCTATTTCTTTTTCATTTGGGGGCCGACAAATTCACTTCGTCTAGGGCCTCCAATATTCTAAGGCCGGCCCTGATGTTACTATGATTCTGGAGAAGCATTCTAGACATCTCCTGCAAATACAGCTTCACAAAGGAGAAACCATTAAACACAATTATAAAGACGATCAAGGCTATGGACCATGTCATGGAAAAGAAATGAATGCCTTGGGCATTAGCTGTGGTCGGAACGATGTCACCCACGCATCAGCTCCCCCCTTTCCACGCACTGGGCGCTGCAAACTGCCTTAGGGTTGCCAGCTCCTGATTGTTCCTCAGGGTTGACTCCCGAAGCCTTTCCCATGATTGGGTATGGCTGCAAGGCAACAGAGGTTTGAATTCCGAGTTCTCCTTCTCCTAGGTGGGTAGCCAGCCATGGCTAACGAGCCCCACCTGTCCGAAGCTTACCGGTTAAGGCGCCAGTTACTCGCCTTTGCCCCTTCTCCTGTTAGTGAGAACAGTTCCACCTGACTCAATATCTGAGCCACACGTGAAGGCCAGGAGTTGGACATACTTTTTACATTCCAAAGTATCTTCAATGTGAAACTTTTACAAAAGAAAATCATTGAAATAAAATATAAAAACAAAAATACATTTTAAAAATCCTTTAAAAAAAAATTATCTAAAGGGAAAAAGGAAAGAGCTCCGTCTTTAAAACTATATCTACCACTAATGTACAAGCTATTTCCCTTATTCAATATCAAGCAAAATAATTAATTACCAATAATTAATTGACTAATTGAGTATTTTTAAGTATTGATTCATGTTTTGTTAGGTACAATAAGTAATTGTTTAAAGTATCAGCTTGATCGGAGAATTCGTGAGGGAGAAATAACGTGTACACACTTTTTACGAGACAGACAGACAGACAGACAGACAGACAGAGTGAGTTGATATAAGCTTTGTAACCAGAATAAACGAAGTCGATGTTATTTTCCATACTGCGAGTTAGCTCACCTTTTTCATAATCAAAGGATAGTCGAATATGAGTGGAATGAGGTTAGAACAACAAGTAACAAATAACAAACATTTATTTCAGTTAAAATTTCGTCACAGTAGTATAGCTCTCTAGCTAAGTTGAGGAAGTGCAGCGCTAATAACGCGAATGGTGCCAGTTCGATCCCCTCTTTATTTTTCTATGACAAATAATTTAAAGAGGATACGTTTGTACTTGATTATCGGACCATAAATTAGGAATTGATTTAAACAAAAATTCGATGACGTGTCGTGTTCTGGTCCCAGGTAAATTGTATTATGTCTGAAAATTTCTCAATGCAAGTGAAATCTACACTGTCCATGCGAATTGTTACTATTATTATTATTATTATGCTAGAAATGAACGAGTAGTCATTCTCTGGCGCTGCCAGGGTTGAGTTTCGCTAACAAGAAACACAATTCAGTGTAGTCCCTTTAACAGTTTCCACTGAGGAATTTTCTGGTGATGTGGCAGGTCTGCAGCAGTACCGCCCTCTGACAGGCAACGAAGATGTTCCTAGGAATGTTAAGGGCCTTGAAGGTGTCTGTGAGGTCAGTTGTTATTATCCCCTCGGTTGATATAACAATGGGGTATATTGTTATTTGGACAATTTCCATAGACGCTTAATCTCCAAGCCTAGGTTCCCATATTTTGTTTGTTTTTCTATCTCAGTTTTTCTTAAATTATGAGACAGTGGTACGGCGATATCGATAATGAAAGCGTTTTTTTTTCTTTTTTATCGATGTTATTATTATTATTATTATTATTATTATTATGTTAGAAACGAACGAGTATTCATTCTCAGGCGCTGCCAGGGTGGAGTTTTATTAAAGGGAAACAATTCATCGTAGTCCTTTTATCAGTTTCCACTTTGAATTTTCTGGTGTTACTATTATTATTATTATTAATAATATTATATAAAGGACTTTCAAACTCTCTTGCGCTGCTCAGATTAAGATTCATTAAATATAATATTAATTGTGGTCTCTTAAGAAGTTAATAGTGTCCATTGAGAAATTATCTGATGATACGGCATGATACAACCATCTGACAGCTTATAAGAATTTTTCAAGGAATGTTAAAAACCCTATAATGCACATAGGGTCAGTTTTCACCAACCTACGGCTGATAACGCAACAGAGAATGTTGTAATTTTGGTCAACTGCTACGAAGCTTAATTTCAAAGTTAAGATTTTCAAATTCTGATCTTTTGTTATTTTAAGCTTATAACTATTATTATTATTATTATTATTTCTCTTAATTGATATTTGTCATCTTGATGCGTTTAAAGTAGAAATGTATTTATTAAAAGTGGTGCTCATTTCTTCATAACAAAGATACACAAAAAAACAACAGTCTCGATTCTCACACTGAATTCTCATCTTATAAAAATAATTATCACCCAGTAAAATATCCGCACAATCTATAAAGATAATAGTTATGGAGGATTACGATTACTGCACAAATATTGAAGAAAGGTTGGGTTGCTTTGACAAGCCTGACTAGCAAACACTCAGAACATTGATGGATCAACATCAGAACAGAAGTTTTGACAGGTCTAGGTCAACGGATGGGACATTCATGGACCTAGACATCCTAGAGTTTGGGATACAATACTCAGGATATTTATAAAGAAGAAGAAAAAGTTTCGACATAGAGTCTCGCTGATAGCAAGAATGACGTCCAAATTGACAAAACGATATTCAGACTTACCCAAATCTTGCTCGTACTGAAGTAGATGAAAGCTGAATTTATTTTTTAAATTCTAAAATGTTAAATTTCCGGTCAATTTGTCACAAGCAAAACTAACAAAAAATGAATCTATGCTAAAACTTGAAGTCAACTTTAAAACAAAAACTTGTTTGACAAAATGAATTCAAAGTTTGTTTTTTTCTAGTAATTTTATACGTTGCCGCGAGAAGAGTTGCAAATTGACTAACTGTTACATAAGATGGTTCTCTAAATGTCTAAAGACTCCAATGAGTCCTGGTCCCGCTGACGAACTGTTGAACTATGGGAGATGTCCTACACGTCTGTCCTCCCGACCAGCTCTCCCTTCCTCTCATTTATAAAACATTGGGGTCTAGAACCTCATTCGCCTTTTTCTAGAGCCACCTCCTTTTTCGCCTTTCTCTTTTTTTATATATAAATTTATTTTTTTTTTTACTTTTCGCCCCACTGAAAGTGACGTCACAAGTAATAAGCCCACAACTTGTTTTTCTCCCCCTCTCTCTTTTTCGATTTATTTGCAAGGTTTTTTGTTTGTTTTGTTTTGTTTCAAGTTTTTTTTTTTATTAGCTTGAGTATTGCGTATTTCTAACGCTTGCTCTTACCGCAGACCCGCGAGTGTTTCGCATGCGTGGAGCTGTCGCCCTGGCAAAGTTTTTGGGATTGGCACCCACCCACAACCACCGACTTGCCTCCCCCCCCCCCGCCCTCTTTTCCCGCCTCAGCTCTCACCATTTCTCGCGCTTTATTAATTATCGCAAGGAAGTGCCGACGGCGACTAGCGCGCGCTCGCTCTCTCGCCTCCTGAACGCATCCTCTGGGATTGCAGAACGGCTTTGAGGCTCTCCTCTGCGACAGTCTAGCATTTTAAAAAAATCTCTTTACCTATCATTCTGTTTTCATTGTGTCCTGATATCAGCTTTTCATTTACATACACAAAATGTATTTAATAATTGGATACATCTTTTAATAAGCCTCCCATCACATAATTCATTTAGCGATCGATGTTTGGAGTCAAATTAATTAGTGTTATTGTTTTAATATAATCTTCTATATTTATATACTTCTCTTCTTCCCTCAACAGTTTAAACGAGAAGAAGAAGTAAAGGAAAGATCACTCTCTTATTTCTGAGGATAGTCCACAAGAAAACAAGAGGGGGGGGGAGAACAAGTGGGTATTCACACGTCGATACGGATGGCTGCGCGCTGGACTGTCAAACCATGCCACCTCCCACCCCCTTCGTCCTGCTGGAGGTTTGGACTACGAAGTAAACTATCGTCAACTCTGAAGGGACATCCGAAACATGTAAAACATTTTACAAGCAAACATTTTGCAAACGCTAAATAGCAGCGCCGGACTTAACCATTGTGACCAAGAAGTCATGGAAAGAGAACAAGAAATCTACTATGTATATTTACAGGTCACTAAATAGCAGGGCCGGACTTAACCATTGCGGGGCCTATGCGAAACGGATTTCGCGGGGCCAAGTTTGGGTAGGGAAGCGGATAATAAGTGAAATTTAAGAGTTTGTATTACAAAATAAATTCGTCTATGCATTTTATTCATTCTTTACTACGTACGGAATTACTTTACGAGCCTTGCCTGTAGCAAAGTCATACAGCATATCATAATAATTCTGTTTCCTACATAGATCACGCTCAATAGCATGAATTACCAAATGTTTTAATCTCTCTTTGAGAAATGTTGACCTCAAGTAATTCTTCATTAGTTTGAGGCGCGAGAAGCTTCTTTCACCAGATTACACAATTATGATTATGCATTATGCCGTTTTTATTTATCGCGCGTAGGATTGGCGTTTTCCATATTGAGTGACACCCCAAAATGATTTTTTTCTATATATTTCCGTACATTTTAAGAACCTTTTCGTATATTTTGCAATTTCGGGAGATTTCCAGGAGGTCCTGGTAAATCGACAGGAGGGCGCGGGAAATCTGTTTTAAGTTACAAAATGCTATTGTCGTTAATTAGATTTGGGATTTACTTTTGTTTTGTAATTATTTATTATGTATCTGACGATGTAATGTTTGTGTTGCTTAGACAACAGTCCAAAAAGAAAATGGAAAAAAAAAAGACTGAAATAATCGATACTTTTTCTTTTTATTTACAAGGAAATAATTTAATTTTATAGTATCTTTAACCAAAAAAAAAAAAAAAAAGAAAAAAGTGATGAATGTCATTCTGCGAGCTGTGCACACCTAATTTATACTTTATGTTGTTGAAGAAAGAATGTGGATATCGTGGTCTCAGGTAGGAATCTGATCTTTCAAGTTGATTTACTTTTTAAATGACTAAATCAGCTCATAATCTTACAAACAAGGCTTTCTTCCAATACTGATACACACAATAACACAGTACAGACTGGTCACGATCCACAGACTACGATAACACAAACACGATTACAAATACTAGCACGATTACAAATACTAGCACGATTACAAGCACGGGTAACACTGAAATTCAGTTCAGGATTACTCCAATGTTCCATCACAACTGAAGAATATGACACCTTTGCCAAAACCTCTCATAGGCGAGCAGGGTTCAAACCCGGGACTATCAAGATGACATGCCCCGAGTACATATCACACGACTAAGCAACCATCTATGTTTCGCAATATGCTTTTATGAAATTGTTACAACTATAAAACCTTAATGTTCCGAGGCAGGGGTGGGGTGGGGGGAGATTGTATACTATAGGTCTATATATTATACTATAGTATAATAAGGCTTGTCTTCGAGTCCAAAGATCAATGAGGAATGCAGCATTTCCCGTGGCTACGCAGTCCCAGCAGTGACCCACATATTTTGCCACATGTACGGCAGGCATAACAATTGTGCGACTAGTCAATTGTGGGCTAGTTATATAAAGTACTATATCGCCTCCAGCATGCGCGAAGTATTGTTAAAGTTGGTACAGTCCATTTGGGATTCTGCCACGTCGGAATGTAATTGTTAAGAAATGTGAGACAGGTCTTCAGGTCTCAAACAGAAAATAAAAACACGCCAGCTTATCGTTCAGTCACTTTGTCTTAGATGGGCCATTGAGATTTTCGCCTCCACAATTCTGCTTTGTGCTTCCGCATACTTAAATCCGGCCCTGTAAGGACAAAGACAAAAAAAAAGTCAAATGGATAAGTATGAACTCAACAACTCTCAGACGAAATTTTTAAGCCAATGATAAATTTTAAATTTCCTTTAAAGTGACCCAAAGATCGTGAAATATTGACATTTAATTACGGTTATAGCGCATACTTGAACAAAGCTGATCTTATCCAATAGACATGTTCTTTTATGTTACGCTTTCCAAAACACTCACGATTCTTAAAGACAACCTGCACTCATTAAACCACTGTTACATCAGATCTGAACGAAGTGGTCGTCTCCTTTCCATTAGGACTAAAACTGAAAGATTTAAAAACTCCTTTATCCCACTTTCGGTCAGAGTGTTACAAGATCATCTGTCGTCATCGAGAAGTACATAGAAGTCAAATGTATAAAGCGCTGGTTGTGAGTGTGTATGTGTTTCGTGTGTGAATGTTGTTCGTATTTGCATCTATACTGTTATTGTACAGTAGTTACGCTGAGGTTGTCAATTGTGGTCAACCTGAATTTCCATTTGATTTGATCGACAAAAATTATCTTATTATACCTAATGACGATTTATAGGCATATATACATATAAAAGCTAAATCATTCACTCCACTTATCACAAATTTCCTTTTAGTTTCTTCAAAAATGTTTTTCTTTTTTTTTTTCATCCAATTATTCCAAACCTTTAACTTGGAATAACTAAGCACATTTCACGTTCAATTATATTGCAAAAGAACTGCGGGTCTAATATTAGCGATGATTAATTATTTCATCTGGCACTACCTTGACCGTAGCCATTTTAGTTTGCATAATTGATCCGTACTAGTTAAACATGATAAGAAAACAATTGAACTTGTGATCAGCTATGCAAGACTAGCCAGCTAATGAAATTGATCTATCAAGAGATATGAAAGGATGTCCTTCAATTAGAATGTTCAGCGTGTCTTGTTCACACAAAATTACTTATGTAAAGCTGTTGGCTTACTATGAACTGGTGTAAAGCTAATAAAGTCATAAATTATAGAAGCGTCAGCAGTCCTTTTCATTTGCTATGTGACGAAAGAGACTGCAATGCTACATGTTTTAGATATAGCTGTCTTTGCTATAGTGCAGGGGTTACCAAACTTTTTCTTAAAGGAACAGGTCGCACTTTAAGAGTATCTAGCGGAACATTTTTAATTTAAAAAGAATCATGCATGACTGAATGCATGACGCGTAGGACGTAATCATCTTATTGTTTTGAAGTAACGTCTGTATTATATAAGATAAGATAAGATTTGAGGGGTGGCCAACTAGTTAATTATTCAAGTAGTTCGTGAAACACCTATTCAGGCCTGGCGGATCACTAGTGTTCCGCGGAAGACAGTTTGGGAAGCACTGTTACAGTGCATGTTTTATGGAAAAAGACATCACTGCACTAATGGATGTTAGATGGGCAAAGAATTGTCTACTTAGAAGTATATGTACTCTATCGATGTACACTATCAATGCTACACTACATGATACAGTCTTTTGGTTCAGCTCTTTGGGATATTCTCTTTTCAATTTAAATAAATGAGCTTGAATGAGTGTCTTGAACATAGCGATTAATGAACATTGGAGAAACGATACTTCAAAGATTCGTGGGAAGGGAAATTTCCAAAAAGTACGTAGCCTTTATGGCATAGAGCGTGCATTATGACTGTATTATGCAAGCTATCAGGATTGTTGTCAAGATGGTCCTGAGTTTGAATCCTGCCCGCCTGCACACATCAAGTCCTTTGGTATGTTTGGTCCAGGATTAAGTAATCTTTATTTCTGAAGAAACATCTCAATCAAACAAAACAAAACAAACGATAGACATCAGGCGGTAAAGAAAAAAACCAACATAGTTTCGCTTTCAGAGCTTCTGATCTAAGGGAAAGATGATGTAAAGGTTATATGTTTCTGTGGCCCACGGTTTAACTTAGGATGTCATTTGGTTAGCTCAACGACCAACCGCCTTTAATTTTCCCCAACTAATGGCAGGTACCCATTTACCACTCAGCCACCGCGCCTCCATGGAAAAAAAAAACCCCATAGAAATTTATAGATTGTCCAATGACATTTTCATTTTTATTCATTTTATTAGCTTTCTAAATTTATAGTTAAAAACACTCGTGAAGAAGTCTGAGAATTCGATTTTTTATCCATAAGAAAATGAATGATCATATAGATCACAATAATTAAGAATCTATATAGCTAATAATTTGAGGCCGAAGTTGAGCACAGTCTTCTTACATATGAACTCAGACATGGCTATGTAGTCCTGTCCTCACTTTGAATAGCTGGCTGCAGAGAAGAGAAGGAGCGATACATTCTTTTTCAATTATTTAAATTTCGGTAGATATCTAAAACTGGTATGGATACCATCTTAATATTTCTTACGATTGTTAGATCTATTTTTAAGTCAAAATCTTTTAGCAGTATGATCTGAATGTTATTTTTTCATATTTTTATTGTCTGTTTACTCGAGTCAAACTCTACAAAGTCCTTGGGATAACATTTTTTTAGGTCAGTCATTTTTTTTTACAAAAGTATAAAGTCTAGTCTGCAAGACATTGTGATTTATTAGAAAATTTAGTTATAATTAGGCGATATCTGAATAAAATATTAAACTTCTAGTTTCCAAGTGTCGAAAATGTAATATTTATTAAATTTCAGCCTCTCTCAGTCACTCTCTCTTTCTCTCTCTCTCTCCCTCTCTTTTTTTTTCTTTCTTTCTCTTTTTTACTCACTTTCTCCCATTTTCGCTTTATGGATAGGCCAATGCAAATGACAACTTCTGATTGCCCCAGACTTGTTGGTCTCCATCTCGACAGGTCTGGGAAACCAAACATTCTGGACCTGTATAGTGACAAGTAAGCACTAAGCAAGACAGCAAGGTTTCTGTCCAGGGCTTTTGCAAGAGAGGATTTGAGCCTCTCAAGCCCTCACTCAAATGGAGTTTGATGATGAGGATGATGAACTGCAGAGCTAGAGAAAAGGATCCTAGCCATGGAGTTATGTTATATATATATATATACAGTAGTTACGCTGAGGTTGTCAATTGCAGTCAAACTGAATTTCCATTTGATTGGATCAATAAAAATTATCTTATCTTATCTCTTACCAGGAAAAAGAATAAGAGTCAGAGAAATCGATGGAATGACATCAAAGAATGGATGGATTTGTCATTGATTGATCATAGATTATATTCAAGGCCCAAGACAGAGGAATGGAGAAAGACGGTCAACAGATCATGTGTGGTGCCCTTACGTTCCAACAGACAAATGGATAGATAAAGATGAAGGTCAGGATAATGCATACTACACAGACCAAGAACAAAATAACCAACATAGCAACAAAGCAATTAACAATCGAATGTTTATAAATGGATTTATGACAGTACTGCCTAAGGAGGTCACACTGTCACGCAAACAATTATAAATCTCTAAACCAAATTGTTACAAAGACAACAAAAATCTGGCGAGTCTAGCAGCAGTGGCAGACGACGTCTGGGTTGTTGACACTCTGGAGGTCGAATTACTTGTTGCTATGTACTGACAAGGTTAATTGGGGTCAGACTTAGACTAGTGACTAGTCGGACTTCAGAGTTTAACATTTATAATGCTTTGAAAACAAAATATAGATTTTAAAATCAATATCCATTGATTAGAAGATCAACGTGTTTACATTAGCAGATATTAAAATGTGTGTGTGTGTGTGTGTCCAGGGGTGTGCTGAGTGAGTGTGTGTGAGTGTTTATTTGATAGGGCTTTTAAGGAAACGCTGGGCTCTTCGATAGAATAGAATAATGTATTAAAACAGTGAGCTGTTCATCTGATTACCAACACCGCATTGACACATTGCACAAGAATAGAGGCAGACGGACCACTGCAATTAAACGTCAGTACCAAATGCTGAACGATATGACTAGAAAACTAATCACGGCCGGATTTTAGTTAGTGGAAGCCCTGGTTACCTGGTCAGGATTTGTGATAAGGCCCTATGCTGATACGAATTTAAAAGAATAACAAAAAGATTGCAGTTTATCTTGAGGCTTTTAAGAAGATGAAAATCACGTGACTAGTTAAGAGTTGGTTTACGGCACTGAAAGGTTTGCATACAATTTTTTTAAAAAATATGCGTACTAAATGTATAAAGGAAACAAAATATTCTAATACTTTAAAAAGGCTTATGTAAGGAGAAGTGCTCCATATTTAAAACTGTATATCTCAAAATTGTAGAATTTATTTCCCTTTTTAGATAACCAACAAAATAATTAATTACCATAAATTAATTTCTAATTAGTTAATTTTAAATAGATTTATGTGTTGTTAATTACTCCAACCACAATCCCGAAAAAAATTATTACCAGTAATTAATTGACTAAATGGTAATTTTTAAATAGATTCATGACCTCATTTTTAGAGGATAAGTATAGCGATGGAACCCCCACGATGACCTGCAAACTTCTGTCAAAAAAGCGCACAGTAAAACTCTATGGCCATATCACAAGGTCCTAATGGCTCAGAAGGTCCTTCCTTCAGGGAACAGTACCAGGAAAAAGAAATATGAAGAGACAAAGTGATGGGAAGACAACATTAAAAAAAAATGGATGGGTCTCTCATTGAAAGATATTCTATCCGAGACAAATGACGAAGAAGAATGGAGAAATACGTTCAACAGATCTTGTGTGGTGCACCAAATGGTCCATGGGACTAAAGGATATGTGAAAGGAGGTAAGTAGGTGAAGGTAGAGTCGAATTTTTCACCTGTTGTGGCTAAAAGAATACGAATTTCGTAAAAAAAACAACTTTGCCCACAACAAAATAGATCTAGAGCTTCAACAAGGAGAAATTGTGAAAACAATGATCTGAGAAAGTCTGTAATAAAATTGAAAATAGAAAAATGCGTCATCTGTCGATAACAAGACTCCCTGTCAGCGCGGTCATACTCCCTGATTCACACGAAACTGGCCGTGGCATTTAGAGTTTTCGTTTACCGCTGGCATCCACTGTTTGGTGGATAATTTATGGTATTCTTGATCTCAGGAAAACAAGACGTGGTCAGCAAGTGTGTGTGTGTTGTGCGTGTGTGTGTGTGTGTTGGCCAAAGTGGGGAAGCCTGGAGCTGATTATTATTGTGTGGATTGATTGAGCTTGTTGTCTCTTGCAAGGCGATGGTCGAGTTTGTTGTTATTGTTGAGTTTCAACTATACTACAGGTGATAACAAATGCCAGCTCTGACAGATTTTTTTTTATAGATTTTGCACAGACAACATAAATACAATGACCTAATTAAAAGAAAAGTATCCCTTTCAGACCTTGCGATCTATGGGGCAGATGATGTAAAGGTCATCTGTTTATGTGGCCCACGGTTAGCGAGGGTGTCATGTGGCCAGCACAACGACCAACCGCTTTTACTTTTCCCCAACACATGTCAGGTACTCATTAGAGCTGGGTGGACTCTGAGGCACACTAAAATTACGAGATTCAACATCTAGGTCTTTACCAGGATTCGAACCCGGAAACCCTCGGTTCGGAAGCCAAGCGCTTTACCACTCAGCCACCGTTGAACTATAATACATCCAAATACAAGAGCTATGTGTATAATACATTTTACTCAGTATGACAAAAACACAGTTTCGAAAAGGCATAACTTCCATCAAAATTTGTAAAAAATATTTTGTAATAAAATTTACCAGATACATGTTAATACTCTACGAACTTTTTTAAATTTAAAAGAAAGAAAACGTTAAAGAAAATGTTTTCATTTTTTTTTCTAATTTTTACAGCCTTCTCACTGCACTATGGTCCAATCTCTTTCGTGGACCAGTGGGAGGAGGGGGGTCTCTGAGAAAAGGTTTCCGTGCTGCCGTTAGGCGCTCAGCAATTACAACTCAGCACGATTCGGGTACCGAACTTGAGCCCCTTTGATTTGTAGTCTAGTCAAGCGGTTTAAGAATCACAGCCGCACATCCTAAAAATGTTTTGCACATTCCCATTTGTTTTAGATAATAATATATTTCGAAATATTATCTAAAAAAAAAAAAAAAAAGATAATTATCTGTGAATCTTTCAAATGTATATTCTTGCCATTTAATACTCCATTAAGAGAAATTAAGACTACATTTTGCTTTTAAAACAGCGGTAGGAGCAGGATGGTGTGGGATCAACACCTTAACAAGTCTGATTTTGACACCATTAGTTACAAACACAGAGTACACACTAAATAACAAGGTCTATAACTGAATGCGTCAGTGAGACACTATGGCGTCACGAGAAAGCGATTCCTTCAACGGTCCCTACTCGACTGTCAGACAGTACCCATTCCTAACTGGCTAATAAAAGTTGTCCTTCCAGGTCGTTAGTACCAACCCCCCCACCTCCTCCCCTTTATATCTCTGACCGAAGATGGCTTTCGTCACCACGCTGTCCACAGTGTCCTGTTGTCTCCTTCAGCGGTTGGGTTACTAGATTAATGGTGGAACAGGGATGTTGTACCGAGGTTTAACATCCAAGTTTTGCTGCCTCTAAGGAGAAAAGGAGTAGGGGGGGGGGTAACCGAAAAAAAGTGAAAGAGGTAGGGGTGGGGGAGAGAGAAAGAAGGGATGAAGATTAAAGGACTCATGGACTGTCCAGCGAGATGTCCGAAGACTAATGACCATACCGCCCATCCGCTAAATTATATTGTTTTTGTTGATGTGTGTGTGTGAGTCGGTGATCAGGGTGGCTAATGATTGTTTAATGCTTATAAAAACTGTTCTGATTATAAGCTGCAAAATGTAGGCCAATCGACCAATAACTGGTACGTAATTTTCTTAATCTGAGGATTTTAATAGCCGGCTTATATGGCAACCAATCTTTATAGCAGGCCTCAACACTGACCCAAAGAAGGGCAGACGACAAAAGGAAATCTCAAAAAGACTCCCTGTGGAGAACGGCTTTGTCTGATTTGCTGCAAAATTAGTAAGTCGAAATAGGGCTCTTCTGGTCGTGTGATATACTGCACTTATCCTTAATCTTTGGAATCAAAGGCATTCACTTTTTTGTGTGAATTTCGATTTATTATATATGAATTTTTGTTTCGTTTTCTTTAACGCTTTTCTTGTATTCCTAAATTTTAGTTTACCTTTATAAATTAAACATTTGTAAACCTAGATCGATTCACCTTGGCAGGAATATACGATGGATTGACGGTATGTTAGATTATTTTTTTTTACTGCTAGTAATTATCACTAACTAACCTGTGTCTCGTATTTCCTGTTACAAATCTAGTGACAGCCGTGTTATCGTCTTCCGAGACAACGGCCGATCTGTTGAAACATAATTAAGACAGTACCAGTCTAGAGTCCATCTCAAGTTTTAATCACGGATCGCTTTAATGATTTTCTGTCTTTTCGTTCAACTTTAGTCAGAGGTTGTGCTCACTTGATAAGTTAGGTCTCGTACGTTTAAAAGAAAATGCGCTTGAAGATTGTGTTGTAATATTGAACAAGGTTACAAAGACAGTTTGTGTGGAAACACAAACTCGAAATAGGCCCCCCGAAGTGGTCCACCCAGGCAGGTAAAAAGGTAGGTTTCAATAATTTCAGAAAAAAAAACACATCAGAATGAAATTCTATCAAAGACAAATGACAGAGAAGAATGGAGAAAGAAGGTTGACATATCTTGTGTGGTGCCCCAGCGGTCCAGCAGACAGAAGGGTTCAGTTCAGTTTTCGGGTCAAACGAAAATGAAACACTGTACAGAGCAACCGAAATGAGTCAATCACGTGATAAATATTGACTTCTTGTGCGTTTACCAAACAAGCAGGCTCACGTCTGCGAACGAAGAAAAATGAAAAGAAATGCATTCAAGCAGTACACACACAACAATCTTGGGGGCTGGGGGGCTGAATGGCTAAGCGGAGGGTCTTTGGTTTGAATCCTTGTGTAGATAGGGATTTTTAAATTTCGGGATCCTTAGGGTGCCTTTGAGTCCACCCAGTTCAAATTCATCACTTTCGAGACAAAGATATATTAACTGATCTTAACCACTTTTTTTTGCTTTTAAGAATTATTAATTTATAAATTTGGACGTCAGATCAGTGTGTGTTATGTCAGATACAAAGTATGACAAAATAATGTGCAACAGATGCAACAATATGGGACATTTTGCTTCTCAATGCCGCACCAAGGTTATTGAATGTTCACATTGTCATATGAAAGGTCATCAAGCTCATGAATGCAGAAGAAAGCAGTTCAACACCAGCAATCCATACCATGGCAAGCAATCTACAAGAAATCAAAGATATAATGAAAGAGCTCGTTACAGAAGCCACTCTCAAGACTCTAGACCACGATATGTATATAAGAAGAACTTTTCTAACAGAAATGATAGCGCGGAACATTCAACCATGACTGTCATAGCGAAAACAAATGGTCTTAAATTCTATCCAGGTTGGGTAGGAAATCAAAAAGTACAGTTGCTACGTGACACCGGAAGCACATCTATATTAATTAAGAAACGTTTTGTCAAGTCAAACCAACTAACAGGCTAATCAGTTCAAGCCACAGCATTCAATGGCACTGTCAGCAGTCTACCAGAAGCCATAATACACATTAAGACGCCATTCTTTAGCGGTCCAACCGAAGCCTTAGTTGTCCGCGACTTACCAGTTGACTTAATCATCGGTAACATTGAAGGAGTCAGAGACTGCACACCACAAGAACTTTTAGAGTGGGCAATCAACATTGAACGAAATCAAGAATTTTATGCAGTAGTAACCAGATCAATGACCAAACCAAAAGAACATGTTGAATCAGAACGAGCAAGCCAAAATGAATCAATACCTAAGACTCAACTACAGAGCATTAACAATGAAACGGAACCAGTAATCAGAACATTACCTGAAAATGACGATATACTGCCACAATTCCAACATGATGAATTCAAACATGAACAGAAGATCGATTCATCATTGCAAAGACCTGTATAAGAAGGCGCAAGCAAACAAACAATCAAAATTCACAGATGAACCATATTTTCAGGATGGCATTCTTATGAAGAACAGTCACAATAAGAACGAAACAATACAACAAGTACTTGTACCTCAAAGATACAGAAGAGAGATATTGGCAACAGGACATAATCTTCCACATGCAGGTCATATGGGTGTAACCAGAACGAAGAAAAGAATCCTTCAAGAATTCTATTGGCCAAGCATCACCAAAGATGTCAAGAAATATGTCAGCTCTTGCCATGTTTGCCGAATGAAACGTCTCAAAAGCAATACGATACAATCAAGTCAAGCCACGAAGTTGATGAGCAAGCCAACATGGACACCCCTACTCACTGCATGCCCATCCTTACCTATCACAAGTCCATCCCCATCTCCCACATGTCCATCATTAACCATTGGCAACAAAGACTCTATATCTCAAGTCTTATTCAAGAATTCAATAACACTATCCGTTAGTGCTGCACTATACAGAGACAATTTATACGACAAACAGGATAGCCTATGTAACAATGCAAATATCAAAGTATGCACAATACAACCAGATTCAAACTCATCAGAGACAGAAACAGCATGTCAGCAAGCCTCAAATACCAAGAACTTTGTCATATCAGCATGTGAACAAGCTAAAGAAGCCACAGATAAAGCTAACAGAAATACTTAAGCTAGAGTCAACAAAACGAGAAAACTCAGACAGTTTGAACCAGGAGACAAAGTATGTTTATTGTTACCAGACAAGAACAACAAGCTATTTATCAAATGGCAAGGTCCATTCTCAGTACACAGAAAAATCACAGATGTTGATTATGAAATTGACATTCATAACAAGAAGAAAATATACCATATCAACATGTTACAAAAGTACAATACTGAAACAGATGATGATACAAGTACAGAACAAACAGAAAGAGTTATGTCATGTTTAGCAGTCATACCTGAAGAAGAAGAAAATGATATGAATGATTGCAATGATTTCATAATGCCAGATACACCGCCGAAGCAAACTGAATTTTGGCATGATATCAAAATTGATAAATTATCACCTCAGAGAAGACAAGAATTGACAAACATTCTCAAAGAAAATTCAGAAATATTCACAGATGTTCCAGGAAAAACTTCTATTGTCGAACATGAAATCATACTTACAGATTCCAAGCCTACAAAATCAAGACCTTATCCTCTACCAATACACTACAGGGATTTCCTTCAACAAGAAATTAATCAACTTTTAGAACAAGGCATCATAGAACATTCTAATTCACCATATACTGCACCAATTGTACTTGTCAAACATAAACAAGCATCAACTAAAAGAATGTGTGTCGATTTCAGACAATTAAATAAAATAACTCGCCTCAATTCATATCCCATGCCTAACCCTGAAGATCTTATGACACAATTTTCAGAGGCAAAATTTTTCACCAAACTAGATTTATCTAGAGGTTATTACCAGATTCCTATGAAGGAAGAATCAAAACCATTTACAGCCTTCACAACAGCTTTCGGACTATTTCAGTTCAACTACATGCAATTCGGATTGGTCAACGCCAGCAGCACTTTTAACAGAGCTATACATAGAATATTGAACCAACAAAAAGACACAGTATCTTACATAGATGACATTTGCATATTCCATAAAACATGGAATGAACACATGAAAGGTTACATGAAGTCTTCAACATCATACAACAATACGGCTTCACGATAAAACCCAGCAAGGTTAAATTTGCCATGACTGAAGTATCTTTCCTAGGTCATCGAGTTAGCTACAATTCACTTAGACCACAAGAAGATATCATCAAACGCATTTTAGACATCAAAGTTCCCACAACTAAGAAGCAAGTTAGAAGCATTCTGGGACTGTGTAATTTTTACAGAACATTTATTCCTAATTACACAGCACTCACATCAACATTGACCAACCTCACAAAGAAAGGTCAACCTATCAAGATTCCATGGTCTACGGAACTACAAGACACAATTGAGAATATCAAAGCAACTTTTTCCAGAGATAGTATACTCAAACTTCCAAACCGAGAAAAGCCTTTTCATCTCGCCAAAGACGCATCTTCATCAGCCATAGGAGCATGTTTAATGCAGGATTACCAAGGGACTTTACATCCTGTATTTTTTATCAGCAGGAAACTCTCACCAGCCGAAACTAGATACTCCACTATTGAACGTGAATGTCTGGCCATTGTCTGGGCCATTTCCAAATTCACCAAATATTTATTGGGTGCACACTTCACACTACTTACAGACCATGCACCACTAGCTTTTCTGAGCTCAAAGAAGATGGCAAACGGACGATTAACACGTTGGAGTCTACAACTCATGGACTACCAGTTTGATGTCAAGACAATACCAGGTCACTTGAATGTATTCGCTGACACACTGTCCAGATGTATATAGTTAATTACTTAGTTTCGTCATTACATTTTCTCTTCACAGATATTTTATTATCAAATTAATTTTGTAATATGTTTATTACAGATCCAAAGTACCTTCGAAGAAAAGATACTCATCTTTATCATATTTTATTATAGTGTTATTTCATTTCGAATGTGACATCAACTGTACAGTAACTTGTTAATGTTTAAAGACATTATACATATTTTTATGAACCATGATCAAAAATGTGATTACATAATGCATCTTACTGTGTAACTACAATTATCTTGTAGCATCTCAACCATTTTTTTTATTTTTCATATGTAATATTTTTGGATATGTACACACTTTCACATTAGTACTAACCAAATGAGTTATAATGTCATAATAATTTTTCATGTATTATTTTATACGCATTTCTATTACCATACAAATGCTTTAGAAAGCGGAGGGTAATATGGCACGTACACAGTATCTATATTTAGCTCGTCAGCGACCTCGGGAAATTCCATCACGCGGAGGGCTATGTGTCAGAATAAATGTGATTGGTTTTAAAATATTAATTTTTGTACATTGAGCTGCATTTATTGGTTGGCATTGCGACGAGGTGCGTTAGACAGGTGACAATGCTATAACTGGGAAAGGGTTCTAGATTTTTAGTCAGTCTTGTATGGAACGTGTTAGTGAGAACATGTACTAGAGTTTTGTATTAGAACTCAATTATATTATTGTGAAGATCTGTTATTTTATTTAAGTACATTTAACCATTGTAATTATTGTGAATAGCTTTTTCAAGTTCTGAATTAAAGTAATCGTTTTAAACGAAGAGAAGTTTCTTCATTGAATATAGTAACATACTTAGATCGATTTAGCGATTGGCAACTTGTAGATGATCCTCTTATCAACTGGCAACATTCTGAATGATCGTATTATCAACTAGATCTAGCTACTTCTATACGATCATCTTATTAAAAGACGACATCAAGATCCTCGGCAATCACGATCATTGATGGTGTGATATAGATCAAGATAATCTTCAACGTGACATCTATCATAGCATCTTCATGGATCTTGACATCTGACATCCACAATTGATGATTGTGACAGTCAGTATGGTCACGATAGGCCCAATTCTGCTTTGCTAGAAACAAAGTGATATCAACCAACCTGTTCAAGTTGTCTCTCTTTATGTCAATGAAAGTAAGGATTCTCCAGTCATTTTTTTTTTTTGTTAATGACTATTTTTCACATGCCTCGTGATATTTTGGGAATACATAATGTCGGAAGACTGTTGTCTTTGATTAACTCTGACTATCGTGACATAACAGTGTTTTTTTTTTCATTACTTGAATGAATCAGTTTTGTTAAAATCAAATGAGTGTTCAGTTCCATGTAGCTGGTACATATCTGAGAGTACACAGTTTAATGTTTGGCTGGAAATATAAAGTATGGTTTAATCCTTCAGACATTGTGTTGGAGTTTTAAACCTAATTATTTGAAGCAGAAAACAATATTAAACAATACAAATATTTATATTACGTGTGCATAATCATATTCCGGTATCTTAACACTGAAAATTATTTTTGGACATTGTCTGCTTTTGCATAAGTGAAAATTTTCACACTTTGGTGTCACCCCCTTTTGGGTGTCACCTGGTGCGGCCTCCACCCGCCGCACTTCTAGTGACGCAACTGGTGGTAGGGCATGTATAAAGTTATAAAGAGACAGTGGTGTGAAATAACATCAATAATATTCATCAAAGGAATTTCTGGTCTATACTCTTTTCCTTTGTTGAGTCTTCTAATTAAAATGTTGGCTATGGACAATTTAACATACTGAAACATACATCGTATAGATTATAGACGCATCATGAGACTGTAGTCTTCTTGGAGCACCGATGTTTTTTTGAAGAATGTTCTCCAGTGGTTTAAGGTCACCATGAACAATGGCTGTCCTGCCGTAGGTATACTGGTCAAAACGTTCTACAGCAACGTCCACTGCCGATAACTCTTTTTCAATCTGTGCCCACCTTTTCTTATCATGACAAGTTTCAAGAGAGAATAAAAAGATAAAATATCTGCTTGGAAAAGAATACCCTAATATATATATATATATATATATATATATATATATATATATATATATATATATATATATATATATATATATATATAATATAAATTTTAAAAAATGTAATAACCCTGGCGTATGTGGGGGATAGGGTTTCTTAATTAAGATAAGGTATCCGTAGATGAGACTAAAAAAAAATGCGCATTTTAAGATATCCTTAAAATGGCGTTATCTTAAAAGCAAAATATGAAATATCTATGTATTGCAAAGATTTCGTGTTAAAACGTAAGAGAGAAAAAAAAGGTTTCCCATTTCATTTGTGGTAAACATCTTTTTGATTAAATTGATTTTTTTTTTTTTGAGACTTATGATTGGGTTTAAAAGTTTTTTTTTAGGTCAACTTCAACAAGCTGCTAGTTATTTAACGTAAAATTGCTGATCGCCGTCCCCCCCCACACACACACACAAACACACCACCCAGATGCGAGCTAAGCAGTGCGTGTGTGTTGGAGGGTGCCTGGGTGAGTGTCATAATAGAGCAACGAATAGTACGATGGGCTTATGGTGACAAAAGATTCTCGTTAAAGGAAATTTTTCTGAAGTCAGTAGAATATCCAGGATTCGACTGAACAAAAATCTGTATATGTGGCAGTGTTTGCAGCTTCGATGCGTTGCCCACGGCATTCTGCGAGACCTTTAAAAGAATTGACTCGGCGCAGAATACGGTGAAGACAGCACATATTGTAGTCACTGACTCGAAACCTGAACTACAGTCTTTGCAAAGCCATGGACAATCGCCCCTCAATATCGATAAAGTCATCATGGCCTTACTCGGTGTTTCCCAAAATACGGTCCGCGACGTGGTTTCATCGGCACGCCGAAACGTCGGTAAAAAGTGTAGAAAATGGCCCCTGCCTTTAAAAAAAAAAGTTTGAAAAATATATCTTTACCAACGTTAGAGCTAGGACTTTTTTTCTGATGGATTTGGTAGTACGACAATTAAAATGTGTAGGTTATGCCTTCGGAGAGCTGAGGAAACTAAAATTGGACTCTGATTGTAGAATCTACCAAGAAAAGTGAATGGATCTTACTTATTTTTTTGTGGAACACGATGATAAACCAACCTATTTTTGTTTTGTAAAGTGTGTCTGTTTTAAAGCACAACAACATAGAAACGTATTATAAACCATTCTTAGTTTGAGCCGCGAATGAAAGATTATTGAACTAACCCTGAAGGATCGATGGGAATATTTACCAACGAAAGACAAGAATTTGAGTCGTTGGTAAAGCTATTTACAATGTTGCTCACATTTTAAGTAGAGTAGATGAACCCAGTTTGAGACGCATAAAAAATGATGTACCACTAATTGCCCATTAATTAATTCAAGTACTAGAAGCAGACGTTTCTAATAAACCTTTTTTTAAAAGTCCATTTCAGTTTGTTTTGTAAATTTTCGGTCATGTGGCCAGCGATACGAGTGTCGGAAATTAAATTGGCCCGCAGATCGAATTAGGTTGGGCATCACTGGCGTTCCTCGATGTAAGCCAACGCTATGGCGTATCAGGTCACATAGGTGTGACTGGCGTCACCACTGCAGACGTCTTGGCCTACAAAGAGGGAGAACAAAAACCTAACGAGTTCCCATGATGCTCTAACAACAATTGAAACGATAAAAGAAAAATAATAAAAAAATGGTTAGAGTGATGGGACACATTTTAAAAAGAGCGCAGAGTCAGGGAACACGTGAAGCACCCTGACGCGCCTCCACCTGGTGGAGGCTGCCCAAGCCTGAACACGCTACTATATCACAGTGCAGGACGGGTCAGTGTCCCGTTTTCGTATTTTGCACGCTTCAAGACATAATTCCACCCACGGTGGCCCCGATGCGGGGAGGAAAAGGAAAACGTGTCACACATAATTTTGACTGCCCCAGACCTGGAGTCTGATGATGATGTCAACGACTTTTTGGTTTCGTCACCTTGATCTTACCTTGTTTCCGGTAGAAGAACACGATACATCCTCACTACAACGTAGTTGACTTCGTTTCAACACAGTTAAATATAAATGTATGTCATTCTGCTAATTCAGTGGCGCCCTAACTATGGCCCGGGGGTGATATTCGGCCCGTGACGCGGTGTTATCCAGCCCCGTTGTGTATAATGAGGCAGCCGAAATTCAGTTCCGATGCACTCGACTATATTTGTTTATTGTGATGCGTGCCCAGGAGCAGCATGAACTTAAATCGCCCCGAGGCCGAGCAGCGTTGGACAAAGTGTGTGCTTGTTACTCGTCCCATCTTCAACAGTGTTGTGTAGGGGGCACGGGTTCAAATCTCGGTAAAACTGGGATTTTGAATACTGGGAATTTTAGGGCAATCCTTAGTCCAACCAACTCTAACGGACGCCTGACTTTAGTAAAGGGGGTTGGTCGTTGTGCTGATCACTTAACACCTGCTTGTTAACCGTAGGTCAAAGAAACAGATGACCTTAACATTATCTGCCCTATAGATTGCAAGGTCTTTAAGGGGGAGCATTATTTTTTTTTGTAGAGTTGTGTATTTGGCATGCTTTAAACTAGTTTCAGTGGTAAAATACAAATCTTTTAGGTTTCTTTGTCTTTAGCTGCACGACATCATTGAAGATTTTCATGTATGGCGGGTAATTTTAAAAGTTTGATGCATCCGATGAACAGAAAATAGAAATTGTTATTTAGCTATGAAATTAAAGTGTACATGATAATTTTTCTTTTTTTTTTTTCTTTTTTTTTCCAGCGCTGTATAATGACATATACAAAGGCTGTCTGACACATTTGAGACGCAAAAGGAAAGTCATTATTGAAGACCAACGCAGAAGACGGACAGAAAACATAAATAAACCCCACCGGAGGACAACGGCTTTGTCTGCATTAGGTGCGGAAAAATATGCAGGTCGAAACTGGGTCATGTGAAACACTGCACTGTTCCTTAATTTTCGGAATCGAAGACATTGTCATTGTCATAATTGAGAATTATTTGTTTCGCAAATAGAAGAAAATAATTTTTAATTATTTAGTTGTCAACTGGTCTTGACTGTGACGACCTTGCCTTTTTCAGCTTGTCTTTCTATATGAGATCTCTTCCAAATATTCCTTTTTTTTTTTGGTCATATTTTTTGTTCTTTAGAGTAAACTATATCAACCCCCACGTTTCTTCATGTCACCTGACTCTCTCTTCTTTTTCTATGCTATTCAAGTCTATTACACAAAGAAAGGAGAACGGGATTAAAACATTATCCAAGGGAAACAACTCGATAAGAAAGAAAATGTAAAATTACCAATAATTAATGGACTAACTGGTTAATTTTTTATTTGCTTCATATTTTGATCCGAGATCAGGTGTGGGAGAAACAACGTGTACAAACTTTGTACAAGACAGACAGACAGACAGACAGACAGACAGAGTGAGTTGATATTAGCATTGTAAAAACAAAAGGCAAACCAAGAGGAGATTACTGTGGTTAAAATTTATTAAGTGTATAATGACTTTTTGTGGTCACCACCTCTGCCTCCGATCTAAATTATCTTATGAAATTTCCAGTTCATGTACTGTTAGAATAGCTTTCTAGTTTATTTCATTGGCCCGAATAACGCCCACACCATGCATGAGTCAATAAAGGGAGCAGCTAATCGAATCTGACGAGTTAATAACAATATACATTTAAATCATTCAATGGCACTATTATCCATGTCATGGAAACATAACCAGGAAGAAACAAGATCGTCAAGGCTGGCCAGTTATCTCCTCCTGAATGCGATCGAGAAGAACGTGATTATTACAATACACAGAGCTTGTCGCCCCTTATTGACCTACTGAAAGAATACAGTGTGAATAACAAAATCAGACCTAAGAAATACATATCTATACCATTCATGTGAATCTTTCTTATGGATTTAACTTTTTTTTTTTAAACTTAGAATCGTGTGGATTAAGCCTAGAGTGAGAGAATTTCACTGTAGTCGATTATTTCAATTTCTGATCATTAATCAATTTTACGGAGGCGCGGTGGCTGAGCGGTAAAGCGCTAGGCTTCCGAACCGGGGTCCCGGGTTCGATTCCTGGTGAAGACTGGGATTGTAATTTTGGAATCTTTGGGCGTGTCTGAGTCCACCCAGCTCTAATGTGTACCTGACATTAGTTGGGGAAAAGTAAAGGCGGTTGGTCGTTGTGCTGGCCACAACACACCCTCGTTAACAGTGCAACTTAGAAACAGATGGCCTTTACATCATCTGCCCTATAAATCACAAGGTCTGAAAGGGGAACTTTACTTTTTTAAAATCAATTTAACAATATTCTATTCTGTCCAAGCATATATCAACACTTATAAAGGGTTTGGGGGGGGGGGATTATATTAACATAATTTAGTCTTTATATGGTTTCATTGTTTTCAGTTTATTATAAAATTAACTTGTAATGCCTACTTGAAAGTATATAAACTTTTCTTAAGTTTCGAATCTCTAGTTACGGATTTATTTTTTGCTAAGTGTATTTAGGTAAATATAAATGTTGGTTTTGATTAATGTATACTTTGGATTAATTATTGTGTTATTTTGATTATTTAGTTATTGTTAGATTGATGTATAATTGGACTGATTATTGTGTTATTTTGATTATTGAGTTATTGTGTTATGATGATTTTTGTGCTATGATGATTTTTGTGTGATTGCGATTCTTGTGTAATTGGGATGATTGCGTAATTGGGATGATTGTGTAATTGGGACGATTGTGTAATTGG
The DNA here is from genome assembly GCA_036873155.1 of Biomphalaria sudanica. Lineage (NCBI taxonomy): Eukaryota > Metazoa > Mollusca > Gastropoda > Planorbidae > Biomphalaria > Biomphalaria sudanica. The sequence continues at coordinate 315,290 of JAZGLO010005573.1, read as the reverse complement.
GATTATTGTGTAATTGGGATTATTGTGTAAATTGGATGATTGTGGATACTTTGTTTTGGCCGTCAACGAATGACGTCGGGTAGGTTTCAAACTCAGAACATTAGGAACAGTCCGATGTAAATACCGATGCAGCATGATGTATCAATGGAAGAAATCTAAACCTATAAAGATTCAACCGGTTTCTGAAAAGTGGTAAAAGAAATACAAACAGAACAGATACTAACAGATACTAGCAGATACTAACAGATACTAACAGATACTAGCAGATACTAAAAGATACTAGCAGATACTTATAGATACTAACAGATACTTGCAGAAACTAACAGATACTAGCAGATACTAACAGATACTAGCAGATACTAACAGATACTAACAGATACAAGCAGATACTAACAGATACTAACAGATACAAGCAGATACTAAAAGATACTAACAGATACTAACAGAATACTAAAAGATACTAACAGATACTAACAGATACTAAAAGATACACGCATATACTAAAAGATACTAACAGATACTAACAAATACTAACAGATACTAACAGATACTAACAGATACTAGCAGATACTAAAAGATACTAGCAGATACTAAAAGATACTAACAGATACTTGCAGAAACTAACAGATACTAGCAGATACTAACAGATACTAACAGATACTAACAGATACTAACAGATATTAGCAAATACTAACAGATACTAACAGATACAAGCAGATACTAACAGATACTAACAGATACAAGCAGATAATAATAGATACTACCAGATACTAACAGAATACTAAAAGATACTAACAGATACTAACAGATAAAAGCAGATACTAACAGATACAAGCAGATACTAACAGATACTAACAGATACTAACAAATACTAACAGATACTAACAGATACTAGCAGATACTAAAAGATACTAGCAGATACTAATAGATACTAACAGATACTTGCAGAAACTAACAGATACTAGCAGATACTAACAGATACTAACAGATACAAGCAGATACTAACAGATACTAACAGATACAAGCAGATACAAGCAGATACTAACAGATACTAACAGATACAAGCAGATACTAAAAGATACTAACAGATACTAACAGAATACTAAAAGATACTAACAGATACGTTGTGGCAATCTTTAAGATTGACGAAGATGTAGATGATTTACTGTAACAAATGCACATCGTTTTATGGCCTTCTTTCTTTCGACAATGAAATAAATGACAAGCAGGCGCAGCGAAAAAAGATTCTTTAAACTGACCCCATTCCCACCCCCTCCCCAGTGTCACTCATTAAATCTCTTCCACGCTTACTTCCCCTTTTTTTTTTCTTCTTTTCCAGAACTGAAAAATGCGAAAATGAAACCAGGATTCTAAAATTATTGACTTTATGACCCAACATTATCCAAAGAAATTAATTGGTTGAGACTTTGAGTGATGCCCCAATTCCATCACTCAAACGTTAGCACGAGGTATTTAAGATATTTTAAGGATCTCTTGTACCTTTTCCAGGAACGGACCATTGAAGAAGGTGATTTCCCGGATTTTTTTATTTTTTTTGTGCAGAATTTAAAATGGATAGTTCTCTCGTTATTTCCGAGGCTTAAGTGAAAATGTTATACTCTGCCACTTAATCTCTTCTCTGACGCCATAAATTGCATGTAATAGTTTCTAAGAAACACAAAGAATAAGAAAAGAAAATGTTTGCGAGGAAGTCGCTGGCACATATAAATTGCTGCTGCTGAAAATATTTTGTTACTTTATAACTGTCGTGATAATGTTTTAAAATAAGTTGTTGTTGTTTTCACACGAAGCGTTTAGCTTGGACAAAAAAAAAAATGTTTCTAACTAATGTTTCTAGCAAATGTTTCTAAGAAATGTTTCTAAAAAAAATTTGCCACATTAGATTTACTGCTTTTGGCTCATTTGTGGTCAAAATAAACCCAGACCTTGACAAACTTTTAAACACACAGATAACGTGTTTCTTGTTTCTTGAGCTATAAACTAAGATTTATATCGAAAAATGTTTCTCCTAAAGCAATTATAAAGGTCGCTGCAAGAAACGTCACTGCAAGATAGGTGACTGCAAGAAAGATTACCGCAAGAAAGGTCACTACAAGAAAGGTTAATCTATGAATGTCACTGCAAGAAAGCAGCAGACGACCCAAAAAAAAACAACAACCCACTTCAAAATCTCAAAACTAAATGCTTAAAATGCGTCGAAATATAAAGTAGACAAAGTCTGAGCCTTTTCCTAGTCTTCAATTATTAAAAGAATTATTAAACACAAAAAAAAAACAAAAAAAAAACAGACACTGAGGATAACTACTCGAGACAGATAATTAAATGGGAAGAAAAAGAGAGTCCAAAAATAAATGGTTTCAAAGAGAAAAAAAAAAAAAAAAAAAGAGAAGAAGGAAAGACAGATTTGAACGAAAATGAAAAAAGAAATGTAAAAATGAATACAAACGAAGTTAGGGCCAGAGTTCTTCATAAGTGAAGAAAAAAAAATACAAGAGAATGTGAAGAAAATATTAGAGAGGCAAAGAGAAATTATCAACAAAGAAATGAAAACAATTAAAAGAACAAAATTTAAAAGAAATTACAAAGAGAGTTTGTGTAAAAAAATAAAACTCAGAGTCAGCCCACCCAGGCAAGCCAACCTTCAATATTTTCAGCATGGATATAAGAATCAACAATTATGCCTACGTTCATACTAAAATAGACGTGTTCGGGTGAAAGGTGTTGCCGATATGATTGTATAGCTAGGCTGACAGATAGCAGGATATCGCAGGGTTGTGAAGATGTACATTAATGCCATTACTGTTATTAATATATAATTGTTAATATTCTTATTCAATGAAGTGATTGTTGTGAAGATATAGTGCAGTATGAGACTGGCCTAATGGATGTTATTAAATGATCATCTAGATAATGGCTCTGGAGAGATAATTTTTAATATAAGGCTTAAGAAAGAAAATTTTCTTTTTTGCTATGTGTTTCATAGTGTACAGACCAGTGTTTACCCAACATTTTCACTAACGGAACATTTTGCACATTCTGAGTATTTAGCGGAACATTTTGCACATTCTGAGTATTTAGAGGACAACTTCGCACATTCTGAGTATTTAGAGGAACACTTTGCTTTTTGGTTTAGAGAAATTAATTCACCCTATGGCCTACTAGCTAATTATTCCAGTAGCTCGTGGAATTCTGTGGCTCCGCGGAACGCAGTTTGGGAAACATTGGTATGGAAAAAGTAGGCCATTGTAATGCAAGCACTGAAAAGCTCTAAACACTGTTTATCAAACCTCGTTTTACACTTTTGTTAATTATTATAGACATAAAACAAAACAACAAGAAACATATTACGTAAATAATCCGTGGTGGTTTTATATAAGACACATCATCTAGTTATATAAATATTTTTTAGGTACATAAATGTCTTATACACAACACAAAGGATAACAAAACAAAGCGATAAAGACCAATTGATGGCGCAGTCGTCATAAGTAAATGCTCCGCAAAATCTGCTTCAAGTTTTGATTTATATTGTAGAGAGAATAATGTAGAGTTTACATTTTTTTTCCCCAGAATAATTATTTATATTCATGCGTTGAATCTTTTTGTCGAATTTTCGTTGGTTATTTATTTTAATATTAATATTAAATACATGGGGTTTGAAAAATGATGAATATATTTTTGTATGAAACCACAAATTACATGTTTAAATTTAAAAAAAAAAAACGGTTCGCTTTCAGAAGACAAAGAGTGACCGTCGCTCCTGAGCAAGCTGCAAAATAGTATGACATCAGATAACTTTTCCAGTCCTTTTAGATCTAAATGGGTCAGACGGACGAACGAACAGACAGACCTTACAAAATTAATAGCGGCTTTTTCCCTGGCATAAAAATAAATAAAAATAAAAAGAGTTGCAGCTATCATTAAAAGAAAACAATAAAAATGTGATTTTGCAAAAAAAATAAAATAAATATATATATATATATATATATAAATATTTTAATTTCAGTATAGGAGAGTCAACAAATACATTCAAACTGTTTACATCATTCCGACCGTACTTTATCTACCATAGTTACTGCTCTTTACTTACGAGAGTCCTTCATGTCCCCACAGACGTCCCTGTGGGATAGCCCTGGTCATTGCAGCGCAGACAATGCACTTTCACAATTGTGCCCAGATGATGCGAAGAACAAACGGCAAGTCGAGAAATATGAAAAGACTTCAAATGACAGCTACAAATAACCGTCGTCCAGAAATGGACGTGGATTCAGCGCCTGGCGACGATAACAGAATTCTCCGCGGGTCTAATTACTCGGGCATTCGTTACAGAACAAAAGAAAAATATGACGCCAGGTAATTGTTCTTGGCTGGTCTTAAATTCATTTTTTTATGGCCAAGCTGCGGGCGAAATTGCACTATAAGGTGTCAAGTCCGTAATATAGCGAATAAATGCAATTATCATCAGCTGCGTTATTTTAAGTGTCGTGTAATATTGTAAGCTTATAACTTTTTATATAATGTAAACATTCGCATCATACACCTTGAAGAACAAATATTTTTAGAACAATGTGTATGTTATTATTTATTGCGATATATGGAGTCCTAAACAAGTGAAGTGGGCTCTTTATAGGTCACATTGAACTGGCTGGATTAGTTCGTCTTTATTTTCTCTGTAAGATTTTAATAATATAAGACAGTTTTTTCTCAAATTGTGGGCACTTCTATCAAAGGGCATTTCTATCAAAGGGCACTTCTATCAAAAGGGCACGTCTATCAAAGTGCACTTGCTACTAAACCTCAGGAGAATTAGATGAAGGGTTGGACCGTCAGATCGTTACCATAGAGCTTAATTATTTGAAAAGGACTTCTCTCAGTGGACAGTCATGAGGGGGAGGTCCACACCTCCTAGAATGACCTAGATGTATGAGACAATAACTGGGATTGAATCACTCCATTATTTGGGCATTGTCGTCAGTTGTCGACCTTGACCCGCTTTACTTATTAGGACATTTAGTGTGGATACGTCTGTCAACCTGGCCTTGATAGTATTATGATAAATGCTAATTTGAAATAATCACTTCGGCGCGTAAAAGTTAAGATTCAAATTTGTTTCGTGTATTTCGGGTGTCATTTTGGATTTTATATGGCGACAATTACGTCACAATAAAAACAAAGACTAGAGATATGAAACAAAGACAGTTCATGTGTTAGCGTCCATAGAGACAGTCAAGTTTTATTCATCGAGAAGGTGTTCAGTTGGTTTACTGGGATTGGTTATTACTTCCTAAAGAACAGTCAACACTCTACTTAAGACACAGCGAGGGGGGAGGTACTAACAATAGTATACATATCTAGATTCGACCAGATATTCAGATCAAGTTATCTTATCTTATCTTATAAAATACAGACGTTACTTAAAAAAAAAAGATGATGATTACGTCCTACGCGTCATGCATTTAGTCATGCATATTAGCCAATGACCTAAATTCTGCCAAGTCACTGGTTTTCCTGGCTAGCTCAGGCAACCCATTCCATGCTCTAATAGTTCTAGGGAAGAAAGAGCATGTGTACACATTTGTCCTAGCATATGAAAACATTAATGTGCCTTTTCTTTATGTCTTTTTGAGTATTTTATTAAATCTTGTTTTTGTATTTGAAGATTATGGTTCAGTGTCTTCTGTATAATTGCCACTTTACTTTTAAGTCTTCTGTCCTGAAGGCTTTCTAAATTTAGTGATTTTACTAAAGATGTTACTCCAGTCAAATGTGACTATTCGTTTGTTATGAATCTCACTGCTCTATTTTGTGTCTGTTCCAGTTTCTTAATGTTTTCTTGAGTTGAGCCGACTGGGTCGACTTTTTGAACAAAAGTGCCTAAGAAAAATCGAAAAAATCTTGGAAGACAACGGCCACCCGCTCCATCAGAACTACGACAGGTCGTCGCGAAGTGGGCGACTGCTGTCAATCAAAACAAGAACAGAGCGGTACAAAAACTCGTTCGTACCTCACTCGGTCAGACTCTATCACCGCCACTCATTGATCAGGGAACATGAAATGCACCAAGATACCTGTGTGTAGTCGCTGAATGAACTCTATATGTTGTCTGTTGTATTTGTGTGTATTTTTCTGTTGTGTTGTCTTTATATGAGAAAAGAGTCCTTGTAATCCCAACAAATTTCTGTAAGGATCAATAAAGCAGTCTTAGTCTTAGTCTTAATGTTTCTATAAATTAACAGAATATTCTATGTTGATTCTCCTTGCGACACTTCTCTCCACCCAAAAAAAAAGAAAGAAAACAAAAACGAGGTTACTAAGAAAGAATATCAGAATGAAATTCTATCAAAGGCAGATGACAGAGAAGAATGGAGAAAGAAGGTTGACAGATCTTGTGTGGTGCCCCAACGGTCCAGCAGACGAAGGGATAAGTGAAAGTGAATGAGAAGTTCGATGTAAACCTGGCCTAACTGATGTCATAGAATAATTATCTAATTCATCTGATTGTTCTGTAAGCGTCAATTTCTTATATAGAGCCTTAGGACATAATTTCATTTCAGTAAAAAACTCCTACCTTAAGCTCAGTATTCGTAAATCACACAGCATACTGTTGCAGTTCATAATATGAAAAACTACTTATTAATTGTTGTTTTAAATTATGTTTCATAAAAATGCATACGAAATCGATTTTTTCTCTTCAAAAATAAAAGTAAAAATTTTTTGTTTTGTAAATGTATGATAAAACGTATATGACAAAAAATCTAAAACCGTTTTGCATAAATGTGTTACAAAAATGGTAAATAGTCATCTCCCTTACTAAAAGCCTCTAGTGCAGGGGTTCTCAACCTATGGGTCGTGATCCCCTTAGGGGTCGATTGACGATTTGTCAGGGGTCGCCTAAGACCATCGAAAATATGGATTGTTTTTGTCTATTCTTCTATTACTATGTGAATGTGGGTCGCCGCAGAGTGAGGATTGTAAAAAGGGGTCGCCGAGCTTAAAAGGTTGAGAACCGCTGCTCTAGTGTTTGTTACTTTTAATAGTGAATAGTTGTAAAAATGGTGTAATTTTATGAAAAAAACAACTACTTGTACAGTTGATTTTAACAATTAAAATTTTCACTTTAAGAAAAGAAAAATGTAGCGGTTGCATCAGAACTTTGAATGGTCTAAAATATCTTAATGTCTGATTTTCAATATCTTTTCTAGTTTACGATATTTAAACGGGACGGACGGACGGACGGACAGACATTCCACACAAACCACACAAAACAAATAGCGTTTATTCTCCTTTCGGGGTAGCAAAAGCTTAAAGTATTTAAAAAGACTTCAATAGCACTATTTAATCTTATTGCACTCCAGGTATAATCATGATTATGTACTCGGTCCTGGAAGATGATTGTTTCTAGATGGCTCAAGATGGGAAAAGGGAAACACAACTCGGTGTGAGCGTTAAGTCCCCTGTAGTATATGAGATAAAGTCGCTCTGAACTTGGCGACATTTTTTATCCCACGTCAACACAAGTTCTCCAAATTTAATTACGACTTCAATTACGACATTCAATAATTTGAACTTAGTAACAAGTGCATGTAGAAGTAAGCCAGAGCACACAAGCAAAACATCGACTTTCACTCTGAGTGTCGTCATATAGGGCAACTATATAGATCTAGAAAATTATAGATACATTTTTACGTTATCCAGCCTAATTGTGTGCCTTGGCAAGAGTACTCTCGTGAGTCTGCTTAGTGGTATGGTATGTGCTCTGGACTTATGTCTCGCTTGTCCCGTATTCGAGCCCTGACCGCCGTAGTCCCCTGTCGTCTTGCGGTACGTTTAGGCTAGGATGTAATAATCTTCTGACAAAATACAGACTGGTCATAGATAACAGAATAGAGACTGGCCATAGAAGACAAAATAAAGACTGGTCATAGAAGACAAAATACAGACTGGCCATAGAAGACAGAATACAGACTGGCCATAGAAGACAAAATACAGACTGGTCATAGAAGACAGAATACAGACTGGCCATAGAAGACAAAATACAGACTGGTCATAGAAGACAACGTCCAGAAATGTACAGGTCAGGGGTTACTCTAAAACCTGTTCTTGCTTTATTTATTAAATATGAACTTTATGTTCTTAGACTGCCTTTTGGTCACTTTCGTGCGATGACTTTAAGTAGAATTTCATGAGGTTTGATATATCAGACGCATGACCACAATTCGGTGTAGATATGGAATTAAGGGGCAATAACTGACTCGTAAAAATACATTTTTTAGGTGGAAAAATGTAGTCAAACTGAATTCCCATTTCTTAAGACAATTACAATTATCTTATCTTATCTTATCTTAGAGCTCTAGAATTAGGTATTCTTCTATGTTTTTAATACATCTCACAATATTAGAAACCAAGGGAGGGTAGAAACGAGGTGGTTGTGTGGTTTAGCGATGGGCTTCCTAACCGAGTTGTCTCTGGTTCAAATCTCGGCGAAGACATAGATTTTGCATTTTTTGTCATCCTACTGTATTTGTTTTGGGTGGACATAACTTTATTCAATTTTACACGCACTGCTAACCATAAGTAATGTATACAAAGTAAAGTTCTTATTTCAGGCCTTGCGATCTATAAGGCAGATGATGTAAAGGTCATCTGTTTCTCTGGCCCATGGTTAACGAGGGTGTCATGTAAACAGCACAACGACCAACCGCCTTTCCTTTTACCCAGCTAATGTCAGGTACCCATTAGAGCTGGGTGGACTAAAATCCAAAAATTCAAAATACCAGTCTTCACCAGGATTTGAGCACGGAATCCTCGGTTAAGAAGCCAAGCAATCTACCACTCAGCCACCGCGCCTCCAAAATTAATGTATATGTCGTGAATTTTTATTTTCCATGATATTCGCCTACTTAGTGCGATAGGCAGGAAAAAGGGCTCTAACACTAAGACTGTCACTTTGCCAAGCTGAATCTGCTCCCGTTTAAAACTCAAAATGTCACGCTGTTAAACGAGAGGTGTGTAAAAATAAAATGTAAAATAGTTGCAAATGTAAAACCTCTGTATGAGGAGAAACAATATTTCTTAGATCCTCGCGCCATCGCAGTGTGTCTCGGGTGACAGAGAAACTCGACGCCATTATCAAATTATCGCCCGCTTCCGGTTACAGTCGAAACATTTTTTATGCACATTGTTTTTTTTTTTTTGTTTCTTTTCTCTTAAAAATACTCCAGTTTACTTTTTGATTCACTGTATGCAGGAGTTTGTTTACACACGTATGCATGGTAACTTGTGTACTTTTTGGAAAATGTGTACTGGAATGAATAAGCGAGAGGATGCTCCTTTTTTAAATAGGGCTTAATAAATCATCGCTTGGGTCTCGTTTACATCGATTCTTAGAGTACAATGTATGTTGTAGGTCTCCCATTGTCTTTCCCAGTGCCGCATTTCATAAGTGATGGCACCTATTCTTTTAAAGCGTCTTTAAAATGCAGTCAACGATAGTACTTTTTCTAAAAGGGAAGACAAGACAAAAGAATGAACAGGCCTGCCATTGAATGAAACTGTATCCAAGGTATAAAGACAGACAGGAATGGAGAAAGACGGCTGACAGATCTCATGTGGTGCTCCAACGGTCCAGCAGACTAACGAACATGTGAAGGAAGGGAAAGCATATTTTATTTGTTAGGGGAAACAAATAGACCACGTGGTGGCAGTACAGACATGCGCAGACTTACATCCGGTCTTTGTCTTATCCTGCATCAATCCACTGAATAGATCTTCTGAAAAATAATATTCTAGGTCAGTGCTTCTCAAACTGTGTTCCGCGGAACCTTATTATTCCCCGAGGCCTGAATAGGTGTTCCACGAACTACTTGAATAATTAACTAGTTGGCCAACATCTAAAAAAATAAGCGTTAAATACTCAGAATGTGAGAAATGTTCCATTAAGGAAAAAGTCTGGGAAGTACTGTTCTAAATCCAGATTTTGAACCAAAAAAATGAATAAATAAAATGATCTTTGTGACAAACATTAGAACAGATTTAAATTTGTTTCTGGACATATTTGAGATATTTTTTTTATGATTATCAGTATTAAACATGCAAAGTTTTAGGAGCGCCAAAAATAAAATGTAATTGATAAACGTTTGTAGCCAATAATTTAACTCAGTGGCTGAGTGGTAGAGCGCTTGGCTTTTTAACCGGGGTCCCGGCTCAGATCCTGGTGAAGACTGGGATTTTTAATTTCAGGATTTTTTGGGCGCCACTGAGTCCAGCCAAGTCTTATGGGTACCGACATAAGTTGGGGGAAGTAAAGGTGGTTAGTTGTTGTGCTGGCCACTGGACAACTCATTGACCATCAGTCATAGAAATAGATGACCTTTACATCATCTGCCCCATAGATCACTAGGTCTGAAAAGGAAACTACTTTTTTTTTTCCTTTTTTAGAGACACGTATCTTTCTAAAAACAATTTATTTAGCTTTTTTTTTATTATATTTATTCGTCACTTCTGATACGGCACATGAACAGCATATGGGAAATATAAGTGAGCCCCAAAACCCAATTAGGTTTCACATCACAAATTTATGACTGTTGCTGCTAATTCAAAGAATTATGCCTCCAGCAGGCAGCGAACGCTATAGTTGTTACTTTCTCTAAACTCTCAAAAGCTACAAAAGTGTGGGCAAAGTAATTGTCTTGAAACTTCCGGTTACCATTTTGCACATTTTACGGCAATCTTTTGTTCATGGTGCTCGCGCTGTTTCGTGTTCCTCTTGACTGTCTCTGGACGTCCTGAATTCCATTTCGCCAGGTCTGGTTACAAACACGCTTGTTTCTGAAACCAAAGGCATTGCAAGAGCAACAGCAAGGTTCTTTGTACAGGGCTTTTGGAAGAGGGTTTGAGCCTCTCTAGGCCTCAATCACATGGAGCTGGATAAGGAGGATAATTTCGATAGCACAGAATCAAATGCTATAAGACAACGGCTGGGTGTAGAAGTCCTTCTCGTTTCTGGGTAAATTATAAGACACATACGTATTTTTCTTAAGAATAAAGAGAGGGAACTTAAAAATCCAAAACTAACAAATTGTCAATCTGTAATTGGCACGCCTCTTTTTTTTTAAAAATAAGACAGAGAGATGTGGGATAAGTGAGAGAAGGTGATTGATAGAAAGATTGAACTAGGGGGAAAAAAAAAACAAATAAAATATAAAAAAAACGTATTCTTTAAAAGGGAAAAAAAAGCTCAATTACTGAAATCTCAATACTGCATGATTTATTTCCCTTTTATATATAACAGATTACTTAATTTAATTACCAGTGATTAATCAACTAATTGGTTAATTTATTTGATTGATACATATATTGTCATTAATAGTGATTTGTTTTGCAAAATTTGAACTTGATCCGATAGTGGAAAGCGGGAGAAATAACACGTACAGGAATCCACCAAGACAGACTGGAGTTGATACAAGCTTTGTAAAACTGAAAGAGTGAGAAATGGAAGAGGAGAGAAAGAGGAAGGAGAAAGTGAAAGAGATATGTGGAAGAGAAAGTAAAGGTAGACGGACAGAGAGAAACAGAGTTTGACAGAGATTGACAGGGACAGACAAGGAGAGAAACAGAGTTGGACAGAGATTGACAGGGACAAACAGGGAGAGAAACAGAGTTAGAGATTGACAGGGACAAACAGGAAGAGAAACAGAGTTAGACAGAGATTGACAGGGACAGACAGGGAGAAAGACAGAGTTAGACAGAGATTGACAGGGACAGACAGGGAGAGAAACAGAGTTAGAGATTGACAGGGACAAACAGGAAGAGAAACAGAGTTAGACAGAGATTGACAGGGACAGACAGGGAGAAAGACAGAGTTAGACAGAGATTGACAGGGGCAGACAGGGAGAAAGACAGAGTTAGACAGAGATTGACAGGGACAGACAGGGAGAAAGACAGAGTTAGACAGATTGACAGGGACAGACAGGGAGAAAGACAGAGAGACAAAAAGTGACAGAGACAGAAAGAGACAGGCAGTGAGAGAGACAAAAAGAGAGACAGACAGTGAGAGAAACAAAGAGAGACAGAGGATGACATTAAAACAGAGAATGACAGAGAGACAGAAATAGACATGGAGAGAGTCAGAGACAGACATGGAGAGAGTCAGATAGAACCAGTGTGAAACAGAGAGAGAGACAGAGGGAAAATACCTTGTTAAAAAATAATTCTCCACCGGAGTTGAATCAAACATGACGGTCTGACGTCACCACTGCAAAGGTGAGCAGTGACGTCAAACCCAAGAGCTCATAAAAGTTGAACAACTAAAACTCCCGCACACACTGAAACGACAAAAAAAAAAGAAAAAACCAACACAGTGAGAGATTGCGTTAAGAAAACTCCCAACCCCGAATCCTTGTTATTGTTACGTAACGCATCAATATCCTCAATCAGCCGAGCAAGCAGGTCCCGTCAAAACAATGTATCTCAAACTGCATTCACAATTGTATTTCGTCTAACATGTTACAAGGTTAGATCAACTCACTAAGTCTGTCTTGTACACATTTTGTAGACATTATTTTGGGTGGGACATATGCCTTGATTAGATCATTAAGATATGTCGCTAAAACAAAAATGAAACTAACAATAGGTAAATATAAAACCTTCTTTTTGAAATAAGAACTTGTCTAGCTCAATGGCTAGCGTGTCGTCCTTCCAACGAGTTCAAAATCCCGCGTCAAGCAATTTGTTTAAAAATTAAATTTAGAAAGCCAGCACGGAAACCTTCTTCCAGAAACCTCCTCCTAGCCCCCTCCCCCAACTGGTCCACACAAATGATTCTACTGTATACTCGTGCATATACCCCGCACAGAGTTATTCCCCTTACATGCCTATACCCCGAACAAATAAGTAAAAATAAATTCGTACCAACCGCACCCTTACATACCCGCATGTTGAAAGCGTGACTTGCACTAAACTACAGGTACTTATAGTACTATCATCAGAACTACTTGTTTTCTAAAGGTTTAGAATGAGATTTTTTTTTTAAGCTATCCAATGTACATTTCACAACCACACTATAGGAGATAGGAAGACTCAAGGTTTAGTTCATTCTTTCCGTTATTATATGTATCTGAGTAAAATAATTTTGTGTATACCCCGCACAATTGCCTTTTTGTTTGTAAAGCTTGTATAGCCCGCGGGTTACACGAAAAACAAGCAAAAGTTTAAAAAAAAAAGATTTATTTTTAAAAAACAAAGCTAATGTAAAGAACCGCCTAATTACTGCCAATTATCTGAAAATGGGAAAATTTGAATTTATGTTCTATTGTCTATATAATATTATATTATAAAATATAATATTAGATGTTCATAAATGAACGTGTTGGATTTAAAATTTAAAACGTTTCCTTAATTTTTGAAACAAAATTGTCTATTTTTTACAAAAAATCTTTGATATCACTTCATGGATACTTTCCGCGTCTAAATGATAAATATCTCACGTCTGCTCCAAAAATATTTCGCTAACGGGTGACTTATAAGTACCAATGGCAGATTTTGTTACATCGGAGTGACCCCCCTTTCTCACATTCGAACAAAGTACTTCATTATAATGATGGGGTAATAGAGAACGTGCACGACGCAGACAAGGGAGAGAAATGTGGAAAGGAAAAAAGGGGGAGAGAAATAAACATTTCGGATTCTTTGAAATGTCTCTTTAAAGCTTTTCTTGGCAACAAAGCATCATTTATTCATGGCCAGGAAAGGTTATCTTTCCTTGTTTATTCCCCGAGTCCGATAACTCCAGTCGCCCAGCTTAACCCGGGACAGGATCATCGAAGCCCTATAGGTGATTAATTATGGGTCATTTATTTACATAGTGGGTACCGGGTAAGGCTGTCCTGGTCCATACTCTGGGACTATCTTACCCTCCTCCGTACATCGCGAGGGAAAGGGGGGGAGTCGTCAAAACATGAGGAAAGATGAGAGGGAGGAGGGAGAGAAAGAGAGAGAGAGAGGGAAGACAAGAGAGGAGCATGTTGAAAACTTATTAGCGAATATATAAAAAAATGGGGGGGGGGAATAAACCCAAGCGATAAAGGGAGATAATAAAATTTGTAATTGTTATTTAATGTATGCGTTTCGGATCGGATTAGCTGAGGCCATTGCATGTCAGGTGAGGCCATTACATGTCAGGTACAGACGTTATCAGCTGAGAAAGTATGTTTATTGCTAGGTGTTCTTAGTTACAGTTTGAAACCAGTGGTTCTCAAATACACAATACATGGGCCTCCAGGCGCATATCAACAGAAAGAGCTTATTGATACCAAGTTTTTAGGTACAGGTGGACTCCAGGATCATCTCTCAAAGGCTTTGCGTGGGATATGTCAAAAAAGAAAACGTTTCAATAAGGATTTTGTGTTTTTGTTTTTAATGCTTTTTCCTAGTGGCTACTTGAAACCAGGCGGTTCTAAGACCCCCCCCCCCTACATACCAGAAACAACGGCGCACAAGAAGAATTGGTTGACAAATCGATGTGTCAGAATTTTTACCTTATTTATAATTAAGGATATTAATATATATTAGAATCAGTTTCAATGACTTGCCAGTAAAGAAGTTGTACCAGGATTTTTTGTTGCTCTAATGAAGTATTGCTTCTTGCTACGACTTCTTTGGCTGATTTTTACAAAACCGTCATTCAAGTCACACATTTATGAAACAATGAGTGGACACGGATCTCGAAAAGAGCTCTAACGGTTTTTCTAGAGATTTGACAGTTGATGTATATCGTTGGGAAGGAGTTCGTTGGCCACACCAGGTGAACTCTGTTCTGACCGTTATAATTTTGCAAAGTATAAAAAAAAAATTAATTTGGCTAGAAAAAACTAGAAAATATTTATCATGAACAAACTAAACGTCTTCGGTTCAATTCGCATGTAGGCCAGATTCATTTAAGAGTTTAAAAAATTAATATTTCGGAACCGCATTCGTTAATTAGTTTAATAACTAAATAGACGTTATGGAACGATTCACGAACCGTCGTCCAAGTCTGGATCTATAGGCCTATCATTTAATTTCGTATGCTCTGAGTAGATGTGTGCGTTCGCTTAACCAGGATTATTTTACGGGGGAATGGCGGGGTATAAAATACACTTTATTATTAAATAAAACATTCTCTAGTTATTAAGAGCAAAACAATCGCTCTATAATTTACACGCTGGAGGTAAAATGGAAAGATTGGTGAAAAGTTTGACATCTGGAAATTCCCCCAAAATGACAATGATAACTCGAATGTCGTGGGTTCGATCTCAAAACTGGCTCCCCCCCAACAATAAAATAAGATCCGATCCGTTCAAATATTATCCAATCCTGATCAGATACGATTCAATTCTATTTCATTCGATCCGGTCAGATCGGATTCGATTTTATTTGACCCTACAGTATAAAATGAGTTTAATATAAACTAAAATATTACTTGTTAAATTTAGAAGAAAAAAAAATGATACTAAAATATTTTCCTTTTTTTTTCCTTAATTCTTTTTTTTCTTCATCTATTTAACAGTTGTAATTTCTTTTACCCCAAGTGTTATCCATTTTCAATACAGCAAAAATTGTATTTTCTTATAAACTCAGAATTTTATCATCCTGAATTATTAAATCTATTTTTATCTAGCTCGCGCTTCTTGTACCATGGCAGCACTATGGGGGAACATCCCCCCTGTCTTGCAGTACCACAGGGAACACTCCCCCACCTGGGGGTATCACGAGGAACAACCCCCCTTCCACCTCCAGATACACTTTATCGAACAAAAATCGTTAAGTCCAAGTTGAAATGGCTCGTATCGAATACTCCAGCCACACGAGTTCGACTATCTCACCATCTCATCTAATTGTATCAGATGTTAAAGTGTGAAGTAATCGACCCAGGTGTGATCTGGTGGCGATAGTTAAAACCGTCCAGGGTTGAGTGGTCGTTATACAACCAATCCTTGTCATTAGATCCCCGGTTCGCGTTTTGAGTGAAGGACCGGGGAGGGGGTGTAACAGGTGGCTGAGGTTAACACGGTCAGGCATCCAGCAATAAGGTCAGAGTTTATTGACGTCTGCTATGAAGTCCTTGCATGACCGTCTTAAAAAAAAAAAACGAAGCAGGAACCAAGTTTTTTTATTTTTTTTTATTTTCATTGACAGGTTTTCTTTTTTTTTTTTAAGTTAGTGTGAAAACGTAAGAAGGAGTGGGGTGGAGGGGGGGGGGAATTGCTGAGTGATGCGTTCTGTATAGTTCGTCCATCGTGGTTCGATGATGACCACTTTTGTCATCCAGGGGGGGCTGAGGGCCTTGCACTATAGTTTTGTGCCTCCTCATGTGGCTGGTGAGACCTATGTCAGCCCGGGATGTTCGGCTGCACACTGGGCAGGTTATTCCAGCTGGAGCTAGTGTCGTTGGCCTTGCTGAGTGATGCGTTCTAGGCATGAAAACACTACATTATAAAAGTTTTTAAAATTTCCTTCAGACGAAAGATACTCAAATATTTGAAGGGGGGTATCTCTTTTCCCCTACTGCTAAGATAAGTGAATGATAAGATATATAAGATATTAACAATGATCCACGAAATTCTTCTTCTACTTACCGTGTTAACCCTGATACCACCGAGTCTGAAACTTTCAAACTTTCTAGATGGAACGCTTCGATTCTTAGACTGACCTCTGGTCATCGCCTGGTTTTTGTTTAATACGGCCTTCTGTTAAGATAGGTGAAGGCCTCTAGGTTATTAACTATGATCCAGGATAGTCTTCTACTTAACGTGTTAACCCTGAGACCATCGAGTCTTGAAACTTTCAAACTTTCTAGATGGAACGCTTCGATCCTTAGACTGACCTCTGGTCATCGCCTGGTTTTTGTTTAATACGGCCAATCATGAGAACCGGTATCTCCTCCAGGCTATAATTAATGGAGAAAGTTTATGTGCGTGTGTGTGGGGGGAGCGTTTATGATCTCCGGCGTCTTATCTTGATATTGTTGGACCAGTGACCAGATCTAGTGTCCGGTTCAAGTACACATTGAGTACGGTCAAGGACAAGATGGCGGCTACATTGAAGCTGTGTAACCCTAACCCTAACCTTTGCACCTTCTCTTAGTAGACAGATCATTTCTTGATTGGTTTTATATATCGTTTTAGAGGCCCCCGAAAGGGAAAAAGCCACTATTAGTTTTGTGTTGTTTGTCTGTCAGTCTGTATGTTTTAGATCACAAAAACTAGAAAAGATATTGAAAAAAAAACGATATCATGATATTTTAGATTTTGCAAAGATCTGGTGATAAAAATCTTCTAAATGTGAACAGTTTTTTTATTTAAGATATTAACAATGATCCACGAAATTCTTCTTCTACTTACCGTGTTAACCCTGATACCACCGAGTCTGAAACTTTCAAACTTTCTAGATGGAACGCTTCGATTCTTAGACTGACCTCTGGTCATCGCCTGGTTTTTGTTTAATACGGCCTTCTGTTAAGATAAGTGAAGGCCTCTAGGTTATTAACTATGATCCAGGATAGTCTTCTACTTAACGTGTTAACCCTGAGACCATCGAGTCTTGAAACTTTCAAACTTTCTAGATGGAACGCTTCGATCCTTAGACTGACCTCTGGTTTTTGTTTAATACGGCCAATCATGAGAACCGGTATCTCCTCCAGGCTATAATTAATGGAGAAAGTCTATGTGCGTGTGTGTGGGGGAAGCGTTTATGATCTCCGGCGTCTTATCTTGATATTGTTGGACCAGTGACCAGATCTAGTGTCCGGTTCAAGTACACATTGAGTACGGTCAAGGACAAGATGGCGGCTACATTGAAGCTGTGTAACCCTAACCTTTGCACCTTCTCTTAGTAGACAGATCATTTCTTGAATTGAATAGTGAGTTTCTACGTTTGGTTTTATATATCGTTTTAGAGGCCCCCGAAAGGGAAAAAGCCACTATTAGTTTTGTGTTGTTTGTCTGTCAGTCTGTATGTTTTAGATCACAAAAACTAGAAAAGATATTGAAAAAAAAAAACGATATCATGATATTTTAGATTTTGCAAAGATCTGGTGATAAAAATCTTCTAAATGTGAACAGTTTTTTTTTTTTAATTAATAAGTCACGCAGTTTGTTTTTCAAACAAATTCATAATTTAAAAAAAAAAAAAATATACTCTTTATAATAAGTCCTTCTTCATAGATGACTTTTGCTTTATTGTTGGATTCGAGCTTTAGTACACACACACACACACAAAATGTAAATTAAATTTTAAAAATTACCATCAGAACTACGTCAGGCCGAAGTGGGCGACAGCTGTCAATCAAAACAAGAACGGAGCGGTACAAAAAATTCGTTCGTACCTCACTCGGTCAGACTCTATCACCGCCACTCATTGATCAGGGAGCATGAAATGCACCAAGATACCTGTGTGCAGTCGCTGAATGAACTCTTTATGTTGTCTGTTGTATTTGTGTGTATTTTTCTGTTGTGTTGTCTTTATATGAGAAAAGAGTCCTTGTAATCACAACAAATTTCTGTAAGGATCAATAAAGCAGTCTTAGTCTTAGACACAATAAAGAGAGTTAATGTCTTTTTTTTTTGTTTAGTAAAATAATTATTTTTGTCCGAACATTAACGTTAGTTGTAAGTCTATAAAAAGGAATCACTTTTATCGTGAAGTGCGTACCGCATTGTAATGTACCTAACACACACACCAAGCGGAATCCAGAATTAGACATAATTATAAAATTTGAAAACATTTTGTAGATGATTAGATTACAAGTATATACAATTCTCTTCTTCCCTCAAGAGTTTGTACGAGAAGAGGAAGTAAAGGAAAGATCACTCTCTTATTTCTGTCTATATATTTCAGGAGATTTGTATGAGTTTTGTCAAGATGTTAATAAGTTCCAAATATTTCCAGGACTTTTTTCGTATATTTTGCAATTTCAGGAATTATACAATGGTTTAATTCAATAATTTATACACGTAGAATTAGCGCGGGTCCTATGCGGTCGCATAAGTGCGGAGCCCACTGCGGTCACCTAAAGCCGGCCCTGCAAAAAAAGCGGCGTATGCTACGCCACCGGTCGACTAGTATTTAATAATCTTAAGATTCAATTCAATGTGTTAGAGACAAGATATGATGTTGTTATGTTAGCAATCATCTCTAGGTGTCGATGGTGATTCATTCGACCGTGTGGTTTTATCTTCCGAAGTCATTTTTGCTATAAATGAAACTGTATATTTACGATTCTAGATAAAATCTAGATTAATTTTACGTAGAAATGTGAACAAAGATAATAATTTTCCATAAAAATACATCATTTTTGAAACTATTCACTAATAATAGTATCAAACACTGGAGCCTTTTATTTCAGTAAGGATGAAATCTTTTAACAACATTTTTGAAAACGGTTTTAGATTTTTTTGTCAATTTTTTTATTTTTATTTTACATGCATA
Organism: Biomphalaria sudanica; assembly: GCA_036873155.1. NCBI lineage: Eukaryota > Metazoa > Mollusca > Gastropoda > Planorbidae > Biomphalaria > Biomphalaria sudanica. The sequence continues at coordinate 295,805 of JAZGLO010005573.1, read as the reverse complement.
TTAACCAATGACCTAAATTCTGCCAAGTCACTGGTTTTCCTGGCTAGCTCAGGCAACCCGCTCCATGCTCTATTAGCACTTAGCTTTTATAGCAATGTTTATTTCACTCTACCAAAATAGTGTGTGCATTGTTGTGGGCTAAAAATAATCTGACTTCGATTATGTATCAATTATTACTTAACATTAGCCACAGAACACTACAAGTTGAATATAGTTGATAACAACATTCAGTTCTATAAAATGAGACTTTATTAACCACTGGGAAATCCGTCCAGTCTTCCTAAAACGTCTAACTACTATTCAAAAACACAACCTACTTCTAACATAACGCCATGTTAGTCTCTTGTTCGTCTCAGTCTCCTACGTCATTAAGTCTGTCTGACTACGTCACTACTTTTACCGTGGCTAAAAAAAAATACACACTATATTTGTCTGACAAAACTAACCTACTCTCTAAACTAGTACATTACAGTATAGTATGAATTCTAACACCGTTCAGCGAATGATTTGTTTTTTTAATTTTAAAGGTTTTGCTTATTTCATGAATATAGGCCTATAATAAGTCCGATTCCTGAATGGTAAGGACATGCTATATGTGAGTTCTGCTAATCGCACTGGATGACATTTTTGGATTTCTTTCCAAAAGATTTTTTTTTAAATCTGACATTAGTGTAACATACGAACTAGCTAAGTGTCACACTTTAATATAACAAAAATCATGATAACATCTAAAGCTCTATTACGCTGAATGACGAAAATAACTCCACACATAGTAAAGATCAAGACACGGAATGTGGTCAGTACAAACTCTGATGTGAATCCACAAATGTAAGCAAACACTAGGGGCGACAAAAGATAGAAACAAATTCACGACACTAAGATACTTTGAAAAGATATGTTTCGAGAAATTTTTGTAGGGGTGATTTGGGTGACACATTTCGCATTGACGCAGGTAGAGTAAGACAAATGAAGACAAGACCAGCACCAAGCACTGGTCGTTGGCGTCTTGCGTCTGGCGATCATCTCCTTGGGAATGGTCATTACATGTGACACCTATCCCACCCCCTCTCTTCTGCTAACATTTCACTCCTTGTACATACTCTTTCCTCCACCCCTTCCCTCTCTAACGCTTAAGACGATAATCTGTTTCTAGCACTCCACTTGACATCCCTAGGTGCGAATTTATAATCCTTAATCTTTAATTCCGAGAGCGGCCCAAAGTCTACCCCTCTCTTTCAATCTCTTCGCCCCTACGTCTTTATAAGCTTGGTTTGGTATGTATAGCTGGAGATACCATACAGTCATTAAATAAACAAATGTTAATGTAAACAAATAATTGCATCCATTTTTAGTCTATCATCGTTTCATTTTGTTCTTAATTTTTGTTTTTAATTTTAAAGTAATAGCAAAACATAGATATGAATAATTCTTTTAAAAGAAATAATACAATAAACGTACACAATGTGTTTTTCGCCAAAACGGCTCGCGCCAAAACGTCCTGCTTCGTTCTGACGGAATTATTAATTTAATCCGATTGTAGTGCACTAACATGTTCTAATTATAATAGCATAACCTTTTTAATTTACAATCATAGAATAATGCTTTTGATATTGAATTAAAGGAAAATGAATGTTCTTTTTAGATATTACAAAATCAAGTGTATAAATTAAGTGTTATTTATTTTTGCTTTATGAAAAAGCCAACAAACTGGACAGACACATTCACGCATTTACACAACAAATACATAACACCCAAAGCACGAGAAGTGGCCTACAGATTACTCTTTGGGATGACCCCAATAAAAGGAAGACTCTCAACTACAACAGGGTTCATATATACCTGTGTAATTTGTAAAAAAGAAAACCAAAACCCAGAGAAACACTTATTTAGTGAATGTGAGCTGGTTGAAGAAGCAAAAAAACTTTAGAAGATATTATTGACGCAAACAGTCAAACTTGTGCAAATGTAAATACAGCTATTTTCTTTAATAAAGTATCTAAAGCCATATGTGAGATATCAATGTAATTATTTTATCAGAATGTATAAACCTTATTTGGAATACCTACCTACAAATTGTCTACCATAATAAACTGTACAGTGAAGTACTATTAGATCACATTTTAAAGAAAATTATTGAACGCAAAGTGAAACAATATAGCGCTAAATAAATATACCAAGATTGTCCATTAACTTAAAGAAAAGGGAATATAATAATAATATATATATATACATGAATATGTGTATGCGAGTGTGCATGCGTGTGTATAGATATATATCCCAAATGTCCTTTTTTATATATTTAAAGACCCTGTAACCATATAATTAAAAAAGCTAGTACTCCAAATAAAAAAAAAAGCGATCGCCCCTTGATATCGACAAGGGTTAAGACAATTCAGGACAGTACACAATCACGAAGGCCAGAACAGAAACTCCCGATATACAGACTCTAGCAGACATGATTTCCACCTTGATGATGAGGAAGTAGTTTTCAAAATCTCAAGGGAGGAAACCAAAAATTGTCATTAAAAGGGAGACAACAAAAGAAACAATATAAATGTTTAAATGCCTATGTTCGCATAAGTGTGTACACACATAGATGTGTATGCACGTTTGATAGAAGTTACATGTAATATAAAGAACTGGGGTAATGTTGCAAAGCACAAAGGAAACAAGCATAAGCAATGTAGACAAAGTGAAAAAAAATGTGACTACGATGTTTAAAATGTTTTCAAATCACTTAAGTTTCTACGTTCACTCTTTGATTGTTTCTATTTAATGACCTAGTGTTGATATTCTCACCACATATATTTTATGAACCTTAAATTTCAAAAATATTCATTATATGCTATTGGAAAAAACATATCGCCATATTCAAAGCAATTTAAAACGGTAAAATATTATGACAACCTAAATGTAATTATTTGCATTGCCATGTTTGCAATTATTGTACTTTAAAATGTAAATATTTAATTTGTAGGCTTACCAATAAAATATGCATCTTTTTGTTAATAAAAAAAAAGCCCAATAAAGAGGCAAATAAATAGACAAAAAGGAAAAATCAAAACCTGAAAACTCAACAATGGACGACAACAAATTTAATCCAAGTCACATAAGACCATTTCTATTCCTAACTGAATTAAATGCTTTTGTTTTATAATCCTTATTGATATGCTCATGAACTGGAAGGAATAAATCTAAAATTGCTTTCTGTTTTAGTACTTATCTCTGCATTTTTTCAAATTTGTTGAAACAGGCCTAGATCTAGATGTATTCTTTGTGTTAATACGTCTAGTTTTTAGGAGGGGGCGTGGCAGGCTCATCAGCTGATGAACTATCAGATTCAGGTCTAAAATCTGACACTAAAGCTATCACTATGAACAGATAAAACAAAATCACTGTTATCTGAATCAATAAGGTCTTTTACATGTTGATCAGAATATAATTTAGATCTACAAGTTTTAGTAGATCGACCCTCCAGATGGGGCCGGGCTCCATTTCCAAACATAAACAAAACAACAACAAAAGACGACTTTCAAATCGCTCTGTAATATTAAAACCATGTTGAAGGAAGTCAACAGTGAACGCTTCTGCAAGCGGAAGTCTCGTAGATTTAGAATGTAAGCATTTAAAATTATTAACCAAGAATAGGAACAAAACAAAGATGTTTAACTGCACCGACGACAATATCGTCGCTGAATCGGCTTTTACAAAAACGACCGACGCTATTATCGTCGCTTGGGAGATAAAGATAAAATATAAAGCACAACCAATGTCTTTAGCAAATTGTAATAAACATTTATTTGTGTAAAACCTCATGAAGACATTGAGACATATAATTCTATGCACATGAAAAAGATTTAAATGTCATTGTATGCAATGTCTTTATGGGTTTTGAATCTACAGCGTAAAAATAGCAACTGGTCAAGCATTTCATCAGCCATTCTGCATCTGCGGTTAGTGAGTACTTGTGAGGCCGCACTAAACATTCTTTCTACAGCAGCATCAACTGGGCAATGTTGAGTTGCTTTTTTTGAAAGCCTCAGCAACTGTTGGAAAAGCTAAAAGGCTGTAGACTGAATCTGACTTGCCTGCTAAGTAAACTTCTACCTGCAATACACAATACACATAAACCAATAAATATATTTTAAATATTTATCATGGCAAGTATTATGTACAGTGTTATAAATTTTCGATCTAAGTTTTTAATATATAACCGGGATATTTTTATGTTATTATATAAAAAAAAAATACCTCATCTGTAATTGTTGAATCTGCCATTGTGTGACTCAAGTAACTGTACAGGTCATCCTGGTCGCATGATCGTCCATGATTTGTTTGTGAAGTCGATATCTGATTTCCACTTCCGATTTCTCTGCTAAATTCTTTCTGCACATTTTTAACATAGGATACAAGGATTTCTTTCATGTGTGTCTTCTCCTCGCTAGGGAGAAAGGCCAATTCGAACTTTGGAGGTGCATTGATGCAATTCTGTATTCACAGCTTTCCATTGCATGACCAAATCTTAATAAGTAGCTTTTATATTATTGTGTTAACTACGGAGCAGAGCATAGCATAGTCATGAAACTCTCAACTAAAGGAAATTTTTTTTTTTTTTAAATTAGATTTTTTTTTCTTAGGCTATGAATAGATTTGAAGAGATTGACCTCTTTACAAAACAATTATACCGATTAGATAATCTTTATAAATCATCAGTTAGGCCAGGTTCACATCAAACTTCACATTCACTTTCACCTATCCCTCGGTTTGCTGGACCGTTGGGGCACCACACAAGATCTGTCAACCTTCTTTCTCCATTCTTCTCTGTCATTGGCCTTTGATAGAATTTCATTCTGATATTCTTTCTGAAAATATTTAAACCTGCTTTTTACCTGCCAGGGACCACTTCGGTGCCGATTTTGAGTCTGTGTTTTCACACAAACTGTCTTTGAAACCTTGTTGCTTATTTTTGTTTTGTTTTTTAAAAAGTGGCCCCTGTAAGACGAATGTCCACAAGTTGTTTCGTTTCGCCTGTCTCTCGTTCTATTTACGTTTAGATTGAAAAACTCGAAAAACTATTGAAAAGCTGATTTCTCATTTTACCTAAAACTTTTATGACTTTTATAGTCATACATTTTAAATTTTATTAAGCGCCGTTTTTTTTTTAAAGTCAAAAACATCGCCAAACAATTTTTTAAAGTTCGCTCTTCTGATAGACAACGTCAGAGGATTATTAAATTTCATTTTCTAGACCAAAGGTTCTGGAGTCTAATCATAGAAGATAGATATTTAGTCTGTTTTGAATTTAAAAAAATACACCGCAAAAGAAATCCTTAATATTGCTCTTCTGATTTGTTATTACGTTGTTAAGAGAGAAACACTGCCGAATGTTTCTCTCTAATGGCTCTTCTGACATTTCTTTTTGGCGTAAAGTATAGAAGCTTTATTATCGATAATAGTGTTATAAACATGGTGGTGGCACAGATGGGGGTAGTGGTGTGAGTGTAGTCAGCCGACGCAAATCGCCCCAGGCCAGCGCTAGACGAGCGGTCAACCGTGACGATTTACTAGGTCAGCTGAGACGAGTGTCAACATGAAGGTTCGAGTAGGATCTACGTCGTGAACAGAGCTCAGGAGCGTCACGAGGGATGTAGTCATATGACCACCCAGAATGGTCGAGCGACGTTCGGGCCGGTTTTAGAACGCCAGCAGGGGCCCTATATAAAGAGCGAAGGTATCAGAGACCAGTCAGTCACAACTTCCCGATCTACGGTTCGTTACAACGGCTCAGTACAAGTCCTAGGCGAGACAGAGAGACCAGTGCAAGAGTTGATACGGCGGAGAGATATTTGTACAGTCTTGTGTTACGTGCTATCAATAGTACAGTCTTGGCTGTTATTTATTGACATTAAACTATTACGTTATTTTGAAGCCCAGAGTTGTCAAGTTCTTTAAGTTGGAGGTGTCGTTTGGGAGCAATTTGCAGAGAGCCTGGATAGTGAGATTCGTAACAATAGGTTGTTCAGTTTATTTTCAAGTGAAAAACGTTGCCAAATAATTCTTTGAAAAAAAAGCTACCTTTTTACTTAAGGCAATCAAAACAAGACCATTGCTTCATAAGGGCCACCTATGAGTTTATGTGATAATACTTACTTTCGTTGAAATCATGTTATTTTTAAAGATTCCTCAAGAAAAGGCTTAGTAAATGCAACCTCATTATTATCTGTCATGTCACAGTCTTTATACTGTTTCGTTCCATTGTGATTTCATTGTCGTTTTGATGTCATTCCGTTGTCATTTCATCATCATTTCATTTTCCTTTCGTTGTCATCCTTTTGTCTTCTCATTGTCATCTTTGTCATCCCAATGTCATCTAATTATCATCGCATTGTCATCTCTTTTGATATCATTATTATCCTATTTTGATCTCTACCTTATCTTATCATGATTATTTGAGTCGACTAACTTCTTTCCCTTCTATGCTTGTCACCTGACCGGATGACAATTAGTCATTGCCTATGAAATGGTGTATACACTGGCCACTTTATCTTATCCTTAGCCTTATGGTTCAATTGTGTTTTACACAAGGCTATGGCTGGACTACTTGATCTCAATGGAAGCCCATCCAATTGATTTCAGATTTCTTTCACATTTTTTGTGTATCTCTAGAGTCCAGTGCTTGTGGAACGTTCCAGCTGTCCATCTGTTAGTCCTGTGTAAAAACTTCTTACACTCGGCCTTCCCTCCCCTTGCTTTCTTCCCCTGTGGTCAAGAATGGACAGGATCCAGTTAGCCGCCTTCTACGTCAATTAGCTTCTGTAAAATGGACGTTGACCTATCGAATGACCATTGGCTGTCAAGAGACTTCCAGCTTCATTTTGGAACAGAGAAGAAGAAAAAATTCTAAACGACAAGAAACATTCTCTATGATAAAGTCACACAAACAAAAATGAATGAAAGAAAAATATATAGAAGGAATAAGATTGACCTTGTTTTGCCTTTAAATCCAATGTAGGCCTACATAGTTATAGTTGGGATGATTTAATTTTAGAAAAAATATTAAACATAATTATGTATCTAAAATATGGATGCCGTAACAAAAGATTGACCAGATCTGGACTAGGATGTAAGCAATGCCCCCCCCCCTTTTCAGACCTTGTGGTCTATAGGGCAGGTGATGTAAAGGTAATCTGTTTTTGTGGCCACAATTAACAAGGATGTCATTGGGCCAGCTCTCCATTTTACTGTTCGGACTCGAAGACAAGTCTTATAGGTATTATATTTGTATTGCTATGTTTAATGCACACTAGTAAAACAAATTTATATATATATATATATATATATATATATATATTGTTACGATCTTCTCTACCAGGCCTTCTGCAAACACTACTTAACAACACAACAGCACATCTAACTCAAGAACTTGACAACAAGAGCTTCAATAAGCAAAGTGGTGATATAATTACAAATATATCGACAGCCAATTCAACACAATTGGCTACATCAATTCAAATGCGTTCTTGTACTTAACAGAACTTCCTTACTTAACTTTACAAGTCTCCCTAGCTCGTACAGCTACATTTTCGAGGACTCACAAGGTACCACACAGTCCTTACTGCCTTGTTGTTCTGGACTCAACTGTCTTTTTTAAACACACTGTCTCTCGACCGTGAAGGCTCTCGATCACATGACCACAGCATGGGTCATATTTGCGTGAACTAGCAGTACTGTCCCTTGTCTATCGACAGCCGTTGACCCGTTGATCTGTGTGATTGGCCTGAGTCGTGTGTATCAGTAGGCCGCACACACATTAACCCTTTCAGTCCGCCACTGGAGTTACTACAATATATATATATATATATAATGTCAGGTACCCTTCAGAGGTGGGTGGATTCAGAGGCGCCAAAAGATTCCGAAATTAAAAATTCCAGTCTTCACCAGGATTCGAGCCCGGGACCCCGATTCGGAAGCCAAGCGCTTTACCAACCAACCACCTCACCTAATATGTCCACTTTTTCAACACAATTATCATCCTAAAAGCAACTTATTCACGTGAGAAATATTCTTCAAAAAAAAAATTAAAACGCTAACAAAATGACCCAGAAACATTGGCTAAAAGGATTCCAAAAATAAAGGATATCTTGTCACAATTGAAGAGATTCTATTCCGAAGGGACATTCGGCCAATTTATAAAGCTGTGACATGTTCTCTGCTAGGATGAATAGAGCGGCCAAATGATAACATTGGCATGGGGGAACAAACGAGGAAAACGCAAACAGGGACGTCATCGAATAACTTGACACGGCACCTTCATGGAGGATCTCAAGACACAAGTTTGGAAGAGGCTGCAGGCATTGCTGGAGTCCTAGTTCTATTCTGTTCACAGATTTTATATTTACTTTAAACAATCTACGTTTTGCTAATTATTATGTTTCATCTATGTATTGCTTACTTGTTGTGTGACTTGTACGAAATTTTCTGAAAAAAAAAATATTTCCGCAACAAAACTTCATTTTATCATTCTTTCTTGATGGCTTCCTGTTCATGTGGTATGCACTTCGGACTGTAATGACAAAGGCCCTGCGCTCGAAACTCTGCCCTCTGACGTCCTCTGTCGTCCTGTAGGAGCTTTAAGCCAGGACATAATAATCTTTGTTTATAAAAGCCACGCCTGAAACTAAAAGTAAAGTAAAAGTCCCCAATCAGACCAGGCGGTCTATTGGGCAGATGATCTAAAGGTCGTTTTTGTTCTTTAGCTAACGGTTAACGAGCAGGGTGTCATGTGGCCAGCACAACGACCAGCCGCCTTTACTTGACATTACATTTACATATAAGGTCCACAGTACTAGCTTTTTGTGAAACCATAGTACTACATTTACATATAAGGTCCACAGTGCTAGCTTTTTGTGAAACCATAGTACTACATTTACATATAAGGTCCACAGTGCTAGCTTTTTGTGAAACCATAGTACTACATTTACATATAAGGTCCACAGTGCTAGCTTTTTGTGAAACCATAGTACTACATTTACATATAAGGTCCACAGTGCTAGCTTTTTGTGAAACCATAGTACTACATTTACATATAAGGTCCACAGTACTAGCTTTTTGTGAAACCATAGTACTACATTTACATATAAGGTCCACAGTGCTAGCTTTTTGTGAAACCATAGTACTACATTTACATATAAGGTCCACAGTGCTAACTTTTTGTGAAACCATAGTACTACATTTACATATAAGGTCCACAGTACTAGCTTTTTGTGAAACCATAGTACTACATTTACATATAAGGTCCACAGTGCTAACTTTTTGTGAAACCATAGTACTACATTTACATATAAGGTCCACAGTGCTAACTTTTTGTGAAACCATAGAACTACATTTCCAAGAGAGTTATAGCTGCTACATTTACTTATAAATTCTCTTATAAATTGTCGACGATTATTCGAAAGAAATTTTCAATGACAATTTTCTAGGTTATCTGTTATGAAGTTGGCAGTGCTATCTTTTTATGGGGACATCCACTATTAAGGTATACTGATGAATGCAGACTCGACATGAAGCTCTTCAAAGTCGATCACTTTTAATTTTTATAAGGAACAAACCTTCTGAAACAAATTGATATTTACTGGTGTGGTATAATCACTGATTTTAACCATTTAAACTGTACGACAGCCAAACTTTCAAGCACACAGCGCGAGTTATAAACGCAGTTGACCTAGTTCTGTTTGTAGCTGCAATCACCTTACTGGCTGAAAGCGACATAAAAAAATAATATATATTGTTTCTCGGTTCAGCGCGTCCTTAGTAACCACGTCTGATGATGCGGTGGGCTATCAAGGTAAACAACCGGGTTGGACATAGTCGACTATTAATTGGATTATAGCCCCTGGCACGCGGCAAATCATTTTGCTAGGCTTGTATTTAGGGTTCATGGTAGTTTGCATTTGATACGTGTACAAGGGGGGGGGGGAGTTAGCAGTTGTTATTTAATTATCTCATGCGTGGGAGGTTTTCCAGAATCCAAATGACGTATAAGTCACGTGAAGACGAGACGAAGGGGGAGCAGTGAATGTGTTTTTGAGTGTGTAATTGTTAAACAGCTTTTGCTATAATGTTGGTCATTGAAAAGATCGAGCAATTAGTAGGGCGGGTAATTGACTACAAAGATGTAGTGCTAAACAAGACAATCCCTTTCACAAATTGGAAATGGCGTTACGACTGTCATATTATATATATATTTTTATGTCCCAAAATTGATTAACATTATTTTTATGTCAGGGTGTTGAAATTAGTCCGACTAATCTCGACATTTTAATATTACATCTGTTATAAGAATACACATTTTTTTATAAGAATACACATTTTTATAAGAATACACATTTTTATAAGAATACACATTTTTTATAAGAATGCACATTTTTTATAAGAATGCACATTTTTATAAGAATGCACATTTTTATAAGAATGCACATTTTTATAAGAATGCAAATTTTTATAAGAATACACATTTTTATAAGAATGCATTTTTATAAGAATACACATTTTTTATAAGAATACACATTTTTATAAGAATACACATTTTATAACAATGCACATTTTTATAAGAATACACATTTTTATAAGAATACACATTTTATAACAATGCACATTTTTTATAAGAATACACATTTTTATAAGAATACACATTTTATAACAATGCACATTTTTATTATAATTCACATTTTTATAAGAATACACATTTTTATAAGAATGCACATTTTTATAAAAATGTAGATTTCCCGTGCACTGTAATTTGTAATATTTAATGCACAATTATTCAATTAACTCCTTCGCAATAATAAAGTCATTTTATTACTACTTTTATGATGATAAAATTAAGTAATATAGATTGATTTTATTAACAATAGTATTTCCTTTAGAACTTACCATTGTAAGTTCGTATAACTATCTGCTTGACAAAAGTTTTTTTTAGTTTTTCTGAGACTTTTCTTTGGTTTTCGAAATCAAAAATTAATTGTTACTATTTTACGTAGCTGCAAAATCCAAATTCTGAACTACATATTTTGCCAAAAGTCAAACGGTTTAATAGGAGTTGATTCATCTTTTTTAGTTTCCGAGGCAATAGCATTTTGCTGATCTTTAGAGGTAGAGCTATGCCGCATTATTGGAAACATGAAATTCAATTCAAAACAGCTAATAGCAGCCTTATGCTAACATCTGAACCATTAAGAGAAAAGCTGTGTCAGAGTTTGCATTTATACTTTTGAATTCATTTATATATATATATGTCTAGATACCAGGGTTCCACAACATCCTCACTGTTATCAGCAGCAGACGCCTTGGCTAGCTTGGACATTTTCAGAAAATGCCACAAGGTCGACTTACATAAGACTTTCTGTAGGGTGACCGAAAAGAAGGCAGGAGAGCAGCAGGTTCGTCCACTCTTAAGGTATACTGATGTAAGCAAACTCGACATGAAGCTCTTCAAAATCGACACTAACATTTGGGACTAGGAGGCACTGGATCCACGTGGAGAGCGAGCATAAAGGAAAGGTCCCGGACCGCATAAGTCGTACACACCAGAAGGCTTGAATAAGAGTGAAAGTTTAACAGTTCTGGTGAATACAGATGCCCAGCCCGTGACCGCAGTTGTGTATCAAGGGCCTCTTAAGTCACGTGAGAAGTTGGTAGTACAACGTAGATGCCACTTGCCACAGATGTAGAGATAACACTGAGTCATTCTTTTAGTTTTACATCTCAACATGATGAGCTACGGTAACAAGAACTATGAGTAAGACTTTACAAGATTAACCATTAAAGTGCTGAGCTGTTTTACAATGAATGCATAAACAATGGAGGCTAACTACCACACGCGCCGTAAGGGTTAAACCATTCCATTGGCCTCAAACTCTTTTTTTTTTTTGTTGTATTTTAATTAACTCTTTCTCTCCTAACCGACGATACAAACGTTGATTCCATCAGAATGTGGTAAATAATTACGGAGAGTAAGAGTAAAGACGTGATAATCAATAATCAAATAATCTTTACACAGGCCAACAGAATAAGGTCACTGCTGTCAAAGAACAGGTCAGTACAGATACAGTACAGGTCTCTTCCGACATATGTTACTGCTGTCAAAGAACAGGTCAGTACAAATTCAGTACAGGTCTCTGCCGACAAAGGTCACTGCTGTCAAATAACAGGTCAGTACAGATACAGTACAGGTCTCTGCCGACAAAGGTCACTGCTGTCAAAGAACAGGTCAGTACAGATACATTGCAGGTCTCTGCCGACAAAGGTCAATGCTGTCAAAGAACAGGTCAGTACAGATACAGTACAGGTCTCTGCCGACATATGTTACTGCTGTCAAAGAACAGCTCAGTACAAATTCAGTACAGGTCTCTGCCGACAAAGGTCACTGCTGTTAAATAACAGGTCAGTACAGATACAGTACAGGTCTCTGCCGACAAAGGTCACTGCTGTCAAAGAACAGGTCACTACAGATACAGTACAGGTCTCTGCCAACAAAGGTCACTGCTGTCAAAGAACAGGTCAGTACAAATACAGTACAGGTCTCTGCCGACAAAGGTCACTGCTGTCAAATAACAGGTCAGTACAGATACAGTACAGGTCTCAGCCGACATATGTTACTACTGTCAAACAACAGGTCGCTACAGATACAGTACAAGTCTCTGCCAACAAAGGTCACTTCTGTCAAAGAACAGGTCACTACAGATACAGTACAGGTTTCTGCCGACAAAGGTCACTGCTTTCAAAGAACAGGTCAGTACAGATACAGTACATGTCTCTTCCGACAAAGGTCACTGTATTTAAGGAACAGGTCACTACAGATACAGTACAGGTCTCAGCCGACAAAGGATACCACCACATAGTATAGGTCCCTACCAGCACTACAATGGTCACTGCCGATACAGTGTAGGCCACAAAGGGATTAAGATATTAATTTATGCATCAAAAACTTTTGTGTGTAGTAACTATATATTCCGACAGTTTTCATATGGGAATATATTTCGAAAATGCCAAAGTCTGCGAGCTCTTTAAAACGAAATAAGCCCAAAAATTGTTATGTCTGGAATATAATTTTTAATTTCATTAAGAAGTTATTTCTAGAATGTTCCGATTGATTCGGACAACTTTTGATAAGCGTAAGAGTACTAGAACTTCCGTTACAAGCTCGATACCTTTCTCATCTCAACACTCGATGCCCGGATGCATTCGAAAGCTAGTCTCCGAGTTCTCATAAAATATTAATTGAGTAGTCGAGTCCGCAATGCTATCGTCAGGACCCCTAGATCGGATGTTTGAATAGAATAACGCGATTGTCTTAAGTTGACTGAAGCACAGAATCGATTTCAAAAAATAATGTTGGCACGGGGAAAGGAATGTCTAATACGATACCAGGGTATCGACATCGTTGGGCTTGTAAAAAAAAAGGTTTAACTATATTCGATACTATTTTTTTTATTCGATATTTCTTTTATGGAAAAAAAATGAGAGAGTAAACGCGAGAAAGAAAGAAAGAGAGGGAGAATATAAACAGGGGGGTGAGGAGAATAAAAGAATATAATGCAGAGACGTCGATCTCTACCTTCTTCTATCAAAGAAAGACACAAAAAAAAGGAACAACATCTAAGAGCCGCTTGTAACAAGGTTCCAATCAATCACCCGGATGTCAGGAAGCTGTTTTCACTGGGCGATGAGCTTCTATTCCCGCCTCCAACAAAAAATTGAAAGTCTCGACGCAGTCTAAATATACAGGCTCTTAGATGGCAACAAACTCCTGGATAAAAAAGCAACAAGAGTGGCTGGGGTATGGGAGGGAGGTGTGTGGCCAGAGAGTGGGAGGGAGTGGGGGGGAGAAAGAGGTGGAGGCTAGTTCAAGCCTGAGCTGTTGCTCATATTCTGATTGAGTGGTTATAACGCTCGTCATTGTAATAGATCGGATGTAAGATAACAGACTACAGACTTCTCTTTCTTTCCATTCTCCCTTTGAATAAGGAGAAGTCTGTAAAACGGATTTGCGACTAGCTTGTGATGTAGAAAATAAATTTGTTATTCAGGTCATCTTGCTTTTCTTTAGTTGGTATCTACGCATATGATGAGTCCCATGCATTTGCTATTGTAATCGGTCTTGCAACACGGTGACTGCAATCCCAATTCAGAGGCGTAGTGAAAAAAAAACGTGCTGCCGGGGCTTGAAACTGTATTGGTGCCCCCCCCTCCATTTTCCACGAACATCACATAGAAATAGAGGCCTTATAAATTAAAAGTATTTAATAATAATAAAACAGAAATAACCTAAGAATGTATAGCCAAACTAAAATATCTACAATAAATTTTCTTGGGCGCCTCTCTATGTGTGGCGCCCTCTCTGAGGATGTCGCCCTGGGCATCGTGCCCCCCTTGCCTCCCCTCACAACGACTCTGTCTCAAATACATATTACATAGACTATAACTGTAGAGTGTACATGATTACATAGACTGTAATTGTAGAGTGTACATGATTACATAGACTGTAATTGTAGAGTGTACATGATTACATAGACTATAACTGTAGAGTGTACATGATTACATAGACTGTAATTGTAGAGTGTATTCTTCTTTTTGATAAATCTCTTTTTTTGTAAATGTGAAACCATTACTCACATACAAACATACAACTCAATATGTCCTAGTGTCCTCTTCATTACCTTGATGAAGTGAACCATTGTTGAGGTCTACGACTTCACTGTTGTACATGTTTCGGGTGTTCCTTCAGATTCTGAAGATAATTACACATCCTAGCCCCCAAAAAGTCAAAGCGTTGGGTGTGAGTCTTGTGGGGCTTTCATTCTAGCACTACACACCCTACGCTTTAATTTTCTTCTAATAACAACATTTTCTAGCTAAGAGTGTGGTGAGGCTGTAAGGTTTGAATTGAATGAATGTGGTTCTTTGTATTATATCAATAATAATAGTTTTTGTATATTAATTAAATATCCTCATTCACGCCAAACTTGCTATTGCGTATGTCTACTAGATCTGATGAGTAATATGACCACAACACATGTATATTTAGAAACAAACTCTGTCTTAGTTGACGAAACATTTAATCATCATAATAAAGATAGTTCACCATAAACTGGCAACTTCAGCCATCAATGAATCATATAACCATATCTTCCATGTACTCCAAAATTAAATTCAACAAGTACATATCTAGCAATACTTTCAACTTAATATAATACACGTCAAAATTTCTAGGGTCCACTACTTGACCATGTGATTAACACCCCACAATTCTACTGATTCTTGTCTCTCAGGTGAAACACAAACAAATATTTCTATCTCACAGACTTGTTATTAAGTACCGCAGACATAGGATATAGGCATTCTAAGACCTATGAGAATATAGAAAAAACTAAAACAAATAAATCTAGATTAGCATACAACTAATTTTGTCTTGTTGGGGTGTCAACTACTTTTGGATCTGGGTACGTACACAGTCGAAACTTTAGGGCCCAAGAAATGTTTTCGGTTTTAATGCATGAAAAAAAAACAACCACTAACAAACATTTACAATTCATGAATCCTAATTACTATTCCTAAATGTATTACTGTGTAACATATCGTCTACTAACGATAACAACAGTGTCAATTAATGTTAGTTTTTAAAGAAATGGAGTTATCTTACAATAAGTCTTTCTTGCGTTGTGGTGTAATAAGAATGGCGCTTAGGCGTTATTGTTCCCAGGCCAACGACTAATAGGGGCCCCCAAGGATCATGAAAATCTTATTTGTTTGTTTTTTTGCACTAAGAAAAAATTCAGATATTGAGAGCTATTACAATATTAGTTTTAAAAGTATTTTCTGGGATGTAGGTCAATTTTACTTGCGAAAAAAATAGCACAAGAATAGAAAGGCCGTTTTGGAAATGTACAGATACATACATGATGAAACTAAGTGTTTTGATAAATTCATATCGGATGAATGTATGATGTCATAAATTCCTATTTGATGAACCTATGTTTTGATAAATTCATCCTTGATAAATCTATGTTTGGACTAATTCGTATCTGACGAATCTATTATTTGATAAATACACGCATGATGAATCTATGTTCTGATAAATTCATATCTGATGAATCTATGTTTGAACTAATTCGTATCTGATGAATCTATGTACTGATAAACATGATGAATTGATTTGTCACACTCATCCTTTATATTTTGCGGGGCATCTCCACGTTATTGAACTCTAACCACAAGCACCTTGCAACGCCACTGTTCAAGTTCGGGCTTATTAGTTATAAACAGTTTTAAATCCTCAAGAAAAGAGGAAAGTGGGCAGACCCAAGCAAACCTGGAAGAGGTCAGTCATCAGTGAAGCTGCGGATACTAGAATAACATGGGAACAGATGAAGAAAGCTGCTCAGAACCGAGTTTGGCGGAGAGGTGTGGTTGCGGTCCTATGCTCCCTTAAGAGTTCTGAAGATTAATTCAAGTCTGTTTAAAATCTTTTTTGTGCGTTAAAGTATGCAAATAGTAACATAACCCACCGACATGCTCCAACTGTCATTCGGAACACATTCAGATCACAGCGGAAGTGGACAGCCCAGAAAACGATGGAGATACGACGTTAAAATGAGACTGAAAGGCAAAATAAAAGTAATTCATCAGGCCTTAAAGTAATTTGGAGTTACAGAACATACCGTCCTACACAATATTCTTTTGAAAGCAAGGCTATAATGTTTATAAAGTAACGTCTGTATTATATAAGATAAGATAAGATAAGAAGTGACTGAAGGGGAAGTTATTTTAATAAACGCTATTGCCCCCCCCCCCTTCCCCCACCAACCAACCAATCGAATGTGAGCGAACAATTGAAATACTGTGAGGCTCAATAACATTGAAGGGATAGTCTTAACAAGCTCGGTAAAGACTCAAACCAAGTCCATCCGTTCAGCAGCCCAATATGTACAAGAATTCCTTAACTTATCCGAGAGAGGGTCACAGTGACACAGTTATTGCTTACGATGTTAAGCCTATTCTCAGATTGGATTCTACTGAAAGACTTGCATCCAATTAGCTATGAGTTACAACTGACATCAAAGCTTAAGATGTCTGTTGTTTTGTTTTTTTCCACCGAGGTCAGACATGTGTTGACCTGCGCCCTAGGGGTTTCTCTCTTTGACATTATTTTTATCCTTACCACCATCAAAGCTCATATCCCATTTTGGAGCGTCCAACTTTTTTCCTTCTACCTTGTCCAGTAACTAAAAGATGACAGATTTTTAACTCTTTCTTTCCTAACCGACGATACCAGCGTTGATTCCACCAAAATAAGGTAAATAATTACGGAGAGAAAGAGTTTACAAAGCAAGAAACGAGCAGATAGAAAGAGGAGAAATGAACTATGGCAGAGAAAGTGGAGTTATTTACAAAATGAAAAACAAAGACGTCTAAGTTTTTACAATTACATTTTAAGTTTATGTATGCTTTCTTGACAGAACAAGATCAACTTGTCATTGTAGTCATAAATAATCATCCAAGCAAAAAATAAGCAAAATATAAAAATAATACTTAAAAAATAAAAACAGCATATTTAAGGGCAAATAACTCCACATTTACAGCCATATTCCTTCAATACGTTAAGATTTATTTTCATTTTTTCGATTACAATCAAATTAATTAATTTCCATTTTTTGATTAAATAATTTAGTGTTTTGTTCATTGATTCATGATTTGTTATGGACAATGAATATTTGTGCAAAGTGTCAACTTGATCTGAGAATGGGAAGTGGAAGAACTAACGTGTACAACAGAAACACACAGTGGGTTGATAGAAGTTTGTTGTTTTTAAAGTTCCATCGAAACAAATATACAGTAGATTTTCAGAAATACGTTCAACTCAGGAGCACGTGCATTTGAATGTGTTTACTGTATTGTAGAATCCAGGTCTCAAACACGGAGACAAATCTAGAAGAAAAATTGTTTTTGGTTTGGTATTTAATTTTGATCATTTTGATATTTGGGCGCATCGGTACAATGTAGTGCATGTTTTGCTTTTGGGTGAATCCGGGGTACAGAATATGGATATAGCGATAAACCAAATACTTTTTATAAACCATGTAATGATTTTTTGAAAACATTTTATCACTGTAGATTTAAGCTTCAAAGATGGTACTTACGATAGTTAAGCTTCAAAGATGGTACTTACGATAGTTAAGCTTCAAAGATGGTACTTACGATAGTTAAGCTTCAAAGATGGTACTTACGATAGTTAAGCTTCAAAGATGGTACTTACGATAGTTAAGCTTCAAAGATGGTACTTACGATAGTTAAGCTTCAAAGATGGTACTTACGATAGTTAAGCTTCAAAGATGGTACTTACGATAGTTAAGCTTCAAAGATGGTACTTACGATAGTTAAGCTTCAAAGATGGTACTTACGATAGTTAAGCTTCAAAGATGGTACTTACGATAGTTAAGCTTCAAAGATGGTACTTACGATAGTTAAGCTTCAAAGATGGTACTTACGATAGTTAAGCTTCAAAGATGGTACTTACGATAGTTAAGCTTCAAAGATGGTACTTACGATAGTTAAGCTTCAAAGATGGTACTTACGATAGTTAAGCTTCAAAGATGGTACTTACGATAGTTAAGCTTCAAAGATGGTACTTACGATAGTTAAGCTTCAAAGATGGTACTTACGATAGTTAAGCTTCAAAGATGGTACTTACGATAGTTAAGCTTCAAAGATGGTACTTACGATAGTTAAGCTTCAAAGATGGTACTTACGATAGTTATATCAACTTTATAATTCCATTGACTACAGATCTTTCAATATCTTTGACAATGTTTCTGTGATCGATTTTAAAAAAAAAACTTTCAGAATTATCTTCTTTTCATTTTCTTCTATAGTTTCTATTTTATAATAAATAATAATTATTATAATTTAATTTATAAAGCGCTGTTAACAATTCTTGATGTAGACTATTGTGGACTCAAGTCTCTGCGATAACATTTACAAACATAAACACGAGAGCCAAAATGACAAACTAATCTAAAACAAAATGTGAACACATAGTCCCTAGTGTTCTTCTTGAGAGTAGTGAAGCATGTTGCCTGACTGAAATCAATGGGGAGTGAGTTCCAAACCTTTGGTCCGTGTAATGAAAACAAAAAAGCCCGCAGTCCGTAGCTTTTGATGGAGAAACGTGGCATCGCTCGAAGCGTTTCCTAGCAAGTCCATGGAGCGCATGAAGCACAACATTTCTTCATATTGCTTACTTTTCTTTTTGTCTATTTCTGAAGTAAAGAACGTAGAGGCTTTTAGGAATTAAAGTGTTAACACAGAGAAATCTACTGTCTTTAATGATTACAGTCTATATCCCCCAATTCGAAAGGGACAAAAAAATCTTTAACGCAAGACAAACACAAGGGATGTAAACAGCTTTTATCTAGCGGCCGTGTTAGCAGAGGGGTAAAGCGCCTGGCTTTGGTTCCAAAGAGTCTCATGTTTGATTCCCTGCGAATTCCGGATTTTGAACTTGTTTTGATACCCACCAAACTCTCTTGGTAGGGGAAGTAGGAGCGGTTGGGTCGCTGGTCACGTGACGCCTTCGTTAACTGTCGGCATAGGAAACGATCGCAAGGTCAGAAAGGGAAACTTTACTTTTTGATTTACAAATAAACAGTTAAGATTTAGTTTGATGCCAGGTCAGAGAGGTACAAGTCTCGATTAAAATGTCAGATTTGTTGCTCATTTCACTTGTCTTGAATATTTTCATACTTTTAAGTTATTTCCAATAATCTGCTTTTTGCTTGCATTAAAATTTTTAATTAGATTTTACACTGCTTAGAACAGGCACACTATTATTGTATTGTTTAATACTGTTTATCGTATCGATACCTAAGTATTCTGAAAACAGGATTCACCAAAACTTAATGTGCATATTATGGATCTGATTCCATTTTATGAAAATCTATAAATCTATAGAAAAGGCGCAGTGGTTTCTGAACCGGGTGTTCCGGGTTTAAATTCTGGTGATGACTGGGACTTTTAATTTCAGGATCTTTGGGCGAGTCCACCCAGCTCTAAAAGAGTACCTGACATTAGTCGTGCAAAAGTAAAGGCGAATTGGCCGTTGTGCTTGCAACATGACACCCTCGTTAACCGTTGGCCACAGAAACAGATGACCTTTACATCATCTGCCCTATAGATCAAAAGGTGAAAGGGAAAATTTTTACTTTTTTACTTTATAGAAAAGAAAAAAAATTTTTTTTTTTTTTAATATGCCGAATTTTAATTTTATTGCTAAATAATTTCAAAGCATTTAACCATTTAAACGCGTTTGGTAGTTTAGTCTCAAAACACTAGAATTGTAAAAAAAAAAAAAAAAAAGGCTCAGCACTTTAAGGGTTAAAGATGTTCCATTTCTAATTGAAATTAAAAACAAAATTAATGTTATTTGCTCTCCATCTCTTTCATTTAGAATACGCAGGGAATCAACAATGATACCATTTTAAAGTTGGCAATATCTGAAAGGAAAACTTTATTTCTTTATTTTTACTAATATCTAAACTGGAAGTGCTGATGTTCAGGCTGTGAATGGATTCTTCCAAGGCGAGGTCAGCACCAGCCTGGGCTCCAGAAGCCTCCAAAGTTCTCGGGGTTAGACGCTGGGTCTATTATTCGTTCTAGGGGTGCCTTTCTCGTGTTGTTATAGTGCCGAAAGCGAGATAGCAAGACTTCGGCTACTTCCGGAAGCTCCTTGTAGAGGTTATGTTTTTCAAATGGGTCATCTATATTTAGATGAAAAGATAAGTCTAGGTTTTCATTTTAAAAAGAAATGCAAAATAATTGTTCTAAACTATGCACAGCAATGTATGAGGCTGCACTATATAAGAGGGTGCATGATGTAAGAGGCTGTAAAATGTATGGGGCAGATGTTAATGAGTTTGAACAATGTATGATGTTTTACGATGCATGAGGATGCACGGATGTACATTGTACAAGGATGTGAAATTTATAAGGCTGCATTATGTATGAGGCTGAAGTAGAATGAGGCTTTAAGAAGTGTGACGTAGCAAGAAGTTCGAGGCTGCATGAACTGGGAGGCTGCACAAAGTATTTGCTTAAAAAATGTTAAAATACAATGTAACAATAAATCAGATATTAAAGGTACATTGTATTTAAAAACAAGGATGAGAGTTGAAATTCTGAATCCTCCTGGGACTGAAATGTTTGAAGGTCACTTGTTGAGCAAGGCAACTATTTTTAGATCTATGAAATATTTTGTCACCGGCATTCTGATCTTGTTTCGATAACGAAACTTTTATCACACTGATACATCGAAGCGATGATAATTTATGGGGCATTGCATTAAAATACTGTGGCAGATAAAAACATTGCAAGACACAGGACGACGGCTATCAGTATAAGCACCAACTATGACAAAAAGTCATGTTTCTAGCCGGAGATTTAAGACTCAAATATCCAACCCCCACGTAAAGACGATTTATAAACCAAGTCAGTCCCTCGGCCACTTGGATAAAAATAATGGTTCTGTTCGAATACGATAGACAATTAGATTCTTATTACAATACCTCTATTTAAGTCACAACTTCATGGAACCTGGAACTAGCCAAGACCAAGCCAAGAACTAGCCTGGGCGTTTATCTAAAAAAGTTATTTGGCAATTGCCACAGTTGATAAGAAAAAAAATTACTAACTCGTTGGCCACACGGGAAAAAATTTAGTTTGGCCTTTATCATTTTTCAAAGTAATATTATATATTTTTATATTTGGCTTGACTAGACCTTGTTTTATACTATCTCGATCTTTGATAAGAATATTGTCCCCTTTTTTAATAAAATAATATTTATTTGGTTTCTCCTATGTAGCAATGTATAGAAGATAGTTGTAAACAGAGAAACTTTGGCTATGATTTACGGAATAGATCGCTTGTTCAATAGATTTTATTGATATCTTATCTTATGTAATACAGACGTTACTTCAAAAAAGAAGATGATTACGTCCTACGCGTCATGCATTTAGTCATGCATATTAACCAAATGACTTAAATTCTGCAAAGTCAGTGGTTTTTCTGGCTAGCTCAGGCAACCCATTCCATGCTCTCATAGCACTAGGGAAGAAGGAGTATTTATTCAAATTGCTACTTTACTTTTGAGTCTTCTGTCCTGAAGGCTTCCTAAATTTAGTGATTTTACTAATGGTGTTACTCTAGTCAAATGTGAATATTCGTTTGTTATGAATCTCACTGCTCTATTTTGTGTTTGTTCCAGTTTCTTAATGTTTTCTTGAGTTGAGGGGTCCCACACGGTGGATGCATATTCTATTATTGGCCTAACCAAGGTTAAATAACATTTTAGTTTTATGTTCTTATTTGATTTATAGAAATTTCTTTTAATAAACCCTAATGCTTTGTTTGATTTTTTTTATAGTTTCATCACTATGATATTTTAGAGTAATCTTCCTTTTTGTTGTTGTTGTTGCTTTCATTGTGATTGAAATTTGCTTGCTTATGTTTTTATTGTTATTTGAGAGTAATTGACTTTTGTGTGATTGTTTTTAGGGTAATCGATTTATGTTTAATTGTTTGGTTGTTATGAAATAGTGCAATGTAATCGCTCTCTTGTTTAACTAACGATTCGATTCTTAAGTAATTGTTGTTGTTATTTTAATGTCATCGATTTCTTGCTCTCACCTTTTATATTGTACAAGAAAAAGTGCTCCGACTTGACATTGACCTTGTCTTTTTTCCCTCCACTATACCTTATCCTGGGCTCGTGAGTATCTTCTGGAGGGGGGTACCAATCGTTCTGCATACCTAGAGATCGTTACCATGAAAACCTGGATTTACAATGCTTATATCAATTCATTCCGTCTGAATATCTTTGTAATGAATTGTCTACACGTTAAGTCTTCCACACACAATCATTCTCGGATTGAGCTGAAACTTCGCACAATTATTCATTGACATAGAACATGAGTACAAAAATACAGACAAAACAATGAGACTACTAATTACTGGTAATTCATTATTTTGTTTAATAGCAACGAGGGAAACTAATACTTAATTATTCGCATATATGGCTAAATTTGTTGGGTTTAGTCCACTTAAAAAATTGCTACCGCTATTTAAAAAAAAGTTTTTTTAAAAATAATTTGCTTGAAAAATTATAACAAAAGTATGTAGGAATTAAACATAGCAACTGACAAGTACAAATAAACAGCCCAATAGAATACACTCAAATAAAGTCACATTTCTTATTCCACATTCTAGGACAAATTCGTACACGTTCTCCTTCTTCACTAGTGCCATTAGAGCCTGGAACGGTTTACCGGAAACAGAAAGGAAAAACCAAAGAGCTGAAGTTTCTAATTAACAAGCAACACTAGATTAGCACGTGAATACACGTAGGGCGTAATTATCTTCTCTTTAAAAAAAAAAGTCTGTAATTAATAAGATAAAAAAAAAATAAGAGAAGAGAAGAGAACTTCTATTTGCTCATCTCCGTAGAACCGTGTAACAGCTTAGGATAGAGTCACAAAGTTCACGTACGGAGTAGTTCGGGGCGCAGTTCATTTTGCTCCCAGTTGCTTCACCCTTCATCAATTCATGCATCCACCTTTTCTTTTTTTTTCTCCCCTATTCGTTCGTACTGGCACTGCGCCAAGTTGTGTTGCTATTTGGGCGCTCTTTTGTTAAAGCCCCGTTACAGTTGGATTCGCAAAGCAATTCGTAAATTCAGCCGAACTAAGTCAGCATAAAAAAAAAAAAAAAAAAGAATACTCTGTCATACCTGGTTTGCCTATAAGAAGCTTGTAGTCTCCGACTCTGATGGCCCCTTTCCCAGAGTTGGACTCAATGTTGTAGACTAACTCTTCCCGGGACGACAACGTGCCCCTGCTGATCATACGCCACTGGCTTCTTCCGTCAATGCCGTAGACTGTTAGACAGATAAACAAAAGATTACATGCTCCAACTAGACGTTTTTATATAGATGTAATATACACGGGAGAAGCGGTGGCTGAGTGGTAAAGCGCTTGCCTTCTGTACTGAATATCCCGGGTTCGTATCCTGGTGAAGACTTAGTTAATTAGTTACCCTTTCAGACCATGCGGTCTGTAGAGCAGATGATGTTAAGGTACTCTGTTTCTTTGGCTAACGGTTAATGAGCAGGGTGTCATGTGGCTCTTCTTTCCCAAGATACCCATTAGAGTTGGGTAAACTCAGAGGGCGCCCTAAAAATCCTGAAATTCAAAATTCCATTCTTCGCCGAGATTCTAACCCAGGTTTGGAAGCCAAGCCCTTAGCCACTCAGCCATCGTGCCCCCCCCCCCCCCCTGGTGAAGACTAGGATTTTAAATTTTGGAATCTTTATAGTGCCTCTGAGTCCAGCCACCTCTAATGGGTACCTGACATTAGTTGGTGAAAAGTAAAAGCGGTTGGTCGTTGTGCTGGCCACAGAAACAGATGAACTTTACATCATCTGCACCATGGATCATTAGGTCTGAAAGGGGAACTTTACATCCTCTGCACCATGGATCATTAGGTCTGAAAGGGGAACTTTAAATCATCTGCACCATGGATCATTAGGTCTGAAAGGGGAACTTTACTTTTGTATTTTAGCATGTACACGATCTTTTAATCTAACCTGTACAAATGTCCAGCCAAAAGCTTAAGTAGGTTGAAAAAGACCATGGAAACTTGACCGGTGCAAAATATTCCATAGCATTCGGAAAAAAAGTGTCGAGAATCTTGGCAGTTTTGGACGGGTTTAAAAAACAAAATCAAACGTAGACAAGTTAGTAAATCAAATATGAAAAGGATCTTTCTCAAGCCGTGTTTCCCAAACTGTGTTCGCCAGGCCTGAATAGGTCCTTAACATGACTAGTGACTAGACTGACACATGAAATGTGTAGGACGTAATTATCTTTTTTTTATTTTGAAGTAACGTTTGTAATATATAAGATAAGATAAGACAAGACAAAAAATAAGATAAGATAATATACGTTTTCCACGAACTACTGAAATAATTAGCTAGTGGACCACCACGTGAATTATTCTCTCTAGAAATAAGATACTCAGAGTGTGCAAAGTGTTCCGTTAAATACTCAGAGTGTGCAAAGTGTTCCGTTAAATACTCAGAGTGTGCAAAGTGTCCCGTTAAATACTCAGAGTGTGCAAAGTGTCCCGTTAAATACTGCGTGTGTGCAAAGTGTTCCATTAAATACTCAGAGTGTGCAAAGTGTCCCGTTAAATACTCAGAGTGTGCACAGTGTTCCGTTAAATACTGCGTGTGTGCAAAGTGTTCCGTTAAATACTCAGAGTGTGCAAAGTGTTCCGTTAAATACTCCGTGTGTGCAAAGTGTTCCGTTAAATGCTCAGAGTGTGCAAAGTGTTCCGTTAAATACTCCGTGTGTGCAAAGTGATCCGTTAAATACTCAGAGTGTGCAAAGTGTTCCGTTAAGGGAAAAAGTTTGATAAACGCTGCCCTATAGAATAAAACGTGAGACCGCTTTTTTTTAATCTCAGTAGTACTATGCAATTAAAAAATGCTCACAAATCGAAAAAGATTACGCCTTGTGAACAATATAACATTATTTTTTTGATTACTTATGTAAATAATGTTTGTAGTTTGTTTTGGTTGCTTCTTTTAAGAATACGTCCATTCAAAAGTTAAACGGAAATAGATTCAGAAGAATACTGATTTAAATAAATTGTAAGCCCTACAATCCGTGATAAATGAAGCATTTAAAATAAATGATAGCTTTGTACCCAAAAATACATACACAGAGGAAGAACTTTATTTGATAGTACCCAGTAAAACCAGAATTTAAAGTATTCATTTGTTCTGGTTTGTAAAACAAATTCATTGTTTCACCTTGAGGCACCCGGTTAGCATGACCTTGAACGATGGAATGCAGAACGAAAATGCTGCGTGACGTCTGCTGGGAGTCAACTTTTCCACGATATATTTTTATTTTCACACTGAAAGAGTTGTCTGTTCTAGCATATACATATATTAGACCTAGACTGGACATGGACATCTCTAGCACTTACACTTACACACAAAAATGTCGTGAAAAATTTTTAAAAAGCTGAAACAAGGCGCTGTTTTTGTAAGACGATTATAAGAAGTAAAGTTGTTTTTTTTTAACCCTAACTTATGTAACACATAACTTGATGTTTAGATCTAGATCTAGTCATTAAACATTGAAAATAAGAGCACTTTCGTCTCATAATATATTATTTTTTAGCAATTTTTAGATACATAATCTCGAAAGATCTAGGTAATTAATCTATTTAAATTAATGATTGAAATGAACAGACTTGAAGTATTTCGTTGATTTTCGAAACATTATCTCATTTGAAACTAACAGGTAATGGCTTTATTTCATACATCTTGTATTAATATTAATGATAGCCCATTCTATTTAAAATCCGCAAAATGGTATTGCATTATTTCTAAACTTTGAAAACTAAAGATCATTACATTTATAAGACAGAAAAGATTGATGTTCCTAGATGCTGGGCGACTTCCGTTACAGATTGAAAAAGAGTAACGTACATAACAATCTATATATATAGGTAAGTGATCTGATCATTATCAGATAAAATTGGTTTCCGTTTTCCAGTCTAAGTATAATATATATATAGGTCAGTGATCTGATCATTATCAGATAAAATTGGTTTCCGTTTTCCAGTCTAAGTATAATATATATATATATAGGTCAGTGATCTGATCATTAGCAGATAAAATTGGTTTCCGTTTTCCAGTCTAAGTATAATATATATATATATAGGTCAGTGATCTGATCATTATCAGATAAAATTGGTTTCCGTTTTCCAGTCTAAGTATAATATATATATATATATATATATAGGTCTAATTATTTAAGATTTCTACTTTGGTTTAAAAAAATAATTCGTTTAAATTTTTGAAACAGTAAAAAAAAAAAAAAAAAAAAAATTAGTAACGATAGAAAGAAGAGAAAGGGATATAAAGAAATCTGGTGGTGAAATAATGAAACCAAAAAGGAAACACGTAAGAAACATGTTAAAAAAAAAGGATTGAGATTTACTTTAAAACACAATTTTAAAAAATGTTAAGAACGCTAATAGTACTAGGGTTAGATATAGACGTGGTCAAAAGCGCTTGGTTTACGAACCGAAGGGTCCAGGGGTCAAATCTCGGTGAAGACTGGGATTTTTTAGACGTCCTTGAATCCACCCAACTCTAATGGCTACCTGGCATTGGGGAAAACAAAAACGGTTGGTCATTGTGCTGGCCACATGACACCCTCGTTAACAGTCTGCCATAGAAAATCATGACCTTTAGATTATCTGTTCGAAAGATAAAGAAAGGGTTAGATTGACAAGTAAATAGAAGATCGAGTTTTATAACTTGAATGAGGTAGATTTTATCCCAGTACTGACCAATTTTTTTCAAAAAAAATTTTTTTGAGAAATAAAATCTTAATGATTATTTTATTTTGTAAATTAAGTAGGAAATCCGTTTTTGAAAATCTTTGTATATGACTTTTTAAAATTTATCTTTTAATTGTCTAAGTTTCCATCAATTTTTGTTTGGTGACATAACTCCAGCGTTAATGTTGAACCAGTTCATTTTGTTTTCTTTTCACTTCCATATTTACAATTACGACTAAAACAAATCTATAAACTACAAGGAGACGCGGTGGCTGAGCGGTAAAACATTTGGCGGGTTCTGGGTTCGAATCCTGGTGAAGACTGCAATGTTTGATTTCGGGATCTTAGGGCGCCTTTGAGTCCACCCAGCTCGAACATAAGTTGCGAAAAAGTAAAGGTGGTTGGTTTTTGTGCTGGCCACATCACACCCTCTTTAACCGTAGGCCACAGAAACAGATGACCTTTACATCATCTGCCCTATAGACCACAAGGTCTGAAATTTTTACTACCTTTACTATTTTAACTGTGAATAGACTTTGATTTTAATGATTTAACTGTATAAAATTTAGCCCTTGTTATGTAGAGAGAGAGGGTAGTCCTTAAGGGAATGCAGACACGACATGGCCAAAATTGTGCCGACGTGCCTAAAACCAAAACCAAAACAAAACCAAACCTGGTTTTCGACCAGCTACTTCTAGAAGAGTTGGCATCCAGTCTATCATGTGCATCATTCTGTAAGAAAGAATATACACTAAAAGTTGCTTTCAAATAAATTTAATAAAAAAAAAATCTTGAACAATTTAGAGGAACAGAAATATTCTTTCTCCCTCTCCCCCCCCCCACTTTTTAAACTTAGTTTTTTTAAAATCCTTTCGATTGATGATTTAATGCTACATTTCGCTAAGGCCCAGCAACTCCAGCAAGCAATAGTATCAGACTAGTCTGATGAATAGTCGCGCCAATCTAAAAGCCCCATCCAATACGATAGAGTCAGCATTATGGAATTCGGATGCACTTATAGAAAGGAAGGCGAATGAAGTGGAGGTGATGAGAATGAGCTTACTCATTTGTAGTTGTCTTCTTCCTTTGCAAAAGAGTTTCGCTGTATACAAAGGTGGGCACTCGTGTACCTCCCTCCCAGTTGGAGGTTTTGGCCCCTCTCAAGGGCCAGTTGTTGCCACCATAGTAGGGATTACCACCGTTCTGTAAAATATGAGCATTTATGGCGATAACGAACGACCTATTAGAACCCTAATCTTATATCACAGCGATAACACGTGACACAGAACACACATCAAGCACAACACATGACACAGAACACACAACACACAGGACTATGCACCAAACAAACGTTACAGTAATCTAAGGTCCTAAGATTATTATGACATTAGTGCACGCTCTACTCCATACTGAATCAAGATTTGATTTGCTTTCTTTTGAGGGTTAATGTTTTTATTAGTTTGTTAAGGCCTATTTACCTCAATACTATAGTTTATCATGACATTGTTAGATTCAGTTCCAAAGTGGAAAATATTCAACTCTTCTTCAAAATGAAACCGACTTTGCCCTCGACTAGCTCCCGGTGGCTGAATGGTTAAGTGCTTGGATTCTCAATCTGGGATCCTGGGTTCGAGTCTCTGTGAAGACTGGGATTTTGGATTTCGGGATTGGATTTTTAGGGCGTCCCCCGAGTCCACCCAACTCTAATAGGTACCTGACTTTAGTTTGGGAAAGTTAAGATGGTTGATCGTTGTGTTCGCCACATGACACACTGCTTAATGACACACTGCTTATTAACCATTGGGCATAGAAACAGAAGACCTTAACAGATTTGGAATTCTGGCACATAGGTAAAATGTAGGCCATGTCGTGCCAATATGACCTTAACATCATCTGCCTGATAGATCGCAAGGTCGGAAAGGGGAACTTTATTTTTTTAAATGGTGGCTGAGTGGTAAAGTGCTTGGCTTCCGAACCGGAGCGTCACGTGTTCGAATCCTGTTGAACAGTGGGACTTTTAATGTCGGGATCTTTTGGGCGCCTTTGAGCCAACCCAGCTGTAATAGGTACCTGACATAACTTGGGGAAAAGTAAAGGTAGTTGGTCGTTATGCTGGCCACTTGCCACCCTCGTTAACAGTGGCCAAAGAAACAGATGACCATTACATCACCTGCCCTATAGGCCGCAAGGTCTGAAAGGGGGACTTTACTTTTAGTTGCCCTCGACTATCCAATAAGCAGGGCCGCCGCTACCTATTGTGCAATGTGTGCATTACACGCAGGCGGCCGAATGTAAGGGGCGGCCAAATCACTTCCAAGAATCATTTTTCTTTAAATTTTTGGTTTAGTAATTAAAAAAAATATATTTATTTAAATTCTACTGATTCCATTATCCTTTGAAAACTGAAGGGAGGGGTGGGGGAAGAGACTATATTTGTACTATAAGTAGTTATTTTGGAAACTTAAGAAGAAAAACAAAGTGGCACGCGAGGGTTTCCCACGGGTTTTTCCAAAAGCTCCGACTCTTTCCTGACCTTGAATTTTCGCGGATTGTTTGTAATATTTGTTTCGAGTCGAATAGCCCGCCCTGTAAGAAGATCTAGTAGATCTAGTAATTAGAATGTCAATTTTAAAACATTGTCACAGTGTATCTCGATTGGGGGTGGGGGGCAACTACCTGACAAAAAGAGGTGTTATAGAGTGTGTGTGTTTCCTAGGCGGCGTTAAGAAGAGGTGAAGCGATTGATTGGTGGTTATGCATTGAAGATGATGAAATTAGCATAATGCAAATGTAAAACGTCAGACAATCATGAGACATGAAAGAGTATAGACGTTATTTTGTGATGAGCTAGATTTCGTTTAAATATCAGTTAATTTCATTAATATTAGATCTCTATCTCAAATTAAATCTGTGAAAATTGCAATAACAATTATATTGTTTTTTTGTTCAAATAAGAACTTTGTTCAATTTATTTAAAGCTTATTTAGTAAAAATATAAAACGCCTTCATTGGTTCAGTTGTACTAGCTGTTTGTAGCGACAAGTCAATGACCATCTAACAACAAGGAGAGGGGAATTTATTTAAATATTAGTAAAATTACAAATTCAAAAATTAAAATCTCTTAAGTAGGAGACGGCGTCTTATCTACTAATAAGATCGTTTTAAATGTAGACCGCTTTTTGCGAGGCGCTTGTGCAACAATATGGGTCCAAACGTTTTCAAGAAAACATTTTAAAATGTCTCCGCTAGTGCGATTTTTCTGGATTTTTGTGTGTCTCAGAATAGTCGAATTTCTTCCACCTATTGCACTTTATAATAGTGACGACTTTTGTGTGACAAAAAACCTCCGCGACATAGACGTCTTACTTAACACGAAGAATATTGTTAAAAAGCTCACTCCCATTACAGACGTACGTACGCAATATGTAGGCCTACCTAGAATGTCCCTCGCATAATACTATTGGCCAGGGCTGCCTCTTTATTATTAGATTTAATATGGCCCTCGACTTTTTTTTATTAGGATGAATAGTGCGTTCTGAAAGAAAACACATCACTATTAGCCTAATAAAAATTCTCTCTTCTTACTAAGAGAAAAAGGCCAGAAGACGCTTAGCGCCGAGTCCCGCCCGGAATCAAACCCTTTGCAGACTTGAGCGAAAACCTGCCGCATCTTCGTTTCTATCTCCATGAAGTAACTTTTAAAACGCTTACAATTTATATAGGTCACACTAGTCCGGAACAAAAAACAACTGACCATAGACATATTATATATAGGTTTGTGAAACTGACTCATTTTAGTGAAATTTCATTACCTAAATTTGGATTCTATACATAGTGTTAAAAATGTAAATGAAAAATAAAACCTTAAAATTGTGATATGATTAAAACATAGTTTCCTTTCTTTTTCATCACATTCTTTACAAAAAATGCAAAGTTAAATGTGAAAATAAAACATCAACGATGTGGCGAATATGAAAAGAAAAAGGAATGGTACAAAAATGGATTTAAATCAAAGAGCGCTTTAGGTACAGTGTCCAGCTCAGTCTTAATGAGTTTTTTTATTTAAAAAAAAAGGTGGGGGGGGCGGCATTTTTAAAACTTCGCACGCAGGCGGCCACAACCCTGCTAATAAGTATGATTGCCTGGTCGTGCAAGACTGTTATTTGGACTTCTCGCTGGTCCTGGCTTGATATACTTCCCGCTGCCGTTCCCCGTCGTCCTGCGTGAGGTTTAGACTAGAAAGTAAAGTATCCAAAGCTCTGAAGGAGCATCCGAAGCATGTCAAACATGTTACAAACATTTTACAAACAAACATTTTTACAAACAAACATTTTACAAACATTTTACAAACAAACATTTTACAACCAAACATTTTACAAACAAACATTGTACGTATATCAAGATTCACTTTAATGAGTATACAACAAACTAATTACACTGGTACTCACATCACTGGTAAATATTAACAGCAAGTTGTTCATCAATTTGGAGGTTCTCAAAGCTTTAGTGATAGTCCCTACACTCTCATCAATGGCGCTAACCATTCCTGGACACAAGAAACTAGACCTAGAACCATAGCATTGATGAATTAAAGCTTTCTATAATAATTATAATAATAATTTTAAGGCTTATCTTCGAGTCTGTACTTTAATAAGGAATGCAGGATTTTCCGTGGCTACGCAGCCCCAGCTGTGACCTGCATATTTTGCCACCTCCAAGGCAAGCATAACCATTGTCCACCGGTAGTGGATTAGGATTTTCTTTTGGTCTCAAATGTATAACCCCCGGCCTTTATATATTATAGTCAAAACCGCTCAACCAGACCACTAAGGGACGCAAAATTAAGTTCAAAACAAGCAGCTGGTCTCATTAAATGCGGATCCAACTTGTATAATAGGATATGATTCGGCAATGTAAGGAATCGGTCCAAACAACTAGTCTAATTAAACGGTGGTCCAATTAACCGTATGCCACTGTACTTGCATTAATAATAAAATGCATCTAATGACGCAAGGGTTCTTTATATCTTTCAATATTCATTTTTATTGACTGACGACATTAACTCCCTTAAACAATTAAACAAAGACGTTAACATTCTACGAACTTCTCAGCAAGAGATGATTAATATCTATTTTCTCTGTAACTAGTTTTGGAAATTTCTCCCATAATTTTGTAATCTCTTCATGGAAGAGTATCTCGAAAACTGCTCTTATGTTAAGTATCTATTATATATGTAACTATTTGTGACGATCCATTCCATAATTTTGAAAACTTTTCATAGACGGGTATCTCGAAAACTGCTCTAACGATTTTACGAGAAATTGGACAGTTTTTGCATATCTTTTGGAAAAAAAACAAACAAACTAATTGAACACAAAGTAAAAGTCTTGTTCGACAATTGCACATTTTTAAAAGTCAAATCAGCTTAAAATGAAATTTGGCTTAGTGCAATTGACTCTAATATGTCTCTATATTCAATAAGGAGTTGAATAATCAGTTGTAAGTAGACACTTTAAGCACTGACTTATAACGCAGTTGTTGTCTATGCTGTTGAAAGAGGTTGGAATGGAACGAAGCATTAAATGATGCAGATGTAGAGGCAATGTCGTTATTATAGACAATTTCATAAGAGAAAAAGGTTTTTGAAAATTATGTTACTCATTTATAGTTTGCAATTGAATAATATTATGATTTATTTTATGCGCATCCCGCCCCCCCTTAAATGCAGATTTAAAGAGTGTAGTGTGTAGACTGTTAAAAGAGTAACCACAGGAATCGAGTGCGTGGTTTGATACTACTAGTCTATGGCTTCTTGTAATAGCAGTGCCCACTTACCTAAATATTTTCTACGCTCCTGCATCTCGACGTGTCGAAACTTGTCAGCATAATGTTTGGGAACCTAGAAATGTAAAAATATTGTCGCAGGATAATTAATTATCATTTTGATACACGTACAGTAAAGAGGCAGGTTTAGAGTCTGAGAGGGGGGGGGGGTAAACACGTCAGATAATTTTTAGCGCGCTTTTAATTGGTGAAGACAAGAGCATTTACATTGTTCAATTAATTTTTTTTAAAGGAAACCTCAGAATTTGCGCTATTCAATTTTAGCTTTATCATCATTGGATTTCTTAGGCCTAAGGCCTCTTTTCTTTGCCACTTTTTTTATTTTTTATTCTTTTTTTTTAAAAAAGGAAACCTCAGAATTTGCGCTATTCAATTTTAGCTTTATCATCATAGGTTTTCTTGGGCTTAAGAATTTAATATCATACAAAAACCATTAGCCATTTTTTTTTTCAAAATTAACTCATACACTTAGCTATGTTTATATAAGATCAAAAAGTTAATAGTAAAACATGAATAGGAGCACAAGGATGTGTGTGTGTGTGTGTGTGTGTGTGTCATTAAAATACAAAATTAACATTCCAAAGCATAAAGGCAAATATTGGATGGTAAACAAAACAACAAGTCTTGATGCTGTGTTAATGGTCATTTGGAATAATAAAATTTAAAAAGTAGGATTTATTCAAAGTTGTTCGGAGATCAAAACACTCATACACACAACTAAAGAAAAAGTAAATAACATTCAGAAACTAGACACTTAATAAAAAGTGATCATTTCCTTTAATTTGTTATGCTTAACAAGTTTTCAGTTTATCTCCTGATTATTTATCAGGTGTACCTGAGGTTTCACATTTTTTAGACTTTACTCCTTCTAGTCCATTAAGTTTTGCCAATCATCTGGAGTGTCATAGTTATCAATATGATTAAGAATCAACTTGAACCGTGCCTTCATGCTTTGGTAAGTATGTTGGGTTACTTGGAGTGATTCCATCTGCTTCCACACCACATTGCTCCGAGTTTTAGTGTAAACATCATTATTGATAAGATACTTGATAATGTTTAAGTCATCACTGAGTGTGTACTTCTTTCTTCCTGTAAAGTCATCTTTACTCAACTTGACCCTTGTACTTTCAACAGGACCAAGCACATTCTCATCCCCAGTGTTGTCAGATACATTAATATCTTTTGAGGTGGAAGGATTAAGGCCTAAAACCTCAGCTCTGTAATTGTCAGTATGTATAAATCTATTTTTCACAATACAGTTTGTAATGAAGCTGAATGGTAAATATCCATTATTAATCAAAGGATCAGTTCTTGTTTTACACAGCAAAACATCAGCTTCACTTGCATTATCTGTGATGTAACCATCACCCTTCTCTATTAGACTACTTAATTCGTCATCCTGAGTTTCTAAACAATATGACGCTAAAGTTAAAATTTAGCATTGATTTCAAGTTGGCCGCCATAGATCCATCATTTTTTGGGGCTTAATGATGGCTTTTACCGAGTCTGAAAAGTGATTGTGAAGTATATAAATTCTGACACAAACTACTAGATGTATGTTGTGGTTATTGTTTTTTGTTTGGTTCAGATGAACGTAATTCTTTTTAGCTTCTTTAGTAATCGTATGTTCCAGAATTTATTGTACATTTCTAGCTTAAGATAACCGTGATATATCTTTACCATTCTCTTTGGCACAGTTTCATTAGCAAACACTTTCTCTCTTGGCTACTGCTTTTTTCTCTTTCCCTCACTCTTTCCCTGCTCATCTCACTCTCAATCTAAGTCACATTCATAGTGCATTTCATTCTTTCACTCCAGCACTCTCTTTCACTCTTTATTTGCCAGTAACACAGACTAAACACGCAAAATACCTAGGTGTTATAATAATTAAAAAACTGTCATAGAATCAGCATATTGATGAAACTATCAAAAAATCAAATAAAGCAACAGGGTTTATAAAAAAAAATTTCTATAAATCAAATAAGAACATAAAACTAAAAAGTTATTTTATTTAATAGAATACGCATTCTCTGTTTGGGACCTCTCAACTCAAGAAAACATTAAGAAACTGGAACAAACACAAAATAGAGCAGTGAGATTCATAGCAAACGAATATTCACATTTGACTAGAGTAACACCATTAGTAAAATCACTAAATTTAGAAAGCCTTCAGGACAGAAGACTTAAAAGTACAATAGCAATTATACATAAAACACTGAACCATAATCTTCAAATACAAAAACAAAATTTAATAAAATAATCTGAAAGACACAAAAATAAAGGCACATTCCTCGTCCCATATGCTAGGACAAATTTGTACAAATACTCCTTCTTCCCTAGTGCTATTAGAGCATGGAACGGGTTACCTGAGCTGGCCAGGAAAACCAGTGACTTGGCAGAATTTAAGTCATTTGTTAATATGCATGACTAAATGTATGACGCGTAGGACGTAATAATCTTCTGTTTTGAAGAAACGTCTGTATTTTATAAGATAAGATTATTTCTCTCTATTTTTTCTATCCCCCTTTGTTATCTCAGTCACATTCTCCCATTCCATCTCTATTCCTTTCCTTTATCTTTTGTGACTCTCTCTGTCTATCTTTCCTTTATCTTTTTTTTTCTTTTTATATATATATTTCTGGAGTGTTCCCACACTCGTCCTCTCCTCTCCACACTCCCTCATACTTACGTCAATAGGCATGTGGGGAGCCTGGTAGGACATGTACATGAAGAGAGGTGTACCTGGGTCATGTCTTCGAATGATGTCCGAAGCTCGTTCAGTATAGGCGTGCTGTGAGGGAAAAAACACAAACAAAATTTACAATCTTCGATGTAACAAGGTTTATTTCAAGAACGATTATGAGCACTAAGGTCTCTCTCTCTCTCTCTCTCTCTCTCTCTGTATGTGTGTCTGTGTTTGTGTGAGTCAGCGCCAACATATAAATAGGAAGTGTCTTGTGTATTTCCACATATCTTAAATTTTGACAAATTTTTCACTTGAATTATTCCAGAAGACAAAGGTTTATGGTGAAGAGCTTTAATGGAAGAGGTCCGTGCAAACTACATCAAATGAAATTGTTATACATTTTTCTGAGACCTCTTCCACCATAATTCTACTAGGCTTATTAATCTTATTTATTAACTATTTTGAAATTGAAAAAAACAATTAAAAACACATTGACCAGAAACTAGTGTATTCTATTAACTAAAATGCTGTTTTAACTCTCTGACAAAACAAACAAAAAATACTGACAAAAATTATTTTTTTTGTTATGATTCAACAATGACTTCTTGATGGCCTACCACTGACATCTCATGATTATTATCGAATCGTATACCTCAAATACTGCTTAATCCAACAGACCATATATTTACAAATGCTATAGGATGAACATTACTAAATACAATATATTAAATACTACTAAATCTATCTAATAATACAGAACCAGGGCCTGCTTTAGATAATTGGAAGCCATAGGCGAAGTGAATTCGGTAACCCCAAATAAAAAATAGAAAAATAAAAATAAACAGCGAAAAAATAAAAATGTATGCCATTTATTTCAAACCTATTTCAAACCTTTTTCAAACCTAGTGACCCCAACAATAACAATATAGACACAACGTTCGTTATATCTCCAGTATGGCCGCAATTAAGAGTCCGAGTGAGACCATCGCAAGTCGGAAGCCTAAGGCGGCTGCTTAATTTACCTATGCCTAAGGCCGGCCCTGACAGAACCTAATACTACTGAATGCTTAAGATCAAATATGATTAAAGATTAATCCGAATTGGAAACTCTTCGAAAAGCTCGAATTACGTGTTTGAAATACTAGAGCACAGGGTTTCCCAAACTGTTTTTTCGCGGAACCCTTGTCTTCTACGAACTACTGGAAAAATTAACTAGTAGGCCACCACGTGAAATAAACTCTAAGAAAAAATAAGCAGTGTTCCGCTAAAATTTCTGAATGTGCGAAGTGTTCCGCTGAGAAAAAGGTTTGAGAAACACTGATAGAGCAGAAACTCTTGACATGCAAAAAAAACCAAAACTTTATTATATTGTGACTACACAGGTACAAATCAAGATATTTTTTTTATTTTGTTTCTCAATCTTGCTTATTCTCATTTAAACGTTTGTGACCCCTCAACTCAAGATAACATTAAGAAACTGGAACAGACACAAAATAGAGCAGTGAGATTCATAACAAACGAATATTCATACTTAACCAGAGTAACACCTTTAGTAAAATCACTAAATTTAGAAAGCCTTCAGAACAGAAGACACAAAAGTAAAGTAGCAATTATACATAAAACACTGAACCATAATCTTCAAATACAAAAACAAAATTTAATAAAATACTCTGAAAGACACAAAGATTCAGGCACATTCCTCGTCCCAAATGCTAGAACAAATTTGTACAAATGCTCCTTCTTCCCTAGTGCTATTAGAGCATGGAATGGGTTGCCTGAACTAGCCAGGAAAAACAGTGACTTGGCAGAATTTAAGTCATTGGTTAATATGCATGACTGAATGTATGACTCGTAGGACGTAATCATCTTTTTTGAAGTAACGTCTGTATTAAAGAAGATAAGATAAACGTTTGAAAAGATTGTAACATGAAGTGCTTAATCAAAGGGATACAACCCTTCAAATAATATAAAAACTATAGTAAATGCAGAGTTACTCGTGTAAGTCTCAAATGAGAGATTGAAAGAGAGGCTAGTCGTCTACTGGAGAGTAAAAATTAAAATATCTATTTAGAGTTCGTAACTGTATGTAAAAGTTCAACTAGTTGTAGACATAGGGCTATGTTTGCTTTGTTATAATATATTCAAGCAATACATTATAAGTGTAAAATTGTGCAAGAGTCAGCAGTGGCGCCCCAATTATCGCAGAATAATGGAAAAAAAAACACCTAATTATCCATCCGTAATGTTTAAAGGATTTTTTTACTCAGTTTAATTTAATTTCATTGAATTTCATATTTTGTTTTAATTTGATTAAGACTAAGACTGCTTTATTGATCCTTATGGAAATGTGTGGTGATTACAAGGACTCTTTTTTTTCATATACAGACAACACGACAGAAACATACACATAAATAGAACAGACAAAACATACATAGTTCACTCAGCGACTACACACAGGCATCTTGGTCCTTTTCATGTTTCTTGACCAAAGGGTGGTGTTGATAAAGTCTGACCGAGTGAGGTACGAACGAGTTTTTGTACCGCTCTGTTCTTGTCTTGATTGACAGCAGTCGCCCACTTCGCGACGACTTGACGTAGTTATGATATAGCGGGTGGCTGTTGTCTTCCAAGATTTTTGCGATTAAACAGTGGTTCCCAAACCCTTTTCTGCTTGGGGGCCTTATAAATTTCAGACACGCATCTCACGTAATGCTTTACCAAAAAAAAAAAAAAAAATCCTCCTCTGCTAGAACCAACTCGTTACGGCTTCATCACGCACCGAGGGGAGTAGGTTCTAATGCCCAAAAAAGCACGTCTTCCTAGGCCGGATATGGCACGCGGACCGTAGATTCGGCATAACTGGTGTAACAGACGATTGATTTTTACAACTAGTCTTCATTGTTTTTTCTTTGGCGGTGTATTACTCCAAAAGTTAAATTTACTCATGGTCAGGGCCGGCTTTAGGCATAGGCCAACTGGGCAGCATTGGAATTCTTATCTTATCTTATATAATACAGACGTTACTTCAAAAAAGAAGATGATTACGTCCTACGCGTCATGCATTTAGTCATGCATATTAACCAATGACTTAAATTCTGCCAAGTCACTGGTTTTCCTGGCTAGCTCAGGCAACCCATTCCATGCTCTAATAGCACTAGGGAAGAAGGAGTATTTGTACAAATTTGTCCTAGCATATGGGACGAGGAATGTGCCTTTATTTGTGTGTCTTTCAGAGTATTAAATTTATTATTAAATTTTGTTTTTGTATTTGAAGATTATGGTTCAGTGTTTTATGTATAATTGCTACTTTACTTTTAAGTCTTCTGTCCTGAAGGCTTTCTAAATTTAGTGATTTTACTAATGGTGTTACTCTAGTCAAATGTGAATATTCGTTTGTAATGAATCTCACTGCTCTATTTTGTGTCTGTTCCAGTTTCTTAATGTTTTCTTGAGTTGAGGGGTCCCAAACGGAGGATGCATATTCTATTATTGGCCTAACCAAGGTTAAATAACGTTTTAGTTTTATGTTCTTATTTGATTTATAGAAATTTCTTTAAATAAACCCTAATGCTTGGTTGGATTTTTTAATAGTTTCATCAATATGTGGATTCCATGACAGTTTTTCATTTATTATAACACCTAGGTATTTTGCTTTTTTAGTCTGTGTTACTGCTTTGCCATGAATAAGATAAATGGAATTAATTTGTTTTAGTTTTTTTTTGTTACTCTTAACAACTGAAATTTTTCTGGGTGGAAAGACATGCTCCAATTTGATTCCCATTTCTGTAATTCATTTAATTCTCTATGTAAAATATCTGTGTCTTGTGTTGTTTTTATTGTTCTATATATTATGCAATCGTCTGAAAATAATCTGACTTTTGTTCCTGAACTAATGCAATTTGGTTAATCAATTATGTAAATTAAAAATAGTAGTGGACCCAAGACTGTTCATTGAGGTACACCTGCGTTTACTGTTATTGGTGTTGATTTAGAGCCATTTATTATTACAGTTTGTTCTCTCCCTATCAAAAAATCTTTAATCCACTGATGCAGTGGACCATTAATGCCGAAATATTTTAATTTTTTAAGCAAACTATTGTGGTGAACTTTGTCAAAAGCCTTAGAAAAATCTAGTAAGATAGCATCTATTTGTTCACTATTATCTAAACCTTTAGAAAAATCATCAATTAGTCCTATTAGTTGTGTTTCACATGATCTATATTTCCTAAAGCCATGTTGGTATGGGGTGAGGACATTATGTTTGTCTAAGTGGTTTATGATATTGCTACATATTATGAGTTCTAGGATTTTACATGTGATGCTGGTAAGTGATACTGGTCTGTAGTTTCCTAGGTCAGATTTTTCTCCTTTTTTAAATAGGGGGGTGACATTAGCTTCTTTCCAGT
This sequence comes from Biomphalaria sudanica, assembly GCA_036873155.1. Lineage (NCBI taxonomy): Eukaryota > Metazoa > Mollusca > Gastropoda > Planorbidae > Biomphalaria > Biomphalaria sudanica. Next base: position 255,400 of record JAZGLO010005573.1, on the reverse strand, counting down.
CCTTTGGTACTCTGCCCTGGTTAAGCGATGCCTGAAAGAGTATTTTGAACACTGGGGCTAGCTCATTGCTTAGTTCTTTGAGTAATCTAGCTGGAATACCATCCGGTCCAGACGCTTTATTTGGTTTGGTGTTGGCTAAAAGTTTTTGAATTACATTTTCTTGTACTACTAAATCTTCTATGTTGTCTACTTGGTTCAAATTAAGAAATATGTCTTTGTCTCCTGGGGCTGAGAATGCTGATGCAAAGTATTTGTTTAGGATGTTTGTTTTAGTTTCATTATTATTATGTATTATGTTATGTTCATCTTTTAATGGCGCTATGCCTGTTGTTTCCATTTTCTTAGACTTAATGTATGACCATAGGTTTTTGTTGTTATCTTTAGATATTACATTGTTTATGTATTCACTCCAAGCTGTCTGCTTACTTTTTGGGTTAGGTGTTTAATTTTTATATATTTTTTGTAAACTCTTTCTGCCTTGGTTTCTTTAAATTTTCTATATAGGTTTTCCTTCTGTTTACAAAGCTTCTTTAGTCTATTATTAAACCAGCATTTATTTATATTGTTTGATGTGTATTTAGTTGTAATATGATTTTCTATAATGCTTTTTAATGAAATTCCAGAGGTCATCGACTGGTTGGTAAATGTCTTTTCTAATAAGAATGTTTGTTGAAAGTTTAAATTCAGCTTGGTGTAGTTGTGTTAGGTTACATTTATTTTAGAGTATGATTTTTCTTTTGGGTTTTGTATTGGCTACTGCTTTTATTTGACTGTGTATTTTTATGATTTTTTTATGATCTCATGGTCTGATAGACCAGGGATAATATCATAATCAACTACTAATCCAGGACTGTTGGTTAAAAAGAGTTCTAATGTGTTGTTTAATGTAGTTGGCTTTTTAATGATTTGATCTAAACTAAGGTTGTGTAAAGTTTCTATGAAAGCTCATTTATGTCCTTAAGGTTTTGGTGTTTATCTATGGTTAGTGTTTTACAATTTATATCAGGTAGGTTGAAATCACCCATAATCCAAAAAACTGCATTTTTATTTGGAACAGATGGGAACTAATCGGAACATATTGAAATTAATATCAAACTTAATCTGCACAGATCAGAACTAATCAGAATAGGTAGGAACTAATCGTAACAGATCGAATACTATCAGAACGTCATTTACAAAATTTTTGTATGAGGATCGAACCCACAACATTTGCGTTATTAGCGCGCGTCGGCCTATCAACTTCACTGCCTATTGGGGTAATTTCTAGACTTCCATTACCTGACCAACAACCGTTTCCATCCACCTGTTAAGAGATTATCAGCTGATAAGAGGAATGAATAAAGAGACAGAGCTGTCCTACCGTGGAGTACGTTCTCAGGTCGTCTTTCCAGGAGGTCTCGTTGAACCGGAAGTCAACACCCTGAAAATACGTCTGGACACTGACCTTCAGAGATGACTTGAGGCTACCTTTGAGCGAGCTATTAAGAAAAAGCTTGTTGGAAAACGATACAGGAACTGGGGAACCTAGACCAACAAAAAAAAAAAACCCAGCAAATAAATGTGTCCATTTTTTTTCTTCACTTCATTTAATAATCAAATCTAAAAGGGGAGACGGCGATGGCGTGAAAACGATTAATCAGGTACGTTCCCTGTTTCCACTCTATATTAATTGTTTTATATTGCATTTGACATTTAAAACAAGGAAGGTGACTCAATATCGGAGATTATTACACGATAAACTAGACAATGCGAAGGACGCTAAATTAAACGTCACTGCTGCAAACTAAATTTTAAAAAACAAGCTACTCGCGGCGTAGCATATGCCGCTATTTAGTGACGGGTGAACACTTCCTTAAATACACACGCAGTTGTCCAAATGGGGGTGGGTTTGGACAAACGACTGTGTGCGCATGCCTGGAGAGCGAGGAAGGCGCCGGTGCTGGCGGGAATGGGCGGGAGGAGATTAGAGAGTCGGTGTGCGAGCGTTGTGTCCCGCATGGTTGGGCGACGTAGAGAGTTGTATATACAGATGAGAGAGACGTTAAATTGAACTGTTGCCAACTAAAGAATTATTATTAGTTAGTTGTTTTTTTTATTTTAACTACGTTTCTAGGCCTAGAGTACAAGTCAAATGCTTCCACCATATTGAAATTATTTTGTGCTATAGACAGGAGCGCGAAGAAAATTTGACTTTGCGGCGCTAAATTGATGACAAAAATTAATTTTAAAAAAACTTAGCAGAAAGGCACTTCCATTTATTTTGTACACCGGTTACACCAAAAAATGCTATCCATTTATAGTTACACCAATGGCATCCAAAACTCTTAATCCAAACCTCCGCTCCCTTGCGGCTACTCCCGAACACGGTAAAATGCTTTGGGAGAAAACCCCGAGAATAGATAGGAGATGGTGACCCTTAAGAGCTTGCAGCAAACAGTGCTACACCGCGACGGGAGTAGGCAATGCAATGTCTGAATTGCCTGCATTATGCTGGTTATTTAACTTATATGTTACGGTAGTAGCTATACTACATAAAACACTACACCTTAAATTACACATAGAAAGATATAGCCTAATAAAATGCTCAGAAAGACACAAAGTTAGAGGCTAATTTCTTATTCCATAAGCTAGAACAAATTTGTACAAGTGCTCCTTCTTCCCTAGTGAAATTAAAGAATGGAATGGGTTGTCTGATCCGCCAGGAAAACCAACGACTTAGCAGAGTTTAAGTCATTGATTAACATGCATGACTAGATTGACACATGAAATACTGATGAAGTAATTATCTTCGTTTTTGAAGTAACGTCTGTAACACATACGATAAGATAAGGTAGTTAAACACATTATCACTATACTGACCTAATTCGTGTGTATAATGGTCATTACTTCCACTCAATATACCGTAAAAAGAATCGAACCCACGCCGTGTAGGAGTATACTTCTCATTACAGAACCCTAGATGCCATCTGAAACACGTTATTGCTCAGACATTATTCACTTAAAAGTAAAAATCTGCTTAAATCAAAAATGTGTGTGCGTGTGTTTCTGTGTAAGCGTGTGTGTCTGTGTGTGTGTGTGTGTGTAAGAGAGAGAGAGAGAGAGAGAGAAAGAGACAGTAATATGCTGTTATCGAATAAAATGAAGTGGAAACTAGCATACACCGATTGGCTACCTTTACACACTGATTTGATTCCCAGGCTACAAAGTATTTATTTAGACCGTAACATCCTTTTGTTAAAAGAAAATTCCAATAAATTACTCTGAATCGAAACGGCTCACTTTCTCTCACTCTCCTTCTCTCTCTCTCTCTCTCTCTCTCTCTCTCTCTCTCTCTCTCTCTCATCATAGGAATTTTGTCTTAAAAAGTTGAAAATTAAAGATCGTAAAAAATAGTATAGATTTAAAGAAAAGTAAATGTCTAAATACTGATGTGGCTGTGTGGTAAAGAGCTAGGCTTCCGAACCGCGGGTCCCGGGTTCAAATACTGGGTGAAGACTGGAATTTTTAACTTTGAAATCCTAACGACGCCTCCCGAGTCCCCTGTAATGGGTAGATGACTTAAAGGAGTAAAATTAAAAGGCGGTTGGTCGTTGTGCAGGCCACATGATACCCCCGTTTTCAAAATCTGCCCTATAGATCGAAAGGTCTAAAAATAAAACTTTACATTTATTTTAATACTATGTAGCAGAAAAATATCGTTCAGTTTCCAACCTTATACTCACCAACGAAAAACAATTACGATTGGGATAGAAATGCTCGCTGTCGTTCTAGGTCCTTTGAAAGTCATAATATTTAGTCATAAAATAACTTAGTTGTACATTATTAATTTTAAGCTTATAGGCCTACTCTTTAATTTCAAGGAATTTTACAAATAAAAATAAGTCAGACAATTGTACAAAAAACATTCACATTTTTTTTTTCGAAAAAAAAAAAAAATTACAAAAAAAAAATAAATAAATAAAAATAATGCTTATCACAAAATGTTATATTCTAGATATTGACAGAGCTGCTTGCGCCAAAACGTCGTTGCTACACACGTCCTGTATCGAGTACTTTCGCTACATTTGTATAGACTAATCTAAAACATAAATAAGTTCGTTTTACTACCACTGGTAGTTTAAATTGGAGAACGCATTCGTTTATCCGTGAATATTAAATCTTTAAATCTTATGAAGTCCTGGGCATTGAGTGTCAAGAGACATACACGAGAAGAGCTTGCTTTAGTTTCTCGCCGGTTTTTTTTAGTTTCTCGCCGGTTTTTATAGTTTCTCGCCGTTTTTTTTAGTTTCTCGCCGGTTTTTTTAGTTTCTCGCCGGTTTTTTTAGTTTCTCGACGGTTTTTTTAGTTTCTCGCCGTTTTTTTTAGTTTCTCGCTTTTTTTTTTAGTTTCTCGCCGGTTTTTTTAGTTTCTCGCCTGTTTTTTTAGTTTCTCGCCGGTTTTTTTAGTTTCTCGCCGGTTTTTTGCTTGAATTCTCGTAGATTTGCTTTATTTATGGTGCACAGCGGCTTTTCTTTGGGTCGAAAAAGGGAGGGGAGGGGGTGGAGTGCATCTCTAAGATTTACTTTCTTTATTGGGGTAAATAAAAAGAAAGCAGATCAGTCAGTAAAATATTTCCGGTTCTGGGGGATCATTTTATTTCCAGAGAGGGTGGAGTTGTAAGTCAGCTATGCTGAACTGCCTTGACATAGATGGACTTACCCCAACTGTTAATTCGTACATCCAGTTCTGTGAAAACATGATTGTACCAAAGAAGAAAATTAAAACATTCAGTAACAATAGACCCTGGATGACCAAAGACATAAAGGAAGCGATTCTATACAAGAAAAGAATGTTCAAGAGCAGTTCTTCTGACTTCATCTCAGCCAAAAAAAGCCCTTAAAAAGAAATGATTTGAAGGAAAAAATTTAAAAGCTTTTTCAAGAAAAATAACTCTAAAGTTTGTTGGAGTGACTTGAAACAAATTACTGGCTACGTACCTAATCGCGAACCAATCTGTGTCGCTGACAATAACAAATTTGTTCATGAATTAAAATATTTCTACAGCCGATTTGACTGCCACAAAAAACCACCATGATTAATTGGCATCATTTGACAACAGCAATCTAAACCAATCACAAGAACTGTTTAATAAACAAGAAGTGACTAAAATATCTAAACAAGTAAACACCGCCAAAACCTCAGGACCGACAAATTAAGTGGAAAACTTGTAAAGCTATGTGCAGAAAAACTGGCTTATATCTTTTGTGCTATATTCAACAAATCCTGGCAAACGCACAAAAATACCTTCCATTTGGAAGACTTCTGAAATAATTCCAATACCAATAAATAAGACCATTGCTTCCAACAACGATCTATGTCCCGTAAAACTGACATCAATTCCAATGAAATGCTTGGAGAAAATTATTTTAAAACATCTACTGAAAGAAGTCGAAACACGTCTTGACCCGCACCAGTTCGCTTACAAACCGCCAAGAAGTACAGAAGATGCAATACTATTCATGCTGATTTGTCTACACTACTCTATACCATCATCTTGATACTCAGAGACACCTCGCCAGAGTATTATTCGTAGATTTTTCATCCGCATTCAACACCATCCAACCACATCGCATGATACAAAAACACCATCCAACCACATCGCATGATACAAAAACACCATCCAACCACATCGCATGATACAAAAACACCATCCAACCACATCGCATGATACAAAAACACCATCCAACCACATCGCATGATACAAAAACTATCTGAATTGAACGTTAGCTAAAACATACAAGCTTGGATTCTCAACTTTCTTATCAAAAGCCCACAATATGTAAAAGTGAAAGGGAATGTGTCAGGCACGAGAGAACTAAGCAATGGAGCGCCGCAGGGTTGCGTCACCAGTGTTGTATACCATATACACAAATGACATTCAGAGCCTATCAGCTGACACTCCCATCATAAAATTTACTGACGACACAGAAATCATTGGCCTTATTGCAGGTGACGAAAATCTGTACCATTCAACAATTAACACATTTTATCAATGGTGTATAGATAACTTTCTAATTTTAAATGTTCAGAAAACTAAAGAAATGATTATTGACTTTATGAAACATGAAGGCCATATTGCAGAAATTCAGATAAACAACCAAACCGTAGAGCAAGTGCAAGAATATAAATATCTAGGTACAACCATCAACAACAAACTAAATGAAAGCAAACACTGTCAAAACCTTTACATTAAAATACACAAACGTCTTTTCTATCTTAGAAAATTAAGGAAATTTAACATCGACAAAACAATTATTAAACGTTTTTATACAGCAACCATCAGCAGTCTATTTAACTTTGCCATCACCTGCTGGTATGGTAATAACTCACTGGCACAAAGACTTAGACTAAATAGACTAATTGAAAAAGCATCGCATATCACTCTTGAAGAGCTTTTTTTATGAAAGATGCCTTTCCAAAACACTCACGATTCTTAAAGACAACCTGCACCCATTAAACCACTGTTACATAAGATCTGAACGAAGTGGTCGTCTCCTTTCCATTAGGACTAAAACTGAAAGATTTTAAAACTCCTTCATCCCACTGTCGGTCAGAGTGTTACAAGATCATCTGTCGTCATCGAGAAGTACATAGGATTCTAATTTATAAAGCGCTGGTTAGGAGTGTGTATGTGTTTTCGTGTGTGAATATTGTTCGTATTTGCATCTATATTGTTATTGTAAAGTAGTTACGCTGAGGTTGTCAATCGTAGTCAAACTGAATTTCCATTGGATTGGATCAATAAAAATTATCTTATCTTATCTTTCGCTATGGTAAAGTTACAGATTCTTAGGCCAATAAAAGCACTCAAGTGCATGAAGGTATACACGGTATAGTGGTGTAGTTGGTCACGTGACAGAAATGAACCATTGTTAAAACACCTACTTGCCAATCATATGTGTGGTGTATCCCAGGTCCTTCAAGTACTGCGGCAGGAGTTTATATTTATCTGGCAGGTACAAGGCTTCTACTGGCATTACGGCTTTCTGTTGGAATAATCATCAGAAACATGACTTTATTTATCACGTACAAACTTGTCGACTCTCATCCGCTAAAACACTGTAACATTGTACTCTTATCATTTTATCATCTTCCCCTGGGCTATATTAACTATATTTTGTACTTACAGTATGCCCCTAACGAACCTGAAGTTCCGTATGGAATGGATAGTATCCAGTCAGCAAAGAAACTCTGGAACTAAAATTTGCCAGATAAAAAAATATATTAAGAACTACTATTATGTATCTATATTACATTTCAACATCGAACAGCAGCAATACAAAATTCACTCAAAGACATACTGAAGAAGGCCCAATATATTTTAAAAGACTTCGAAATGAGGCTCATTATTGAAAAGTAATGTATATAAGTGTCATGTAATTAGACGCATCACCTGTTGCTAAGGACAACGGAAATGTGTTGATAACTTAAGTACGTGGCAAAGGTGGTGTGTTAACATGGAAGTAAAACAGAACCCCGTTGAGGGTCTCTATAACATTGCTCTGGTCACAATCCACGCGCCGTTCCTCTAGGGGCGCTGACACCCGCATTGTAAATGTTATTCACAGAAAGGAAAAATGGAGATTCCCCGGTGTAATCAGCCTCCGGCCCTGTCTCTACTTCTGAGAGTCTTGGGTTTCGAACCACTGGAAATAGTGACGTGATATATTTATATCTGCTTGGATATCTACCGGGCAGAAAAAAAGTTCAGCCGGTGGAAGGGATTTTCTTGCTTACCAAGAGTTTGAAGAGGGTGACTAAACTCACTACAACAATTACAAATTCTATGTAGCAAAGAGAGGTCAAATAGAAATAAAATTGACACGTGTTTTGTGATCCTTTCATACAAGGATTCCTCATCAGGTTTAAGTCTGTATTTGTTATTACAACCCGATTGGGAATTCCTACGACGTTACAAATTGCAATCTTTAGTGTCCTCACATTATGGCACATTCAGAGTCTTATCACTAAGACCCCCTGATATTGTTTCGCAATGCAGGCAGACAGAGTCATTTTGACATTTCTCAGCAAAAATATCAGCATCTTGAACAACAAGCTAGCTAAAACCACAGTCCTGTTTCCATTCATCAAATATGTTAATTAAAAAGCTTGAGTGCCTGCAATTAATCCGACACAATGCCCGAGGACCTAATTTTGTGTAATGAAGGCAACTCGTAAATATTTCATTTATTTTCTAAATGTTGAGTAAGAGATGAGAAATTAATGACAACATTGGAATCTTTGAGAGTGTTAGCTGCTTTGAAATCACACGAACCACTATGCCTATTAAATCCTTGTGCATGTAAAATCAAATTAATATGAACATCTAGTGTATGTATTATTTCCTCATTGATGCGTGTATAAGAGGAAATAAACACACAAGGAACCATAACCTCCAGTTTAACTTAAAATGTACCGAGTGCATTAAACGTATTTAAAAAGAAAGAGGGACTCACTAGCTTTTTTCAAATTGTGGCGGACATTTATTGTCAATAGCACATTCTGCGGTGGCGACGTACTAAAATCTCGTTTTAAAAACTGTGTAAGAATATGTGCATAAAATGTGCATTTTTGATGTTTTTTTTTTATTCTCGTTTTCTGTTAACTCTTAGTAGTTATGGTTAGTCTTAGTATACCAGAAAACACACAAGTATGTATTAGTTTGACAAATGACAAAAATGTATCCAAAAATGAAAAGTGGGGAAAATAAAACAAAATAATTTCTGAATATGACCTCGCTTACTTTAGAAAAAAAAGTTTTGGATTTATAGAAAAACAAAATCAATAATAACGGCTTGCGAAAAACAAAATGAAACCCACAAAAACTTCTGTCTTACTGGACTAATAGTAGATGTTGCACAAGAACTTTGCAAGCTACAAAACATAATGCATTTTAAAAAGCTTTTTTTTAGTTTTCTAAAATCTAAACGTGACAGACGGACTGACGGACTAAAGATTAATAGCATCTTTTCCCAGGAAAGGGAAAGCTTAAATACCTATACATATAAATAGAAAATAATTATATAAAGCTACTTTAAAATATATAAACAAATATAAATGTTTGGATAGTTCCACGAAGATATAGAATAACTTCTAATATGCCAAAAAAATATTAAAAGAGCTTATATATGGGAAAGAATAATTACTGCCATAAATTTCAATACTGCAAGATGTATCTTCCTTTTTGAATATAAAACAAAACAAATAAATTACCACTTATTAATAAAATATTTGCTTATTTCTATCTTTATTGATTCGTGCGTCCTCGACAATGAATATTCGTGCTAAATGTTCAACTTGATCCAAGAAATGTGAAGTGAGAGAAATAAAACATGGAGCATGTATTGTACCAGACAGACGCTAACACTGGCTCAATACTAAATACACCACAGAAAACAGACATACTGAAAGTGACCACACACATACAGAAAATGACCACAGACATGCAGAGCCTGAACACAGACAAAATACACAGACATACAGAAAATGACAAACATTTAAAAAAAAAAGGTTTGACCATCTTACGGAGTGCAGGTCGGCTGAGCATACATAGAGTTAAGTATGACCCCTTCAGAAGCTAATTTATTCAGGTGAGGGGTCGGAATACTAGGGTTGTGCCAGCCGACGTCATTCCAACCTATGGAGACCAGACGACATAATTAAAGCATTTATTTGTGTCGTTTTTAAAATTTGCTAGACATCAAATTTAATCATTTAAAAGCTTAAGGAATGTGTCAGGACACATTCATCATTGTGTCTGTATATACATTTGTGGCGAAACTATGTTAGGTTTGTGTCCGGACACATTCTTTAAAGGAAAGGGTTCGCCTAATGCTTACTTGTTTAGTTACGTAGTGAAACAATTTTTTTTTTCTTAGTAAGTTATTGGTCCTTCATTCAAGTGTGAGGTTGTGTCACAGGACACTCTAAAATTGAAGTCGTTCAGCCAAATATTTATAGAATCAAGCGAACTCGGTTAAGTCTTTAGAGCACCCTGGGCATGTAATAATTTAACATCATTGTAACAATTTGGGGAAGAAAAACAAAACCTAGTTTTGCTAGACCCCATGGGGGGCTTCCAGCTGTGTCCCATCTGCTTAAAGGTAAAATTGAAATATATTCTGTTGGTTATTCTAAAAGGCTTGGAACTCTTTCCCCATTGAGTTTAGTCAAACCGCATACTTCACGACATTCAAGAACATCAAGACCTACTTTGGTTTGAACTCATTCAGTTTGGTTTGCCTTCTTGTTTGTTTACCTTATCTTATACTATACAGACGTAACTTCAAAAACAAAAAAAAGATGATGATTACGTCATAATCGTCATGCATCTAGTCTTGAATGTTAACCAACGACATAAATTTCTGCCAAGACATTGGTTTTCCTGGCTGGCTCAGGTAACCCATTCCATGTTCTAATAGCACTAGGGAAGAAGGAGCATTTCTATAGCATATGGAACGAGGAATGTGCCTTTAATTTTGTCTTTCTGGGTATTTTATCAGGTTTTAGTTTTTGTATTTGAAGATGACGGTTTAGTGTTTTGTGTATAGTTGCTACTTTACTTTTAAGTCTTCTGTCCTGAAGACTTTCTAAATTTAGTGATTTTACTAAAGGTGTTACTCTAGTCAAATGTGAATATTCGTTTGTTATGAATCTCACTGCTCTATTTTTGTGTCTGTTCCAGTTTCTTAATGTTTTGAGGGGTCCCAAATAGAGGATCCAAGTTCTATTATTGGCTTAACCAAGGTTAAATAACATTTTAGTTTTATGTTCTTATTTGATTTGTAGAAATATCTTTTAATAAACCCTAATGCTTTGTTGATTTTTAATAGTTTCTTCAATATGTGGATTCCATGACAGTTTTTCATTTATTATAACACCTAGGTATTTTGCGTTTTGAGTCTGTGCTATTGGATTACCGTAAATAAGATAATTGGAATTAAATTGTTTTAGTTTGTTTGTAACTGTTAATATCTGTCGTTATACTAGACCTCTGTTTCTGTGTCTGCTCATTTCTCATAGTGCTTTGAGGCCAGACCAATCAAAAAGAGAATGGTCCTGCTTGAACTAGCGTTATGTTTGCTCTAAGCGCTCTATAAGTCATTTTGTTTTTGGTTATATTTCCACTGTGACTATGGAAAGAACGAAACATTTCGTACTGTAGCTCTAAAACTCTTGAAGTACTTACCCAAATCATCGGCGTATATAAAAACAATATGAGGTTTCTGCGCTGGTAGATTCCGTTTTCGAGATTCAGCAAGGAGAACAAAATAAACAAATAAAAACAAACTTCTGGATGACGTCATGTTATCTATATACTATTAAATAGAAAGTTTCGTCTGTTTTCAGGCATACGTAATTCTGACATCTTCGGCTTTCCGCAACAAAAGGATTTAAACGAACACACTGGAGTGATAATGCTTGCAAGGTCTTGTTGTTGAGTGTGTCACAAGGAAATAAAAAAAAATTTGAAATTACATGCCACACAATACCTCACAAATCCGAAGTCGTGTTCAGAACAAGGCTTCGGGGATTCACTATAAACAAAAGTTCAACTACACCGTCACATGTCTTCGCATCATAGACTCTGAATAATTGAAGTCCTGTGTAAGCGTATGTGTATATGTGCATGGGTTTTGGGGTGTGTTCTGACCTGTTATCAAAGTTTATCACGAGTGATAATTTTATAGAGGTAATTAGTCTATGTAGATCAGTGTAACGAAATCAAAAGTAAGATGGATTAAAAAGATAACCACACTTGTTATCGAAACAAATATTTTATCTCAAGACCCCGTGTTTTAGTAAACCACTGAACTAGCCACTGCAGGAGTTATTCATCTTAAGGAAAAAGGTGAGTTTAAATGTCAGTGGTTCTCAAATAAAAGCTATATTTTCCCGCAATATTCTGCTAAACACAACAATTTATAAAGATTCAACTTTTATCTCCGGGTTAAAAACGTTTTTTTAGCTGAAATCACCATAAACAAGAAAAACATTAAAAGTACTTTAAAAAAAAAAAAAGACAATACCTCCTTTATACAACTTAATGTGGTCGTTATGCTGGCCACATGACACCCTCGTTAACTGTGGGCCACAGAAACAGATTACCTTTACATCATCTGCCCTATCGATAGCAAGCTCGGAATTGTAAACTTTACCTAATGATCATTTTATGAGAGGACGTCTTAAAGATAAATATTGTTATAACTCTGCCATGCGCACCGCCATCCAGGCTAGTGCAGAAGGTGCGCACTTCTTGAAACCAGACTAGGAAGGATGTTTACATTAAGAAAGAAGAACGATTTCCGCCCAAGTCTAGAGCCCAGATGAAGATGCTGTACTCAGGGCAGATGTCCTATGTGTTTGTTATGTCTCCATGTAAATGAAACATCTATGTGTTGTTGGTTGGCCGTTGACTTGAAGGTATGTTTGGTGATGCAATGAATTCCATCACACTTTGGAATCATTTGGAAACGAGAAGGCAAACAGTTTGGCGAAACTAGGAACGCTTTTTAGACCAAGCAGAGAAGCCGCAAATATACGAGAGTGCAGAAAACCAGGATTTGTGAATGGATCAAGTCCAAGTGATACGATAGCTGGGACCATTGTAACAATGGACGGGAAGTCTGGAAGATTCTCAAACGTCCAAACAGAAAGAACGAATGGTGACAGCTAGAAAGAAAGGATCAGGCAATTTTGGCAAGATTTCGCACTGGACACTGTCCAATAGGACAGTATCGCTAGGATCTGAGAGAACCACTATCCCAGATGTCGACACTGTCACACGGATGACGAGACAGTAGAAGACATCGTCAACGACTGCAGGGTACTCAGAAGCATTTTTAAAGATACTACTAGTCTTGGGTGTCACAGCCTGTTTCTTATTTTAGGCGTGATGACGCGAATGTCTCTGTGTGTTGTAGACACCTCTTCTGATACTACTATAATATTTTCTTAACTAAATTCTTTCTCACACGCACTAGATTTGCAGGTGCGTGAGAACACTAATATACTAAACTCTCCAACAACAACATTTAGAATCATTAATAAACACGCTGGTAGCAGACATGGATTTTATTCACATAATAAGAATGAAATAGTTCACAAAAGATATTGGCGACTTCAGCCATCACAACATATGCATCCAAAGAAATAACTTAATAATAATCACTTTGTACTGATACTTTCTACTCGAGGAGATAATAACGCTCCTCTCTCTACCAGAGTCTAAGATCAACTGAGGTGTTCACCTCGTGGTCAGTTACTTGACCAAGCAAAATCTCGTGCTAACTGCACGGAATAGTTAAGTGATTACTAGTCAACAAATGTTGCAAGGGTTCTAAAACTGGTATATGACATTGGGACAGATAGAACTGGTGCATGTGGGGATCTTGCCCTATACGGAGACAGGCAAACCATACAGAGCACTGCCCGATAACTGGCTTTTCAAGCCAACGCGGTAACCAATCTACTAGCGAGGAGTCTATGAACATGGAAGATTGTATGGTTACCTTTTGTTTCTGTTTCATTTATGAGTTCACTAACCCTTAGACGACAATCTATAAAGTGGACTAATTCAGCTTATACCACACTTTAGTCAAGTACAATTTCTTTCCCTTGTTTGAGATACCAAACAAATATAATTTATTATCAATAGTCGATTAACAAATTTGTTAATTTTCTAAACTTGATTCTTGTGTTCTCAGATTAAAGAAATAATTTTGCAAAATTTCAGCTTGATTCAAGATTGGGAATAGGAGAAATAACGTGAACAAACTTTTGGCCCTACAGACAGACAGACAGAACGAGTACATTTAAGCTTTGCAATAATATAAAATGGTATAGCATTATTCTACAAGACTAACAATTTATGCTCCCTTTCTTTATCCTCAATATGGAAACACACACACACTCCATAACAATTGCGTCTTACGTAAGAGGACCAATGGGTCTTCTCTGTTATAGAAGTAATCAAATAAAAGAAAAGGGCTTGCTGTCTTTGTCAAACAATACAGGTAAAAAGGCAGGCTTCGATAATTTTGATTGTACTAGATCAGTGATGTCCAAAATACGGCCCGCGGGCCAGATCCGGCCCGCGACGTGGTTCCATCCGCCCGCCGAAATGTTGGCACAAAGTGTAGAAAATCCCCCATCCAAAAAAATGTTGACTTATGTATCTTTACCTACGTTTGGGCCCTCAATTTTTCTTTTATTAATTGGTACCATGACCTATAATATTTGTACGCTAATTAAATGTAGGCCTAGAATCTACCAGAAAAAGTTAACAGACCTCCAGCCTTTGTGAAACATGGTAATAAGCCAACATATCTGATTTGTCAAGAAAATGTGCGTCTGTTTTAAGAAGAAAAACATGAAAACCGAGTTGAAAAACAAATATGGCGACAATCTTGATTTAAGCCGCGAATAAAAGAGAGTTTCACTACGCCTACAGATTGGAGGATCGATGGGAATATTTAGTCAAAAAAGAAAATGAGTCGATGTAAAGGTCGTGAAAAAAAGATAAGTTCAAATATCCAATTCATTAATGTTAGTACCAGATCCTATGGTTTCAAACCAAATATTTTCAAATTCAAGTCAATTTCAAATCGTGACTTTTTCGTTTATGTGGCCCCGAAAATGATGTCGGAAATTAAAATGGCCCGCAGGGCGAATTAGGACAGAAGAATGTGTCACTAGGACTTGGTACAATAGTAACTAACAGTATTAATGACTGACTAATGTGTACGTACACTGTCTGACTTCGGTGACACAAGGGGAGGCCATTCATGACAATATCGGCTTTACTGCTGTACGCAAGTAATTGCTAATACGAGTTTAAAGAAACTTATCTTATCTTATAAATTTCAGATGTTTCTTCAAAACAAAGAGCTATTACGTCTTATGCGTATCCATGAGTTATTATGTGTATCTTAAAAATAATAATAATTTAATTTTTAGAGCTCTGCTTGCAAAAACAAATGTAGCTTCAGGGCTCTGTGATAACATTACAAACATAATATATACACAAGAGTTGAAACGACAAACTGATCTAACAAAATACTTCAAACAGATAGGTGTTAATATCCTTCTTAAATGTAGTGTAGCGTTTGTCTGTCTGAGATCAATGGGGAGTGAGTTCCAAACCTTTGATCCGCGCACTGAAAAACCCCGCAGACCGTAGCTTTTGAGGGAGAAACGTGGCACCACTAGAAGCCATGGAGTCCATGGAGCGCAGGACTTTATGTGGGAAACATATTGAGTAATCAGTTCGCTATGGTACAATAGCATTTCTTTATAGTAGATGCATCATGCACTGATGACAAAGTGTGGTCACTTTGTGACCTTCTTGCTTTCACGGGTAACCAATGGAGTGTTCGCAAAGGAGCAGTAGCAGAATCCTGTTTTTCCTAGATCGATTGGCCATTTTGTTATCAGTTATACTGATTATATTGCTTTAGTCAAGGCGGGAGAGTTTGAATGCCTGAGCACACTGCTCTTCTAGGGCCTCTATAGCGGAGATCTATGTAGTTGGTTGGCGCAGCCCCGTTTCTAACTACCAGATGAGAGTCCACCTTACTCTGAGCCAAGCTATCTATAATACCACTCTACCCCATTCAACTCCGATTTCATCTCTGAATGATACTGGAATTTTGTTGGGGAAAGTAAAGGCGTAGAAATCTTTGCGCGAAGTGGTTCATTTGGCCCTGACCCACAATAAATAGGGGTCAAAACTGTGAGAGTTGCAGAAAATGGATACATTGTATTATTTGCATATATTAACTAAAAACGTAAGCTGACTAGAGTCGGACTAGAGTTACCCTACAAAAGAGGAGGGGGGAGAACAAGTAGTATTCACCCGTCACAAAAGAGCAGCACCTGACTTAACCGTTGTGACCAAGAAGTCATGGAAAAATCACTCTTTTTTTATTTCTACCCCACGTAGTTTTAGAGGCGAAAAAAGAGGAGGGGGGGGGAGAACAAGTAATCTACCCTTTTTTTCCCTGTCACTAAATAGCAGGGCCGGACTCAACCGTTGTGAGGCCCTCCTACATCTCCTACATAGATCACGCTCAGTAACAAGAATTACAAAATGTTTCAATCTATCTACGAGAATTGTTGACCTGAAGTAATTCTTCATTAGTTTGAGAAGCTTCCTTCACCAGATTTCACAATTACGGTTATTACATAATGCCGTTCTTTTTTCGCGCGTAGGATTCTATAATGAATGACAGCCCAAAATGACATTTTTGTCTATACATTTCAGGAGATTTGTATGAGTTTTCTAGACATTTTAATAATTTCCGGATATTTCCATGACTTTTTTGTATATTTTGCAATTTCAGGAGATTTCCAGGAGCTCCTGGTAAATCAAAAAGAATCCTCGGAAAATTTGTTATAAAATGGTTTAATTTAATAATTATACACCTAGAATTAGCGCAGGTCCTACGAAAGTTCGGGGTCCACAACGATCGAATAGGTTGCAGTGACCTAAGGCCGGCCCTGCAAAATAGTGGCGTATGATACGCAGCCGGTCGACTAGTTTAGTGTTATAAATTACATTTCTGTCATTTTTTACAATACTAAGTAAAGGTAGGTAGTACCACTTTAGATTCAAATCTTTTAAAGAGGGGTAACTCTTGTCACTAAAGCACTCCTTTAAATCCATCACTTGTTAGATTTTTAATAAAAATAGCCTATATAATATAAATAATACTAACAAATGAATCATCGAGGTGAAAGTACCCTATCAGATAAAATTATATTGATATTCTATTTTTATGTAGTTTTTTTTTTTTTTTTTAATATTACGGTAAAATTTCACTTGTCAAGGTCCATCAATTTAATTTATAAGTTGCTAAGTTTCGTTATGTACATAACCATCCGACCTACTTGAGTAAAGAATTACAAGGTGTAAAAAAAAACACTCAAAAAGAGGCAAGAAAGAGTTAAATAGGTAACAGGCGCAAGGATTCTTACAATAAAAAGTTAACAGGGTTACAAAGACAGCCTGCGTGGAAACACAAACTGAAAATTGGCCCACGAAGTGATCCAACCAGGAAGGAAAAGAAGGCAGGTTTTAGTATTATCAGAATGAAAAGTTTACAGATCCCTTGTGGTGCCCCAGCGGTCAAGCAGGCCAAAGGATAGGTAAAAGTGAATGTGACGTTAGATGTGAACCTGGCCTAACTGATGTCTTATAATATATATATATATATATAATTCTCTTCATGGCTCAAGAGTTTGGACGAGAAGTAGAAGAAGTAAAGGAAAGATCACTCTTTTATTTCTGCGGATAGAGTTACCCCCACGAAAAAACAAGAGGGGGAGGGGAGAACAAGTAGTATTCACCCGTCACTAGGGATGGCTGCCTGGTCGTGCGGCTTGCGCGCTGGACTGTAGTTTGGATTTATCAAACCCTGCCTTTTCCCATCCCCCTTCGTCCAGCGTGAGGTTTGGACTAGGAAGTAAACTATCTTACTATCATTTTACAAACACTAAATAGCAGCGCCGGACTTAACCATTGTGACCAAGAAGTCATGGAAGGAGAACAAGTAATCTACTATGTATATTTACCCGTCACTAAATAGCAGGACCGGTAAAACCATTGTGGGGCCCTATGCGAGACGTATTTCGCGGGGCCAAGTTTGGGTATCATTCAGAGATGAAATCGGAGTTGAATGGGGAAGGGTGGTATCAAAGATGGCCTGGAGGTGGACTCTCAGCTGGTAGTTAGAAACGGGGCTGCGCCAGCCAACTACATAGTCCTATATACCGACTCGATCACCGCTCTAGAGGCCCTCGAAGGTCAGTGTGCAGGTTTCAGAAGGGTAGAAGCACTCCGCACGGTCGTGGAGCGTCTTCTACAACTCGGCGTGAACTGTTCCATGCAATGGGTGCCCGCCCATTGTGGTGTGGTTGGCCACGAAATGGCCGATCACCTCGCAAAAAACCGCGGTCCAGACGGAACTTGTGCGTGATGAACGGTACACATACAAAAATGTACGATCCCTGGCCGACAAAAGATTCTTGGCGCTTTGGTAGGATGGCTGGCTTTCTTCCGATAAGGGCCGTGAGCTCCACAGGCAGCTAAGTAGAGCAGACAGAAAGGATGCTTGGTGGCAACGTCCTAGTCCCAGTTCCGAGTCGGTCACTGTCCAGCACTGTACAGCAGGTGCTTACTTCGGACGGTTTCGAGAAAATTGCAACACACGGCGCCGCCACTGCAATCGAGGACGTCGAGACAATGGAAACACTTTCTGTATGAAGGACGATCAGGACAAGAATTTGATAGAGAGAACTGGTCAAGGTGCGGCATTAGGGCTGTCCTTGTACGGGGTTAAGGCGACCTTAAAACTCACTGCCCGCTTCCTTTCACGTGATCTTTGGGAATATACTTGTCATCATGGTTCGTTACTTATGGGGTTTCTGAGTCGGTAGCCTTGGGGTGTGTTCCACAAATTCCTGAGATGAATGGGATTTTTAAAAGATTTTTTTGAGGTCGATATGTGACGGACGAAGGGACAGACAGACAGCACACAGCTAATAACGGCTTTTCTTATATAGGAGACATTAAAAAAAACAACACCTTATGGAATGTCTTAACAGAACTATGTTTAGATTTTATTATTCCAACTCTGTCTGTCTGGGACAGCTTCATTCTTCCACTTCCCATTCTCTAATCAAATTGACATTTTCGCAATTATTTATGCACGATGATAGCAACCAAGAAATTAACCGATCAGATAAACTAATCAGAGGTAATAAATGAATTTTGATTCATACTCACAGTATGAGATAGATCTTGCGGTTTATATATCATTGCATTAATTGTGCATTTTTGTTTCTATTTTATAAGCTTTGCATTGTTGTTTTTTTAAGTATATTCTTTAGTTTTGCTTGTTTTTTTTTTGTGTTTAGTTTTTTAAATATAATTATTGCTTGAGTATGTCATTTGGATTGGTGACACGATACTTTGGAGTGCCAACCTTGTTATTTCTTTTTCCCTGCAGTCCAGATCATGGCTTGGGCAAGGATGTAATTACCCACACATACTTACATACGCTGAAAGAATTCATTGCAAGTAAAAGGGAATGAACTCTTACTCTAATTTCTTTAAAGTATAAAATATGTTATGTTACTTCCCTTGATATATAAAAAAAATTTGCCCATAAAATATGCAAGGATATACCTTTAGCTAACTATTATAATGCCATAATATTGTTTGTTGAATACAACTAAAAAAGAATTAAAAATAATACCATTCCGTGATATATAAAACAAAATATAACAAGGAAAAGAAAAAATATAGTGATGTTGATATTTATTCAACTTTAGTCTTTCGACATAAAAGTTACAAAATTTAAAAAAACAAAAAAACTATCATTTTTTTAAAACACAGATTTAGGTTTTTAAAAAATTCTTAATACAAGTGAAACTTGGAATTTAAAATGATTATTATTACCGTATAAAACAAAAGAGTCTTGTTTAACAGCCTTGCAGTACCACATCTCACCACATTACGAGTCTCTCACAACCAAAACAAGACCACACCGATTGGAATGGACATTCCCACTTTTGTCACATGATTTAAAGAGAATGATAATGTGATAATTATGATTAAAGTAACAATAATATCACGCCAAAGTTAAAACAAACGTGGAACTAATCAATTCTAAGACATCTTATTGCTAACACTCAAGGGAGGAAACTTGAAAAACTCTCTAGGGGGCGTTAAAAAAAAATTAACATGACATTGATTACGTAATAAATATTCATAATATGCAAGTAATATATACCATTTGAGAACAAAATATCATAATAATAATTTCGTAAATTTAAAATCCATTGAACAGACTACATTTATTATTTAGACTTGCAATGTCACAGTTCAAACCAATAGCTCATTGCCACCTGTGACGTTGCAACGAGCTATTGGTCTAAACTGCCCACAGGTTGTGACGTTGCAGATCAGTGTCCAGGCCTCCTATAGCGAATGGTCTAGCATAGTACGTACACACATTCCTATGTAACATTCGCTGATCTCATTACAAATCAAGTTCGATTTTAAAAGACCAATTTACAGGCACCTTCAAGCATACAATAATTCATGAAGTATATATTATGTTCATCACTGTCTCACACTAATGTCATCTACACAAACACAGACAAATCAAAGTATACAATTAATAACAAAGTTCAAATTAATTTTAGGAATTAAAATGCCATCTAATGAAACAAAAAGTAGCATCGTTTTTTAATGATAGAGTTTCATTTATTGTTTATTGTTCATTTATTGTTTATTGTTCATTTATTGTTTATTGTTCATTTATTGTTTATTGTTCATTTATTGTTTATTGTTCATTTATTGTTTATTGTTCATTTATTGTTTATTGTTCATTTATTGTTTATTGTTCATTTATTGTTTATTGTTCATTTATTGTTTATTGTTCATTTATTGTTTATTGTTCATTTATTGTTTATTGTTCATTTATTGTTTATTGTTCATTTATTGTTTATAATAGCGCCGTACGTCAAAACGTCACAAGTAGGTCCAAACGCCGTACGTCAAAATGTCA
Source organism: Biomphalaria sudanica (assembly GCA_036873155.1). NCBI lineage: Eukaryota > Metazoa > Mollusca > Gastropoda > Planorbidae > Biomphalaria > Biomphalaria sudanica. The sequence goes on along the minus strand of JAZGLO010005573.1, from coordinate 234,785 downwards.
TACGTTGAAACGTCATCCGTCACATTTACAGCATTCATGGCAAAGGACCTCCTCGGCGGGCTTCGTGGGCACGGGTTCTGGAATACGGTGTCGCCCACCTCCCTTTACCAGGTAAGTTGTGTGTGACCGAACCGATATTGAGCCATACTGTGTCTAATGCTCAAACCACCATTAAGTCCTGACTGAAATGTGTACATGAAATGTGTACACCAGCTTCGCAAGAGAAAGGTTGTTGAAGCAATGTGTTAAGATAATCGACTATCCTAAATAGCAGAAGGTCAAGTGATTTCGAGATTTATTTCCACTGACGAATTTCTAAAAAACAAAATAAAAAAAACAAAAAAAAACAACAATGAACAATAGATTCATTGTCCCAAACATGAAACATCACAATCACAAATCGGTAAGTTCTGTGTTATAAACTCTCCAGGTAGTGGCGATGGATTAACTATAGATGACAAGTTATAAACATTATTATTTGGTGTCAGAAGTAGCACAGCTGTAGATTACTGAATGGCTTCTATTCATTAATTGTTATTCGTGTATCGTAACGAATTGATGTATACCATAATATCAAACAAAGAAAAAACAATTAAACAAAATCAGTAACAAAATAATCTATCTAGTGAGTACTTTCACCTCGCCTATTTAGTATCTAATTTTATTAGTATTATTATTGAAAAACCTAACGCATGATTGATTGAATAAAACGCATTAGTTACATGAGTTACTTTCCTTTAAAAGATCACATTCTAAAGCAGTAATTTTTAGATCTACAAATTTCACGTTTTCACGTGTTTTCAGTTAAATTACGTAACGCCATATGTAAACTTTTACAATTTTGGCCCATATTAATTGTGCCCCTGGGCGCAATAAACCCTTTTGCGCCGTTACTTCTACGCCACTGGACGGCCCTTACCTTCCCAATAAAGTCCATTATCATTTTAAGCTGAAATTGAAAAGGAGTGGACCATCAGTATGCCTTGGGGATGGTTATTTTCACAGCTACCATGGCTCAGGGTAGGGTAGGCTCCCAGCCGGCTTGGCCCAGAGTAGTGTGGACATACCTGGGAGCCTCAGGGAAGAGTGTTCGTTTGCAACAAATTCATTTCTCAAGCAAAAAGTCCATAATTTGAAAAAAATCATGCAAAAACACTTAGACCAAATATTTCAACAAAATATGTTCCGAACTATCACAAATATCACAGAAATTAAGGGATACACATGTACTAGAATATCACATATTATAGTTTATTTATTTCTTATACACAGACTTTCTTTTTATGAAAGTAAACTAAGGTGGGTATAAGGAACAATATATTTCCTGTATAATTTATGGATCAGCCATTAAAAACACTCTTTCACCACTCAGTTTTGGCGACGTCATTCCCTAAATATATTTATGTGATCTGTATTCAAATTTCACGAGCAAGCCCCCACATTCCCTCGCTTGTCCAAGGCCGGGGGGGGGGGGAAGAAACAAGAAAGACAACTTATTTACACCACGTCCAATCTTCTATTATCTCCCTTAGAGCGAAAAGTTGGATGTGGGGAAAAAAAACATGAAAAAATAATGATAACAATATTGAACATTAATGAACATATGTAGAAAAATGGACACAAACTTCTATTTTAATTGCTAAATAAAAAGAGCAATTATTAAATTACTCAAATACTAAGTAAAAAATGATAATAAGTCAATGCCAATATGTCCAACCACTTAAAGATCACAGTTACGCTATATAAATTAAATATGCATTGTTTATTATGCCGCCCAATAGTATGAACGCAACCCGACGAGGTGCAACTGTACTTTCGTTTTCATTCGACAAATAAAATGTGTGTTGTGTATAAAGTATATTCCATGGATAAGATTTATACATTTCCAGGAAGAGATGATGGAGCTCGAGCAGGAGGCTTGGGGTCCCTGAAGGAGCGTCCTAAACGTATAAAGAAAGAAGGAGTGTGAGAGGCAGAGTGTAAGAAACTGAGACAACAGAGAGAGAGAGAGAGAATTAGGAATAGTCTGCCGCTTTTAACTAAATCGGTGCTACATGCCAACAAATTGAAACTTATCTGAGAGGATAAGGAATAGTCAGCGCTTTTAACCAAATCAGTGCTACACGCTAACAAATTGAAACTTATCTGTTGGGATGCGTGTCTACTGGCCCAACATTTTTCTAAAATTTTCATTTAAAACGAATTTAAATTTAATACGGATTCGATATGTTCAGCCACATTCGCGTTTCCATGGCAACTTAAATCTCTAGTGTATTATTGTGAATTTAATTTTGCTTTTTTAGTTCCGTTCTTGCAACATAAAGATCTATATATAGTTCGTCCATCGTGGTTCGATGGTGTCCACCTTTGAGGGCCCTGCACTGGGGTTCTGTGCCCCCCCCCCTAGTGTGGCCGCAACGTATGTGCTCCATGACTGCCACTTATGAATAATAATTGTCTCGATACAGACTTTATCTAGATCTATATTAAAACAAATAGTTGCCCTGTTTTCCTTTATCTAGTGTGCCATGTCGTGTAGTGTAGATAAAATGAGGCATTAAACTTTTGTTGAATTTAATCGAATATTCAATTAGGAGAATCCTAGCAATGGAATTGAGATGCAACAGAAGGAACCTAGGTATTACATTTAAATACTACACAGACGTAGATTAGTAACAGCGATTGAACAGCTTACTATTGTTAGGAAAAAACGCAAGCAATAACAAGTAACAGAGACTAACAGAGAAAGTGATGAGAAGACTGCGTAACAGAATGGACGAGCCTGCCTTTAAAAGAGGCTCCATCCTAGTCAAAAGATATGAATGGAAAGAGACTGTCGACAAATCTTGTGTGGTGCCCGAACGGTCCAGCAGACTAAGGGATAGCTGAAGTCGAAGATGACATAATAGTAAAAGTACTTTCAGGCCTTGCAATGTATGGGGCAGACGAGGTAAAGCTCATTGATTCTATTTCCATGGCCGACGGTTAAGGAGCATGTCATGTGGCCAGCACAATGTCCAGCCGTCTTCATCCCCCCCCCCCCCAAACGTTCGTAAGATACCCATTAGAGTTGGGTTGTACTTTGAACTTTATGAAGTACATAAATCTAAAGTTAGTACATAAATTTATTAATTAAAGTACAAAGATCTAAATAAAGTCTACATAAGTACATAGATCTCTCTAAAAATACATATATCTTTATTACCTACATAGATCTATATTACACACATAGATCTTTATTAAGTACGTAGACGAAGTGCGCGAAGGCCTACATAGTTCTGTATAATGTATACAAAATCTGAATATAATTTATAGAGATCAATATTAAATAGCCTACACAGAACTCCATTAAGTACGTAGATTCAACTGTATAGATCTATATTAAGAGCAAGAATATAATTGTATAGATCTAGCGTAAACAATAATACTTCATTTTAGAACTTGGTCAAATCTAATTATCGTATTCAACGAACTGCTACTAATAACATACCAAACACATTAAACGCTGGGCCTGACTTTACGTCCCGAGTCTACTGGGCAGCCTGGTATTCATAGCCTTGGTCCAGGCGGAACTTAAGCCCACGTGCGGGTACATACTTTAACTCTTCTTAATTTGAGAGTATAGTCGAAGTTCCAGTAATATAAAACTAACAAAAGGGAAAAAAATCGAACACTGAGAAGGAGGTCCCAATAATTCTTTTATTCGAACGCCCCTCCATTGGTTTCCCCGCCCCTGGCACGTACAGCTTTCTATAGCCGGTTAATAGAATTAGCGCCAGCTCCCGCGTGACGTCTGCTAATCTCATTTGGCCCGTCCAGGCCACCGCTGCGAAGACTCACCGTAGGAATTCGATCCGACTCTGGGTGGACACCGCGGCGATGGGTGTTTTGCGTGTACGCGGTAGGAGATGGGGAGAGGGCGTCGGGTGGAAGGGCGCAGGCGACTGCGCCATAGTGTTGCGAAAGATGCTGTGGCCGGTGTGGTGGCTGGAACGGAAGGATGGAGGCGCTGGTGAGGGTAACAAAAGGGGAGGCTACTTCAAACAGATAAATGTTTCAAGGAAAATAACTTGGTCCGATAAAAAAAAATGTAATGTTAGGTTTCGTCTTTTCGCTTAACGCTAGATCAGGGGTTCTCAACTTATGCTAACAACATTGCGGCCTAAATGATAAGTGTATAGAATAAAGGAGAATTGGACCAGCTCACATCCCAATCACAAGAAAAAGGACGCCTACTTTAAGCTATCTCGACATGACCGACACATAATTGTTCGACTCAGAACCAGACACAACAGAATGAGACAGCATATGTTCCGGAAGCTTAAAGTTAGGACGAGCGAAACCTGCCCTTGTAGAGCATCACCAGAGAATGCTGACCATGTCCTTCAAAGCTGCATACTTTATCAAGAGGCCCGAACAAGACTCTGGCCCCAAAACTCTCCAACAGAAGAAAAACTTTTTTGGAGAACTGCCTGATCTGGAAATCACTGAGCGGTTTATCTCAGATATAGGATCACTGCTCTGAACACTACGACATGAAAATAAAGAGAACTCTGATCATGTAGTAAATAAAAAGGAACATTGCGTCCGGTCCGCTGAACAAGATTTGTTACCTTCTAATTACCTTATAACATTGAACTTTGTTCTTATTCGTTTGACCACTAGTTCAAAGAACGATAGTCTGAGCCGTAAGTTATCGACAACTGACTCGGAGAGCAAACGGTACACAATTTATAATAGGTGCATGTCTTTGCGTCAGTGCGTGTTGCACTACTTAGGAAAAGTAAAACATAAATTTAACAAAATCGCCCCCCACCCTCACGGGAATAAAATAATTTTAAAAATCTTTTCTTGTTGTCTTTGAAACAAAAAGGATTTCACAAATCTAAGCGTAGCTTAAAGTCACCGTCAGTTCATTGGCTAACGAGTCCAACAGTAGAAAACATACGCTACACAAGAATGAACTGGTTTTGCAAGATCCGGCCGCCTTGAGAGAGGTCATTTTGCTAGCAGAAGTCTCTCCTTGTAAGGAAACAGGGAAAACCCTAAAGACCCTTCCTAAATCCAGGACCGTGTTTTAAAAGACTTGCCTCGGTATGGGGTCTTGAAGCTTGGCAAATTTCAAATAGACATGTTTAAGTTTTGAAACAGAATGACATAGATCTAGTTAGAAATGTAAAAGATCTAATAAGAAATGTCAAAGATCTAGTTAGAAATGTCAAGTGTCTAGTTAGAAATGTCAAGTATCTATCTAGAAATGTCAAAGATCTAGTTGGAAATGTCAAGTGTCTAGTTAGAAATGTCAAAGATCTAGCTAGAAATGTCAAGTGTCTAGTTAGAAATGTCAAAGATCTAGCTAGAAATGTCAAGTATCTAGTTGGAAATGTCAAGTGTCTAGTTAGAAATGTCAAAGATCTAGCTAGAAATGTCAAGTGTCTAGTTAGAAATGTCAAAGATCTAGCTAGAAATGTCAAGTATCTAGTTAGAAACGTCATAGATCTAGTTAGAAATGTCATAGATCTAGTTAGAAATGCCATAGATCTATTTAAATGTCATAAATCTAGTCAGAAATGTCATAGATCTAGTTAGCAATGTGAGTACGATGTCCCAAACCCTCCAAACTAGCTACTCTTGTTGTGCAAGCGTTCCTGGGTCTGCCACATTCCTGACATGGCGACACTTAAATACAGAGATACTAAATCGATCGTCATCGCTAACCTAAGCACTTTTTATGACGACAGTCAAACTTTTGCAAGTACGCAGTTATACATCCTAACAGAGCACAAACATGGACATTGGACAGCACCCCAGTGAGAAAAATGATCTTTAGTTATTAATTAGTTTGATAAATTTTGTTTGTCTTTTTGCCAATGCGTGTGTTTTTTGTGTATGCGCGAAATAATAATCTTCATATTGTAAAAAAATGATCGCCGAATCTAAAATCTAGATTTCATAAAATACTTGTAATAGCCAACAACAATTGTCCTTAGACATATCTTTGTTTGAAAAGACCGTCTTAATTCTATAGTAGTTAGAATTCATTTTTAAAAAAGTTTGGTTCCTGAGAGATCTAGCGCTTTTATCTGCATCTATAAAAAAGAAATTCAATAAATAAACTCCAACGTTTCATAATTCCTTTAACATTGAGACAAAAGACGAGCCAAATCTTTAACAGCCAAACGGAATAGTTTGTTTTTTTTCAAAAAAATATACATCTTAAATATTCATTTTTGGAGATTTCTGAATATGTCATAAATGTAGATTGTTTTGTTTTTGTTTTATCAGCGGAGGCTAATTATATTGCTTTAAGATTATTTAACATAAAATCACGGAGGAAAGAAACGCATTCAATTGAAAAATTGCGCCAACAATTACCGAGTGGACAATGGCTACCAGGTAGCGTGTCAAGGTCGATATTGACATTCGTTTTTAATTACCAAGCAAGTCAGCGGACATCCCCAGAGAACCATCCCTTCGAGCCATAGTAGTTGCGCAATTAAATACAAGGAGAGCTGAATAGAAAGAAAGACAGAAAGAACGGAAGAATGGAATGGAAGAATGTTCTACTTGAGTTTCTGAGATGGTCATAGTCGATAGCTCTACAACCAGGGAAGGAAATGAGATGCAGTTTGTTTAAGGGGGGGGGGAGATTGAGGAGTTGATTGGGAGCCTTGTTGGTCTGTTCTAAACAGAAAGGAAGAGATCAGTGCAATATGAAGAAGAAGTAATGATAGAGAGAGAGAGAGAGCTAGAGAGAGAGAAATAGAGAGAGAGATATAGAAAGAGAGAGGAGAGAGACAGGAGAGAGATAAATATATATTTATATATATTTATATTTATAGCTTTTATAAAGCGCTACAGCATGCTCATAGCGCTTTGGTCCAATCTCATTTGTGGACCAGTGGGGGGGAGGGGGTATCTAGGAGTTGGTTTTCCGTGCTGCCTTTAGGCGCTCAGTAAACACAACTTTGCCCGAGTCGGGTGTCGAGCCCCCTTCTAGGTAGCCAAGCCAAGCTAAGTTCAAGGGCACTTAGCCTCTCGACCACGCTTCCCACCATACATATATATATATATATAGGGAGAGAGAGAGAGAGAGAGAGAAAGGGAGAGAGAGGGAGAGAGAGGGAGAGAAAGAGAGAGTAATCAAAAGCAAGAAAAAGATTGAGAAATTAGAGAAATAAATATTGGATACGAAATCAAAAGAGAGAGAGAGAGAGAGAGAAGAGAAACAATTTGAAATAGAGAGAGTTGATAGAAGGAGAGAAAGCGGCCCTACTATCTCGACAAGTGTATACGTTTTCAAGCCTCTAATTTCTCTAAATTTTGGTATTTTGCAACACGTAAGAATGACACTTTGAATCTGAAGACAATATTAAAAGTTGTGATCCGATGTAAGCTTCATCATCAGCCTAAGTCTGAAAACACAACTCCAAAATATATTTGTTTAACCGTTAAATTTAGTGGTCATCTCCCCTCCCACCCAGTATCAAAGCACATAATGTCTATTTACATTAAATATATAAAGTAGTGTCTGTAGTGTTTACTATCTACCTAAATCTTGATACTTGCGAGAATCTAAAATAAATAACTTAATAAGAACACAAATAAATGCACATCAAACAGTTGTGACGTCATCAGTTCCAGCCAGTTGCAATAAACAACAAAGGTTGGAGGTCAAAGCAACAACACAAATGACTTATCAACTCTTTGAGAGAAGAGTTGTTTCTATTCATTCATTAAAACTCAGGGCCACGCAGAAGAAAACTGAAACTCGTATAATCATTCTTACTTACAAAAATGTGTGTTTCTTTTACAAAACCAAATCTCTCTCTCTGTCTGTCTGGTAAAAAGTCTTAACATGTTTTTTCGCCCACTTTCGGTTATTGGATCAAAATGAAACTTTGCACAATTTATTCATTGTACCTGACAAAACATGAAAAAATAATTTAAAAAAATAATAAAAAAGATAACCAATTCGTTAATCAATTAGTAATTATTAATTAATTTTCTTTTACATATCAGAAAGGGAACTTAACGCTGCCATATGTAGATAAATGGCAGTAATAAGTGATTATTTTCCCTATATAAGCTTTGCTGATTTTTAAAAGTGTTCTTTTTTCTTTTGCTTGTTTTTAAACTTGTATTTTAGTACCAAAGCCCCTGCGCCGGCGCCTATGTTGCGCACAAGTGAACACCGACAAAAGACATGGCTGCGGAGACAGACATGACTGAGGATAGAGGAGACAGGACTGCGGAGAGAGACACGACTGCGAAGAGAGACATGACTGCGCAGAGAGACAGGAACTGTTTATGTGTGTAGTAGTCACGTCTGCCCGAAGCAACAGAGAGTTGGGAGATCCGGAACTAAGTTAGAAAAGAGGTGTACTTCGTCTCGCATGATACCAGCTACACTGAAAAATTTAGTCACTGGTCAGGAAAGCGGTTCGCTAGCAAGGACATGCCAACCAAGGAGCTAGACTCAGTGTGTGTGAAGTCTTGAAGCCAGTGTTTGCTTTTGTAATTACTAATAAGCACTCATGATCTTTGACTATTAACCCTCGTTGAGTTGCCTCCCTTTTTATGCGACAATAAAATGTTCGCACAAGTCAATTTAGAGGCGCTGTACATGACACCTAATGACATTACAAAAAGTGTTCGTTTTTACTGAGTATTTTTTTTTTTTTTGTCAACTTACAATTGTATGTTTTACTAATGACGAGTACTGTGTCTTTGTATCGATGAAACAGTCAACAAATAAAAAGTCATAGAGTGTCTACGACGCTAAGCGTTCTACAATAACTCATCAACAGGGAAAACAGTTTAAGTTAAAAAAAAAAACCAAAAAAAAAACCTAGCAACAAGTTTTTTTATCTAGAACCCCCTATCACTGTCGTCGCTGTAGTATTTTTCCTTGGCTGGTTTCTGAACGAAGCTCTCCTTGGTCTCATAGACTGGACTGTACTGGGTGGGCACAAAGTCGTCGTAACCTTTGTCCGTGGTAGCCCCGTAGTTGGTCTTGCCGCCGTCGTAGTGAGGGTTGCCATGGTTACTGAACTTCCAGCTTTCGTCGTTGGGTCTGGAAATGTATTGATAATAATAATAATAATAATAATAATAATTGACATCGCCGTACCACTTTCTCATAATTTAAGAAAAACTGAGTTGGAAAAGTATAGACAATATGGGAACCTTGGCTTGGAGATGAAACGTTTATGGAAGTTATCAAAAATAACAATATACCCCATTGTGATACCAACTGAGAAGATAATAACAATTGGTCTCACAGAAACCTTCAAGGCCCTTAACATTCCTAGGAACATTCTCGTTGCCTGTCAGAGGGCGGTACTGCTGCAGACCTGCCACATCACCAGGAAATTCCTCAGTGGAAACTGATAAAGGGACTACACTGAATTTTGTTTCTCTTTAACGAAACTCGACCCTGGCAGCGCCAGAGAATGACTACTCGTTTGTTTCTAACATAATAAAAATATTAGTAACAGTGCCGGATAACGAGTTTTTTTTTTAACATAATAATAATAAAATAAAGAAGATTTTAATGTTGGGATTAAAGCACGAATTATTCACGTGACATTTTGTGCTGCATTGTATGCCTCGAGAGACTATCGTTTCCCTTCTCACGTGACTTAGAAGCTTATCCTAGACACACACACATTCGAGGTCACAGGCTTCTTCGCACAACTATTTGGTGTTGACTCTGGAGAATGGTGGAATTCTCCTTTCTTTTGGTGCTTTGTAGATCTTAAAGAGCGCTACTTTAAAGCAACAGACAACAGTTTATGCCTGCTTAACTCTTTCTCTCCTAACTGACGATACCAACGTTGATTCCACAAGAATGTGGTAAATAATTACGGAGAAAAAGAGTTAACTCTTGAATAGCAGATTGCAACTGTCACGCTCAACCTCAACCTCTTCGGATTCGGAGACAATGACTTACAACAGTGGCATTATCTTCCAATCTTTTCTCTGTCTGCTTTTCTTCTTTTTCCTGGTGTAGGAAAGTCTTTTCGAGCCCTCATGATCTAGTGATATGGCCACAGTCATAGATTAGCAGCCAAGGAATGCTATTATAAAATCTATGTAAATCGGTATAAGCTTTGGAAATACGTCGAATGCTAATTATAGTCGAGCAAAGGAAGCGGCACTGGGTGTACTCTAGAGGAAAATAGCGATCTAGAACCTAACAAGGTGGTGTCTGGAGTGGAAGACTAAATAAACAAAGCAAAGGAAATGCTGGGTACAACAGATACCACATGATCCCTACTGTTAAAAGTTGGGGTCTTGGCAGCACTGCAGGGGGAGAGAGTTCCATGCTGCAAGCGTCCCGACGACTAGACTAATGGGCGTCCTTGTGTGGTGAATATAGTTTGATATTAATGGAATAAAGGTTAGAACATAAGCGACAGACCATATTAACATTGACTTGGGAAAATTGCTATCTATGTTTATAATTCTCTTCGTGGCTCAACCATGCGGGACACCACGATGAAAAAGTCATGGAAAGATAACTTTTTTTTTTCTGCAAGTCGGACTAGAGTTACCACACGTAACTTTCGCGGTGACAGAGAGCGATGCTCAGAAAATATATAGACGGGGTCGAATCGTTTATTTAAATTTGCTTGAAGCCTACAAATGTAGGTGTGCAAGAATTTACAACGCTAATTAATAAAGTATAATAACATAAATTTGTGATGATAAGAGAAGTTTTATATAATAAAAATATGTAAAATACTTTCAGCTTTCATTTTTAAACTATTTCAAAAATGAAGTTTTAATAAATATGTCCTTACAATTATAACGGATAATATTAATTTACATTTTAATTGGTTCAATTGTTCTTATAATTAATAACTAAGTTGTACATTATTTATAACTTATATAAACGATTATATTTTGTATTGGTAGCCGATGCGGTGCTCCCCCTTTTCGTAACAGTTCACTCCTTTTTTAGAGTGGTTTATAGTAGACCACGGGTTCTCAACCTGTGGGTCGCGACCCCCTAGGTCGATTGACGATTTGCCAGGTGTCGCCTAAGAACATCGAAAATAGGGATTGTTATTGTCTACTCTTCTATTGCTGTATTTGTGTGTGGGGGGGGGGGTCGCGGCAGAGTGGGGGATTGTAAAAAGGGGTCGCCGAGCATAAAAGGTTGAGAACCGCTGTAGTAGACTGTTTATTGTAATTGTGACAATGGAACGTCGTTGAATCCCTTATTTTTATAGTGCGGTATCTGAATTACTGTTAATGGTCTGAGACTTCGTCTATTGTAGTGACCTTCTTAACTTATATAACACAGACATTACTTCACAACAGAGGGACTCTGTTGCATTGCTTTCTGGTCTTTATACTTTATACGTTCCTGCTGTCTCGTACTCGTGAAGCGTGTTTCCGAAACACTTAGGGCCGGAATTAAGTAAGTGGAGGCAGCGGGGGGCAGAATTTTTGTGACGGCCCCTGAACTTTTTCAAAAACTTTAATGAAAATCCACTATTTTACAAATACCTACTTCTAAAAGCATGCCATAGTTTAGAAGACAGATATAGAGTACTTGTAAATTTCATCTTATTTTGCTTCTTTAAAAAAATTAATATGATTATTTAATTTTAAAAAAAAAAGTATATTTTTTGAGTTTGTGGACTGTAAGGCCCTGAACTGACTGTGTGTACATGTGCGTTTATTTAATGATGGTAAAGAGTTAGCTGTGGGTTGGTGGCTAAGCAGTGTGAATGCTGCAAGATAAGCGGCGATGTCGTAAGCTGTCTTGAGTATATCAGACGACTCCTGGATACCAGATGGAAAAGAAGTGTTTTTGTAGTGAGTTCGATTTTGTTGAGAAGACCATTTTATAGTATCACTAAAGTCTGCTACATTTATTTCATCTGAAGTTAAATTTGACCATATAGAAAACAAGGTTATATTAAGTGTTGTTATTCAAGTTATTTCTGAGGTTTAGTTTTCATCTACCAGCAATTTGGTGCTACAAGTCAACGACCGGCACAACAAACGTATGGTACGCTCTCTGGTCATAGCCCCACTAACATCTAAACCATTTAGTAATAATAAGAAAATATTTAAAGATTTCTGGAACTGTTTTCAATTTCTTGTATTTTCCACAAATTTTTTTTTTGTATTCAGTACTGAAGACATGACCTTGCCAACAACACATCAGACACTAACATACGTTTACTGTTTACACAACAGTTCACGTTAAAATTGTTCATAAACTGTCCAAACTTGACGATCACTGGGTTGTTTATTGTCCTTTGTATTAGACGAACGAAGATTTTAGGATTCTCTCGGAAGGATCTGTCATTATTTCCTATGGAAGCCCAAAGATTCCAAGAAGTGTAAATGGTTATTCAGTACTGAAGAGATTACATTGCCAACAACACATAAGACACTACCGTAGGTTTACGGTGTACACAACAGTTCACGTTAAAATTGTTTATAAACTGTTTAAACTTGACGATCACTGGGTTGTCCATTGTGCTGTATTTCCACAATTACAGCACAAATAAGTGTTAATGAGTAGGCCCTATAGAAGAAATATTATTTGGCTTAAGTTTTTTTTTAAGCTCGAGAAATTAATTTTGTAAAACATTTGATTAAAAATGAATATTGGGCAATGACTTTTACATTGAATTTTGGTTTTCATATAATCCAATTGTAATACAGCATTATGTGATTGGAAGAACAGCTTATTAATTCAATCAAAGTAAGCGACAGAAATAATGAAGTCTTTTTTTTTCTCCCCCTGTCTTGACCAGAGATCAAACAAACGATCAATCAACTAATTGATCTATTTATTATAGGAATTGGCTTCTAGCGGGGTTTTTTTTTCCTGTGCATTTTTTCATATTACTTATGGTCTCTCTATGGATGGCTGCTTGGTCGTGCGGTTTGCGCGCTGGACTGTCGTTCGGATTTATCGATGGTCGAGGGTTCAAATCCTGCCCGCTCTCATCCCCCGTCGTCCTGCGGGAGGTTTGGACTAGGAAGTAAACTATCTTCAACTCTGAAGGAACATCCGAAACATGTAAAACATATGTCCATATATCTGGCGGTCTCTTTTGTGTCTCTCTGTAAATCTCTGTCTTTATGCCTTCTGTCTATCCAACTGTCTGTCCTTTATTTCTCTCTCTGACCCAATCTAGTTCAATCTTTCTCCAAATGAACATTTTTTGACCACATCACTTGTTAATTCTCTCAGCTTCTTTCTTCATCCAGAGAAGTCTATTTTTTTTTACAAACCTTATATTAAGTCACTCAGTCTGTCTGTCTGTCTGTATCGATAAAAGTTCTGAAAAAAAAAAAAAGCTCCATACGACACATCTCGTGTGTAGAAATGTCGAGGCGTCACCAGACCAAAAGTAGCTGTTGGTATTCACTTCTGAAGCTATTTAGATCTATATGTAGTATTATTGTCGTGTAGGTATATCATGGGCGTAGCCAGGATTTTTTTGGGGGGGTGGTTGCTTTGGGGGGGGGATTTTTTGAGCTTCTAACATCGCTGGAAGGGGTTTTAAGCTCAAAACCGCCTGAAGGGGTTTTAAATTTAAAGCCCTCTGGAGGAGGAGGCTTTAAACTCAAAGCCCCTCTTGGCTACGTTCATATAAATTGTTTTTTTATATTGAAAATGTAGTTTTTAGCTTTAAACACCGCTGGAGGGGGGTTTTAAACACAAAACCCATCTTGACTATGATCATAGAATCTGGTGACGGATGTATGCTTTAGTCTTATATTGAAGATGGGGTTTTATCGTAACGAAAATTTCGAAGGGGGAATTTGGGGATAATCGGTTGCATTATTTTTTTTCTTTTATAGAAAAGGGGGGGTAACCCCAAAAATCCACTGGAAGGGGGTTTAAAACTCAAAATCCCCCTTGTCTGCGCTGGGGCAAGTGATGGTTTAATATAAAAATCAGTTCATTGGGGGGGGGGAACTCCCCCCCCCCGGCTACGCCCATGAGGTATATAGTAGAACGAGAAGCAATTGTTTGTTTGTGTTGATCTTAAATATAGAATTGTTCGTGGGGACTATTATGAAAAGAGATTTTGGCGGGCTCTGGAAGGGGAGCTTCATCACGTGATTATGTGTTGCGATGCAGAGGCCAGGTAACATTATCGACTTGAAATGTTCCTCCCCCTGCATTTTATTATATTAAAATGGGGGGGGCTTAATGGTCTAAGTAGATGTTGGACTGGTACCTGGTCGCTGAAAGCCGATGGGGCCCGTTCGGCTGTCCGTGGTTTGAGTCTTAAAATGTTTTTGTACTTTATTCATTTCGAAATTGAGTTGTGTTTACTATGAGAAGCAAAGAAGCTTTTAAATATATGATCCTAGCTTAACATATACAGAACCAAGCATCTGTGGTAATTTAGGTCTCTAGAGGTGATCTTTTCCCTATTGTAACTTCATGTGTGACTAAGGAGGGCATTTGTAATCTCCAGGTGCTGCTGCACTTTCACCCTTTTTTCTACTTTTGATATTTATGCCATCTGTAATCCAGGACCCTTTGTTTATGCATTCTGTCCATATGGATCTATCCAGTGCTTCTTTTTCCCAACTGTTGGTGTAGATTATGAAGAGCTTCTTGTCGCGTTTGCATACAACAGTATACCTTAGAAGTGGACGACCAGCGGCTCTCCTGACTTCTACTAGATCACTGTCACAGCGTGTTCTTATTTGAGTATTAAAATGTGAAGATGGACTTGAGGCTACTATAGTGTAGTGTAGATCAGACAATGCTCTTTTAGTACTTGTTTTATTGAGACATATATCTCTGATCTTTATTAAACACTCAAAGAACATGTGATGCCGGAGATTCGTATATAGCCTCTAAATATCTTTAGGAATTCAAATAATAAAGATCCTTTAATTCAAAGTCTAAAAATTTTTCAATTCAGGAACTAGGAATCACACACAACATACATATGTACGAAATGAAACAGTACAAGTTGAATATCTTCTTCTGAGCTTGTTATAACATAGATTCAAAAACTCTACAACTCAAAATTATGCGCCTTGTCTCTCTAAATTCCATCTACAAACTTTTAGTCTACAACCTTCCTCTACGAACTCCTGTCTTCAGCTGACGCCTTAGCCAAGCTAAAGCAATCCCGGCAAGCCGCGCTCCCAACGATGTCATAGCACCTTCGTTATAGAACCTTCTAGAGAAATGGCAGAGTTGCTAAGGTTACTGCCGGCAGCTAGTCTTCTACTTGACAATCACGATACAGAATGTCTTGTAGGAACCAAGCATTACGAGCCAAAATAAGAAATAAAAAAATATATTGTTTTTTAACAGAGTAAAAAGAAACATTAATTTTACACGTACCTGAGAGTATGTTCTGGTCTCCACGTTTCCTCACCGGGAGGATCCGCCCATGGCTGTTTCTCTCCCGAAGCGAATATGCCGTAGAAAATGACACCAGCGAAGTGAATCAAGCTGGCTATAAGAAACACATACTGCCATTCTGTCTTGGCCTGAGGATTACAAACAGACCAATTTGATTGGTCAATGTAGGGACTTATTGTAGGTAAGGGACAACTACGTGGACTACCTATGGTAGCGTGCGTCTGCCATTTGATAACATTATATATCAGCCTGGCGACAGCTGGAGGTCACACACAAGGGATGCGGAATACATATTTGATATCCACGGGAAATACTGTATTCCTCATTAATCTTCGAACTCTAGGACAATGTCATTCTATGTGGCAGTGAGTGCTGTCATCTAGAACTTTTCTGTATCATATCAAATTGATATTCATCTCAGAATAGGTCTGTCTTTGAATAACTTACCTTTTATATTGGATTATATATCAATTTCACCTCTTCTCTAGATCTATTCCCTAGTCAAGTCCGATGATTCTAGAAAGTCTGTTTTCCCCCCAGAAATGAAGATAATTAAAAAACACACTCCAATCTTGTTTGCATTTAAATAATTTTCTCAATTACTGAAATGCTTCGTCCAGAATTCAACGCACTAATTGTGGGCCCTTCTTTAATTACACGTCCGTTCAGGAGTAGAATATATAGGTCAGCGTTTCCATTTCGGTTAATGTACATTTTAAAATCTGTCAAGCTCAGGGGGAAAGAGAATAAACCGGCCGTAAAACTTCAAAAGAAATATCATTAATATTAAAATCCCTCGGGAAATTGGAATCCATCCTCCTAGAAGGCTCGGTGTTTTATGCGGCATCAGTGCGCAGGACATTAAAATAATTCTATACAAAGTGAAAATTGAAGTCTTTTTTTTTTTCTAACAGCTGTACCTTCTCTCTTTCCTTGTCATATTTCTCTTTACTTCTATGGCTACAATGTCTCATACACTTTTTGAGACCGTCTTACTTTTACTGATTTTTTGTTTGTTTGTTTATCCTTTACTTTGTTCTGTTTTTTTAATTTTAATTCTTTGATTTTTCAAATCTTCATCACTATTACCTTTACGAATTCTCTTTAATTTCATTAAACTTGTCTACATGATTATCTATGTTTTCTTCTTTCTCTCTTTCCACTATCTTTTTCCTTCTAATTCCTTTACCGCCTACCTCTCTAACTTTCTTCTTTTCATCCTTTCTCTTTCTCTCTCTTCCTTTCTCTTTCTTTCTCTCTCTTCCTTTCTCTTTCTTTCTCTCTCTTCCTTTCTTATTCTTTTTCTCTCTTCCTTTCTCTTTCTTTCTCTCTCTTCCTTTCTTATTCTTTTTCTCTCTTCCTTTCTCTTTCTTTCTCTCTCTTCCTTTCTCTTTCTTTCTCTCTCTTCCTTTCTCTTTCTTTCTCTCTCTTCCTTTCTCTTTCTTTCTCTCTCTTCCTTTCTCTTTCTTTCTCTCTCTTCCTTTCTCTTTCTTTCTCTCTCTTCCTTTCTCTTTCTTTCTCTCTCTTCCTTTCTCTTTCTTTCTCCCTTTTTCTTATTCTCCCCCTCCTATCTCCTTTTCTCTCTATCTTTCTCCCTGTCTTTCTGTCTCTTCCTTACTTTCTCTATCTCCATCTGTTTGTGTCTCTTCCTAACTCCCCATTTCTCCCTCTCTGTACACTTTATTTCACCCCTTTTTACCACCCTCTCTTTCTATCATTTTCTTTCTTCATCTCTTTCTTCCGCTCCCTGTGTCTTTCTATTATATCACCAATGTGAGGGGGAAAAGAAACAGTGGCGCATATGATGTTTGACAGTCTCCAGCTCCCAGAGCTAAGGGTAATGTCTGCAGTGTCATTTGATCTGCATGGGAGCTAAGAGAGTGCACTACTTTATCATGACATCACTCACCCACTCTCTTTTCTTTTTATATTAAAATATGTTTATGCATATTAAAACAGGTCTATAAAAATAGCATTTTTATCAAATCATTCATATATAAATGGTAGAGATGTTTATGAATAATAAATCAAAATAACCTTTGAAGTCGTTTCCAGAGTTCTTTTAAGTTAAAAAAAAAGGAGATCTGTTTTTAACTTTGAGGGCATTTTCTTTTTTTCTAATTTATTTGTTTAGTTTTTTATGTGACATGTTTCTGAGATCCATTGACAAGTCCTCATGCTTTTTTTATTCTACTGTGCTTAACGTTTTGTTTTTTTTTTGTTTTTTTTTTGACTGATTGATCTGAGTATAATCCTCAAAGACTAAGAAATCAATATAGCCATATAAAGGATGAAATCCAATTAACACTACATATAATTAATAAGAAATTTCCATTTGATATTTAAATAGAGAAACTCGATTTACAGAATTCTAAGCAAGACAAAACTTCAACAAATGGCACCTCCTTGGACCGACAAAAGTTCGCGCCCACTGTTCCCCTAGCCAGCTAGAGTTTTGTGTTGGCAGTAAGCACCAATTGTGTTATCCTGCAGAATTTAATTTAAGGAAACAGAAAAGAAGCTTAAAGACATTATTTTATTATAGGAAGTGTTTACGAACGTACCTGACATTCGACAGTTCCCTTCATGGGATTCAACGTATTTGTTGATCTACAACAGCGTCGACTACCTATATTGATTGTTTCGGCCTTTCGCAGGTGTTACTGAATTAGTTTGAGGGTTACCTCCCTGTTTATTGTATCGGTTTGTATCCGACACCGCGGAAGAGCCTTAACAGACATATTATTTTTTCAGCTAGGAGAGTTCTAGTTTGGAACTTAACTAAAAACAAGAAAAACATTTAAAAAAAAAACAACTCCTTTATACAAATTCTATAGCAGGGGTTCTCAACCTGTGGATCACGCCCCCCCCTTGGGGGGTCGATTAACGATTTGCCAGGGGTCGCCAAAGACCATTGAAAAAATGGATTGTTTTTGTCTACTCTTCTATTGCTGTGTGTGTCGCGGCAGACTGGAGGATTGTAAAAAGGGGTCGCCGAGAACAAAAGGTTGAGAACCGCTGTTCTAGAGCGATTGTTTTTCTCTAAATATCTAATGAATTTTGGAGTTAAAAAAACAATGAAACATATTTTTTACCTCGCCCCATTCCCCCTTGACTCCCCCCCTCCCCGAAAGAATCCTGGACGAATGTATAGCTCTACTATACTTTTTCCAACACCCCAATGATAAGTCTTTGGATCTAGACTATGCTCTGTACTTTCATGAATCGTCTAATTCAACTCTTCAAGAAATGCGGAAATACCCGAAGACGTCTAGTCCGCTCAATATTAATATTTTCTCGTTCTATAGCCAAAAATCTTTTTTTGTATAATTAAAAAAAAAATTATAACGGTCCAACTAGAAATTTCCCACCGTCACCGACGAGCCTAAATTCTTTACCTAACGATATACAGCAATAGTTAAATTTCTAGGAAAATCGTTAAAGCCGTTTTCGAGATCGGTGTCCAGCAAACATTTTTTTTTGTTTTGTCCCTAGATGGTTTTGACCAGCCCAGAAGTTGAACAGAGGTACAGAAATGAACTTGTCAATCCACCACGTATTGTTTCTGTAACTCCAAACAAAAGCAGACATTCAAAACGAAGGGAAGATTTGGGGGGTAGAGGGGTGAATCCAATTGTACGTGATAAGAATGATTCGCCTCTTCCTGAAAAAAAGAGAGACGCCACACTACGAATGCCACTACACTACACTACCCCTCTCAATGACATCTTCACGACAAGAGAGAAAAAAAAATAGGGAGCAAAAAAAAAACAAATGGCGAAGTCTAGAGAGTTTGGGGGGAAATCGATTACTTGTATTCGACAACACCCAATTTAAAATGCGGGGTATTCGATACTGCGCATATTGGAACTTTTTTCTGGAGCAAAAAAAAAACAACAAATGGCGAAGTCTAGAGAGTTGGGGGGAAATTGATTACTTGTATTCGACAACACCCAATTTAAAATGCGGATATTCAATACTGCGCATATTGGAACTTTTTTCTGGAGCAAAAAAAAAAACAAATGGCGAAGTCTAGAGAGTTTGGGGGGAAATCGATTACTTGTATTCGACAACACCCAATTTAAAATGCGGGTTTTCGATACTGCGCATATTGGAACTTTTTTCTGGAGCAAAAAAAAAACAAATGGCAAAGTCTAGAGAGTTTGGGGGGAAATCGATTACTTGTATTCGACAACACCCAATTTAAAATGCGGGGTATTCGATACTGCGCATATTGGAACTTTTTTATGGAGCAAAAAAAAACAACAAATGGCAAAGTCTAGAGAGTTTGGGGGGAAATCGATTACTTGTATTCGACAACACCCAATTTAAAATGCGGGGTATTCGATACTGCGCATATTGGAACTTTTTTCTGGAGCAAAAAAAAACAAACAAATGGCGAAGTCTAGAGAGTTTGGGGGGAAATCGATTACTTGTATTCGACAACACCCAATTTAAAATGCGGGGTATTCGATACTGCGCATATTGGAACTTTTTTCTGAACGATACTATTATAGCCCAAAACTTCTGTTTGGGTAACGGAAATGAAATAATTGTGCATAATTTAGACAACGTAAACTAAATTTTTTAAAAGGTTTAGAAATCAAGTGTGTGTGTGTGTGGGGGGGGGGTATATGGAGTATTTTAATATAAATGGAGGTAAATGAATATGCTATCTCGCTCGGATACGATCCTGACAAGGGCAGTAACTTTTGACTACAACCAAGACAATAACTGACTCAAACCATGACACAAAATATGGCTTTCAGTGTTTCACTATGACTCTCTACCATGAGATGGCGACTCAAAGCATAACTCAAACTAGGACTCTATGACTTGAATCGTGCACTTTTAAAAAAAATTACGTAGAGATACTATTAGAGTGCTATTATTTTCTTGTAAAAAAAAACAAAACAAAAAACACAATATTTACGCAGAATTTTAAGGTCTACGTATTAGTTCATAAACTAAGGGTGGGGGGGGGGGCATGGGGAAGAGATAGCGCGGTGGTTGAGTGGTTAAGCTCTTGGCTTCCGAACCTGGGGTCCTGGAGAAATAACGTGTGCAGCCTTTTTTTTTTTTTGGCCAGACAGACAGAGTGAGTTAATATATGCTTTGTTATAAAAAACACAATCGTAGTCCGTTTTCTTATATCCAGGGACTTAACTCATTGTCCAGGACTAGACTAGGATAATCCGTTTACCGCACGTCTAACTCTATCAGTGAGCCTATGTCAGATAGTCAGTCACACTTGATGGTAGCGCCACTGGTTTATTTATAAGCTGGATAGTAATTTAATTGATTGGCCAGTTGTCAGAGGACGCCCCGGAACATTCTTCGCGTCAGCATTTTGAAATTATTCAATGTCAGCAGACCTGGGAAAACGGGCGATAAGACAGAAAATGGAAGGGAAAATAGAGCAGTTAGGTCAAAATAAACAAAACCCAATAATTTTAATATCAACATGCCGGCATAATTTGTACAAGAAAAGTGGCTACTTATCTTTGAAGGCTTTGGTACAAAGGCGTTAGAGTTAATGGTGCTAAGGTGCTAGGTTTCTTGCTGCTATGGATAGAACGCTATGATTATATTGTTCTACTTTATAACTGTGCTAAGGAACTGGAATGCTTGGACACTATGCTGCTAACTCGCTTGCGTGCTAAGATGCTAGGAATGTAATTAAAGAGAATTTTAACATTCAATGCGTAGATTTTGATTTCGCTTTAAAATCTCTTTAATTACATAAGTAAATTGCCTAGTTATTTTAAATAAATGTTAAGTCACACATCTTCTAACGTTGTCCCAGAATTTGGAATATATTTTTACTAAAAACAGAAGAGCTTACACATTTTTTTTACGCAATGCTCGAAGTGTACACAAATATTATATATCTTTAAAAAAAAAACATAGCTTATCAACACTCACTTCGAACATTTTGTACACCGGATACACCAAAAAGCTAGGTATTTATAGTATGTCAGCAATAGATGAAAATCTAAAAGTAAAAACGCATGCATTAAGATGGCGTGAGACCTGCTGAATGTAGACATTGATACTCACCACTTCCACGTTATTCCTGGCATCCTTCGTGATGGCTTGAACTACTATCGGACACAGCATTCCGGCCAGTGTCCCCACCGAGTTGGACAGGCCCATTAATATACTGGCGTATCGGGGAGCGATGTCAAGATGGTTGACATTAAAACCTGTCACGAAATGAAACAAGAGTAGATTAGACATTATGCGTTTCTTTGCAAAGAAAATAGATCAGGAAAAGTGTTTTACATTCAAAAGAAAATTATCAGTCAATCAATCAATCAATCTTACTACTCTATTATTGTATATGTGTTATCTATCTATCTTTCTGTCTATCTGTCTATCTATCTATCTATCTATCTATCTATCTATCTATCTATCTATCTATATACCTATCTATATACCTATCTATATACCTATCTATCTATATATCTTTCTATCTGTCTGTCTGTCTATCTGTCTGTCTATCTATCTATCTATCTATCTATCTATCAATATACCTATCTATCTATCTAACATTTCTACCCATATCTATCTATCTATCTATCTATCTATCTATCTATCTATCTATCTATCTATCTATCTATCTATCTATCTATCTATCTATCTTTCTATCTATATATCTATCTATCTATCTATCTATATATATATATATATATATATATATATATATATATATATATATTTATCTATCAATCTATATATCTGTCGTGCAGTGCGAATCTTCACAATGCGTCATTGTTTGTTGCACTCACTAGTGTTGGAGGAGTTCAAGTGAGACGTTGAAATTTTCGTCTTTATTTGACGTGTCTTGGGGGTTTATTTCTCCCACTTGTTAGAGCAAGAAAGACTTTTTTTTCAAAGCTTATATCAGCTTTTTCTGTCTGTTTGTCCGTGTGTCTGTCTGTGTATCTGTCTTTCTGTCTGTCTGGCCAAAAGTTTGTACATGTTATCTCTTCAACACTTAATCTCGGATCACACGGTTCTTCCTCTTAGATAAGCTTTGCTTAAAAAACACGATTTATATTTTGCTAGTTTTTATGGACAATGTCTCAAAGCTCTCCTGACATGATGATGAGATGGTCAATTGTAGTCAAACTGAATTTCCATTTGATTGGACACATAAAAATTACCTTATCCTATCTTATCTTATTAAAAGATAACCACCCGTCGTTGATGACTGTTACAAAATCAATATATATCTTTTTACAAGGCTTTTATCAACTCTGTCTGTCTGGACAAAAGTTTGTACACGTTATTTTTCCACACCCAACCTCGGATTAAGCTGACATTGTACACACTTTTACCCGACAACACAAGAATAGATTTTAAAAAAAAATAACTATTGGTTGTTTGGTATCTCAAACAATGGAAAGAAATAGTACTTGACTGAAGTGGTGGTATAAGCAGAATTAGTCTCCCTTAATAGATTGAGACTTATTCCAAATTTAATTACATTGACCGACCCAAACTAATTAATATATAAATTTATTATAAATACTATATACTAAATAAGCTTTGTTTTTTTAAAGATTTTTTTTTAAACATTGTACAGAACTAATAAATAGATGACTAAAAACTTTAATTACTTTCTAGGTAAAACCGAGTCTGCGTATTGCTATGTAAAAATCGCCGCTGTGGAGCTTTGAATTCCCGTACCTACCCTCAAACCTCACCCTGGACATTGTGTATGGTTGTCATGGTGATAAAAAAAGGGAGATGACTCGTGATGAATGAAAATAATTATTCTTAGGGAAGTCCTGGCATTGCAGAACAAAGGGAAAGAACCAATTATGGTTTACGCGCAGAGACTTAGGACTAGACGTCTGAGACTAAATTAGTCCATTTTCTTCTTAGCTGCAGCCGACTGCTGTCACATGCGAGGGACGAGGGAGGACAGGTAGTTACAAAAACGGCAAATTGTGTTTTACGAGATCACATTTTCTTCAAGAGTAATAATCTTCGTTTCGGAATATCTAAAACGTATTTAATATAAAGAAAAAAGCATTGAAGTGAACAATTTTTTTTACAAATGTATCTACCTTCTATCCTAGTATCTATTTCTCTATATATGTGCCTATGTTTCTTTTTCTATCTCTGTATTTGTGCCTATGTATCTCTTTCTCTGTATTTGTGCCTATGTATCTCTTTCTCTGTATTTGTGCCTATGTATCTCTTTCTCTGTATTTGTGCCTATGTATCTCTTTCTCTGTATTTGTGCCTATGTATCTCTTTCTCTGTATTTGTGCCTATGTATCTCTTTCTCTGTATTTGTGCCTATGTATCTCTTTCTCTGTATCTGTGCCTATGTATCTCTTTCTCTGTATCTGTGCCTATGTATCTCTTTCTCTGTATTTGTAGCCTATGTATCTCTTTCTCTGTATCTGTGCCTATGTATCTCTTTCTCTGTATCTGTGCCTATGTATCTCTTTCTCTGTATCTGTGCCTATGTATCTCTTTCTCTGTATCTGTGCCTATGTATCTCTTTCTCTGTATCTGTGCCTGTGTATCTCTTTCTCTGTATCTGTGCCTATGTATCTCTTTCCCTGTGCCTATGTATCTCTTTCTCTGTATTAGTATATATGTATCTCTTTCTCTGTATCTGTGCTTATGTATCTCTTTCTCTGTATCTGTGCCTATGTATCTCTTTCTCTGTATTAGTATCTATGTATCTATTTCTCTGTACCTGTGCCTATGTATCTCTTTCTCTGTATCTGTGCCTATGTATCTCTTTCTCTGTATCAGTGCTTATGTATCTCTTTCTCTGTATCTGTGCCTATGTATCTCTTTCTCTGTATATGTGCCTATGTATCTATTTCTCTGTATCTGTGCCTATGTATCTCTTTCTCTGTATACGTGCCTATGTATCTATTTCTCTGTATCTGTGCAAATGTATCTCTTTCTCTGTATCTGTGCCTATGTATCTCTTTCTCTGTATATGTGCCTATGTATCTCTTTCTCTGTATCTGTGCCTATGTATCTCTTTCTCTGTATATGTGCCTATGTATTTCTTTCTCTGTATCTGTGCCTATGTATCTCTTTTTCTGTATTTGTGCATATGTATCTCTTTTCCTGTATTTGAGCCTATGTATCTCTTTCTCTGTATCTGTGCCTTTGTATCTCTTTCTCTGTATTTGTGCCTATGTATCTCTTTTCCTGTATTTGAGCCTATGTATCTCTTTCTCTGTATTTGTGCCTATGTATCTCTTTTCCTGTATTTGAGCCTATGTATCTCTTTCTCTGTATTTGTGCCTATGTATCTCTTTCTCTGTATCTGTGCCTTTGTATCTCTTTCTCTGTATTTGTGCCTATGTATCTCTTTCTCTGTATCTGTGCCTATGTATCTCTTTCTCTGTATCTGTGCTTATGTTTCTTTCTCTATCTCTGCACCTGTGTCTATCTATGTTTCTCTTTTTATCTCTGTATATATGCCAATGTTTCTCTATCTGTGTATATTTCTATCTATTAATTTTCGGAAACTGCCTCTTATGTATCTCCTCACTCCTCATGTCTATGTATTCTTACTATCTCTGTGTCTCTGCCCTGTGTCTGCTGTGTCTGTACTTATCTTACCCAACCTTGTACGTTTATAAAAAATCCCCCTACGTTGCTCATCATAGGTCCTTGCAATAAGTAATGTACAATCGCCATCAAGTTGTCCCCAAACGGTCCCCCCGGGACGTTTCCCAAGCCTGTATCCTAGATCTGGTCATGTGATCTTACACCCACATTAGTTTCCCGCTTGTACTGTCCCCCCCCCCTTTTTGCCTGTACCCTACAGCCAGGGAAGAGGGGCGGGGGCTCTTATGGTAATGACGAAGAATGTGTTGCCTCTGAAAATCTACATTAAGTTTTACTGTCCTCCTGTGGGCACTAGACACTTCTCGTCGTCTGCTGAGAAATGGGATTCTGATGGGGCCATTCCAGTTACGAATGAACTGTCGCGTCTCCTGTCCAGCGATTCTCTAAGGTCACGACAGAATATAAGTAATGGGCGAGTCCGGAAATGATTAAGCCGCGATATTTTCCCATCTTGAAAAAAAAATAATTATTTTACCACACTTCTATTCAACTCATAACTTTAGGGAACTTAAACGTTCTGGGTAGATGAGTGGAACCTGGATAGAGATCTCAAAAACGGCTCTAACGTTTTTCCTGGAAATTCGGCAGTTGCTGTATATCGTTGGGATAATAATTAATATCTCGTTGGCTACAATGGAGCAACTCATTACAATTTTTCACAGTAAAAAAAAAAAAAAATTGGCTGGAGAACCAGAATTTTTTTTTTTTGAACTGACTTTCGGGTACTTCCGGATGTAAGTATTATTCATTCTTCTTTCAAGAGTTTTTAAAATTAATGTTTAAGAACATTTAGCGCATTCTCTCCCACATCTAGATCTAAAATCCAATTATTGAGATATTTAAATATATTGTTATTAGCTTGGGTGGTACCACGGATGGGGGTAGTGCTGTGTGTGTTTTTAGCCGACGCAAATCGTCCCAGGCCAGCGCAAGACATACAGTCCACTGTGACGAGTGACAATACACGCCAGTTCTGCAAAGACCCGTGTTGTAAATATTACGCACGCAAGTCACGGCGAATGTGATCAACTAGTGGTCAAGCGACGTAACATCTGATTCTAGAAGGCCTGTTGGGATATATAAGAGCGAGTGTGCTAGAGTCCAGACACTTCACATTACCTCGCAATGTGACCAGTACGAGGCGAAGTCAGAACCAGCATGGTGTGTGAAGTCAGTCCGGAGCAGAGGCTAGGTTTTTGGACAGTCAGTGTAATATTGTTGCCAACTGTATAGTATTTGTCATGTATTTGAAATTAAACGGTTACTATTACTTTGGAGCCCTGAGTTGTGAGGTTCTTAAAGTTCGTTGTGTCGTGGGTGCAGTTTGCAGAGAGCCTGGATAGCGGAGAACGTTACAGTATAGCAGATCTATACCTTCGCTAGACCAGGTCTCTTTCTTGGGGCGGGAGAATATGGCGGGATAAAAATACTTCTTTTTACAAAGCTTATATCAACTCAGCCTGTTTGTCTTGTAAAAAGTGTGTACACGTTTTTTCTCCCACATTCCGACACCTATAGATCTTAATGCTGAAGGATCAATGTCTCTTTTTGGTATTAAACAAAAAAGGCCTAATTAATTACAAGTAATTAATTGACTTCGTTAATTCTTTTTGTGGATTCATGTTTTGGTAGGTACAATAAATAATTGTGTAAGGTTTCAGCTTTTTCCGATAATGGGTGTGGGAGAAATAACGTGTACAAAATTTGCACCAGACATACAGACTGACGAAGTGAGTGAGACAATTTAAGCTTTGTAAATACAGTCAATCACACCGTACAAGCTACAGACAGGGGCGCCCTAAAAATACAGATGTTTAAGATCCCAATCTTCATCGAAAATAGAACTCCGGACTAGCTTTTATATAGCGCTACTTTCATGCTTACAGCAAGCTCAGAGCGCTTTGGTCCAATCTCTTTTGTGGACCAGTGGGGGGTAGGAGGGTATCTTTAGGCGCTCAGTAAACAAGTCAGTAAACAGCTGTGCTCAAGTCGGGTGTCGAACTTCGAGCCCCTTTCATAGGTATGCAAACCCAAACCAAGTTTAAGCGTACTTAGCCTCTCGACCACGCTTCGCACCTTTCGATCTGGAAGTCTGTAAGAACAATCACTAGTCTATACACTCGTTCAAAGATGATGGAATATATTTATGTCTTTAATCATATAAAAACTAAATTCTTATAAAAAGGAGCTAATATATATTTTTTATTTTCACAAATCCTAGCAGACGTGGCTTGAAGCAAAGTATCATACATTTCCCTGACAGATTGCAAATTTTGAATTTCTCGCTCCACTGGCTCGAGCGAGGTCGGAATGATTCATCTGCTGGGATGACAGGAGCAGACGATCAGAGAGAGCCGTACTTTATGATGCAGAGAAACACATCGTGATGGAAAAATTGAGATTTTGCATGCAAGCTTGTCGTTTATTCTGATCCGTGGCTTTGTTGTTGTTTTTTTAATACATAAAAATTTCGGATAATGTTTTTTTTTCTTTTTAGTGTAGTAAGTTATTATGTGTTGTAATTTTAGTAGAGAATAAGTTATATCATGTAAAATAAATTCAGTTAATATTGGTAGACTAAATATGCATAAAATAAAAGTATTGAAAATATAAAGAGAAAAAAAAAATGCCGTATGGGAATAGAACATTCGCGACACTCTATCAACTGAGGTAACCATCCACACTACTACGTACGAAATTTTAGTTTGAAAAAGCGCGGTGGCTGAGTGGTAAAGCGTTTAGCTCCCGAACCGAAATCCCGGATTTGAATCCTGGTGAACACTGTGATTTTAAAAATCGAGATCTTTGGGCGCCTCTGAGTCCAGCCAGATCTCATGGGTACCCGACATTAGTTGGGGAAAAGTAAAGGCGGATGGTCGTTGTGCTGGCCACATGACACCCTCGTTAACCGTGGGCAACAGAAACAGATGGCCTATATAGGTCTATAATTCGACTTTAACTAAAATTGTATCCTGTTTCGCTTGGCCGTCTTCCACATGGATTTAGATTTTAACTATCAAGGAAATGTGTGAAAATGTAGTAATTACGAAAAATACCAAAAAATGTAAGTCTAGTTCTTTCGCTTATGTCTAAATCTGCTACTTCACTGGCTTAAAAAAAAAAAGCTGACTATGTTAACACTGGGGGGTGCAGCGGCTGAGTAGTTAAGCGCTTGGCTTCCGAACCTGCGTCCTGGGTTCGAATCTCGGTGAAGACTGGGATTTTGAGTCTACCCAACTCTAATGAGTACTTGACTTTACTTTTGGGAAAGTAAACGAGCTTGGTCGTTGAGCTGACCACATGACACCCTGTTCCTTAAGCGTTGGCCACAGAAACACATGACCTTACCATCACCTGCCCTATAGATCACAAGGTTTGAAAGGGGAACTTAACTTTACTTATGTAAACAATTGAAACCAATTTTGTGAACTAAATTTTTCCTCGCAATATTCTGTCATATAGTTACAGGATACTGTAGACATGGTATCACAGATGTCTAATTTAATTCCGGAGATCTATTTAGATTCTTACTGTTTAGTTGCATGTTAAATCACAGCCTGGACATAGACCTTCTCTTAATCACCCAACCGTGACGGTGAACATAGCTTGACCCGATTGGACTAAGTAAAGGCTTACGTCCTGGCCCTAACTATAAGGTCGAGAGAAATGAATATTCTAACAGGAATCGAATCTCAGACTTTCTGTCCCGTAATCGATTTTTTTTTATTTCAGCGAGCAGACGATACAGTCTAGTTTAATTTTCTTAAGTGTTACGCTTAAGGCTTACTCACGCACTCTTGTATTGTTTACACATGGCGCGTAGCAACGGAGCAGTCTCGAAATGATTGAAGACTCACGCAGGCTTTAAGGCGATCTACCAGTGAATGCAGCCATAATGCTCATTATCATGACGCTGTAGAGTGCAACACAGGACGTCACAGTAAGAGGCTTACCCCAGAACCGGGTGTTCCTTACAGCGGAGATAAAAGAATTTAAGAATCGAGGAACAGACTTAATGATGAAAAAAAAATGAAGCGTATTTTTTTTTTACTATCTCAGTA
The DNA here is from genome assembly GCA_036873155.1 of Biomphalaria sudanica. Classification (NCBI taxonomy): domain Eukaryota; kingdom Metazoa; phylum Mollusca; class Gastropoda; family Planorbidae; genus Biomphalaria; species Biomphalaria sudanica. The sequence continues at coordinate 205,730 of JAZGLO010005573.1, read as the reverse complement.
AAATGAATAAATGTTTACTTTGAGGGAACTAGACACATGATTACTTTGAGGGAACTATATGCATGTTTAATTTGAAGGAACTTAAGACACATGTCTACTTTATAGGAACTAGACACATGTTTACTTTGAGGAAAGAATAAAAGACTAAAAATTATTTAGTTAAGCCAAGAACGAGAGTTTACGTTTATTGAAGGAACTAGAAAAATGTTTATTTTGACTGAATGTACTATTGAAATTTTACTGTCGTTATAGGAACCAGAAGAATGTTTACTTTGAGTACATACTATCACCCTCTTTTGGTCTGTTCTCATTCGGTCATCGAAGTGAAACGCTGACTCTTCGAGAAGTCAGAAAAGAGGTGGGAGGGTAAATTTACCTTTTTTTTAGACATTGCGATTTAATAGATTCTACGTCGTCAAAATTATCTTTACATCCATAATTAATGACAGGCACAACCCCCAGAAAACATTAGAGAAAGACCCTTAAAGTTGTTTAACGGTGTCCGAATAAAATGCTCAAGATTCTAAACACAAGGGCTCTGATCCAAATAAAGGTAAAAAAATAGAGTTTCCTCTTTCATACCTTGAGATCTATATGGCAGAAGATGTTAACATGGCCCACTGTTAGCGAGGGTGTCATGGTGTCAGCACACGACCAACTGCTTTTACTTTTCTCCAACTAATGTCAGGTACCCGAAATTAGAAATCCCAGACTTTACCTAGATTTGAACCCAGGACGTCCCGGTTCGAAAGCCAAGCGCTTTATCACTTAGCCACCATTCCTCCCAGCTAATGGAAATTTTAAAATTGGATATAAAACAGGCTCTAGACTGGAACCCACAAGGGAATAGAAAGGCTTGGAGCTCAAAGCAAACTTGATGGAGGTCGGAGGACAAGATCAGTTGACCAAGATGCAATAAGATAAGATGGACCCAAAACAGTGAGTTGCAGAAAGCTGTTTCCAATGGTGTAGAATTGTTACGGCCCTATGCTCAACTGGGAATCAAAACAAACAAGTCAAAGTCAAATAAGTCATCACTGGAATCTGTGAGCACAAGAGCTTCGCTAGGTCAATAAAAAAGCACTTGTAGATGAGAATAGTCATTACCACTAGAATAATTCTCTCATCATCCAGTGTTTAGTGCTAGGGGTGTGATCATCTTCAACTCTGAAGGAACATCCGTAACAAGTAAAGCAAACCGAACCAGATCTTAACAACTGGATTCGTCGACAAATTGTACTCGATAGATATAAACACCGAGGTTAGCTAAAGTGCCTCCGTATCATGACGGGCAAACGCTTGCAAGACAACAATACAAATAACCATGTTCTGCTAGAGGTAAGTGTGGACAGTATAGAAACACTAATTACAATTCGACAACTGCGCTGGGTCGGACACTTATCCCGCATGGGAGAAGACCGCATGCAAAAGGCGATCTTCTTTGGAGAGCTTAAATTAGGACGAGGTAATAAAGGTGCCCCCCCCCCCCCCCGTAATCTCAGGCGCCATTTCGCCCTCACTGGCATAGAGGAAAGTAGTTGGTATCAGATGGCAGCAAATGGCCTCTAAAAGAGACAGTTGGAAAGCTCTAAAAAAAAGCTGCGGGACAAACAATTGAGACTCAAAGAAAAGCCATTATTGAAGACAGGCGCAGAAGAAGGAAAGAAAACTGAAATAGACCACCAGAGGACTACGGGTTTGTCTGCATGATATGCGGTAAAATATGTAGGTCGCAACTGGATTTGCGAAGTCATGTGAAACACTGCACTCATCCTTAATCTTCGGAGTCGAAGACATTTTCATTAGCTGAGATATTTAACAGGAAGAATGAAGTAGAATATATGAATTATTTACATTTTATCTGGAAATATTATCATGTGTGTATCTTTGTTTCAGAATGACACAATAGCTTTAAAAAGCGATAAGATTCGCCCCAGTAAAGAATATATTCATACATTAATAACCAGCAATTAAATACTTCATAAAATATAATGTCAGAGAATTTAAAAAAAAAACTTAAGAATTTCTAATTTTACACATTAAAAAAAAAAAGTCACACTAACAGATCGATGGTTTAATATTCAAGGAAGAACTGTGGAAGTGATGCCAAGAGCGGTAACTCTGCCGAGAACAGCTGCCCGGAATATTGTCACTATCGATATGACACAGGAATAATACCAGTTATCCACCCCTGTTTGAGTTTGCTATCTTCCTTTGGGCTTTTTGTGTGCGAGATGAAAGTGATACAACGGGAGCGGAGACATCGCGTATTCACAAAACTGGTTAATACACACAGCTGGATAATAGAATTATATTTTTTCAATTGGAAAACGAAGAGAGAAAATGACATGACGGGTTGATGAAAAAAAATTATGACAAATATTTTATTATACATATTATTGTATAAACTATATACGTTTCTTTAAAAAAAAAAAAGATATCTCCATCCTACGCATATTCATTAGTCGTACGTTCGCAGTGGGAGAGAGTCAGTCTACTACCGCACCTCCCCGTGGTGGAGGCTGTCCAGGCCTGAGCAAGCTATTATAGCACAGTGCAGGACAGGCCACTGTCCTGTTGGCTCATATTTCATGCGGCTATGGCCAAATTTTGATTCACGGTGCCCCCGCTGCGGGGAAGAAGAGGAAGCCGTGCCTCATATTCTGTTTAACTGCCCCAAGACTTGTTGATCTCCATCTCGACAGGTCTAGGAAACCCAAAATTCTCGACCTGTATGGCGACATGTATGCACTACGCAAGACAGCAGGGTTTCTGTCCAGGGCTTTTGCAAGAGAGGATTTGAGCCTCTCAAGCCCTCACTCTAATGATGATGATGATGATGATTGATTTTCTTGTCTGATTCAAGCCACCTGTTTTATGCTCTAGTAGCAGTAGAGAAGAAGAGCTTTTACTGGAGAGTTTCAAGATAAACTAAACAATGTTAAGGACACTGAAATTGAACCACAATATTGCCAACTCAATAAAAACTACGAACGGAATAGTATAGAAAATTTTATTCTACAGGCTAAAAAAAAATCATATGACTTTACACATTTTCGTATCAACACGTCCTTTATAATTTACACCGGATACACCAAAATACACGGTGATACACGATGATAAGTCAACAAACATAATTTAGGCTTGTGGCACAATGATAAGATAACAGACGGAAAAACAAGCTCTAAAACAAAGTATTGGAAGAACTAAAGAAAACAGCACTAAGATTGTGCTTTCTGTGTAATCTGGGTTAAAACCCATATTGATAGCACAGCGAATGAAAAGCATACAAAAAATATAGAATAATGTAAGGAAAAAAAAAAGCGAATAAAATCAAGTTCACGTGACAATTCCAGACCGACAACTTGTGACGTAACTTGCTCTGTCTCAACAACTAGCATTGATAGGCCGAGGAAAAAATGTTCTTTGGTTGTTCTTCTTATTGTTATGTTGATATTGCTGCTGTTGTTATTACTGAGGCTGTTGATATTGCTGCTGTTGTTATTTTTACAGTTAATTTTACTTCAGTGGATATTGCTGCTGTTGAACTTATTGCTATTGATATCTCTGCTGTTGTTGTTATTAGTGTTGATATTTCTGCGGTTGTTGATTTTGCTGGTGTTGTTGCTGTTGCTTATGCTGCTGTTGATATTGCTGCTGTTGTTATTTTTTACAGTTGATATTACTGCAGTGGATATTGCTGCTGTTGAATTTGTTGCTATTGCTATCTCTGCTGTTGTTTTTGTTGCTGTTGATATTGCTGCGGCTGTTGATATTGCTGCTGTTGTTGCTGTTGCTTATGCTGCTGTTGTTATTATAGCTGTTGATGCTGTGCTGCTATCGTTATCAGTACTTTTATTGTTGCCGCTATCTGCAACTAATTATTGCGGCCAGTCAGTCTGTCGTTAATGGTCCCCATGACAGGTCATTTTGTTCAGAAAGCTAACACACACCTGTATGTCTGTCATCAATAATGTTACAGTGCCCCCCCCCAAACGATCATTGTAGGAGTATTATCGAAGGAAAAAAAGCCATTCCTTTTAGAACACATTATTTTGTGTCTATTGGTACAAAAACATGCTTCGATGAAGAAAGGAAGAAACATGGAGAATGGACAAATATTAACAAGAAGAAAATGTTTTTCTACCTGAAGTGAAAACATTGAAAAAAAATTTTGTTTAAAGTCATAAAAATTTTTAATGAAGAAAAAAAATGTGTCCCCAAAATGAGCCTCGAGATCAGAACGAGGGCATTACAGAGATAAAAATTGACAGATTTTCTCTTTTCAAGAGAGGCAAGTAAAGAGAGAGAACAAGAAACTGTGAGTGTTAGAGAGGGAGCAAGGGAAAGAGAGAGGGGGGAGAGGGAGGTATGTGTCGTTTGATGATACGGGTGTCTCTCTGGGAGAAAGGAAATAATGGATTTGATTATCTTAAGAAGCAAGAGCGACACCTAGCGAGAAGATGGGGTAAAAAAGAAAAAAAAATGTCGTTTGATCAAGGCACCAGACACTTAGATCGGACGAGAGCGGACAGAGAGGGGGAGAGAGGGGGAGAGAGGCACCCTGTAAGGTGAGGAGGGGTGGGGGGGAGAAAGGAATCTCAATTGACAAGACTCGACCATTGCATTTGGCACAAGGTCTCCAAGGGGAGAACAAACAGATAAAGTTAATGGATTGAGACTTTGGCGCGGAATTGTTTTATGGCTTCTGGGGGCGCTGCTACGAGGACAGAGTTGTAGACTTTACGAGAAAAAAAAAGTCTTTGGACAAGCAAAAAGAAAAACAAAACAAGATGTAACAGCAACGTAGATCTGAAACATAAGGCTTAGTTACAATCTGTTGCTTGGTATAGTATCTGTATCGAGTAGAGTCAAGGAAGTGCATGCTTAGTAACCGAAAAAAGCTCAAATTTTGATGACGTCATTTGCTTTTTTTTTTACCTATCCTTCAGTCTTTAACCAATTTTACCGATAGCGAGATTATAAAACATAAGAATTCCTTTAGATAGCCTTGTTGCAATAGCCCGACAATAATTATATCAAGAATAATTTTTGACTTGAAAATGTTTTCAAAATTGTTTCAGTTTTTGTTTTCTCTCACATTTTAGTAAAAGCCAAGTAGATCGCTTCAAAAGCGTCGTCATTCTTAAAGTTGTATTTCTTGGACTAAGTTTGGATAGGATTTAAGGCTTCGTCTTACATTCCAAAGATGAGACATGATTCCTGTATTTTACATGACATCGCAAACCCAGTTGCGACCTACATATGTTGCCATATCTAATGTATTGAAAGCCCTCGTCCACCAGGTGTCTATTTAAGTTATTCCCTTTTTGTCATCTGCGTCTATCTTCAGCAAAGTCTCTTATCTTATCTTATCTTATATAAAACAGACGTTACTTCAAAAAAGAAGATGATTACGTCCTACGCGTCAAACATTTAGTCATGCATGTTAACCAATGACCTAAATTCTGCCAAGTCACTGGTTTTCCTGGCTAGCTCAGGCAACCCATTCCATGCTCTAATAGCACTAGGGAATAAGGAGTATTTGTACAAATTTGTCCTAGCATATGGTACGAGGAATGTGCCTCTATCTTTGTGTCTTTCAGAGTATTTTATTAAATTTTGTTTTTTGTATTTGACTTCTTTAGGTACCCTATGATTTAGATCCATGCAATGTACCCTAGCCTCTAATATTGTTGATGCTCATTTAGATCTATTTTATTCGGTACTAGCTATTTTACCCGGCTTTGCACGTTTGTTCCCTCGTTCTGTTGTTTATTTATATTTTTTTGAAGGCATCTGTGCTGCTGTTTTAACAGTTAAAATTTATGTTTAAGATGTCCTCATTACCCGAAATCTAGTATATTATCTTGTTCTAGGGTAGCGTTCATTGGCCTCCTTCAGTCGTAGAACGACTATGGTTCATCTCAGGGCACACTTCCTCATGTGGCTGTGGAGCCCTATTTTGGAGAGACACTCCCGTCCACAGATAGCGCAGGTTAAGGTGGCTTTTGCTTCGGTGGTAGAGGAGTTGGCCGTTTTCGGATTGTACGTTTTTCAACCTGAGCTGAGACCCATATACTTTCACTGTCCATAGCTTTCTTGGTCACTGTCTCTCTCCATCTGGTGCGGTCTAGAGCTATGTCTTCCCAATTGTCAGCATTGATGTTCACTGATTAGAGGTCCCGTTTTATTACAACTATGTAACGGAGGTGGTGGTGGTGGGGGGGGGCGACCAGTTCTTCTTGTGCCAGTCGCGAGTTGTCCATAGAGGATGACTTTCTCTTGTTCTAGGGCTACGTTATATATCCTAATATTAAGCTATATATTAAGGATCCTTCATGCCAAATCAAGATTGGTCAAACGTTTTTGATTTCTATAAAAGCAATGTCTGCATACATACACCTTACATTCTCTTATATAAATTAGATACTGGACAGGGGCGTAGCTAGGAATTATCCATCGTTTGGGGGCCCGGAGGGCTTGACCTCTTTGGGTCTTTTGCATTTGGCGTAATATTTAATTTTTAGTGTAAAACCCCCCCACTCATTTGGGCCCCCCTTATGGTGGGACCCAAATTCTCTCCCCTCCATCCCCACTTTAGCTACGCCACTGATACTGGAGCTTGTTTATTATTAGTAAAAAAAATGGTTTGGAGAGAGGGATGCTTACATTGTCATTTTCTGCTTAAAAGTACTTTTGGTTGATGTATGCCAGCCAGGACACATTGAGGTCATATGTACGGATAAGTTGCGAGTAAAGTTGGTATCATGTTGTCTTTCGTTATACAGGGGAATGAGCACAAGTGGCTTCTCTTTCAGCTAGAGCAAAGGGCAAGCACTGTTGCGCCCAAGGGAGTCAATTGGACATGGCGGAGTAACTCTTGTCGTATAGACTCGTCTCCCTTAGTAACGTAGCAGCATGATGTTGCTATCAGTTGCAAAATTTAACAATATGATCTCTAATGTCAGTTACATGCTAACATTGTTTGCATTATAATTTGAAATTGTAAGTGCATGTTCTTTGAGATACGTGATGTTGCAATGGATCCGGGTGTAGGTTATTGTTGCAGACATCTAAAAGTCACGTAAGAAATACTAACAGCCAATGTATGCAGTAGGGCCCTGCAGATCTCCCCTTCTCTCTTGCAGACTCCATTCCAACTGGTCCAGGCATGTGATAGGATCAGAGTGTATTGAGAAAGTTAAAAAGCATGAAATTGCGCTAAACAAAAACAATGTTAAAAATATTTATAATCGCGCAGATTTATCATTGTAGGTCTAGATCTATTTCAAATTTAATTATATGACTGGTCCAAACTAATCCATAGGACTACGCTTAATGTAAGCTTTTTTTTTTTTTTAAATATTTTTTACTGTGTTTCTTGTTTTGGGCTTGTAAGTTCTAATATGGATTGCATCAACACTGTTACACTAGTGACAAACAAAAGTGGTTTTTTTTAATCCAACCAGAGGGTCACATGATTACGAGCTCATTTTGTGAACGCGCCCTCATGTTGTCCAGTGTTGACCTTTAGACATTTAGACTTGTGCGGCACCTGCAGTACATGATATTCAACTTTGTATGACCATCTCTCATGAGGCTGTCCAGCACTATTCTTCCGAAGGTGATATTTAGCTTGGTGTCCTCAAAAAAAAAATAATTTCTTTGCCTGCCCTCGTGTTGTGGTGAAATTGTAGGCTATTGTTTTAAACTCACAGGGAGCTAAAACTATGTAAATGAATCCATATGAAGTTTTCGGTAGCAAAAGAATGATCAGAGACCAAATTGTGTACACTGTTTCTTATAAATATTGGTGGTTTACTGAATAGACCAGGGGTTCTCAACCTGTGGGTCTCGACCCCCGATCATTAGATGTGGTCGGAACGATGTCGTCTACAGAGCATCGGATGTATCCACAGCAGCGGTTCTCAATCTTTTAAGCTCGGCGACCCCTTTTTACAATCCCCCACTCTGCCTCGACCCGCCCACACACACACATACAGCAATAGAAGAGTAAACAATACCAATCTATATTTTCGATGGTCTTAGACGACCCCTGGCAAATGAACCCCTGATCTACAGGAACGGCAAGTGCAGATACAGTTTGTAGTAAGGTTCTACCACTGTGTGCTGGAAAATGCCTAAGCGACGCGGGCTCCTGATTTTCTCTCGGGGTTGACTCCCGAAGTCCTTACCATGATTGGGTATAGCTGCAAGGCAGCAAAGATTTGAATATCAAGAAAAGAAAATATAAAAATCTCTTTTTTTTAATGCAATAAATGCTTAAAAATCAATATCGAACAGGCTAAGGATTTCTCATTTATAAAAGAAATTTCAAATGTTTATCAAAAGCCTAAATCTTTTTTAAAAAATCGCATTAGAAACTTGTTATCAGCGTGAAAATTATTTTTTTCTCAGGAGAGAGTTTTGGAAATCTCTGGTGGATCTTTTTTTTTTTTTTTTAAATTATTTTTTAAGAATATAAATTCCATATAAAAATGCTTTGACATTATGGCGTGTCAGCGCATCGAAATGTGAGCCCTCTCGAAGGCACTGAAGAGCGAGAGAACTTATAGATAAATAGGAAGAAGATTTATAAAAGAAGAGAGAGAGAGAGAGAGAGAGTGAAATACGAGATTCTTTATATTGATACTAGCTTGGGGACACTGCGCCCTTATCCAATGTGCTCCCACAAAAGCTGACTGAATACCGTGTGTATCTGTGGTCTAAGTGAATGTGTGAGGGGCGCGCGTGTTGGAGGGTGGTGGCGTATGCATGTGGCGACAGGGGTTAGGGATCAACACGTCTTGAACATCCTCTTCCCTCGAGCGCTGCCTCTGACGAGTTGAACCGTTCCGGAACCGCGTTACGCGGTGTGGATGTAATTTGGTCCTGGAAAACATTGCCTCTGAGCGGTGCATTATGCCCGGTTTCACTTTAAATGAATTCCGGTTAAAGACAAATCACTGACTTTTCGGATTAAAAACTAGCTTCTAGAACCAATTAATTTTTAAAAATAAAATATGTGTTCTCAAGCACTTAAACGTTTCCTCGTTGAAGACCGCAAGATTGTGAAATCAACAATTGAGTCGAAATTTTTTACTATTATTCTATGCTTGTGTCACGGACCTACATATTAAACGGCAAGGCTTAATTTCGAAGAAGTTTGATCATTTTATTTGTTGGTTTGTTTTATATGTTTAGAATGCCACTTCAGATTTGAAAATAATTACATCCTGACCTAGATCTCTACCAGGAAGTGGCGGGAAAAGATTGAATGCTGGAGCAGCGTCATAATGGAACAATAGTCCAGAGCGCATACCACACGACCAAGCCGTGTATAAGAGCAAAAAGCCTTCATCTAGATGTAGATGTCTAAATCTAATGCTAGACTCTATACTATCGATACATTGACAGATAACGACAGTCTTTACAAAAAAAAAAGTTATGATCTTTCTTACTTTCGCGCCACACGACGATCAGGCCACACCTGTGATATTAAGTGTGTGTGTTTTGAGTGGCTAGTAGTGCTATGTGTGAGTGCCTGTGTATGAAATGACCAGCTGGCCTTCATTGTACATGGTTGAGTGAACAGCAAAAAACTTTTGTAAGTCAGGACTGTGTGTAAAAGTAGGTCAGATTCACCACAAGATGCTGGAGTAAAGGCGCCAAAAAATAAATACGAATAAAATCAATGTGTTCATTGTGACTCTTGTTGTTTTAGTGTGTCTATTGCAACACCTTTATTTAAAATCACTAAACTTAGAGACACTTCAGGACAGAAGAATACAAAATAAAGTAGCAATAATACATAAAACACTGAACCATGACTTTAACCTACTGAAATACCCAGAAAGACACAAAGATAGAGGAACATTTCTTATTCTCAATATAAGCTTTGATTTTTTTTTTTTAAAGTATTAAAACTTGTTTTGTGTTACTGTTTTTTTGTTTTGTGTTACTGTTTTTAGTTTTGTGTTACTGTTTTTTGTTTTGTGTTACTGTTTTTTGTTTTGTGTTACTGTTTTTTGTTTTGTGTTACTGTTTTTTGTTTTGTGTTACTGTTTTTTGTTTTGTGTTACTGTTTTTTGTTTTATTCGTAGCCTACCTTAATCACATCAGTAACCACATTTTCATGTAACGTTTGGCCAGAACTGTATTTTGGTGATAGCACTCATTTCAGTTATAGCCTTAAACACAAAGTTCAAGGCTCTAGTATTACTATCCTATAGAAATTAAACTAATGGACCTCATTCACCAATCGTAAACAAAACAACATTTAGCCACGTCGTAATATTGATAAAACAAAAAAAAAACGTATCACGTGACAGCCTTTATGGATTAAATATTTTGTATAGAAGAGATAGAGAATCACGTGGCTAGATGTTGTTTGTTTACAATTGGTGCATGAGGTCCATTGTAAACTTCTATTGAACGAAAAACTTTATCACGTGACAGAAACATTTCCTTATAGTGCAAGTAAACCTAAAGACACACCAACTTACCAGAGATGGCGAAACCACTGAATCCCACAGCAAGTGTCAGACACACCACAGCGGGCGCCGTGTCTCTGGTAAAACTGACTCCAAGCAAGAAGACAGCTTCCATTCCAAAACCTGAAATAATGTAAGTTATCAAACATTTTTAAATCCCAAAAACGTTTACTCTGGCTTAAGGTAGTCGAATACAGCAAAGAAAATGTCCTGAACTCAAATCTGACATAACTAATTGTATTTTATCTTCGCTTAGGACTTAACTCTAGGAAGCATGCGATAATGGTGTGTTAGGAGACTTATTACAATAATTAAAACATATCTAATGTATACAGCATAAAGTAAGGCTTATGTATGTATGTATGTATGTATGTATGTATGTATGTATGTATGTATGTATGTATGTATGTATGTATTTATGTCCCGCATAGAAGTAAAACCGTTTGACTAATCTTGATAAGACTTGGCATAAATGTTCTTTAGATCATGGCGGAGACCGAAGTGTATGTTTAATGTCGCTACCCCACACTACCAAAAGACCCTATAAATAGACAAAAAGTACCTAATTGTATCGCTATTAAAAAACGAAACTTTTAACAAATAGGGAAAGCCCGTTTTCACAGTATCTTATATTTTATAGAAATAAGTCGGCTGAACGGGTAAACCCATTTTCACACTCTACTTTTATTTTCGTTGCAAAATAAAATAAAAATGTGAAGGGAACATTCTCCATGTTTAACATAAATCTAAATTCAATCCAGTATATCAATAATACCAAAACTAAAGCCCGCAGGCCGCGGGTCATATCCGGCTAGTTTTATATAGACATATGAACTTACATCCATTATTATTTGTATATTTTCTGCTAATCGTTAAGTTTATTTTCTATTTTACAAGTTTCTGATGTTCCTTCAGAGATAAAGGTTATCACGACCTAGCCCAAAATTCCTGCAAGATGGCAGGTGATGGCGGCCGGCAGGGTGCGAACTCAGGACAATCAGATGACAGCCCGAGGCGCAAACCACTCGACTAGGGAGCCATCAAACCAATGCTTGTAACGATATGACGTCAAATGGTGACGAGTGAATACCACATATCATCTCAGCGCTAATGTATAGAAAGCTAACAATCCTCTAGCCCAGGGGTGGGCAACCTTTTTCTGCCAAGGGCCGCAGTAAATAAATTTGGGGACTAGGGGGTCGCATATATATATATATATATATATATATATATATATATATATATATCTTATATTATAACGTAGAATGTGAGGTGTATTATTATTATTATTATTATTATAGCTTTTATATAGCGCTACTTTCATGCTTATAGCATGCTCAGAGCGCTTTGGTCCAATCTCATTTGTGGACCAGTGGGGGGGGGGGAGGATATCTAGGAGTTGGTTTTCCGTGCTGCCTTTAGGCGCTCAGTAACCACAACTCTGCCCGAGTCGGGTTTCGAAACTCGAGACCCCTTCTAGGTAGCCAAACCAAGCCAAGTTCAAGCCTTTCTTGACCACGCTTCCCACATGTATAGAAAGCAAACAATCCTCTAGCCAGATAAAAAATAAAACAGCCAAATTAGTTTCTCACAAGAAGCTTCAACAATGAAACTTGCTAAAAAAAGTGACAGGTTTTTTTTTTTGACAATTTTAAAATAATTTTCCACATAGATTCTGTCTAGTGGAAGACCTACATCAAATTTTAAAACATCATAGCATCCAGCTATAAGAGTTGGCGCGAAAATAACCCTAACCCTAACCCTAAATTTAGTGATTTTACTGATTTTACGCAAAGCGTTACTCTAGTCAATGTATATTCATTAGTTATGATTCTAACGGCTCTATTTTGAGTCTCTTCTAGTTTCTTTATTTTTTCTTGAGTTGAGGGGTCCCAAACAGAAGACGCATTTTTTTATATTGGTCCCAAAATTATTTATTTTACTTTAATTTTTTTGTTTGATTTGATAATGCTTTACAAGCCACACAAAAATTCGGAGCCTGATCCCCCCCCCCCCAGCCCTCTTGATAAAAGAACTAGTTTTCCTTACTAACGATATATACAGATCTATATGTCTATAGATACTATAGGTCTACATAATTGACAGTTTAAGACTAAATCTCCCAGTCCGTTACTAGTGTACCAAACATTTCAAGAGAGGATGGTTGGGGGTACAACTAAAAAGTATTGGTTCGGAGAAGATGAATGAACAAATCTTGTTTTTATTTTTAGAAAACGTTTCGTAAAATAAAAATATGTAATGGCAAGCAGCTTATAAACATATATAAAAGAAATCTAGTATCTAAAAATATAAAGGTCAGCATGGATAAGAAAGTCAGAAAATGTGGATTCCCCAAAAATAGAACGCCAAGACAACAGTAGTTCCATACTTTCAATTCCGAATCGACATAATGATCAAAATGATGACCATTGTCCAGCACATCTGGATATTTGACAACCTCTCTTCAGGCTTCCCAACACAGTCCGCCCCCCCCCCTTCCCTTCACCCCTGCTGAGCGAGTCTACCCAAAATTAGGGCCGCTTGTTGAACATGGCGATCCAATATTTCCCCTGGTCACTCCATGCTGCTAATACAGGAGGGAAAAAAAGGGGGGGGACTAAGGGGAAAAGGGGGTCAGTTTGACACCCGAGCGTGTCTAATCTGATGTCCAGGGCCAGTACAAGTGGTCTTATTTGACCAGACGAGATGAGGAAACTAGAAAAGAGGAAACAGGACAGTATAGATGTAAACAGAAAGTCAAGGGCGTCACCAGCTAATGAAGTGCCCCTCAGATGCTCTATTCACCACAACTGAACAGAACACCGTCACATATGGCGGACGCTTAAGTTCATTTCTAACATTGTTTTCTTGACTGATTCTAACATCTACAAGCAAGTCACATCCAGTTGACTGTTTCTAAAACAAGCATAAGTCAAGTCACACTGGACTCGATCTCTTGGCTCGAAAAAGTTCAGACACGATTTCTGAATTATGAAGATCTCAATTCGCAGGATTTTTAGTTTTCACAAACCCAACTCTGTAAGGAATGAAGCGCAAAAGAATAATCCACGGGTTGAAATTTAAAACAATTTATTGCAATACACGCAATAATAACTAGATATTTGAATTAGAATATTGAAATAGACTTGATAATACAATCTAGTTCTAATCTTGCTAAAAAAAAGTTTAATTATTGTTTTGTCGATTTTAAATTTTCTTAGCTTTTCAAGATAGAAGAGTCTTTGGTGAATTTCGATGTAATATTTTGACAGTGTTCACTCAATTCTCCTTTGTTGTTGATGGTTTTACCTATGTAATCATTATCTAGCGCTTGGACTACGTTTTTTTTGCTGAACTAAATTTCTACTATATGGTCTTTATCTTTTCTAACATCTACAATAATGCCTTTTGTATTCTGAAAATTTGAAATACTGCATTCCTCATTAATCTTAGGACTAGTGGCGTAGCTATGGGAGAATTTGAAAATCCCCTCCGGGCCCGCACTTGAGGGGGGCCCCCAAATGAGTATTTTTTACATTAAATATTAAATATTAAGCTGGGGACCCCAAAGAGGTCTAGCCCTCAGTCCCCACAGATATCAAGATTCCAAAGATCAAGCATAAGTGGAGTATTTCACATTACTACGCAAACTCATTTTCAACCTGTATATTTTGTCACCTTAATGCAGACAAAGCCGTTTGTAAAATGTTTTGCATGTTTCGGATGTCCCTTCAGAGTTGGAGATAATTTACTTCCTAGTCCAAACCTCGGGGGGATGGCAGCGGGCATGGTATGAACCCGAGACAGTCTACAAGTCCAAACGACAGTCAAGCGCGCATACTGCAGGATCAGGCAGCCACCCGCAGGGGGTCGATTTAAGTTTTCTTTCCGTCTTTTGCGCCTGTTATCGAGAAAGGCATTTTCTTTGTTACTGATACTCTAGTTAAATAAGCAATGTGAATGTTAATTTACTGTTGCTTTCTGTAAAAGTTGACTACGGGACTAGTTACTGCACTTTTAATTACGTAATGTTTATAGTACTTTGTAAATTTCTGTTACCAATAAGTTGACACAGACCAATATGACCAAAGAGGGCGCAGTAAACGCCCCTGGGACATGCGGAATTGTATTTTGTGGAGGCGGTTATATCTGTCATTCATTGTCCGAAAGTGATATTGGACTGCTCTATGCAGATGGACAATCAATAGACTGACTCTTCTAAGAAAGAAAAAAAATGGCCCCTTAGGGAAGAGGAAGGCGTAGAGAAAGAATGTAGGACACAGAGGCTAGGAGAGTTGGGATGTGTTACTAGGAGGGAGAAAAAGAAACGAAGCAAGAGTGAGGCAGAGAGGGGGGAGAAAAAGAGGTGACAGGAAGTGGAGAAAAGAAGAAAGGGAGGAATAGATAGAGGGGAAAATAAACGAAAATAAAATGAAAAGAGCTAGAGCGAGAGAGAGAGAATGAGGATTAAAGAGAAGTAAATAGAAGAAGAGAAAGACAGGAAGAGATGAAGACAGGAAGACAGGAGGAGACGACGACGGGAGGAGAAGAGGACAGGAGGAGAGGAAGACAGGAGGAGAGGAAAACACGAGGAGATGACGACGGGAGGAGAGGACGACAAGAAGTGGGGACGAGAGGAGGAGAGGAAGACAGGAGCAGAGGAAGACAGGAAGTAGGAGAGAAAGGGATGAGAGAAGGAGAGGAGTAGAGTCGGATGAGAGGAGAAGGGAGGAGAGAGAAAAAGAGTTAGAGGAGAGGAAAGAGAGAAAGAGAAATAATGAGAGGAAAAAGAGACATAGGAAGAACATATAAATCTCATATAAATCTCAAAATCACACTTTGTATTGCAACGAGAAAGGAAAGTAGTTCGAACATGTCATACGGTATTAAAGCAGTGGCGTGGCAACCAATGCGCAAAGGGGTTCATTGTTTCCGTACCCAAGACCAATCGAGGTCCAAATGGACTCTTGTAAAGGAAAAAAAAAATGCTCTGAGTCTGCTGTCTGTAAGATTTTTAAAGGTTTAAATTATTACATTATTTTATTAAAACTTTATATATATATATATATATATATATATATATATATATATATATATATATTTGTATCGTTGACACTGAATGTCGAACAAGTTAAATAGCAATGAAGGAAACCATCGAATGTCAGCTAACTCTAGACGTTTATGAAACTGCTACTTATTTCTACGTTGTTTTGAAAGTAGTCTGTTTACGTCGACCTCTAATTTTTCTTTCTGTCTCTAAAACCCGATCCTAGTTTTACTAGTCGCGTCATTGTCACTAAGTAAAAACTTTTCCCCTATTTCCGAAACAAATAAATAATTCCTATTCGTGCCTTAACAACTCCTCCCCCTCCCGTTAAAAAAAAAAAAGCCAGTTATTTTTTTACCTATCGTCTTTGGTCTTGCTTTGTGCAAGGGCCGAAGTGTATGGGGAAACAAAAAACAACAATACAACTTGAGTCTTGATTCTGGCGTCCAACTTGATTCTTCAGTCTCCCAAAATCTAGTTCATCTGCACCCATTCATCCATATGTTACTTCACTCAAGTGTCAATAGGTGGTACTGTCCAATGTGGTGTCCCGAAGGTGACCGCTGATATGGTCAGTTCGTGCTGACACCATAGGTGTGTCTAGCTATACTTCGTCGATTCATGTCCCAGAGGTTACAATGTCTTCCCTCGCCTTGTCAGGACAGACATTCGACCTAGCACAATACATAAACACGTATCACCCTCGTAAGAGTTATGTTATTCGCGGATGACGCAGCGGTAGTGGCACACACGCAAGAGGAACTTCAGTCACTAATGTCCCGCTTCTCTCAGGCCTGTAAAGAATATGGCTTAACTATAAACACAAAGAAAGCAAATGTTATGGGACCACCTGCTACAGCACCACCTTCCATCCTCATAGACGATAAGAAGCTGGAGGCCGTAAACGAATTCTGCTATCTGGGATCCACAATTACAGATGACCTGTCTCTAGAAGAGGAGATAAAAAAAAACGCATAGGGAAGGCTGCCTCGACTTTTGCTAGACTCAGGCCAAGAGTTTGGAAAAACCAGAAGCTCACTACAGTGACAAAAATGGAAGTCTACAAGGCATGCGTTATGAGTACACTGCTGTATGGCAGTGAATCATGGACCACCTAAGTAAAGCAAGAGAGAAAACTGAACTCATTCCATTTGAGATGTCTCTGTAGGATCTTGAAAGTCACATGGAAAGAAAAAGTGTGCAATACTGAGATCCTTGCGCGATCAGGTATTCCCAGCATCTTTACAGCCGTCAGACAACGCCGTTTGCGCTGGTTTGGATATGTTCGCCGGATGGAGGACAAGCGCATCCAAAAAGTCATCCTCTATAGACAACTCGCGACTGGCACAATAATAACTGGTCGCCCCCACCTCCGTTACATAGATGTAATAAAACGGGACCTCAAATCAGTGAACATCAATACTGACTATTGGTTCTAGACCGCACCAGGTGGAGAGAGACAGTGACTAAGAAGCTATGGACAGTGAAAGTACATGGGTCTCAGCTCAGGAAGAAAAACGTGCAATCCAAAAAGTGGCTAGCTCCTCTACCACCGAAGCAAAAGCCACCTCAACCTGCGATATTTTATGGACGGGAGTGTCTCTCCAAAATAGGGCTCCACAGCCACATGAGGAAGTGTGCTCTGAGATGAACCATAGTCGTTCTACGACTGAAGGAGGCCAATTTATCACTAATCGTTCTCTTACTATGGACCTAACGGTTTTCGTGCATCAATAAGTGTATTTAATTTTCTGTCTCCATTAACTCGTTGAAACGTGATCTAATTTTCCGATGCATGATCATGACCACAAGAAAATATGCTAAACTATATTTTTTACTCTTCCTGTTGTTCAGATGTATCGTCGCCTTATTCATGCCTTTCCTAGAACACTATCATAGTCTTGTCTTTGTCACTAAGTTAAAGTTCCCTTATTTTCGATACAAACAATTAGTTACTAATCGAGCCATTACAAAAGGAAGGTAACTCTCAAATAGTCAAATATAGAGAGTCGCCAAATTCCAACGTTAATATTTAATAATAATAGAAATAAATGTAAATAGCGCGAGAGAGCTCTACAATATAATTTTTTTCTATAATATTACCGAACATATCCACTACGGGATGAGATAATAGTATAATAATAGTATAAATATACCTTCATTTTTATTCTACGTATTAAGATCCTTACATGGATATGTTAGACAAAATTCTTTGAATGAAAAGAGGCCTAAGGCCCAAGGATTCCTATGATGATAAAGCTAAAATTGAATAGCGCAAATTCTGAGGTTTCCAAATAAAAAAATGAATTTAAAGCCTCGTAAAATAATAATAAGATAGATAATAAGGCGTGTCACCGAGGCCGAAGATCAGTGAGGAATGCAGTATTTTCCGTATATACTTTGCCACACCCAGGGCAAGCATGACCATTGTCCGCAGGTGGTCGATTTAGATTTTCTTTTCGCCGTCTGCGTCTGTCCTCGGCAGCGGATTTTCTTTTGGTCTCAAATGTGTACCCGCGGCCTTCGTGAGTGACCGTAAAACAATACTAACACAAGTAATAACACCCAATATAAATTGACTCCTCCAATTATTTATAGTAAGTTAAATATATGTCCTTGAAGACTGAGCTCGATAAACATTTGCTTCTTAATAAAGGCGCTTCAAAAACTTTTCTCTATAAAGATGATACACATTTAATCAGGACAAGGCTCTGTACAAGGATCACAGCTAACCATGTTTGCAACATAGTATGCAAATTTAGATTACCGGTGTTTGAAGATTCAGTATGTGACTTGGTTGACCAATGACATTGACTTTTCAAATAACAGAAAGTATAAGGACCTCGTCTTGTTTTCCCTCATAAGGATTTCGTCTAATTTATTTGTTATCTGTCTTATGTATTGTTTGTCTTATGCATTGTCTGTCGTATTTGTTTCACGGACACATTATGTCACATGAGATACAGTGTGGCTCGATTAGGGTTAGGTCACATTCAACTTACCGGGGTGGGAGAGGGGGTTATCTTTATATTCTTGAATAAGTGTACGGGTACCTAGATACACCACTGATTTTGGGAACATGAGAGAAAGAGAGAGAGGGGGAGAGAGGGAGATTTACAAAGTCTAGATCTAATGACTAACTTTTAGTAGGTCTATACGTTCGCTTAACCAGGGCGGAAGAGCAGAATGGGGAGGGTATGGCATGTCCAGTTGTTTTTTAATCTAACATTCACTAGCTGAGAGAATTTTGAGAAAATCCTCTATAAGTTTTATAAAGGAGGTATAGTCTGTGTTTTTAAATAAAGTATTTTTAATGTTGTTTTTAAATTTCACAAGACTAGTGTGTGTATGTGTGGATAGTTTCACAAAGGTGATCTGCTCACATTGGAAACCTTTCTCTCTCTCTCTTTTTCTCTCTCTCTCTCCCTTTCTCTCTCTCTCTCTCTCTCTCTTTCTCTCTCTCTCTTTCTCTCCCGTTCTCTCTCTCTCTCTCTCCCTTTCTCTCTCTCTCTCTCTCTCCCTTTCTCTCTCTCTCTCTCTTTCTTTCTCTCTCTCTTTCTCTCTCTCTCTACCTTTCCCTCTCTCTCTCTCTTTCTTTCATTCTCTCTCTCTTTCTTTCTTTCTCTCTCTCTCTTTCTCTCTCTCTCTCTCTCTCTCTATGTGTGCGTATGAGTGAGTTTTGCATGCAATGTAAGTCTTAAGCTCTAGGGTCATCACCTCATGAAGAAAAAAAAAAGCCAAATGGCCAAAGAATCAAATCTCTTGTGCGTGGTCAGTGATTCAACAACATCCCCCACGTCCACCTCATCATCTGTCCAGAGCTTGAAACGCCAGGCGCAGAAAGTTTTTTGTCAAAATCCTTTAAATCTCTTAACAAATGCAAAATATGTCCATGCCTTGTATAATACAAGAGAAACTTATAAGAGTCGGTCACAAAAATATTGCCGAAAAAAAAAAAAGCACTTATCTTTTTTTTGTTCCTGGAGGAGGGATTTTCAATATTAGATTTAGAGTGCTTTAGATGTGTCGGTATATTTCCGAGGGTTAGGAAATGAAGAGATCCGACATGGCACGTCAAATTTCATTTTTTTTTTTATTTCTAGAGAAAACGAATTTGAGGAAAATGTTGAGACTGTATCGGCTTGATATTTTGAAATGCGGGACTTGAGTTTCAAAAAAACAAGCGTATTGATTTGGGTTGAAAAGCTTATTTGAGATAAATATAATACTGGAAAACTGACATGAAATTATCATAGGACATACCTCTCTTGTTTATTAGCGTCTTTCTCTCTCTCTCTCTCTCTCTCTCTCTCTCTCTCTCTCTCTCTCTCTCTCTCTCTCTCTCTCTCTACATGACCAAGTGATAAGAGACAGAACGTAAGTTTTATTTCCTAACTCTAACCATTTCAATCAATCCTTTGAGCTCCAATGTATCCTTTGAGAATATTTAACTTTCTTTTAGATAGTACATTGTTTTATTGCTGTGTGTGTGTGTTGTTTGTATTTTCTGACTATATGTCAAGTTTGGCGTGTGTGTGTGTTGTCTTGTGTGTGTTGTCTTGTGTGTGTTGTTTGTATTTTTTTCA
Source organism: Biomphalaria sudanica (assembly GCA_036873155.1). NCBI lineage: Eukaryota > Metazoa > Mollusca > Gastropoda > Planorbidae > Biomphalaria > Biomphalaria sudanica. Next base: position 185,601 of record JAZGLO010005573.1, on the reverse strand, counting down.
TTGTATGTCTAGTTGTGTGTGGTTGTGTGTGTGTCAGATGGTGTGTCTGTGTGCATGGTGAATGGTAGTGGGGAGTATGGTGGAGTGTAGACAGTAAGAATGTGTGTTTCTGTATTGTGTCGTGTGAGAGGTTGCTGTATATGCTTGGTTTGTGTTTACATGAATGTGTGTGTTCGTGTGTGTGCATGCTTTTGTCTGTATTGCGCGTGTTTGTTGTAGGTGTGGTCGTATGTGATTGGTCGTGTGTGTCTGGTGTATGTGATGCTGTGTGTGTGTGTGTCTGGTTGCATATGTATGCGTTGCTCTTTGTGTATGTTGTTTATATGAGTGTTCGTCACATGTGTCTGGTTGTGTGTCGTTGAGTTTGTGCGTATGATGTGTGTGAGTGTTCGCCCTATGTGTCTGGTTCTGTGTCGCTGAGTTTGTGCGTATGGTGTGTGTGATTGTTTGAGTTCGTCTGATTGTGTGTTTGAGTTATTTTGCTGTGAGTTTGGTTGTGTGTGAATGATTGCGTGTAGTCGTATGTAGGTGGTATCGAATGTCTGGTGTGTCACCGTGTGTGTAAAGTTGTGTGTTTGTGCAATTATATGCCCTCTACGTGTCTTACTATGCCTGTGTTGTGTTCTTCTGTTTGTTCGTCTGTCTGATAGTTGTATTTGTTTTAAATTAACTTTTATTTGATGAGACAAAATAGAAATTATATGTTTGTTTTTTCTTAAAGTAAAACACTTGCTTCCGCTTTAGATGTATTAAAACAGAAGAAATAAATGCGTTAATGTTCCGTATGGAATTACGAATGAGATATTCTTTGAGATAATTATGGATGGTATTTCACTCTCTAGAGGTCAAGTTACGAGATATCATTTAATATTATCTTCAAGCACATAAGTATACAAAAATGGTAGTATAAATCATCGGCGGTAATGATACAAAATGATGATCTACATTGACCGAGTATGTTTAGTCAATGACATATAGTGCTAAACAGTGGTAAAAAGTTGGATAATTATCTCCACATCTTATCTTATCTTATATAATACAGACGTTATTTTAAAAAAAATACGTCCTACGCGTCATGCATTTAGTCATGCATATTAACCAATGACCTAAATTCTTCCAAATCACTGGTTTTCCTGGCTAGCTCAGGCAACCCATTGTACGCTCTAATAGCACTAGGGAAGAAGGAGCATTTGTACAAATTTGTCCTAGCATATGGAACGAAGAATATACCTTTATCTTTGAGTCTTTCTGAGTATTTTATTGGATTTTGTTTTTGTATTTGAAGATTATGGTTCAGTGTTTTATGTATAATTGCTCCTTCACTTTTAAGCCTTCTATCCTGAAGGCTTTATGTATTTAGTGATTTTACTAAAGATGTTACTCAAATGTGAATATTCGTTTGTTATGAATCTCACTGCTCTATTTTGTGTCTGTTATACTGTACCTCTAGGTCTACCGACCCTAGCACACCAACTATAATCCATTAAACATTTTAATAGATGCTGGTTACATTATTTAAACAAAAAGCAATATATAGAATTTTAAAAAAATATAACCACATAACGAAATGTTGGGACGATACAGTGTAACATAAATAGAAAAGAAAAGATTGTGAGAGATTTTAAGAGATTTTGAGAGATTTACAACAAACTTTGTCAAAGACGTTACAATGAATGGTCAGCGATACGAACTGAATATATCTTATCTTCTTATCTTATATAATACAGACGTTACTTCAAAAGAGAAGATGATTACGTCCTACGCGTCATGCATTTAGTCATGCATATTAACCAATGACTTAAATTCTGCCAAGTCACTGGTTTTTCTGGCTAGCTCAGGCAACCCATTCCATGCTCTATTAGCACTAGGGAAGAAGGAGTATTTGTACAAATTTGTCCTAGCATATGGGACGAGGAATGTGCCTTTATTTTTGTGTCTTTCAGAGTATTTTATTAAATTTTGTTTTTGTATTTGAAGATCATGGTTCAGTGTTTTATGTATAATTGCTACTTTACTTTTGAGTCTTCTGTCCTGAAGGCTTTCTAAATTTAGTGATTTTACTAATGGTGTTACCCTAGTCAAATGTGAATATTCGTTTGTTATGAATCTCACTGCTCTATTTTGTGTTTGTTCCAGTTTCTTAATGTTTTCTTGAGTTGAGGGGTCCCACACGGTGGATGCATATTCTATTATTGGCCTAACCAAGGTTAAATAACATTTTAGTTTTATGTTCTTATTTGATTTATAAAAATTTCTTTTAATAAACCCTAATGCTTTGTTGGATATATTTATAGTTTCATCAATATGTGGATTCCATGACAGTTTTTCATTTATTATAACACCTAGGTATTTTGAGTTTTTAGTCTGTGTTACTGGTTTGCCATGAATAAGATAAGTGGAATTAATTTGTTTTAGTTTTTTTGTTACTCTTAACAACTGACATTTTTTCTGGGTGGAAAGACATGCTCCAATTTGATTCCCATTTCTGTAATTCATCTTATTCTCTTTGTAGAATATCTGTGTCTTGTTTTGTTTTTATTGTTCTATATATTATGCAATCGTTTGCAAATAATCTGACTTTTGTTCCTGAACTAATGCAATTTGGTAAATCATTTATGTAAATTAAAAATAGTAGTGGACCCAAGACTGTTCCTTGAGGTACACCAGAGTTTACTGTTATTGGTGTTGATTTAGAGCCATTTATTATTACAGTTTGTTCTCTCCCTATCAGAAAATCTTTAATATACTGATGCAGTGGACCGTTAATGCCGAAATATTTTAATTTTTTAAGCAAACTATGGTGGTGAACTTTGTCAAAAGCCTTGGAAAAATCTAGTAAGATAGCATCTATTTGTTCACTATTATCTAAACCGTTTGAAAAATCATCAATTAGTCCTATTAGTTGTGTTTCACATGATCTATATTTCCTAAAGCCATGTTGGTATGGGGTGAGGACATTATGTTTGTCTAAGTGGTTTATGATATTGCTACATATTATGTGTTCTAGTATTTTACATGTGATGCTGGTAAGTGATACTGGTCTGTAGTTTCCTGGATCAGATTTTTCTTCTTTTTTTAAATAGTGGGGTGACATTAGCTTCTTTCCAGTCCTGTGGTACTCTGCCCTGGTTAAGCGATGCCTGAAAGAGTATTTTGAACACTGGGGCTAGCTCATTGCTTAGTTCTTTGAGTAATCTAGCTGGAATACCATCAGGTCCAGACGCTTTATTTGGTTTGGTGTTGGCTAATAGGTTTTTAATTCCATTTTCTTGTACTACTAAATCTTCTATGTTGTCTACTTGGTTCAAATTAAGAAATATGTCTTTGTCTGCTGGGGCTGAGAATGCTGATGCAAAGTATTTGTTTAGGATGTTTGCTTTAGTTTCATTATCATTATGTATTATGTTATGTTCATATTTTAATGGCGCTATGCCTGTTGTTTCCATTTTCTTAGACTTAATGTATGACCATAGGTTTTTGTTGTTATCTTTAGATATTACATTGTTTATGTATTCACTCTGCAGCTGTCTACTTACTTTTTGGGTTAGGTGTTTAATTTTTATATACTTTTTGTAAACTCTCTCTGCCTTGGTTTCTTTAAATTTTCTATATAGGTTTTCCTTCTGTTTACAAAGCTTCTTTAATCTATTATTAAACCAGCATTTATTTATTTTGTTTGATGTGTATTTAGTTGGTATATGATTTTCTATAATGCTTTTAAGATGGTTTTTAATGAAATTCCAGAGGTCATCGACTGGTTGGTTAATGTCTTTTTCTAATAAGAATGTTTGTTGAAAGTTTAATGCAGCTTGGTGTAGTTGTGTTAGGTTACATTTATTCCAGAGTAAGATTTTTCTTTTGGGTTTTGTATTGGCTACTGCTTTTATCTGACTGTGTATTTTTATGATCTCATGGTCTGATAGACCAGGGATAATATCATAATCAACTACTAATCCAGGTCTGTTGGTTAAGAAGAGATCTAATGTGTTGTTTAATCTAGTTGAGAGTACAGTGGAACCTAATATTCATTCTATCTTATTTCCGCTTCTAAGTTGAACATTTGTTTAAAAAATACATTTTCGTTGCGCCCTCGCCATATAGCAGACCTGTTATATATTTTCCATTGTGATAAATGATATGATTTTTTAGTTAAAAATGTAAAAGACTAAAAAAACAAAGATTTAATGCTGCAGGGGTAAACGACTGTAAAGAAAATATGAAAAACATGCATATATGTAACCCTACCGGACCAAGTAAAACAAAGGTCGTTTGGGCCACTAGACGTCGCGAGTATGCAAAAAAAAAAAAAAACAACCTGAACATTCTCCTAACCGATGAACATACTTGCAACGTCTTTTCATCCCCCCACCTCTTGTGGTATTCAGGCGAGACCAAACCCTACAAGACATATTAGTACACACTAAACTCCACAACATTTCAAGTGAACCTGGCACTTGGCCATGTAAGCGACGTAATTGTCAGACCTGCAAACACACACTCGCCACCCCCACCATCACCTGTCCTAAAATGACCATCAAGATCTGTGACAAATTTCACTGTAATAGTGGAGGAGTCATATATGTTAAAATATGTTCAAGGTGTCAAATGATCTATATTGGAAACACAGGCAGGATCTTAAAAACACGACTCCAAGAACACCTTAGAGACATTCGTAACTTTGCAACTAAGCCCGTCTCTATCCATTTTAATAACACACATCATAGGGATACCACCGACCTCCTCGTCACTGCTATACAACAATGCAACGACAAAAACACCCGTCTGCAGATCGAAAACAAACTTATTTACATGTCAGGCACCCGCCAACCTAACGGGATCAACAACCAGCACACTTTTATTTAATAAGCGATGGGCACTAACACTACGGTACCCCTCCCTTTTCCCATTCATCTTTGCCTGACATCTCCGCCCCCTTCCGTTTTCCCGCGCTTTTACACCAGCGTAGCTCATTTCTTTTCTGTCTCGATAGAGAACAACATCGGACAGATAAGTTAACTTAAGACTATTTTGTGTTAATTGTTTGTCTTTTTTTGTTCGTTTTGTAGCTGATGAAGGACTCGTGGCCCAAACGTCATTTGTTTAACTTGGTCCGGCAGGGTTACAGAGTTGCATGTTTTTCGTATTTTCTATACAATTGTAAAAGATTGGAAATCTGATTCTGTAGTGCTAAATATAGCATACTTAAGAATACTTAAGAATACTTTAGCATACTTTATCATACTTCAGCATACTTTAGCATACCTTAGCATACTTTAGCATACCTTATAAAAATACATTTACAGAAATGCTCAACACTTCCTAACTACCTGTACACAATATAAACAAAAAAATCAAAACTATTTATTTATTGGAGATTTTCAACATAAACTAGCCAACGTCAAGAACGATAAGTCAGAGAGTACATACGCCAAATATTAGAACTAGACTCTGCCGAGCCGAATAGTGCACAGAAATAATCATATACTTTTAGATACCGTAGCCTATCAACACCCACTTTAGTTTGTACACTGGATACACCAAAATCTAGCTATTTATAGTTTTCCTCAATGAATGAAAATCTCTAATTCTTTTCTGCCTGAAACGAAAATTAACAATATAACTTTCAATTAGCTTTTATTCATTTCCTCCATTCTGTATATGAGCGTTTCCACACCACCAAGGAAGACCGACGACTCTTATAAATACTAGACTAGGATCATTGCATTGAAATGTCGTTCTTTCACTTTTATGGCTACACCATTAAATAACTTTCAAAAACTATCCCCGCACTGCAATGTGATTTCTTGTAAGACAAGTTCGCCATGTCCTTGACATCTTACCAAGTATTGGGAGTAGAGAAGTGGAAGCTGATCAGGAGGAGCACAATAATCTGCCAGATATTAATTAAATGAATATTTCATCCATTACGAATCCAATATAAAAATTATGAAGCAATAGAGAATTTTTAAAGTGTTTTAATTACAAAGGAAAAATAAAACGCTTCAAGATCTCTCATTACAAGTTTTTTCGTTTACAAAGCTTAGATCAACTCTGTCTATTCAATCTCGGATCAAGCTGAAATTTCTCGCAATTATTTCTTTTTCATGACAACACAAGAATCAATATAAAAAATTTAAACAATTAGTTAATAGCCTATCTGTAATTATTATTTTGTTTGGTATCTCGAACAAGGGAAGTAAACTGTATTTGACTTCAGACTGTATCTCTGTCTTTTGCATTGGATAGAATCTTTTTCATTGTCAGGCCCGTCCATTCTTTGATGTTCTCTTTCCATCGCTTTCTATATCTGCCTCTTCTTTGTACTGGTTCTGTTCACAGAAGGAAGGTCTTGGCGAGCCCTGAGGACCTTATAACGGGGCGCCCTGAGAATTCTGAAGTTAAGAATTCTTGGCTTCGTCGATATTCGAACCCGAGAACTCCCGGTTCGGAACCCAGGCGATTTACCACTCGGCAACCATTCCCTTATGAAACCATATACACAGATGTACGTATAGAGATTCTGGTGGTTTTTCTTTTTCATTTAGTTAAAAATTACGCTGCAATGGATTCACAACGACTTGGCAACGAACATTAGGTCTAAACAGCCCACAGGTTGTGACGCTGCATGTAAGTGTTCAGGCCTGCTATAACGGATGGTCTAGGCTAGAGCCGAGCTTCGTTAAATGGATACAAAATTGATTGTATTCCACTTACAGTGTCCACTGAGAAATGCTCTGATGATGTGGAAGATCTGAAGCAGTGCTGCCCTCTGACAGGGGATGAAGATCCTATTAGGGATGTCTCGGGCTTCGAATTTTTCTGCGAAGTCAGTTCTCATTATGGAACTTCTTTAATCCTGTGCACTCCCAAAGGAGCATAGGGCGCTACGACACCTCTCCATTGAACACGGTTCTGGGCAGCTTTCTTCATCTGCTCCCATGCCATTCCAGTATTCTCAACTTCACTGATGACTGACCTCTTCAAGTTTTGCTTGGGTCTGCCCACTTTCCTCTTTCCTTGTGGGTTCCAGTCAAGTGCCTGCCTTGCAACATTGGTAGCTGGTTTTCACAGGATGTGTCCTATGTAGCTCCACTTTCGCCTTTCTATCTTTGGCTATGGGCTTTTGCCTAGTTCTTTCCCACAAATTGACAGTAGTGTTGTAAATCTAAGGTAGACAACTCAACGAAAGGCAGGAGGTAATAATAGACGATGTATTTATTAAAGCTATCAACAACAAGTTAGATTTGGACTTCCGCTATAAAGTCACAGGGGGTAATGTCTTAAGTTCTAAGAGTCCTACTTAAAACTAGAACAGACCACCGACACACTTCCCAGTGTCGCTCCAGGTCTATCCATAATTTCAGCCGGATCCACAACTGTCCTTCTACCTGTCTCAACATGTCTTCTCCTACTTGTCTTGAATGGTGCTCTAATGCACACAATTAGCTCTGATGCGCACCACCAGCTCTGATGCGCACCATCAGCTCTAATGCGCACCATCAGCTCTAATGCGCACCATCAGCTCTAATGCGCATCATCAGCTCTAATGCGCACCATCAGCTCTGATGCGCACCATCAGTGTGGCGCGGGAGCGGAGTTACAACAGTAGTTATCTTTTCTGGCCACCTCATTCCTAATATCCGGCGTAGGCATCTGTTAACTCTTTCACTGTGAAGCAATTGAGTTTTTCTAAATGAACAAAGACCTGCAGGGTGGTTAGAGTTACTAAGACTATCGTAAAGTTAAAAAGTTTTATTATATAATTTAAAATTGTTTATTTTATTTTAAAAGGAAATAAGTCACCACCATAAGCGCTATGGAGGTGCGGTGGCTGAGCGGTAAAGCGCTCTGTTTTCGAATCGGGGACCAAGGCTGGAATCCTGGTGAAGACTGGAATTTTTAATTTCGGGATCTTCGGGCGCCTCTGAGTCCACCCAGCTGACATTAGTTTGGGAAAAGTAAAGGCGGTTGGTCGATGTGCTGGCCACTTGAGACCCTCGTTAACCGTGGGCCACTGAAACAGTTGACCTTTACATCATCTGCCATATAGTACACAAGGTCTGAAAGGGGAACTTTACAATCAGCGCTACAGAAACTACTCCCTATGAGTAACCCCGCACTAAATGAGTTAACTAAGGTCTTGAGCTCTTTCATATTTGTTTATACCTTAAAATGGGAACAAGAGTTGATGCATGGAAGAAAAAAAAATACGTGCTCAATGTTTTGTGTGTGTATGTCTTTATGAACGTGTGATTGTGTTTTTGTTTCTGTGTGTGCGTGCTTTATAGTGGCTGTGTTTGTGTGAGTTACTCATGTTTTTGTGTGTAAACCTGAATGTGTTTTTGTGTTGAACTTTAAGTCGGTGCGTGTTCGTGTTTTGTGTGGGTATAAGTGTGTCGTTTTTTTTTTTTTTTGCTTACTACTGCCTCAGTCAATTTAGGTATATAAAAGAATACGAACGGGTTGAAAACACGCGCACACACATTTCTAAACCCACATTCCGCTGCTTACCATCAACTCACACACACACACACACACAAATTCTATTGAAACAAGCCCCCATCATAAAACTGGCGATTTGCGTCGACTTACGGCCTGGACTCCGTGGATGAAGTGTTGTTTTCTTAGCCCCGAAGAATAGCTCAGGAATTTTACAAATCCGACTTGAAGAAACAAGAAAGAGCCTTTCGGTAGTTCTAATGAATTAAAAGCACACAGCGGCAAAGACTAGATACAGGGAGAAAGAGAGATAAGAGGGAACAGAGAAAGTAATATAAGAGAAAGTGAGTGAAAAGAAAGAGAAAAAAAAATTTGGGGAGAAAAAAGCTAGCTAAAGAGAAAGGAAGAAACAGATCAAGAAAAAAGAGAAAGAGACATTGAAATAACAGATGAAGAAAGAAAGAAAAAGAGAGAGAAAGAAAAAAAGAAAGAAAAAAGAGAAAGAAAAAAAGGGGAAAGAAAAAAAAGAGAGAAAAGAGAGAGAGAGAGAGAAGAGAAAAAAAAAGACATAAGACAGACCCTTTAAATGAAACAAAAATTGACTTAGCTGACTGAGATGTCATCTTAATGAAATTTATTTCACTATGTCTGACATAATAAGTTCAGATATTTTAGCCTGTCACTTTCTCAAGTCTGTGTCTCTATACTGTCACTATAAAATGTCTGTAGTATCTCACTTTACACTATCATTTGAATTGTCATAAGTCTTAAGTCTTTTTACTTCCGTTAGTATTAAATGACCAGATAGAATGTTTACTCTAATTTAATTCTAAAAATAATTTTTTTTTAAACTGTACGGAACAAGAGGCCGGCACGACTTAAAATACTGAAAAGAAGGGTCGATAACGGAACCCAAGGAGTCTCAAATGGGGACAAAATATTGCACCCCATAATGGGGTAAGGGAGGTTGTGTGGTTGAGCGGTAAAGTGCTTGGCTTCTAAACCGTTTGCCCCGGAATCGAATACTGAAGAAGACTAAGCTTTTTAATTTCAAGATCTTTGAGAGCCTCTAAGTCCACGCAGCTCTAATGGGTATCTCATATTAGTTGGGGAAAAGTAAAGGCGGTTGGTCGTTGTGCTGGCCACATGACACCCTCGTTAACCGTAGGCCACAGAAACAGATGACCTTTACGTCATCTGCCCAATAAGCCCACAAGATCTGAAAGAGGAACTTTAATGGGGAAAGGAGACCAACTTGAAAACCAAAGGTCTACTGAATATGAGTATTTTGTTTTAAACCAGGTGCTTTTATTTCAGCAAATTTCAAGATAACACCTCTCATCTCTGCCTGTGGTCCCGTTAGGGCTAGACCATTCGTTACAGGTGGCTGAACACAGACCTGCAACGTCACAACCTGTGGTCAGTTTAGACCAATAGCTCGTCGTACAGACCTGTGAATTGGCAACGAGCTATTGACCTAAACTGCCCACAGGTTGTGACGTTGCAGGTCAGTGCTCAGGCCTGCTATAACGATTGGCCTCGGCCAGGGGCACAGACGACTGACTAGCGTTCACCCAACGTCTTCGTTCTGGCAGAGTCTCTTCAACTGCCCCCGTGTTTTGCCCATCTGCTTACAAACCGCGGCGTCACTGATTCTTTTATTTTTTTGGGTGTTATTTATCACTGTTTAATAGTGATAGTAATAGTTACTTTTTTTTTTTTTTTTAATTGTAATTGATTTTTTATTGTTTCTTATTGATTACCTGTAACATGTTTTTGGTTACTGCTTATTGGATGGTGGCACTGTTAGTGGTTATGCAAAACTGAAGAGAATCATGTCTTTAATACCCAAGGTTTCCAAGGGCCAGTGATGTGGGGTTTACCTAATTTTGTAGGGCCAACAGTAAACTAGAGTGCAGTGTTTCCAGCACTACGTCGAGCCTGCTTTATTTTTGACCAATAAATATCCAAGCCTAACCATAAGTACGTGAACTAAAATCGGTGTTGCATTCCAAATTAATAAGAACTTGTTTCCGAAAGGATTTTAAAAAAATTATATTTTGTTAGTTCCTTCAGAAATAGAACATTATTACGTAATAGACAGGACGCCATGGGATGGCGCTGAGCTGTGTGCGAACCTGGGGTCATCGAGACAAAAGTGCTTTTGGTTTATTTTAGTATTTTTGTAGTAACATCAGTGTCTTATACACAACAGCGTGACAAAGATCAACGAGTGAGAAGTCGTCGTTATTAACTTTCTGACATACCTCCACAAATAACATAATATTAATGATAAATTATATTTCATAAAATCTGAATAAAAATTGGTTTAAGGCGAAATGAATAATTAACAAGGACTAAGAGGAGTACAGGCTTCCAAGTCATTGAAAACTTTTCTTCAGTTAAACTTGGGCACTTTTTTTTTTCTAAATCTCGTCTCTTATCCCGATTTTTTTTCCTCAGTTCGTGCAGACATCGTCACTAGGGGGCGCTTTGAACATGTTACACCGCCCAAGCAAACAGAGTTATTTTAAAAGTGTGGTTGAAATGTTCAGATAATGAGGTAGATTCTTGAAGCCGTTCAAGAATGAACTCACATCGCTGGTGAATCTGCGCTCCGAGGCAGGGATTGCCGAGACTGTGTACAAAATAAACAGGTCACAGACTTGAATGAAAGTGAGAAAAGCATTGCGTAGCGGACGGTGGGTGCCATATATGCAGGAGGATCCCTGTATTATTTGAAAATGAACCCTGGGTGTTCAGAGTGTCCTCCCCTTTCCAAGCGTTAAGAAAAGCCAGCTAGAGAAGGTAAGGAAAAAAAATCTCTTCAACAAAAAGTTAATAGGGGCTCCACGACGGATCCGCTGATGACTGAAATTCGTCTCGCGGATGAAACCTTAAATACGCTCGCCGCGGCTTTCACGAGCGCCAGGAGCACAAGCTGTCGAGTCTGTTCTATGTCTTCTGTGTACACACTCTTTTTGTCTGTCACAGACATCTTGAGACAGCCGCTATTGTGTGAGTGAAATGTAACGATGATAGTGGTTAGCAGAGATAATGGTGAACAGAGATAATGGTGAGCAGAGATAATGGTGAACAGAGATAATGGTGAGCAGAGATAATGGTGAACAGTGATAGCTCTAACGTTCATTTCTAGAATGAAACATGGACACTTAGACTTAGTCTGACTGCCCAGCAAAATCCATCCTACAAGATTCAATACCAGGTTAAGTAAGCCCAAAATATAATAATAACAAAGAAAGAGAGCCTACTATAGTAATATTAAGATTTTTTTTTTTAATATTTGAAATCGTGTAGACCAGTGATTGGCATACTACGGCCCGCGGGCACTCGGCCCGTGGAATTTGTTCATCCGGCCCGCTACTTGTTTGTAATATACATAAAAAAGTAAACGAAGTAAAAGCCTAAATATTAAACCAATACATTAAATAACAGAATTACTCTTAGAATTTCAGCTCTCTTTGTTTTTAAGGAAGAAACAAAGATGGAGAAACACAAAAATAACACACACAAACACACACACACAAAACAAAGATGAATATTCAGATAGACAGACGAGAAATGTGAGAGAAAGATGAAAAAACAAAACAAAAACAAAGAGTGAATTGAAAACTCGAGAGTGGGCAAGAGGCGTGGACAAAGAGTGAGATAGTGTCTGCACTAAGACAGAGAAGACACGCCTTGAGTCTTTAAAGTCGGAATTATTTCCTTCCACAGCACTTAATCTGTCCCCCCCCCCCCCCGATTTTTTTTTCCAAGGAGTTTTTTTTTTTATAAACATTTTTTTCTTTGTTTTTCTAGAAAATCAACCCCCTAGTATTCAAAGTGTAATGGAATTAAGCCGCCTGGATTGGAGGTCCGAACACTGGACCGATTCTTTTTTTTTTTTTTTGGGGGGGGGGGGGGTAGCGCACGGAAAGACGGACGCCTGGAATTGGATTTGATGGGATAGGAACCAAATTAAAGCGTCTAGTGATCGAAAGAGGGAAAGAGAGAGGAAGGAGATTCTCGGGACGACAGCCGACCACTCGCTCACTCTTTGCCACATTTACCCGAGATGGTACTGTCCACTCCTGCCTGTCCCAGTGGACATTTCATTGTTGTCCTTTTGTCGAGAAACACGATTAAAAAAACGGGAGATCCCCCCCCCCCCCCCCGGATGCGATCACGCTGGGGTATGCTGGGAGCATATTATGTCCACATTCCTTTTTTTTTTCCCTTTCAAGTGCTTTCTTTTTTTCTCTATTCTAGATAAAAAACACTTGAGCCGATTTCTTGACAATAAAATTAAGTAAATGGAGAAACGACCCAAAACCAAGCACAAACTTTTATACAAAGTTCTCAGAAGAAAACATCTCAGCAAATATAGAATTTTAATATGCATCCCTTAAAAATACAACTATACTTTCTAGAAGCGAACCTTAGGTGACTGCTAGTGCACAAGTAAGAGAGAACATTAATCCGCAGTGAGACTGTTGATGTTAGGCTTTCAGTGGAGTAACATTGATAGCTGTAGCAAATGTGACTGTCCTCATTTTTTAATTAAATTGCAACTGGTGAAGATATTGGGGTTGAAATGGTTTGCGTACAAGTACTTCCATAAAGCATATATGTGATTTGTCTGTTAGTAATACGAACTCTTGAAGAGTAAAACTACACGTACAGACAGATGCATATACAATCGTCTGATTATAATTACTTGTTCAATAGACATTTACGGCTCATATCATTATTATTTTAGCTTTTATATAGCGCTAATTTCATGCTTATAGCATGCTCATAGCGCTATTGGTCCAATATCATTTGTGGACCAGTGGGGGTGGGAGGGGGTATCTAGGAGTTGGTTTTCCGTGCTGCCTTTAGGCGCTCAGTAAACGCAACTCTGCCCGAGTCGGGTGTCGAACCACGAGCCCCCTTTTAGGTAGCCTAAGCCATGCCAAGTTCAAGCGCACTTGGCCTCTCAACCACGCTTCCCATTTCTATATATATATATATATGTATATTCTTTTTTTTTTTTTTTTTTTTTTTTAATTTACATATTAAACATTGTCTTGTGCTTCCTCTTCCAGATTTAATTTCTTTCAAAGATTTAGTTCCTTGTCGTCTGCTTCTTGTTTACGGATGTGTTTACTAAAACAATACTGAGTAAACTCAACAAAACAACCTTCCCCAAAAATACAGTATTATCCCTGTAGTTTATTTACTGTACTGAATTCGGATACTGCATTTCCATACTAATTCTAGTTTGTCTGGAATTACATGTACAAGGGAACGCCTTTTTAGTACAATGTAATATCTTCATTATCCTGTTGATTGCTCATTATTCACAGTTTTAGGGTAAATCTGTACTAACAACTGTGATCGCAATAGTAAATTTAACAGCTCTTTGACTAGTGTTACATAATGTACATGTCTAGTTAACCCTTTAAACGCGTGTAGTAGTTTAGCCTCTAAACATCAGATTGTAATTCCATTTTGTATGCGCTCATTGTTAAACAGATCAGCACTTTAAGGGTTAAGGATATTCAGTTTTGCCTTGTATTATATAACAATGTAAAACAATGGTAACAATGTATAACACGTCTCTTAATGTAATGGTACGGTTATTATGCTGCTTTTCAATGTTTGGTCTTCACTGTTTGTTTAGTAATTTATGTTCTGGACAAAACATCGCAATGACATTCAACTGACCTCCGCAGTTGAAAATTTTCCTGACGACTGTAGTGGTCAGCACGCGGCGTCTCAAGAAGTCAGCAATCTGGCCTCCAATGGGGACAATGATGGCCATCACCAGATGTGGAAGTGCGGACAGGGTGCCACTCTGGAACAAAACAGACAAACTATTGTACACAACCTTTATTTGTACTAGTCATATTTACTCAAAACTCTCCAATAGTGGACTGAATTAGTGGTCATTTGATACAGGACTCAACCCTTGTTTACCTGGGTTTATTTGGAGGCACGGTGGCTGAGCGGTAAAGCACTTGACTTCCGAACCGGGGTCCGGGGTTCGAATCCTGATGAAGACTTGGATTTTTAATTTCGGGATCTTCGGGCGCCCCTGAGTCCACCCAGCTCTAATGGGTACCTGACATTAGTTGGGGAAAAGTAAAGGCGGTTGGTCGTTGCGCTCGCCTCATGACACCTTCGTGTCTGAAAGGGGGACTTTACTTTTTTTTTTTTTTACTTGGGTTTCTATTTCAACTTTTCAATTTCAATTTGTCTTTGTAGGAAAAACACTTGCTTATTTACCCTCGAAATGTCGACTTCGTCTAACCAGTGGTGGTCACATTGAGTACTTGTAAAAGTAGGAACTACACATTTTAATTTATATACTACACTTACGTCAGCTAAGTATCTCTTTTAAAAATAATTTATGAAATATAGCGCAATGGTTTTGGAGCATTCTTTATGAGTGTAATATACTAAATCAATTCCTAACCTTAGAAACAAGGCTTTATTTCAATACAACACGACTGATACACACAATAACACAGTACAGACTTGTCACGGTTCACAGACTACGATAATGCGAACACGATTACAAATACTAGCACGATTACAAGCACGGGTAACACACAAGTTCATTTAACGATCACTCCAATGAGCTACCATTAAGTCTTGCTGTGAATTTGTAAAATTGCCATCATTTTCAGAATTTTAAATTTGGTATTTTTAGCAAATAGCAACATTTTGAGAAGATGTGAAAATGTCTTTTGAAAATTTCTATACTAGAACTAAAGATCCAAAGATCCCAGTCTTCACCAGGATTCGAAACCCTCATAACGAACGAATATTCACATTTGACTAGAGTAACACCTTTAGTAAAATCACTAAATTTAGAAAGCCTTCAGGACAGAAGACACAAAAGTAAAGTAGCAACTATACATAAAACACTGAACCAAAATCTTCAAATACAAAAACAAAATTTAATAAAATACTCTGAAAGACACAAAGATAAAGGCACATTCCTCGTCCCATATGCTAGGACAAATTTGTACAAATACTCCTTCTTCCCTAGTGCTATTAGGGCATGGAATGGGTTACCTGAGCTAGCCTGGAAATCCAGTGACTTGGCAGAATTTAAGTCATTAGTTAATATGCATGACTAAATGCATGACGCGTAGGACGTAATCATCTTCTTTTTTGAAGTAACGTCTGTATTATATAAGATAAGAAGATCTATACATATAATATGTTAGATTGGTGACCCTGTCTTTCAAAAATGCCCGAACAAGACAGAGGCCCGAACAAGACACTGGCCACAAAACACCTCTATCGAAAGAAAACTGTATGAATAGCTCCCTGATTTGAAAACCACTGCGCAGTTCATCTCATATATTGGTCAAGTCATCTGAACGCTCCAACATAACATTGAGAACGAGGAAGAAGAATAAGAATGTTAAGGTCTGTGACTAGAACATATCGTATAGAATACTCAAGTCAACTAGATGGCATCAGCAATCTTAATCTCTGTAATCATTGATATATTAGCATTTGAAAATTTAGCACAAAAGCCTAGGAGATTCAGTTCCAACAATGCATAACGTTTTAATATGCTCAAGACTGAAGACATCAAAGCACGAGCTCTTCGAGCTCAACACGTCAAGGGGTCAATACATTAAGCTATTTGAGACTCACCTCGTCAATCTTAAAGCCAAACACTTCCTCAAAGTAAGCAGGCTGGGATATGATAAGTAGATAGAAGGTCCACGATCTGCAGAAGTTGGCCACCATAATGGCCCACACCGGCATGGAGGTGAAAAAAGCCACCCATGGCGTCCCGATGTTCTGTTAGACAAATAACAAAACAGTATTGTTTATATTTATTTAAATAGAAAATTGTTAACCGAATGTGATACTAAAAATGTGTAATTAGTTTTCTTTTAGAGGCCCCAGAAAGGGGGAAAAGACGCTATTAGTTGAGTGTCGAATGTCTGTCCGTCCGTCCGTCCCTGCTGAGTCACATTTTGTAAGCTCTTCCGTTTAGAACACAAATAGTTTCCATATTTGGGAAGCATTAGACTTTGACCCTATAACCTATAGTCATTTACCACGCATTGAGATATTGTTAAACTTACAGTTTGTTTTATCTTTATTAAGTACGCCATAGTTCAGTTCGATCTAGCGTCCTTGACATTGTCTAGTTTCAAGTGAAACTCTCCAATACATGCTGATTCAGTCACATCCATGCATGGTTTGAAAAGACCACAAGCAGACAATGGCTTTGTCTGGTTCCGACACAAGCTGGGACTATGCATTTCCCGCTAAAATATTGGAATCTGGGTTTTGTTAAATATAAAGCTACATTTAAAATGTGTTTGCTTAATTGTATTGCCTTTTATTTAAACACTACCCAACCCGTTCACGTTGATGGAATGCCAGCGTTCAATTCTTTGTTATATGTCGTTCACTCTTTATTAATACCTAATCATTAAGAATGGTCGCCGATTATTTTTATATCTATACTGTCTATAAAAGTGGGATGTGTCGCGTGGCTACGGCTTGGACAACAATGGGGCTCGAGCTAGAATCCCGAGTTGTTTTAGCTGAGCCCCTAAAGGTAGTACGGAAAACGTCCAGATATCCACCCCCCCCCCAACTAGTTCACAAAAGAGACAGGACCATGACGCTCTGAGCATGCTATAAGCTTGGAAAGAATCGCTCTATAAAACAATTTTTAACACGTATCAATAGGACAATCTTATGCTCTACTACAGGGGTTCTCAACCTGTATGTAGAGACTTCTTTGGCGGGGGGGGTTTCCAAATACCCTTTGTCAGGGGTCGCCTAAGACCATCGAAAATTTGGGTTTTCGGGTATTTGTCATCGGAAATTTGGGTTTTTTAGGTATTTGTCATAGGAAATTTGAGTTTTTGGGGTATTTGTCATCGGAAATTCGTTGTTTTTTTTTGGTATTTGTCATCGGAAATTTGTTTTTTTGGGGGGATATTTGTCATCGGAAATTTGTTTTTTTTGGGGGGATATTTGTCATCGGAAATTGTGGGTTTTTTAAGGGGGGGGGGGTTGTCATCGGAATTATTTTTTTTTTGGGTATTTGTCATCTGAAATTTGGGTTTTTGGTCGTTTCTAACGTTTCTAGAATATTTGTACCATAACTGGTATACGTTTTCATTTCTGATAACAAAACAAAGGGACATTACTAAGATTGTTTGCAAATTATTAAACGACCGACTTTGAGTTAGTGAGTGTAACATCATTGTTTGAAGGTAGAAATGCAATTTTTTTTAAAGATAATTACTACTTTGTAATGAGTTTGATGCATTCAACGTGTTCTCGTGGGTGTCGACAGGGAAAGTTCTAAAAAAATACTTTTTAATCTTAGTGAAGAAGTTGTTTTTATTCTTCAGAAAGCAAAAATAAAACAAAATAGCCGACCTGGTAGATAATTTTTATACGTTCAATAATATTTTTATAACGTAAGAATCAAATACACTGTGTCTCGATTTGTCTGAAAAGATCCGTTTGTCCAAATGAAACTTCAACTTTGGCAAACAAAACTGGATGAAAATAAAGCATATCTTGTCAACTTTATCTGCTTTCTATGAGGAAAAATGGCATTGAATCCGACAGACCGACTACAGCTGTAATATATGTTAAAAAAACATTTGCACTAGCGTGCGAGTGAAATTTCCCCAAACTTCCATATCTACGTCACATCCTGTTTACATTTTCTAGACGTCAAAGTTGAAGATGATCCGGAGACCGAAAGAGTTTATTGAGCTCACCAAAAGCGATGCAGCTAAAAATGATTGCTTTTCAATGTTGTTACACTATTCTGGATCACGTGTTTGCAGTCATAGCCCACTTTGAGATAGTGTTGCGGGCTCTTCATCCATTTCTAACAATAAGCTTATATCTTTGCGAAGCAGGGTTTTCCAGCCTGTTAGTTATGAAGTTTAAATAAAGAAGTAGACTTGATGCTGATGATGGCATTCATTGTGCTCTTACAAAGATTCCCACAAGAGTCCAAACTTCGCACTAACATATGTACAAATGTGTAGTAATGTAGTTGACCTTATTTGATATCATCCTCCATGCTTCGTCGTACTTTTGCAATGGGCCTTATTCACCAATCGTAAACCATTTAGCCACGTGATTCTCTCTCTCTTTTATACAAATTACGTAATACACACAGTCTGTCACGTGATAGTTTTTTTCCGTTGTTCTATCAATATTATCACGTGGCTAAATGTTGTTTGTTTACGAATGGTGAATGAGGACAATTGTCACCATGGGCGTAGCCAGGGGGGGTTCTTGGGGTTCAACCCCCCCCCCCCCCCAAAATGAACCCCCCCCCTGCGGGGGGGGATCGGAATTTAGTGAATGATTTTTTGCTTTGATTTTGTTTATTTTAGGTGAGATTTTAATACTAAACCATCACTTGCCCCAGCACAGCCAAGGGCTTTTGAGTTTAAAACCCCCTACCAGGAGTTTTGAGTTTAGAACCCCCTACAAGGGGTTTTGAGTTTAAAACTCCCTACAAGGGGTTTTGAGTTTAAAACCCCCTTCCAGAGGTTTTGAGTTTAAAACCCCCTACCAGGGGGGTTTGACTTTAAACCCTCCTTCAGCGGGGTTTGAAGGTAAAAAATACCTCTTTAATATTAAAAACAAAGCAAATTATACACTCAATCATTTCTTCGTGCTCCCTCCACAGTACCTTGTAGAATGACTTTCGATAGTGAGTCATGTCTTACATTATGACCAAACCAGCTAAACAACCAACTTTCATTACCATATGCTAGTTAATACCTAAGTATAGTACTTATACATAATGCTAATGGGAGAGACTCTACGGTCAGACTCACAACACAGTTGAATTAAATGTCCTTCTCCATGGGTCTGGGTTTAAATAAGGTTAAGACGGTCAGGAAGTTGGTATGAAACGGACTGCAAGGTCGATGGATGGGATGTACCCACTGAAAAGTGTACGACATCCTAGTGATAAATGGCTGAGTGGTAAAGAGCTTGGGTTCTTAACTGAAGTGTCTAGGGTTCGAATCTCGGGGAAGATTAGGATTTTGAATTTTGGGATGCTTAGGACGCCCTAGAGTCCACCCAACTCTTAAGGTACCTGGCTTAAGTTGGGAAAGTAATGGCGGGGTTGGTCGTTGTGCTGGCCACACGTCGTCGGCCATACAAACAGATGACCTTTACATCATCTGCCCTATAGATCGCAAGGTCTGAAACGGTAACCTTTTTTTACTCTTAGTATATATAAATAGCGTTAATGGTATATTAATGGTGCTGAAAATAAATTTATGCTTTAAAAGGTATATGCATAAGGCTATAAAGGGTGCTTACAGTACTAAAGGCATATAAATAGTACTAAAAATATATGTGTAATACTAAAAGTCAATATTTGACCTTCATGGACATTGAGGTTGTTTCCCCTATACTTGTCTCAATATAGACCCTCTCCTCTTCTGTGATGGTCGGGTGAGTGGAGGGCTTCTCGTAGGACAGGAACCACCAGGCCACTGACCAGATGGCTCCAAGAACACCTGCAAAATAAATAATAAAAAAAAAGAGAAATTAGGTCAGGTAAGAATATATGACAAAACAAGCCAAAGTAAACAAGATTACATTTTTTTAGAAAACAAAGCTTATCTAAGGTAAAGAACCGCTAATTACTGCTATTTATCTAAAAAATGACAGTGCTTAGCTCTCTTTCTGCCACACACATAAAACAAAATTAATTAAATAGTACTAATTGATTAACTATTATGTTGATTTTTTTATTGATTCGTGTATTTTCATCGACTACGAATACTTATGCACAATTTCAACTTGTTCTGAGAATGTAAAGTGAGAAAAAAAACGTGTCAGAATGAATATGGGGAATAAATCCATATATACATCCACATCTCTCTTTAAGCAGCAGCTATCCCCTTATTTCAATATCAAACAAAATAATCAATCACCAATAATTAAATAACTAATTTTTTTATTGATTCGTATCTTGTCAGGTACAATGAATAATTGTGCAAAGTTTTAACCTGGTCAGAGAATGGGAAACGGTAGAAATGATACATGTTCAAACTTTTTACCAGACTGTAATAAACATAAAGATAAGAGAGTCGAGAACCATGTCTGTATAGTATGGCTTTAATACACTGAATGACTACACAACACACATTTCGTGAACACATTCTCACGGACGAGTTACAAGCAACTGTAAACATAAGAACGACAACTTTCATAACATTCACCACCGGTTCAAATAATGCTAACTAGTATTATAAACAATAGAAGAATTAAGTAAGTGCAGAATAATAATAGAGATTCAAGTAAACAAACAATGTAGAATAGCATGACATAATGTAACATGTTGATATAAGTAAGTGTAAATCAAATAGCTTATTAAAATATATCATGATAGATCAAATAGATCAAATATCTCATTAAACGCAAGTCAGCAAAACCAAATGAAAGTAGTAAAATAAACAAATGTCATTTTGGAGACAAAACTGAATGTCAAAGTAAGAGTTCTAGTAAGCTGATGAGCTTTTACACTTTGTAGTTGGGCCTAGTTCTCCTTACTCTAAGATTGTATGTATGTGTAGTTTCATCTGCTTGAGTTTCGGACAGTCTGGCTATGTCTTCAGTGGTGCTGGTGGTTTCTTCAGACATGATAGAATCAGTAGGTTGATTCCTGGGAGGTGAGCTTTGGATGGGGCAGCCAATATCAAGCTCTGTTCTACTCTGATTCTCATTTTCTATAACTTTTTGTTCCTCCCTAGGGGCTAACATTCGTAATGAGACAGTTTCCTCTCGACCGTTTGGTGTTCGGATTACAGCGTACTGAGGGTTGCATGTTACCAAATCAACTTCCTCTGTTATGGGATCGTATTTAGATGATCTAACGTTCTTCTTCAGCAGGACAGGACCAGGACTGGTCAACCATGTTGGCAAGGATGTCCCGGAACCACTTCTTTGGTTGAACCCAAGAAATCGTTCATGTGGTGTCCTGTTAGTTGCAGTGCATAGTAATGACCGGATGGATTGCAGAGCATCATTTAGTACTAGTTCCCATTTAGCTATGTCCAATTCCTTAGAATGTAGAGCCAAGGTGATGGCTTTCCATAAAGTCCCGTTAAGCTTCTCTATTTGTCCGTTTCCTCTCGGACTGTAAGGGGTCGTTCTACTGGTTGCAATTCCTCTCTCGTGGAGGAAATGCTGCACCTCTGTAGACATAAACGAAGTTCCCCTGTCAGTGTGGACGTACGCTGGAAATCCAAATATTGCGAATAAATCATTGAGACATTTAACAACCGTAGAGGAAGACATATCGGGACATGCAAATGCAAATGGGAATCTAGAGAATTCATCTATAATGGTAAATAGATATCTATTTCTTGAAACAGTAGGGAGAGGTCCCTTGAAATCCATACTAATTCTCTCAAAAGGTTGAGTTGCTTTAATCAGTTCTCCGGTCGGCTGTCGAAAAAAACGGGGTTTTAGTTCTGCACAAGCTTGACATTGTTCTATTACAGTTCTGACGTCATCACAGGAAAATGGAAGATTTTTAGTCCTTACGTAGTGCAATAGTCGAGTAACGCCCGGGTGGCAAAGACTAGTGTGCAGCAATTTAAGGTCATTGCGAGTGATGGCAGATAGATAGTTTCTGGTAAGTGTATCAGCTACAGTGTTCTGCTTGCCAGGGCGATAGATGACGTCATAGTGGAAACACGAGAGTTCTAGTTTCCACCTCTGGATTTTTTCATTTTTAATTTTTCCTTTGTTTGACCTGTTATACATGAAAGAGACAGATCGCTGATCCGTAACAAGTGTGAACGCTTTACCAACTAAGAAATGTTTCCATTTCCTCAACGACTCAACAATGGCATATGCTTCTTTCTCAACTGAAGAATGTTTTCTTTCACTTTTTGTTAATGAGCGAGAGAAGAAAGCAACGGGCCGGCCATCTTGGTTGAGGGTAGCCGCAATGGCTATATCAGAAGCATCCGTCTCAACGGTTAAAGGGCGATTCGGATCAATAGTATATACGGCGGCTTTTTCAAGCTCATTTTTCAAACTTTCAAATGTTCTTTTGACTTCTTCGGAGACAGGAAATTGTTGATTTCTTGTTAACAGGCTTATTTTTGTTGAGAAGTTAGGTATCCACTGTGAGTAGTAAGCCAGAAGACCCACTACTCGTTTCTGTTCATGAATGTTCACTGGTACGGGTAATACCCTTAGAGCGCGAAATCTCTCAGGATCCGGCTTAAGTTGTCCTTTGGAAATCTCGTATCCTAACAGTCTCACTTTAGCAGTGCTAATTTCACTTTTTGTTTCATTAAGGGTGATTCCATACTTTTGAGCACTATCAAGAAATCGCTGTAGGTTTCGGTCGTGTGATTCAGAGTCCATACCGCAGATGGTCACATTGTCCACATAAGCAAAAGTGTCAGTGAGTCGTTCGTCTTCGATGATTTTGTCAATCGTACGCTGAAAACAGGCGACTCCATTCGTAACGCCAAACGGAATCCGACGGAATTGATACAGTTTCCCACATGCTTCGAAGGCTGTGAACGACCTTTCCTCTTCTTTTATAGGAATCTGATGGTATGCACTTTTCAGGTCTAAAGTGCTATATACAGAGTATTGCGAAATCTTCTCAGCCAGTTCGTCAATTCTGGGCATAGGGTAGGCGTCTAGTAGAGTGAATCGGTTTATGGTTTGGCTGTAGTCCACAACCATTCTTTTCTTATGTCTGTCATTTGTTGTGACTAGGACTTGTGCACGCCAGGGAGATTTAAATGGTTCAATAATTTCATCCTTTATTAGTTGTTGAATTTCCTTCTCTATAAACTTTCTATCTGGAACTGAGTATCTGCGAGACCTTGTAGCCACTGGGGTACAGTTTGGTGACAGATTACTAAATAGGCTAGGAACCTCTACCTTCGCTGGCTGGAGAGTACTCAGGCATAATGATGGTTTCTGACCATCGAAAGGAATAAACAAGTTTTGGTGCAAACTTATAAAGTCAAGTCCAAGTATTACGTCAGAGCATAAATTGTCTAGTAGAGAAAGTCTAACTCCCTCGTATCGTTCATTTTTGAGACGTATGTTAGCGTAGATATGTTCTTGAGTGATCCGAGATAGATGGGTGGAAGCCATAAAGATTCTGTTGCCTGAGGAACATGTCTGCCATTTGTGCTTCTTAGCGATGTGCGTTGAAATATAGCTTTCACAGCTCCCAGTGTCTACTAGGGCTTTCAATGACACGTTGTTGATGCAAATTGGTATTGTAGATTTGTTTAAATTCAAAGGCTGCATAGTAGCAATAGCCGAAACTGTTGAAGATCTAGATTTGCAAACTCTTTGAAAGTGACCCTTTTTGAAGCACTGATTGCATGTCACTTCCCTTGCAGGGCATTGAGAGCGGGGATGCTTAACCCTGCCGCAAAAGTAACACTTCCTAGCTAATGCATTTATTTCATGTATGTGTGAATTGCTTGCACTTTGAGGAATCGTTACGTTTGGCAAGGGTGAGGCCGAAGAATTGGTGAGAGTAGTTGCCGCGCAATTAGTTTCCGGCTGTGATGATTTATACTGTAATGAGTGCTGATTAGCATGTTCTAGTAAGCGAGCCTCCTCGAAGGCGTCCTTTAAACTCAAAACAGTCTTTTCGAGTAGACGTTTTCGAATGCTGTTGGACACTAGTCCATTGATAAACGAATCTCTAATAGCCTCTTCTCGGTGTTGTTCAGCAGTCACCGCTTTGAAGTTGCAATCTTTGGAAAGAATTCTTAATTTCTGCACGTAGGCGTCTATCGTTTGACCTTGCTCTTGTTTGCAAGTAGCTAACCTGTGCCTAGCAAACACCTCATTCTTTGGTTGAATGTAGATGCCATTTAGAGTCTGGATAGCTTCATGAAATGTCTCTTTATCAAGTATCATTTGATATACAGCAGGAGAGAGATAGTTTATCAGTAGTTTCTTAGTATCAAGATTGTCTACTGATATTACCGATATAAAATTTTTAAACGTTTCATACCAGTGCTGCCAATGCTCTGCTGCTTGAGGTGCTGTGGGCTCGATGTCAAACTTCTCTGGGCGAAATATCCTATCCATTTCGAAATTCTAACAACTTCACAGTTTTGGATTCAGTGTATTAAATTGTAATAAACATAAAGATAAGAGAGTCGAGAACCATGTCTGTATAGCATGGCTTTAATACACTGAATGACTACACAATACACATTTCGTGAACACATTCTTACGGACGAGTTACAAGCACATGTAAACATAAGAACGACAACCGATACAGAGTATAATTTTCATAACACAGACGGACAGAGAAAAAGACAGACAGAAAGAGTGAGCTGATAGACGTTTTGTAAAAACACAAAAACTTCGTCGATATGTCATGAAACACACAGGACGTGTGAGGTAGTCATGATGGCCCGTGGTTTGAAACTGTTTTCATTGATGATGTTTTGGTCAAGATGCCAAACTATACTTAATCAAATCTTTACAAATACAGATTAAGACTAATTAAGCCAGTGGCACATTAATTGAGACTGAACACAAAAAAAAAGGAGAAACGGTTCTTTAGTGCTCATTCCCCTTTCTATAATAGCGCCCTCAAGGAATAATGCAAATTACACTACACATTATTGAAGCTAAGTGCCAGGCCAAGGAACCAGCGGAATGTGTTAGAGGTACTTAATATGCATACCAGTTGAACTTTGAACTTCCGGTCACATCTTGGTCGCATTGGGTACATGTTTGACCCACCCATCACACAAAGAATTGGTACAGAGTATTAAGTTCAAATTGTTTGGTTATGTTTGGTTATGTTTGGTTATGTTTGGTTATGTCTATATTTCTGCTAACCAGGGGCGAAAGTCTTTATGGACATGTGGGCAAATGCCGGTGGGCAGGTACACAATGGGCAGGTGCTGAATGAGTCACTTTGAATGACAGTGTGTTCCACGAACGTGATAGACTTTCGCATTGTAGATCTTTATTAAGCAGTTTTAAAAACAGTTACCTAGTGATTCTATTTAGATTAATAGAGTTGTCTGTTACTGTAGATGTTTTGAGCAATTAACTTAAGACTCAAAGTTTATCTAAAAAAAAAAGCAATGTTCCCATTTCAGACCTTGTGGTCTATAGGGCAGATGATGTAAAGGTCATCTGATTCTGTGGCCTACGGTTAACTAGGCCAGCACAACGACCAACCGCATTTACTTGTCAGGTACCCATTAGAGCTGGGTGGACTCAGAGGCGCCCAAGGATCCCGAAATAAAAATGTCAGTCTTAACCAGGAATCGAATCCGGATCCCCGGTTCAGAAGCCAAGCGCTTTACCACTCAGCCACCGCGCCTCCTAAGGTTTATCTACATGTACAAATTAAATACTCTACATAAACTGATGTTTGCATACGTGTGTTCACTTTACGTTGCCTTAACAAACTTCAATTATTATAAGGGTAGGTACCGATAGATGCGCAACATGTGGCAAGCAATTAGTATGGTAATACAAGGCCCATTTAGACAGCCAGTCCGCACTGCTGTGAACCGTGAATGTTTGTAACACATGGCTTCCTTTTTAAGAAAATCATTCGTTATAGACGCCTCGACAAGTTTTTTAATGGAGAAAAACTGTGTATTATACCTCTCACCTAGATTTCTCAGGGGTGTTTGGCTTCTAAACCTGGACCTCTCGAGTCGAATCTCGGTTTAAACTGGGTTTTGAACTGTTGGATTTTTAGGGATTCCACTGAGTCCAGCCAACTCTACTTTGAGAAAGTAAAATCGGTTGGTCGTTGTTCTGTCGACATGACACACTTGTGAACCGTCGGCCATAGAAACCAATGACCTTTACATCATCTGCCCTATAACTCGCATGGTCTGAAAGGTGTAGCTTAACTTTTATCAATAGGATGGGCGTTCTTGAATACTCAATAAAAAAGTAATATATTTTTAATATTTTAATTCAATTAGTAATAAAAGTAAAGTGTTTTAAGCCACATTCCCTAAACGCCGTAAGGTTTTTGTTGAATTTAATTTACTTTCTTCCTGAATCTACCATTAAATCCCAACGTCACTTCCTGTCTTCCAGCGGCCTGTTAGTTGCACAGACTTGATATTAACAACTTATCCCCCTTGTTTTTTTTTTTCTCCGGCGAGATAAACTATTCAAGGGGACGAGGTCAAACGCTCACTTTATTCGACATGCATCATAATATTGTGTTGGCCTCTCGATGGCCAACGTGTGCCCGCACGCAAAGATAAGATTTATTGGCCACCGAGATCGAAATTAATGCGAAACGAAAAGAAAAAAAACGAACCCAATGATAAATTGGTAGAAACTTTTCGTCCAGTATTGTGAGGAAAGTCCTTAACGAATTTGTCTCCGTTATATAATTTTCGAGCGGCGGAAAGGGATAAAAAATTATGGGCGTGGAGGGAAGGGAAAGGGGGGGGGGGGCGCCAACATCAATTGCCATTTTGTTGTTGCAGTGTCACGAACACAGATATGGGTAACATCAACCAGACCATGGGGCGAAAGGGTGCGGGGGAGGATTTACTCACGCACGCTCTAGTACGGGTATTCTCTTGTATGGCTTTAGGAGTGCGCATGTATTTATGTGTGAGTGATTATGAGTGAAACTTCGAGTGTATCCAATACAAGCTTGGATATACTACAACTGGAGACTATAAACGTTGCATACAAGTTCCATATGGTGGTGAGCTCAAGCCTGTCCCATTCACTTAATCTGCAATTTCAGAGGACCGATGACCACGAGGAATGTCTGGATCTTGTCACGCGATGCATAGTTTAGTTCTTTTTTTTTCTCTTCTTTTTTTTCTCTCAGAAAATTGTTCCGTTTTTATTCTCTTCACTTTTTTGGCTTTGTTATAATTTGATCGATCACTTTATTTCATTTGCAATTTCTAATTGGAATTCTTCCGTACGGAATCGTGAGTTGGAAGCTACGAGAATGCAGTCTAACCCTTTTTTCTTTCGATACTAAAAAAAAAAAGCCAGATGTTAAGATACAAAGGTGTTGCAGGCTAGATGGAGTCTTCTTCTTCTTCCTCGTTTGTTCTTTCTTCTTCGTGTTGGGCGCAGTGTAGAACGGGGCACTGCCCTGTTGATGCTTACTTGGCCCGGTTCCGGCCAAATTTTGATGCCCGTTGACGACAATGTGGAGAGTCGGTGGAAACAGTGACGCATATCTGGCAAAGAGTGGGGTACTTTGTCTGCAGTCATTTGACCTGTATGGGAGCTTAAAGGCACTAAGCCTAACATCAGAGGACTGATCCTTCCAGCCTTGCCACCAATAGGAGTTCATCTCTCATCTTCGTGTTGGAGCGTTCAGATGACTAGACCAATAAATGAGATGAACTGCGCATTGGTTTCCAAATCAAGCAGCTATCCATATAGTTTTCTTTCTAATGGGGTGTTTTGGGGCCAGTGTCTTGTTCTTGGTAAAGAATGCAGTTTTTTTTAAGGACATGGTCAGCATTCTCAGGTGAAACTCCACATGGGCTGGTTTCACTGGTTCCAATTTTACTATTTAATTTAATGTGTAGGTCACAGCCGGGACTGCGCAGCCACGGGAAATACTGCATTCCTCACTAATCTTCGGACTCGAAGACTAGCCTTATATATATTTAATTTTCAATACAAAATAATAATAACTAGCCGGATAAGACCCGCTGTTCTTAGTTTGGGCATTACTGAACTACTGGATTTAATTTAGAAATATGTCAAACTTGAAGAATGTTACCTTCGCATTTTATTTTATTTATTTATTTTTGCCGAGAAATTAAAAGTAGGGTATGAAAATGGGATATTCATATCCAATATACATTTGTGTGAAAACGGGTTTACCCGATTTGTTTAAAAAGTTTCTTTATTTAATAGAGATACAATTAGGTACTTTTTGTCTATTTTAGGCACCTGCGGTAGTTGGGGGGGGGGGGAGCATTAAAGAGACTATGCTGTCTCCGCCATGATCTAAGTAACCTTTATGCCAAGTTTTATCAAGATTGGTCAAACGGTTTTAATTTTTATTCGGGACATACATACATACCTACATACGCCTTACTTTCTGCTTTAGGGTCTATGTATTAGATAACAATAATAAGGCCTGCCTTCGAGTCCGAAGATTAAGGAGGAGTGCAGCATTTCTCCTGTTGGTCGTAGCCCCAGCTGTGTCTTACATATTTTGCCACATCCAGGGCAAGCATACCCATTCTCCCCCGATGGTCGATTTTAGATACGTGTGTGTTTAATGGAGCAACGTCAAACTATTAACTCCACAGTTATAAAAAGTACTCAAAAACTATTTAATACTCCAGTATACTGTAAGACTGATACACCAAAATGTCTGGCTGTTTGTCTGTGTGGTATACGCGCTGGACTATCGTTTGGTCGGCTCCATGGTGCCCGGTTCATACCCATACCGCTGACATCCCACGTCCCTTGCGGAGGGTCTCAAACATTGGTAAACATGTCCAACAAAAACAGCAACAAAAAAACCTGCTTATTGTCTTTTTGCTTCCATAAATAAAAATAAGATGATCCCTCTAAGTCCTGTCTACATGCTCTGTTATTTCCATAGGAGATCGAGGGAATTATTTGTTCCGTTTTGTGACAGCTTTTTTGTTTAATGTTAAAATTACTTATTTCCTCAAGAATCTTTTTTTTAATATATATTTCCATTGCTTTCTTTGAAGAAAACAAGCGCTTTTGTTTTTGTGCTGTCTGTCCGTTGGTATGTCGTTCATTAGACAAAAAAAATTTAAATAAAACACTATTAAAAAAAAATAACAACAGTGCTCTGAGTATGTACTTCGGCTACTTTTGGTCTTCCTAAGACGTAGTTTTACACAAAAAAAAATAACAACAGTGCTCTGAGTATGTACTTCGGCTACTTTTGGTCTTCCTAAGACGTAGTTTTACAAAAAAAAAATAACAACAGTGCTCTGAGTATGTACTTCGGCTACTTTTGGTCTTCCTAAGACGTAGTTTTACAAAAAAAAAAATAACAACAGTGCTCTGAGTATGTACTTCGGCTACTTTTGGTCTTCCTAAGACGTAGTTTTACAAAAAAAAATAACAACAGTGCTCTGAGTATGTACTTCGGCTACTTTTGGTCTTCCTAAGACGTAGTTTTACAAAAAAAAATTAGCATATATACAAGTTATGCACATTATGCACATCATTTTAAAAACTACATCTTTTACGTAGTCTACTCTCCAACATTCATTTCCCTTGTTCCATTAGGAAGGTTGATATTGATTAGCTCACTATTTTGTGAGCATATTATAATTGAAAAAAATAATAACAACCATCCTAAATTTATATCCTCCAATACTTTCAAGGGGATTTTTTAAAAAAAATATGACGTGCAGTCCTTTTTTATTACTCTCTCCAAAAATAACCGTTTTTCAGTGCACAGAAGAAAAAAAAATGTATGTTTTATTTGGAGGTTTCAAATTTTACATATTTTCCAACAGTACATGTGTCCACTGACTCATCTGTACTTCAAACTCATAATTATGTGCGTGTGTGTGTGTGAGCTTATATATGATTGACTTTTATCTCTTCTAATTAACATCGTATCGTATATAGCTTTTTTAGTTCAACCTTGATAGTTCGATTTACCTTCAGGGACACACACGACTTAGAGAAAAATCAATGAAAGAACAAACGCAGTAGTGATCTTTCCACGGGGCAAGACCACAAGGATGTAATGCAGCGATGCTAGCAACACGCCAATGATGTATAATAGTCGTCCTGGCCAGACGTCAATGGTGTAGAGCAGTGGTCCTGGCCAGACGTCAATGATGTAGAGCAGTGGTCCTGGCCAGACGTCAATGATGTAGAGCAGTGGTCCAGGCCAGACGTCAATGATGTAGAACAGTGGTCCTGGTCAGACGTCAATCATGTAGAGCAGTGGTCCTGGCCAGACGTCAATGATGAAGAACATTGGTCCTAGCCAGACGTCAATGATGTAGAGCAGTGGTCCTAGCCAGACGTCAATGATGTAGAGCAGTGGTCCTGGCCAGACGTCAATGATGTAGAGCAGTGGTCCTGACCACAGACTACTTTGGTGGGGGGATGACAAGTGACTTGCGCTTGAATTCGGATTTAAGTGAGGAGGATTCGAGCAACACGTCGACCTCACTCTCCCGCCCATCCTTTTCCGGAAGCAAGATTTGGTCAAGACGTCCGGGGCAAGTTTGGGTGCAGTGGATGACCAGAGACTTTCTGTGTGTCTTGTCCTGCTCTAGAGTGCTCCACAGCACTGTGTTGGTATTTGCCTTTCTGTCCCATTTGTCTAGTTTTGTGACGTTACGCACAGGCTGCCAAGTCCAGACTTCACATGCTAGGTTTAACAGAACCTCAGTGTACTGAGTGCCATGGGCTCGTCAGATACCCTCTACCTGGTTTAGCCGGCCAGTCAGAGCCGTTTACTAGGTGTGGCCGCTGCGCATGCTACAGCTTCTGGGAACTACAGGTGAGAGTTGGGTACCGAGTGGGGACCAAGAGTGAGCTAGGCTATTCTCAAAAAGAGGGCACAACTGCCTGTCCACTAGAGGTGCTACCCCTCCTAGATACCTTATACACCCCACAGATAGGTGAAGGCCATTGGACATGAAAAAGTTTCGTAGATAGGATAAATTTCACACATTAGTCCTAATGCTGTATTGCAAGTACAGTGACTTCTACCAAAGTAGAGTGACTCTTCATTCATACAGTTTTATTCGCCCTTCTGCTTTGATCTGCTCACACGTATGTTAAATAAAAGAGGCCGGGGGGGGGGCGGGGGAGGGGGGTAAAGTAGCCAGGGCAGCGGGGGATGGAGGTCAACATCAATAGAACAGACCGGGGCTGTTTCTGCATTCAAAAGGGGAATCGATCCTACCTTCAGTGTTCATTCATGACTTATGCATGGTCTGAACCAGGTTGACTTTGCATCGGCCACACTCTCCGGCACGACAAGCATTAATTTTTCACATTTAATTAATGTCGCATTATCAGGTGTGCGACGTGGGCGTCCATGTCTGACCCTCCTGGTAAACATGACGTCAGTTTCGCAATCATCGAATGCCTCATGTCGTCTCCTCATTGCAACACACATTGACAGTGCTGAGGTACTTCCAGAGGTACCGTCACTAACAATAGCAGCTAGATCTATCATTTCATACACAGACTTAACACTGGGGACGGATTTCTATTGCAACAGTCTCTGCAGATGGAGCGTATTGTCTAATTATGATAATGTGAATGGACATCGGGGCACTTTGAATTTAATTGCATTTGCTGTGACCTCTTGCACTTAGCAGGGGAAAATACTAGGATCCGAACGAATAAAGGGAGAGAAGTGTTTAGGGATGGCTGCCTGGTCGTGCGGTATGCGCGCTGGACAGTCATTCGATCATCGCGATGGTCCAAGGTTCATACCCTGAACGCTGCCATCCTCCACCCCCTCCCCGTCGTCCTGCGGGAGTTTTTTTGCTAGGATGTAGATCTAGATTATCTTTAACTCCTAAAGAGCATCCAAAACATGTAAAACATTGTACACTCAAGTAATCGATAGATGCATCGAGTGAGTTGTTGTCTATTGAACATCTGTGTAGGTCAGCGGCTCTCAACTTATTTAGGTCGGCTACCCATTTTGCAATTTTGCACTATGTGGTGACCCGTAAGAATTATAAACCTAAGCAAGTGGGCTTTTGATAATGTTCTAAAACAGTTCACTTAATGTAAATATTTCATGTGTATTGCCAAAGGTTTAGGTTTCATCAAGAAACAGTTTATATAAATAGTCTTGAAATAAATATTTCTTATTATGATTACATTATAAATAAAAAAAATTTGCATCTTTGTGACATGTATTTATTTACTATTCTATTTCCTATTCACAACTTTTATGTTGCATACTTTTGTGACTATTTTAAAGGAGAAGAAGAACGTTTAGTACCATACCAAAATACATTTAAAATTAGCATTTGCAATGGTCTTAGGCAACCCCTGGCAAATCATCATTCTACCTCGAAGGGGTCGAGACCTCAAGGTTGAGATAACCTGGGGTAGATGGACAGTGTGAGTTCTACATTTGTACTTTGTTGTTTTACAAAAATATTTATGAACGGACAGAGGGAGTTATTTCTAGGAGTTAATTAAAAGTTAATCAATTGTTTTGGTAAAGATATGTTTATTTTAAAATATCATTTGGATGTTATGACTCTTTTCTCCTGTGTATTTTGTTAGCTCAGTTTCAAATCTCAACGTCAGAATTATAATCGACAGTTTGCATAATGTCTGCTTATAAAATACAGACGTTACTTCAAATAAGAAGGTCGATCTAATCATGCATGTCAACAAATGACTTAAATTCTGCCAAGTCATTAGTTTTCCTGGCTGGCTCAGGCAACCCATTCCATGCTCTAATAGCACTAGGGAAGAAGGAGCAGTTGTATACATTTGTCCTAACAGTTGTTTTTTTTATTTAAAAAATCCTCTTTATGCAGTTAATGTCGGTCTGTAATTTTGTACTCAAATGTTTCATTATTGTAAAAAATCTCTCCATTGGTCTTGCATAACTAAGTTTTTCTATTTCAGTTCAAATAATGATTTCTACATTAGACGGTGCACAAAATGTATTTCAATTTATTTAGTCCACTTCTTACTGAAGATAAAGAAAACATTTGAGTCGAGTGCGGGGATTCCCGCTGAAAGCGTGCTAAAAAAAGATGTAATCTAAATTTAATTTTATACTAATTATATTTTGAAAAATAGTAAGTCAAACCATGGCCAATTAGCTCGTATTTTTTTTTCCCCAAAAGCTATACATAAACTGTCCGATTTCTAGAACAAAATTCACCCAGATTTTATCCACGAAGAATTAGTCAGTTTAAAACAACATAACTTATCTAAAGAGAAAGAACTCCATCCTTAAAGCTACATTTACAATAATGTAGAAGTTATATCCCTAGTTAACGCTAATTAATTGACTAATTGAGAATTTTTGTTTATTAATTCATGTTTTTTTAGGTGCTGTAAATAATTTTTTAAAGTATTAATTTGATCGGAGAATGCGTGAGGGAGAAATAGCGGTAACAATTTTTTAAGGGGACTAGACCCAACAAATTAAGCAATATCTGTAGATACTGAAGTATTAGTTTCTCTTGTTGCTATTAAACAACATAACTAATTACAAGTTATAAATTGACTAATTAGCTCCTTTTTTTTAATGATGTATGTCTTGTCTATGTTAATAAGAAAGTATGCAAAGTTTCAACTTGATCCGAGAAAGTGTTTAAGAGGCATTTCGCTTTTCAATTAATGATAAAAGTAACAAAAACCTATAAGTTAATCTAATAAGTCAATCAAATAAAAATAAAAGTCAGAGAATGTGGTTGCTTCTCTTGACGCCCAGGCGCTTAAAATTGGTTACTCGGCTGGAACGCTCGTCCAGCCAAACATAACCGCAGTTGCCGCCACCCTGACCACAACAAATAAATTAGCACCCCTTTCAGACCTTGCCATTGTTACCAGCAGATGAGACTCTTAATCATACACCAAACAGACTCGTATATATAATATATAATGAGGACTTTAATCTTGTTACACCAAATAGTGATATGTCAATAAGATCTTCATTGACATGGCTCCATGACTAAAGCCTCTCGCTCTTCCCTTTCAACACGCGTTCGCACCATTCCACATTCACACTATGCTGCGCATGTAACAGCCATCTATACTCCATCTAATGTAAAGGTCATCTGTTTCTATGGCCGACGCTTTACGAGGGTGTCATGTGGCCAGCACAACAACCAGCATCCTTTTCTTTCCCCAACTTTATGCCAGGTATCCATTAGAGTTGGGAGGACTCTGAAGCGTACTGAGCATCCCGAAATTCAAAATCCCAGTCTTCAAGGAGGTTTGAACCCGAGTTGCCTCGTTTCGGAAGCCAAGCTCTTTATCGCTCAGCCACCAACCACCAGGATGTCGTAAACGTATCAGTGGGTACAACCCATCCATCGACCTGGTCTGACATGTCAACAGTCCGTTCAACCCAGCTTCCTGTCTGTCTTAACCTCATTTAAACCCAGACCCTTAGAGAAGGAAATTCAATTGTAGAGTATTGTGAGTCGGACCATAGGGTAACGAGATTAAAGTAATTGTGTAACTCTGCGGTGAATGCGACCGTATTGGGTTGGGAGAATCGTGTTGTTCCTTCCAATGAAATAGTTATCAACATCTTATCCTACTGGTGTGCCTGAAACCCATTTATACGAACAACTTTAGATTGCATTGCTGTATTATACATCTCCTTTATAGGTACACGCTATTTTGGCGCAGCCGTTTTGCCGCCTGACGTTTTGACGCAGGACTTTTTATGAAACACAAAACATTTTTTTTTTCAATATAATATCCGATTGTGTATATATAGAGTGGAAAGGTGTGGTGGCTGAAGGGGCAAAGCGTTTAACTTTTGAATCGAGGGGTCCCGGGTTTGACTCCTAGTGAAGACTAGAATTTATTTTAAATTTCAGAATCTTTAGCGCACCTCTGAATCCACACAGCTCTAATGAGTACCTGACGTTAGTTGTTAACCGCGGACCACAAAAAATACCATGACATCATCTGTCCTGATCGTAAGGTCTGAAAGGGGAACTTTGATATATAGTATACATTCTTCCCCTCCCCCCCCCCATCCGACCCGAAAAAAATGTTCTTCTAAGTCTGACTATTTCATGAACGCGTACTACAAACTATGGGTGGCGGTCTGGTCGTTTAGTCTGTGTAAAAACATGTCTCGGTGGTCCCGGTTCGAATTCCGATTGTCGCGATTCCTAACATTTTTTTGTGTGACTTTTCTTCAAAAGTCATCACCGGATTGAAAGTACCAGGAAGTGATGTCTATTGACACAGATGGTAGCCTGATGACATTTTAACAAAAACCTTTTTGGAGCGATGATCGTTTTATAGTACACGTTTGGCGTGGGAAGTTTTGGCGGAAAATAATGGTAGCGGGACTTTAATATATATGGTTGGTTGGCGTCTTTCAGTCGTAGAGCGACTATGGTTCATCTCGAACACATTTTTATGTGACTGTGGAGCCATGTTTAGGAGAGACGT